>OY763887.1:47526662-48144162 GCA_963667165.1 Barbarea vulgaris
ACCACAAAAACAGCCCTTGGTGGCCGTGGGTTATGGATTTATATTGAAGGAACTAAGCCTTCGCCAAAACCCATCATCAAAGAAGATGGAGACTCTGACTATACCATCAAAGAAAAAGAAGAAGAAGCCAAGAAAGAAGCAGAAAATAAATGGATTCAAGAAGATCAATCCGTACTTAGTCTCCTTCAAAATTCTCTTGATGCGCCTATTCTAGAGGCCTATTCCTACTGTGAAACAGCAAAAGATCTTTGGGGAACTCTCAAAAACGTCTATGGCAACATCTCAAACCTCACTAGAGTATTTGAAGTCAAGAAAGCCATTAACAACCTCAGTCAAGAAGACATGGAATTTACCAAACATTTCGGTAAATTTAGATCACTTTGGGCTGAGTTAGAGATGCTAAGACCTAGCACCATGGATCCAGCTGTGATCAATGAAAGAAGGGAGCAAGACAAAGTCTTTGGATTACTGCTCACCTTAAACCCCTCATTTAACGATCTCATCAAGCATCTATTGAGGGCAGAGAAGCTTCCAAGCTTAGATGAAGTGTGCTCACAGATTCAAAAGGAGCAAGGATCATTCGGCCTGTTTAGCAACAAAGGAGATCTTCCAATGGCTAACAAAGTAGAGACTCCAACAGCCAACAAAAGTGGTTACCAAGGCAACAACTTCATCAAAGACTACAAGCCACCGTGGTGCACCCATTGTAAGAAGAAGGGTCATCGAGTGGAAAAATGCTACATACTCCATCCACACCTAAGACCAAGCCTACCAAGAGCAAACATTTCTCAAGAGGTTAGAAGCGGTCAAGCTCAAGCCAGCTCATCTAAACAAATGGAAGAAGTGGCAATGGCAGCATCTCATGGTGATCTAGTGAGGAAATCAGACCTGGAGTCTCTCTTCAAAGCAATCGCCAACATAAATCAATCTGGTATCACCTTATTTGCCTCTAAACCAAGCAAAACTCTAGTAATTGATTCTGGAGCTTCCCATCATATGATTAACAATCGTGATCTGTTAACTAATATTAAACATGCAAATGGAAATGTGGAAATTGCAAATGGGGATAAAATACCAATTAAAGGCGAAGGAGAACTAAAATTATTTGATAAAACGTCCAATGCCTTTTATATGCCAACGTTCACTTCTAATTTGTTATCTGTCAAAAAGGCCACTAATGATTTGAATTGCAATGCTATATTTGGTCCTAATGATGTGAAGTTTCAGGATATTGAGACCGGAAAGTTGCTTGGAGAAGGAGGCACTAAGGGAGACTTATATATTTTGGAGAATCTTTCACCAAGCAATCAAGCCTTATCTTTTAATTCATGCTTAGATAATAATGCCTTGTGGCACTCTAGATTAGGTCATCCGCACTCTAGAGCTCTTGAACTTATGTTACCTACTGTCTCTTTTAAAAATGCTAGTTGTGAAGCATGTATCCTAGGGAAGCATTGCAAAACTGTTTTCACCAAGTCTTCCACTATATATGAAAAATGTTTTGACTTAGTGCACTCTGATGTTTGGACCTCACCTTGTCTATCTAGAGATAATAACAAATATTTTGTCACATTTATAGATGAGAAATCCAAATACACTTGGTTAACTTTGCTTCCATCTAAAGATAGAGTATTTGATGCTTTTCTCAACTTTCAGAACTATGTTACTAATCAGTTTAATGGCAAAATTAAGGTACTAAGATCGGACAATGGTGGAGAATACACAAGCCATAAGTTCAAAGAACATCTAGCTAAGCATGGAATTATACATCAAACGAGTTGTCCCTATACACCTCAACAAAATGGAGTTGCTGAAAGAAAAAATCGGCATCTGATGGAAGTAGCAAGATCAATGATGTTTCACTCACATGTGCCAAAGAGATTTTGGGGAGATGCTGTGATGACTGCATGTTATCTCATCAACAGAATTCCAACTAGAGTATTGAAAGATACATCTCCATTTGAGGTACTAAATAATATGAAACCCTCCCTTGATCATTTGAAAGTTTTTGGTTGTGTGTGCTTTGTTTTGGTACCAGGTGAACAAAGAACTAAGTTGGATGCTAAAAGCATAAAGAGCATTTTCCTAGGCTACTCAACAACACAAAAGGGATATAAGTGTTATGATCCAGTCAACAATAAGCTGTTGGTGTCAAGCAATGTGAAATTCATGGAGAATCAAGGGTACTATAACAAAATGGAGTGGGAAAGTATCAAGGATCTCGCCAGCTCTACATCAGATAGAATGGAGAGTCTTCGATTTCTACTCAACCATCTTGGAAATCCACCAACAAGTCGCACTCAGACATTTAGTACCAGGACTAATCAAGAAAGTACCAGTACTCAACAAAATCAAAATGAGAATTTGGAGGCTGATCAAGAAATGGGAAATCAAAATGATCAAGACTTAGTGGAAGCATCTCAAAATGACCAAGCTGAGGGGGAGACTGAAAGCGAACCTACTATAGATCAACATCAAGCTCCGGATCAAGTGGAAGAACCAGTTGAAGAAATCATTCCACTAAGAAGAAGCACTAGATCAAGAATTGGTCCAGAACATCGGAATCCTGAATTTGTGTATTACAACAATCAAGCTATTGCCCATCCAATACAAGCGGTGTGTTCACTTGACCTTTTTCCATCAGATCATCAAGCATTTATTGGAAAGATTGATCTGCATTACATACCTCAAAGCTATGAAGAAGCTAAGGAGAGTAAAGAATGGGTTGCAGCAGTTGATGATGAAGTTGACGCCATGATTATAAACCATACTTGGGATGAAGCTGACTTACCTCCGGGAAAGAAGGCCGTGAGCTCAAGATGGATCTTTACAATTAAGTACCTAAGTAATGGTGATATAGAAAGATATAAGGCACGACTAGTTGCAAGAGGGTTCACACAAAGCTATGGGGAGGATTACACAGATACTTTTGCACCTGTAGCAAAGCTTCACACAGTTAGAGTTGTTTTGTCCATTGCCACCAACCTTTCATGGGATTTATGGCAAATGGATGTAAAGAATGCCTTCTTACAAGGAGAATTAGAAGAAGAGGTCTACATGACTCCACCACCAGGTCTTGAAAATTCAATTACTCCGGGAAAAGTCTTAAGGCTTAGGAAAGCAATTTATGGACTTAAGCAATCTCCAAGGGCGTGGTATCACAAACTCAGCTCAACACTCAAGGATAAAGGATTTAGAAGATCAGAAGCTGATCACACCCTCTTCACTCTTCAAAGTCCTCAAGGCATCATTGTTGTCTTAGTTTATGTGGATGACTTGATCATTTCAGGTAGTGATCAAGTAGGTATTCAAGAAACAAAATCCTTCTTAAAATCTGTTTTTGATATTAAAGATTTGGGAGAACTAAAATACTTCCTAGGGATAGAGATATGTCGTTCTCCAGAAGGCTTATTTCTATCACAACGGAAGTATACTCTTGATTTGTTAAGTGAAACAGGAAAATTAGGTTCTAAACCAGCCAAGACACCACTTGAGGATGGCTACAAGGTCAAGCGAGAGGGGGAGAAAGAAAAGGATGATCCACTAGACAAACCTTATGATGATCCTCCTCAATACCGGAGACTTGTAGGTAAGCTCATCTACTTAACAATCACTAGACCTGACTTGTGTTTTGCTGTGAACCAGGTTAGCCAACACATGAAGGAGCCTACGGTGTATCATTGGAACATGGTTGAAAGGATTCTTCGTTATCTCAAAGGCTCACCAGGTCAAGGCATTTGGATGGGAAAGAATGGAAATGCTGAGATTGTTGGGTATTGTGATGCGGATTATGCTGGAGACACCATTGATAGGAAATCAACCACCGGTTATTGCACTTTTGTAGGAGGTAATCTGGTTACTTGGAAGTCTAAGAAACAGAAGGTGGTATCTTGTTCAAGTGCTGAATCTGAATATCGGGCTATGAGGAAGCTAACAAATGAGTTGGTATGGCTTAAGGCGCTCATCAAAGATTTAGGTATAGAATCATCAACTCCAATGACCATGCATTGTGATAATCAAGCGGCAATCCATATAGCAACAAATTCAGTCTTCCATGAGAGAACAAAACATATTGAGGTTGACTGCCACAAAGTAAGAGAGAAGATTGAAGAAGGAGTAACATTGCCATGCTTTACAAGGAGCGAAGATCAATTGGCTGACATATTCACCAAGGCCGCTAGCCTCAAGGTTTGCAATCACATCCATAACAAACTTGGGCTAGTAGACCTCTCAAGACCTTGATCGGCTTCCCTAAATCCGTGAAGACCACACTCTTTTTCCCTTAGCAAGGTTTTATCCCATGAGGTTTTCCTTGTTAAGGTTTTTAATGAGGTGGTACTCACGGGTTCTCCAAACTTAGCTACCACTCTAATCACTCCGGCTAAGTTTGAGGGGGAGTATTGATCAATACCCACATGGGTTGGATGACTTTCCCTATACACACACCCATACTCTCTTGTCCAACACACATGGGTTGGATGGCTTCCCCTATGCACACATGCAACACCCATACTCTCTTGTTTTATCATTTCTTTATGTATTTCTTTATTAAAAGGACCATGCTCACTTGTCCTTTTAGAGCCCTATATAAGGTTGCTCTTCACCTCATTTGTAATCATCATCTAAGTTTCTCTCATTCTCTCTCAATATCAAATCTTCTTCTTCCTCTTCCTATTTAGTTTTTTTTTGCAAATTCTAACATTCTCCAAGTCAGAGACTTTAACAGACAATTTGGTGTCGCTATGAATCTCTTCTTTTGTTATAATATGTCTTCTTGTTTCCCCTAAGAAATCATCAAGAAGCACCAACAGATTCAGCTTCTCCTACAGAAACCCTAGAATCTGGTTCTTTACTCTCTTCGTATTCAACGTTGACCCAATCTCTCTTCCTTTCTCTCGTTCAACAACATCATCAAGCTTAACACCAAGCTTGGAATCGAATTTGTCTTCTGGGTATTCGAATTCGAGTGAGATGATTCAACCAGACGGTGGAAAAAACCAGACTTTGTTAACGGAAGGTGATTTCTGGAAACAGCCTGACTTTGTTTGTTCTTCGATATCACAGAATGTTATTGGAAGAGAAAGATTTGATTCTTCACAGAGAGTTTGGTGTTCTTCTTTGTCAAGGAAGAAGAAGAATAAGAAGAAGAATCCATTGTTGTTTACACAAAGAACAAAAGCTTTCGAATGTTTCAGAACAGAGAGAAAAAAAAAAACAAAAGGAAACTTTTTGAATTGTGAAAGTGCGAATAATGAATAGTGGTTTGGGTAATTTATAGACTTCACCTGACTGTAAATTACTAAATTTTTATTTCCATTTTTTGTTTCTATCGATTTCACGCGGAAGAGCTTTTTATTTCCTTTTTTTTTTTAAATCTTTCGATGGGTGCAACAATACATATATATACACTTTGTATTAATTAATCTAACCGTTGGGATTAAAAAAGGAAATCGGAAGGATGGATTGAATTAGATACGATTTCCATTTTACTAATAAATCTAGCCGTTGGGGATTTTACAGTAATTTTGTAATGAAATCCTTTTTGCCAAGGAAGAAGATGCAGAGGACTGAGCAAATAGAACAGAGGGTTAAAGAGACAATAAACACAACTAATCTTGTATGATCCTCATGTCTTAATTATACAGAGTTTGTAGCGTTATAAGATTAGAGGATGAGTCAATGTTTCCGGTCATTTCTCTTCTGGATAATGCCGATGATTCAACGAAAGGTCTTTACATCGTGTTCAATTTGGGAGGATGAGGAATCTCAAGTTTTTTAGTAACGAGATTTATCTGTTTCCGCCGGAGTTAGGGAATTTGGAGTATCTTTATCGTCACCAAAAAGCTTGTCATGGGATAAGCTTAAGGGTTTGAACGAGCTTGAGCTTACTAAATGATCTTAAGCTTATGTTTCTGGTCTCAAGTGTTTGACAAGGCTCTCTGTTTGTTACTCCTTTTTATCTTCTATTGCCTTCAGTTCCATCTTCTTAATGCTCCAGTTTCGGTTGTTTTATTTAATTTGTGAAATTGGGTATGGGGGCATTGCTTTGAGTTACATTGGACCGGATTTAACTTTGTCTCCCACTTGTTGCAGATTTATTCCTGCGAAGATTGGATGTCTTAACTGGATCAAGAGTTTGCCGTACGAGATAAGTTATCTGAGTTCATTAATGTTGTTGAAGGTAGCTCATAACAGGCTCATGGAGCTACCGCTTTATTACAAAACTTACAAATAACCCATTGACAACTTGATCTAAGCTTGACATGTACTTTTGTCTCTGTTTTTTCACAATGTTTATGTAATGTTTGGATCTATACTCTCGAGTTATTGCTCTATTCCCACATGGATTCAATTGGGAGTTGAAATGGATGTATATGAAATCTTATTATTAATTACAATCACGGGACTTAACGCAACTAGCTAGAGTTATGAATGATGAACGTAAATAACTACAACCTACATTTATACATCATTCATATCGTAATTTTGAAACTGGTCCACGACATCTTCCCATATCAACAACATTAATGTAGTGCTTTCATGCAAACATCGCCCACAAAACACAACCACCTGCAACACTAAACATATCAAACTGAACAAAAATGAATTCATTAGAGAGAAGAAAAAACTTTAAGCTAGAAAAAAATATTATCCTGGTAAAAAGTTTGCCTTGATAGGTAGTCCATATAAATTTGCCAACCAAAACTCAAAACCCAAAAGTATTATGTAAAGTATAAAATATTGTGTGTGTAATATATATCTATACTATATAAAATTTAAAGCTATAGTGTTTTGAAGGCGTTCACATAGGATTTAAAAAACGTGATGCTATTGGTACACGTCAATATTTAACATAAATTCTCGAGGTAATTTAACAAAATTTTAAAAAATGAAAAAATCGATATCTGCCAAAAACTCAAAAAGTAAAATCATCGCCAAAAAAAGAAACAAAATAATAGAAATTACTCAAAATATTAAATTTAGTATATAAGAAATATTATGCCTTCATTTCTTATTAAGCAACAAAATAAAAGAAACTACTCAAAATAATAAGTTTCCTTAATTTTTTATTAATGAATAATTAAGAATAATATTTTTTCATAACTTTATATTTTCCTGATAATTAATATAGAAATTATTTAATATGAAAATACTAAAGAAGAAAAATAAATATGTGTCTTTAAAATAAAGACAATTGGTCGGATAATAGTTTTGAATCCTTATTTTAATCTTAAATAGTATATTGTATATAGATAAAGGAAAAAAAAAAGAATAAGCCTTAGAGAAAATCTCAGAAAATTAGGAAGAAGAAGAATGATAGAAACCCCAAAGACAAAAAAGGAAAAACAATATGACAAATCCAAAAACATTTAAGAAAGAAAGAGATAATAAAATTATTATAGGAATAACTCATGCTTAAGAAAAAGATCATCACCGGCAAAAAAAGTAATAAAATATATTAAGTACATGTCTATTTGTAGTTGAAACTTGAAAATGGAAAAAAAGAAAAAAAATTAGAAAATTTTCAAAATAAATAAAAATTAAAAGAAACATAATTTTTAGTGTAACTTTAAGAACCAAGCGAACGATATATATATATAATTTTATTCATTTATATATATATATATATATATAAATGAAGAAAAAATCTCGCCTATGTTAATAGATTTGAATTGGAAAATAAAAGGGAAGCTAAATACAAATCTGAAACAAATATCATATTTGAATAAGTTTAGAATTTAAATAAACAAAAAAAAAAGAAAAGTAAAGTCAAAAGATGACAAAACAAAATCCTATAAAATAGAAAACAAGAAGGAAAAATAAAATATTGCATGATAAATATATTGAATGCAAAAAATATTATATACATACTTCCTATGATAAAATTTAAGAAAGAGATTCGGTAAAGAAATATGAAAAAATCGTCAAAAATACGACACAATATATATGCTTAAAATCATGTTTATAATTGGAAAATGATCAACTATAGATATATAATCTTACAAAAATGATTTATTCCTTCAAAACTTACACATTAAAAACATATAATAAATTATCAAAAAAAAACATAATATTATACCAAATTTTATTAATTGACTATTATAATCAATTTATTTATATATATATATATATATAACTATATTTTTCCAAATTATGTAATTTTAGTTGCAATAGTAAATTTAATTATACTTTAAAAATTTAGGGTTTAAAGTCACTAAAATTTGTTTTCAAAAAGTTAATATATATTATTATCATCTCTTATATAAAACTAATATTTTTATAAATGATAAATCACACATGATTTTTACGAAAAGTATATTAAAATTAAAATATCCACGCGTAGCGTGGATCCAATATCTAGTGGATTTTAATAAAGTTTTGTTTTAATTTCACATCATCTGTTAGCTTGGGGCCACATCCTCTATTTTATTACGTGGAAGTTTTCTTTTTTTCTAAGTTTATAATTTATAATTATATTTCTGATGTTTAAATTGCTGAGAAAGCAGTGTAGCGTTAGACCAACGTCGGAAGAGAAAAAAAAAGAATAAAAGCAAATAAAACAAAAAAAAAATCTTAGATTTAAAAGTCGTAGCGTTAGAATAACGTCGGAAACGTCAAAGCAACGCAGGCAAGTGATGAAATGCTTTCTTATAAATTGAAACCAGAAAGTTCTCTTTTTTCATTCTTCAATCATCTCAAAACCTTTAACCCTAACTTCGATTTCATTCTCAGATTCTGAAACCCTCGCCATTGTTAGTCTCCGGTAAGCTTCTCTTTCAATCTCTTGGTCGTTGCTCTGTTTCCTACTTGTTCAAGTTTCGATTTTTCTTTAAACTTTGTCGATTTTGTGTGATTTTGATTTCTGCAAGAGTTTGAACAGTGATCCCTATTTATTGATCTTCCTTGTCTTCGTTTTGCTTGAGATTGGGTTATATTCATATACTCTTATCGCAATTAGGGTTTTAGATTGCTTCTTTTGCACGCTTTCACAGACTGTTCTTTCATCGATTCACTTCTCTGTTATCTTTTGGAAATGTCGATTCAGTTATTTTACAACCAATCGATTACTACTGTTCAGTATAGAATAAATTTGAGTGGAAATGATTTTCTTAATTGATCTGGATCTGGATTTAGGGTTTCTGTTACTTAAGTTTTGCAAATCGATTCACTTTTAGAAAGCTTTCATCTAATCCATAACAAATTTGTTTTTTTTTTTTTTTTTTTTTTTTTAACAGCTTAAAAGATCAAAAGAAGAATGAGGATTGATTTTTCTGAGGCAGAGTGCAGAAACTGTTACCATTGTCGCAGTTTAGGCATACTCAATACTCAAGAATCTGAACCAAGCAATGTGATTGTTTCATCCGATACTTCAATGCCGGTTAGTTCCGGACCAGTTCAAGCTCTTGAACATGACTCTGCTGCTGTTGGTTCGACTTCAACATCATCTCCAGTTCAAGCTATTAGTCATGACTCTGCTCCTGTTGGTTCAACCTCAAAGTCATCTCCAATTCAAGCTCTTAGCCATGACTCTGCTGCTGTTGGTTCATCCTCGAAGTCATCTCCTGTTCAAACTCTTGGCCATGATTCTGTTGGTTCAACCTCAAAGTCATCTCCGGTTCAAGCTCTTGGCCATGACTCTGCTGTGGTTGGTTCAATCTCAACATCATGTCCAGTTCAAACTCTTGGACATGATGCTGCTGCTACTGGTTCCATCTCAACATCCAGATTGGGATCACAAACTCCATCTGCTCCTCCTGTCATCACATCGGTTAGTTATGAACCAGCGCGAACTCTTGACCTAACCAGTTTCCGTTCTGATGCATCTGGTGCTCCTACTGTCCAAGCTATTTCTGGTTCTGGTGCATCTGCCACTTCCACATCCTCAACTTCATCTACATTTCAAAGTTCTTCACTAAACATATTGGGATTTTCTCCTGCTGTTACATCGGTTAGTTCTGCACCAACACAAGCTTTTGGCCAAACCACTTTTGGTTTTGGTTCTTCACCCAACGGATTCAAATCTCCTTTTGCTGTTACATCGGTTAGTTCTGCACCAACACAACCTTTTGGCCAAACCACTGTTCGTTTTAATTCTTCAACAAACAGATTTGAATTGTCTCCTGCTGTTACATCGGTTAGTTCTGCACCAACGCAAGCTTTTGGCTCAAACACTTGTGGTGGTTTTAATCTATTTGCTACACAACCTATATTCGGGTCGATGCAAGCTCCTGTCCAAGCTACTTCTAGTTTTGGTGCATTTCCTGGTACCACACCATCTATATTCGGGTCGATGCAAGCTCCTGCCCAAGCTACTCCTAGTTTTGGTGCATTTCCTGGTACCACACCATCTATATTCGGGTCGATGCAAGCTCCTGCCCAAGCTACTCCTAGTTTTGGTGCATTTCCTGGTACCACACCATCTATATTCGGGTCGATTCAAGCTCCTGCCCAAGCTACTTCTAGTTTTGGTGCATTTTCTGCTACCACACCATCTATATTCGGGTCGATGCAAGCTCCTGTCCAAGCTACTTTTGGCTCTGGCACTTCCACATCCTCTAGCTTCCTCCCATTTGGTTGCGTCCCAGCACCTCCAATGAATGGTTCTTCACTGTTTGGGCCAATGCAAAACTCGCCTTGGACTACTAATTCTTTATCTACAGGGGGCAGTGTTGATCCGGTCAGATGTAACCCTTTCGGACCAAACCCATCGACTCCTACAGAAGTTTTTGGTGCAACACCAGGGAGTGTTTCTTGGCCAGCACAAGATTTTCCTAGGACTGCTTTGGGTTCCTCGCCCTCTAATCGTTTTGGACAAAACATATCGACTACTGGATCAAATTCTGTTTTTCCCGGATTTGGTGTTGATTACTTTCCCGGATCTAACTCCAGCCCTTATGGACCAAACCCATACACAACTGGTGGTGGTTTAATCTTTGATGGTCCTAAAACATCATCTCCCCAACCATTTGGTTTTAATGGACCAAACCAATACACTACTGCTGGTGGTTCAATCTTTGATGGTTTTAAAACATCATCTCCCCCACCTTTTGGTTTTAATGCAGCTACTACATTGCCGAGCTCTTTTTCATCACCCGCTACATTTAGCAGCAATCCCAACACTGGATTCAGGCCTTCACCGTTTTATAATTGGAGTTGCCACGATGAACAATGTATTAGGCATCCTCGTTATGCACCTACACCCGATGGAGAAAAAGGCGGCATGTATATTTCCATATCTGCCTCCAAGTCTCATCCACATAAAAGCCATGAAGAATTGAGGTGGGAAGATTACAAGAAAGGAAACAAAGGTCAGTATCTAACTAACTTATTAGTCGAATCTTTAATACATATATTACAACATTTTTCTCTTTAATTGACTTATCTCATGTTCTCTCCAACAGGCTCTAAAACAAACGCTGTCTTTTCTTACCCACAAATGTCGTCGCCGTCGATATTTGCTTCTCCAAGCGTGCCTGATCATCCTCAAAGGACAACTTTTGTTACACCGCAAGAAACCTCCACCAGTCCTGGTTTTAGTTTCAGTCAACATAATGCGGCCATAAGCTCGAGTGTTCAGAGACCCCATGAAACTGTTGCTGTTTCTTCCTCAGCATCTGGATGTACAGCTTGTGGAGCCACGACTAGTACCTCTGCTTCTGGTTATTCATACTTTAATGGTGCCACTGCCACATTAGCTCCTCCTTCAGCTGCTACTACATATCTTCCCGGGCAGTTCTTTCCTACCTATGGTTATGTTCCTACCTATGGTTATGGTCGTATGATGTTTGGTACAACTCCTGCTGCTCAAGTTACAACTCCAGCACTTCAAGCCCATCCATTTAATGGTTACATTCTTCTCCCATATGGCGCCATGGGTCTACAGTAGTCTCTTCTCTCTCAGCATCAAACACTTGTCTTTCAAATTGTATAGGACTCTCTCTCTTGCTTAAGATACTCTCATTAAACTCTGTTTTGCGTCAATATTATGATCTTGTCTTGTTAAAGATATAGCTATCATCGTTACTTTTGCATCTTTATCTTCTCTTTGTTATCTCCTGAAGTCATATCTCAATCCTTCAGACAACTTCACACAAACAAATATCACATATATTTATTTAGTTATATTTTCAAAGTGTGCACATATAAATATCACATGTGTTGTGTTTAAGTTTTAAAACCCCGAAAAAACTGTTGATATAGTTCCAAAACTATATATGATGTTTGTATGGATTGATCAATACAAGAAATAAGAGTTTGGTACATATCAATTTTTTATTTTTCTTTACTCATTTAGTCATCTACTAACTAACACATAATGTCTACATTTTTGAAAAATAAATAAATAATTACAGTGATAGATTACTAGATCGACTGAATTACAACTATCAAAATCTAGTGGTTCTGTCTATATAAAACTGTTAGTTAATCATTAAAAAAAATTATTAGAAATTGTTATTATTCCTAAAAGTATTTGACATAATCATAATACATAAGATTATTTTATCATCAAACTGAAAGTGAAGTGAAGAATAAAAACGGGGGGAAAAAAAAAAAGCATACCTTTTAGTTTTGTTTTTGTAATTTTAAATTTTGTTAACCAACAAAGAAATCTCTATATTTACAGCTTTTGCTGCCAAAGAATAAATCAAACTAAATTGCTAAAAGAGAAAAACAAAGAGATGAGTTTTGAGGGTTATGTTGCCTCAAGCCTATAATATTTGATGATCTAACTCAGTTTTGGAATAAGATTCAAAAGACAAATGAGTCAGCTTTATGATTTTGTCTTTGGTAAAGATATAGCTATCATGGATGAAAACAATATTAGTTTTACATCTTCTTTCTCTGAATTGGTAATACCATCATTATATTTAGATAATATTTAGAATGAATCAACAAGAAATGCTCTTTTATTTCAACTATAAATTCTCCATCTCCTAAGTTTTGTTAAACAAACAAAGAAACAAAAATGGCAAGAATCACAATTACACTCATTGCTTCTCTATTCCTCTTCTCTTTGTTATCTCACCAAACCATGTCTCAACCTAAACATATGTTTACTTTTTGTAATCCAACCAACTTCTTCACACAAACCAGTTTATACGAAGCAAACCGCATAATCCTACTCTCCGCTCTCAGCGACATTGCCTCTCTCATACCCTTTTCCAACGTCACAATTGGTCTTATCCCTGACACAATCCATGGCATGTTCCTCTGTAGAGGAGACATCGATGCAAAATCTTGCGGTGAATGTGTCCAAACCGCGGCAATCGAGATGGCTACAAACTGTACTCTCAACAAAAGAGCAATCATATACTACGATGAGTGTATGGTTCGATACTCAGATGTTTCATTCTTATCTGAATTGGAAGTCACACCAAGAATTACTATATTCTCTAAAATCTCTGCTCCAAACCAGAATCGGTTCAATGAAACATTAACCGGTAAATTCAACCAACTGATTCTCAGCACATCTTTGTCCTCTTCGACTCCATATTTCGTTAAGAATCAAGAACTTGTGACTCAACCAGAGGGTTCGTATGAGTTAGAGTCAATGGTTCAGTGTACTCCTGATCTTGACCCATCAAACTGTACTGCTTGTCTCAGACTTGCGTTGTTTAGAGTTTCAACTTGTTGCGGTTTGACAAGTTTTTCTCAAATCTTTACACCTAAATGTCTTTTGATGTATAAAACCTCTGTTTTGCTATCGCCAACTTCATCTCCATCGCCTTCGCCTCGCGTTCCACCGCCTTTCTGATGGAACCAAGGATCAAGACATACCGGTCAAAAGAACATCAAACCGGCAAAAACCGGAAGTATCTCACTTAACCATCTTTCCCATTTTCTTGTTTGTAGGAGTTGTTACTCCATGCTCTGTTTCCACTTTCACATGTTCTGTTTCTTGTTCTCTGTTTAAGTAAATGAAAACAAAAATAAAGGCAATTCAAATTTGCCAAAAGAAAAGTGTTGTTTATCAAACTCTTGTCTTTCAAATTGTACGACCAAGTCTCTGTTTTGCTTAAGATACTTGTAAAACTCTGTTTTGCGTCAACATTATGATTTTGTCTTGGTCATGGATGAATAACAATATTAATAAGTTTTACATTTTCTTCCTTTGTATTGGTACACCAACTTTATTTTGAATAAATCAAACAAGAAAAAGTTTATTTATTTCTCTATAAATGCTCTACCTCCTCTGTTTTGTTAAAACAACAAAGAACAAAAATGGCAAGAATCATAATTCAACTTTCTTCTCCTCTGTTTTGCATCTTTATCTTCTCTTTGTTATCTCACCAAGTCATATCTCAACCTCAACGCAATGAACTCATGGACACTTTCTGCAATCCTTCAGACAACTTCACACAATCCAGCTCCTACGAAACAAATCGTGACACAGTCCTCTCCACGCTCCGTGAATCTTCCTCTCTTGGAACCTTTTCCAACGTCACAATCGGTCTTAGCCCCAACACAGTCTATGGCATGTTCCTTTGTAGAGGAGACATCAACGCAACATCTTGCGCTGAATGTGTCAAAACCGCATCAATCGAGATCGCTACAAACTGTACTCTAAACAAAAGAGCAGTCATATACTACGATGAATGTATGCTTCGATACTCAAATGTTTCATTCTTCTCTGAATTGGAAGTCACACCAAGCATTACTATATTCTCTCTAAGTTCTGCTCCAAACCAGAACCGGTTCAACCAAACATTAATCAGTAAATTCAACCAACTCATTCTCAACACATCTTTGTCCTCTCCGATTCCATATTTTGTCGAGGATCAAGAACGTGTGACTCAACCAGAGGGTTCTTATGAGTTAGAGTCAATGGTTCAGTGTAGTCCTGATCTTGATACCTTAAACTGTACTGCTTGTCTTAGATTTGCATTCTCAAGCCTTTCAACTTGTTGCGGTTCACCAAGTTTCGCTCAGCTCTTTACTCCTAAATGTCTTTTGAGGTATCAAACCTCTGTTTTGTCATCACCACCTCCTCAATCTCCTTCGTCTCCACCTCCTTTATCTCCGTCGTCTCCACCTCAGTCACTGTCACCTCAACAGGCGCCACCGCCGCTGAACACTTAGATCCGTCGTCTTCTATTAATGGTGTACAAGGTAAGGCATAATTTCATATATCATTTTTGAGCATATTATGTTTTCAAAGTGTGCATTTTAGTGTAATCATGTTTTGAAAACGTAAAAAAAGTTGAACAATAATTCATTCTTGGGGTTGATTATTTATTTACAATAAAATAATAATGAATGTAAATGTAAATATCCGGATCGAATATGTTCCAATTCGTTCAAAAATCTGTTATGGTTCAGATCAAGATTTGGATATGATGATTGAAATTTTGGGATATTCTGATTCAGATCCATTACATTTGTAACATCAGATTTTATTTTCACGATAATATCTAAAATATTAAGTTTATAATTTTCAACAACATTTTAGTTTGTTTTTAGGCTTTATATGAAATATATATAATCGGATCCAGATATAATTTTCGTATATTTTTTTATTGATAGCGTTGGTTATATATTTTTTAATAATTTTTTTTTGTGGCAGTAAACGAAAGTATATTTGGGGTCAGCTTTGGTGTTTGCGCTATGTGATCAAATTTGAAGATGTTTGGATTAATAAATACTGGTGTGTAATACTAATATGTATTCCTTTGATATGTGTGATGTGTTATTGTGTTGTGTTCTTAAGATCCAAAATCCCGAAAAAATGTTGATATAGTTCCAAAACTAATAAATATGATGTTTGTATGGATTGGTCAAGAAAAGTTACATATAAAAGTTTGATACATATTAATTTATTTTGTTATATTCTACATTCAGCTAGATTCAGCCATTACTATTATACCCTAAATCTAGTGATTCAATCTACATAAACTGTTAATCAAACACAAAAAAAATTTTATAGTTCCTAAAAATATTGACACAATCATAAATTCACAATATATGACTATCTTTAAGTATCTATCATCAACAAAAAAAAAAAAAAAAAAAAAAAAAAAAAAAAAAAAAAAAACAACAACAACAACATCGGAAGCGTCAGAGCTACGCAGGCAAGTGATGAAATCCTTTCTTATAAATTGAAATCAGAAAGTGCTATTTTTTCATTCTTCAATAATCTCAGAAACCTTTAACCCTAACTTCGATTTCATTCTCAGATTCTAAAACCCTCGCCATTGTTTTCTTCGGTAAGCTTCTCTTTCAATCTCTTGGTCGTTGCTCTGTTTCCTACTTTTTCAAGTTTCGATTTTTCTTTAAACTTTGTAGATTTTATATGATTTTGCAATAATCTGAACATTGATCACTATTTATTGATCTTCTTTGTCTTTGTTTTGCTTGAGTTTGGGTTAGATTATATCCTCTCTTCGCAGTTAGGGTTTTGGATTGCTTCTCTTGCACGCTTATTGTCTCCTTTAATTCTCTGTTATCGTTTGGACACATCGATTCAATTATTCTGAAACCGATCGATTATTACTATTCAGTATTGAATAAAAATCGCTACTTTTTTTTTGTTTTTTTTAATGTAAGCCCTAAATTTGAGTGCAAATTTTTTTCTTATTTGATCTGGATCTGGATTTAGGGTTTCTGTTAAGTAAGTTTTGCAAATCGATTCAATTTTGGAAAATTTTCCTCTAATACTGAAAAATTTGTTTTTTGTTTTGTTTTGTTTTGTGAACAGTTTAAGAGATCAAAAGGAAGAATGAAGATTGATTTTTCTGAGCCAGAGTGCAGCAACTGTTTCCATTGTCGCAGTTTAGGCATACTCAATACTCAAGAATCCGAACCAGGCTATGTGATTGTTTCATCCGATACTTCAATGCCGGTTAGTTCTGGACCGGTTCAAGCTCTTGAACATGACTCTACTGCTGTTGGTTCCACCTCAAAGTCATCTTCAGTTCAAGCTATTAGCCATGATTCTGCTGCTGTTGGTTCAACCTCAACATCATCTCCGGTTCAAGCTCTTGGACATGATGATTCTGCTGCTGTTGGTTCAACCTCAACATCATCTCCGGTTAAAGCTCTTGGACATGATGATTCTGCTGCTGTTGGTTCAACCTCAAAGTTATCTCCGGTTCAAGCTCTTGGACATGATGATTCTGCTGCTGTTGGTTCAACCTCAATATCATCTCCGGTTCAAGCTCTTGGACATGATGATTCTGCTGCTGTTGGTTCATCCTCAACATTAAGATTGGGATCACAAACTCCATCTGCTCCTCCTGTCGTCACAGCGGTTAGTTCTGGACCAGCGCGAACTCTTGACCTAACCAGTTTCCGTTCTGATGCATCTGGTGCTCCTACTGTCCAAGCTACTTCTGGTTCTGGTGCAGCTGCCACCTCCACATCCTCAATTTCATCTCTATTTCAAAGTTCACCGTTCGGATTTGCTCCTGCTGTTACATCAGTTAATTCTGCACCAACAACACAAGCTTTTGGCCAAACCACTTGTGGTTTTGGTTCTTCACCAAACGGATCCGAATCTCCTTTTGCTATTACATCTGTTAGTTCTGCACCAACGCAAGCTTTTGGTCCAAACAGTTTTGGTTTTGGTGCATCTGCCACTTCCACATCCTCAACTTCATCTTCAGTTCACAGTTCTTCACTGTTCGGATCTTCTCCTGCTATTACATCGGTTAGTTCTGCTCCAACGCAAGCTTTTGGCCCAAACACTTGTGGTTTTAATCCATTTGCTACACAACCTAGACTCGGGTCAATGCAGGCTCCTGCTCAAGCAACTTCAAGTTTTGGTACATCTTCTAGTACCACACCATCTCTTTTCGGGTCGATGCAAGCTCCTGTCCAAGCTAATATTGGCTCTGGTGCATCTGGCACTTCCACATCCTCTAGCTTCCTCCCATTTGGTTGCGTGCCAGCACCTCCAACGAATGGTTCTTCACTGTTTGGGCCAATGCAAAATTCGCCTTGGACTACTAATTCTTTATCTACAGGGGGAAGTGTTGATTGGGTCAGATCTGATGTTGGTGTCTTGCCAGCAACTCCCTCCTCTAATGTATTCGGACCAAACCCATCAACTCCTACAGAAGTTTTTGGTGCAACACCAGGGAGTGTTTCTTGGCCAGGGCTTTCCTCGCCCTCTTACCCTTTTGGACAAAGCCCATACACTACTGGCAGGGCTTTCATTGATTATCAACTTAGTAGGCAACGTCGTTATGCACCTACACCCGATGGAGAAGAAGGCGGCATGTATACTTCCATATCTGCCTCTCATCCACATAAAAACCATGAAGAATTGAGGTGGGATGATTACAATCGAGGAAACAAAGGTCAGTAGTATCTAACGAACTTATTAGTCAAATCTTTAATACATATATACAACATTTTTATCATATTCTCTCCAACAGGCTCTAAAACAAACGCTGTCTTTGGTTCCCCACAAATGTCGTCGCCCATGTTTGCTTCTCCAAGCGTGCCTGATCATCCTCAAAGGACAACTTTTGGTACACCGCAAGAAACCTCCACCGATCCTGGTTTTAGTTTCAGTCAACATGATGCGGATTTGACTGGTTTCGGTACTCAGTTTCCTAATTCTTCTCCCATAAGCTCGAGTGTTGAGAGACCCCATGAAACCGCTGCTGTTTCTTCCCCAGCATCTGGATGTACAGCTTGTGGAGCCACGACTAGCACCTCTGCTTCTGGTTACTCATACTTTGATGGTGCCACATTAGCTACTCCTTCAGCTGCTACTACAGATCTTCCTGGGCAGTTTTATCCTACCTATGGTTATGGTCCTACCTCTGGTTATGGTCATACCTATGGTTATGGACCTTCCTATGGTTATGTTCCTATCTATGGTTATGGACCTCCCTATGGTTATGTTCCTACCTATGGTTATGGTCCTACCTATGGCAATGTTCCTACCTATGGCAATGGTCCTATGATGTTTGGTGCAAATCCTGGTGCTCAAGTTACAACTCCAGCACATCAAGCCTATCCTTTTAATGGTTACATTTAGTCCCATACGGCGCCATGAGTCTACAGTAGTCTCTTCTCTCTCAGCATCAAAATCTTGTCTTCTAAATTGTGACTAAGTCTCTGTCTTGCTTAAGATATTCATTAAACTCTGTTTTGCGTCAGCTTTATGGTTTTTTCTTGTTTAATAAGATTTACATTTTCTTCCATTGAATTGGTACACCATCGTTATTTTGAATAAATCAAACAAGAAAAGCTTATTTATTTCTACTATAAAGTCTCTACCTCCTCTGTTTTGTTAAACAACAAAGAACAAAAAAATGGCAAGAATCATAATTACTCTTTCTTCTCCTCTGTTTTGCATCTTTATCTTCTCTTTGTTATCTCACGAAACCATATCTCAACCTGAACACATGCGCACTCTCTGCAATCCCACCAACAACTTCACACAAACTATCTCCTACGAAACAAACCGCAACACCTTACTCTCCTCACTCCGCGAATCTTCCTCTCTCGGAACCTATTCCAACGCCACAATCGGTCTTAGCCCCGACACAGTCTATGGCATGTTCCTATGTAGAGGAGACATCAACTCAACGTCTTGCGCAGACTGTGTACAAACCGCAACAATCGAGATCGCTACAAACTGTAGTCTCAACAAAGCAGCAATTACATACTACACAGAGTGTATGGTTCGATACTCAAATGTTTCTTTCTTCTCTGAATTGGATATCACACCAAACATCGTTCGTTACTCTATTGGTTCTGCTCCTAACTCAAATCGTTTTAACCAAACATTACTTAATAAATTCAACCAACTGATTCTTAACGTTTCTTCATCCTCCTTGATTCCGTATTTCTTGGAGAATCAAGAACGTGTTACTCAGTTAGAAGGTTCATATGATTTAGTGTCAATGGTTCAGTGTAGTCCTGATCTTGATCCATCAAGCTGTACCGTTTGTCTCAAATATGCCTTCTTAAGAGTTTCAACTTGTTGTGGTTTACCAAGTTCGACTCTCATCTTTACTCCTAAATGTCTTTTGAGGTATAGAACCTTTGTTTTGTCATCACCACCGTCGTCTCCAGCTCCTATATCTCTGCCACCTCAATCTCCGCCGCCGCCTCTGAACACTTAGATCCGCCGTGTTTGCATTTGTGGGATATGTGATCAAATTTGAAGATGTATGGATTATAAATACTAATGTGTAATAATATGTATTCCTTTGATATGTGTGATGTGTTGTGTTCTTAAGATCTAAAACTCGAAAATATGATGTTTTGTGTGGATTGGTCATTGGTCAATAAAAAAGTAATAAGAGTTTGATACATATCATATTTTATTTTTTTAACTCTTGTTGTTATCTACTAATTAACACCTAATGTCTACATTTTTGGGGAAAAAAAAAATCAGTGGTAGATTACTATGTGCACTCGATTACAACTATCCAATCTAGTGGTTCTGTCTATATAAACTGGTAATTAATCATTAAAAACAAATTATTAGAAATAGTTATTATTCCTAAAAGTGTTGACATAACCATGAAGAATAAAACGAAAAAACATATTTTTTTTGTTTTGTTTTTGTAATTTAAATTTTGGTAAGCAACAAAGAAATCTATATTCACAGCTTTTGCTATATAATGTTTCAAGTCTATATAATGTTTGATGATCTAACTCGGTTTTGCTGAAGAGTCATAAAACAAATGGGCCAGCTTTATGATTTTGACTTTGGTAAAGATATAGCTATCATGGACGAAAACAATATTAGTTTTACATCTTCTTTCTCTGAATTGGTACATCATCATTATTTTTAGATATTATTAGACTGAATCAACATAAAAAAAACTCTTTTTCTTTCTACTATAAATTCTCTATCTCCTAAGTTTTGCTAAACAAACAAAGAAACAAAAATGGCAAGAATCACAATTATATTCACTGCTTCTCTCTTCTTCTTCTCTTTGTTATCTCACCAAACCATGTCTCAACCTCAACATATGTATACTTTTTGTAATCCAACCAACAACTTCACACAAACCAGTTTATACGAAGCAAACCGCAACATCCTACTCGCTGCTCTCACCGACATTGCCCCTCTCATACCCTTTTCCAACATCACACTTGGTCTTAGCCCTGACACTCACACAATCCATGGCATGTTCCTTTGTAGAGGAGACATCAACGCAACATCATGCTCTGAATGTGTCAAAACCGCAGCAATCGAGATCGCTACAAACTGTACTCTCAACAAAAGAGCAGTCATATACTACGATGAATGTATGCTTAGATACTCAAATGTTTCATTCTTCTCTGAATTGGAAGTTTCACCAAGCATTACTATATTCTCTCTAAGTTCTGCTCCAAACCAGAACCGGTTCAACCAAACATTAATCAGTAAATTCAACCAACTCATTCTCAACACATCTTTGTCCTCTCCGATTCCATATTTTGTCGAGGATCAAGAACGTGTGACTCAACCAGAGGGTTCTTATGACTTAGTGTCAATGGTTCAGTGTACTCCTGATCTTGATCCATCAAACTGTACTGCTTGTCTCACACTTGCGTTGCGTAGAGTTTCAACTTGTTGCGGTTTGCCAAGTTATTCTCAGATCTTTACTCCTAAATGTCTTTTGATTTATGCAACCTCTGTTGTGTCATCGCCTCCACCTCCTCGGTCTCCACCGCCTCTCTCTCCGCCACCTAAGTTGTCACCGCCTCCTTCTTTATTGCAAACGCCACCACCCCCGCCGCCACTAGTTTTCACGCGGCCACAGAACTCTCCAAATCCTAGTGGGTCGTTTTCTTTTAACGTTCTGAAAGGTGAACATATTTTCATATTTTATCCTAATTTTTTTTAATATTTTTATTATGATATATAATTTAACATATAGTAGTATTATTGATACTTTGACATGACTGGCTCTAATTATTTTTAATTTTTCTGTGGCAGGAAACGATATATTGGGGAGGGTTGTTGTTACCCTGACAGCTTTGATGTTTGCACTTGTGGATTTGTGATTTACAGATTATAAATATTGATCATTCGTAATAATCTGTATTCCTTCAAATCTGTGTTCTTAAGATCCAAAACCAAAACCACAAAAGATGTTAAAATGGTTCCAAAAAAGTATGTTGATTCTGATGTATATATGGAATTATGGATTGATCAATAAAAGAAAAATAAATTGGAGTGTGATGCATATCCATTTTTCCTTTTAAAGTTTGTTTCCTAATGTCTACGTTTTTTTAAGAAATTCAGTGGTACATATATCGATTGAATATAGAGAGAGCTACTATATCACAAATTTACAATTCAAACTTCTTTTTCTAAAATTAAGAAATTACAATTAAAACTTAACATAGCATTTTCGAAAGATAACATCGATAATCGATTAAATCTAATGGTCCGATCCATCTTTACAAACTGTTAAACTTTTAAAAGAAATTGAAAGTCAAGTTAAGAATAAAAAATAAAAAGTATAAAATAGTTCTTTAGGTATTGAAGATTATGTTAGTGTATTTTGCCGACTATACTGTGCATTGTCAAAATACAACTATTATCTATTTAATTTAGTCTACATTTGTGTAAGCATATATCAATTATTACTTACTTCTTTTTATGTTTTAGAGTTGGATTAAGAAGATCATGTTAGCAATGTATTAATGCTATCACTATATATATAATATATTACGAGTTGCGATGTCATAATATAAAACATAACTCAATAATATTCTTTATTTTATAAGATTTATCATAGGGTTATAGTTGACATACATATATATTTGCATCAGAGGTTTTAGCTGTGGAAAATAGTTATTAGCATATTGATCCGAACATGTAATTTAGTGGGTTTATGTACAAGTGTTCTTAATTTAAGTTATTGACAAAATATAATAATTTGTTATATGTTTTCAACTTTTTTCATTGTTATTGTAATTCTCTATTTTATTTTGGTATAGTATTTACTTATTGTTAGTATCATAATTTATCCTTGTGATCCCAATTGAAGTATTTTAAGATTATATTTGTCAACACTTATAGTTTCTTGAACTAATTAAAACTTTGATAACTTGAAATACAAGTCATCTAGTACATTGTCTTTTACATGGTTGTCGATCCCTCTTTATAAAATTTAAAATCCATTTTTCTAAATTTCCACTTGGAATTAACCTTTTTGGAAGAATTCCACTTACAAAACTTCAACTTCATTTTCTTACTAACAAAAGAAACAAACAAAGAAGTAAAGGGAAAAAGTCGAAACTATACTTGTTCATGTACTACCATTCAAACTACTTCAAAAATTATAGAATTAGTAGAACTAGCAAAAGAATCATATAAAATGACATATATATATATATATATGATACTAATTATATCTCTTAAAAGGTTTCATAATCTTTTCACTAAATATATTACCATAGAAAACTAGAACAACTAAGGTCATCTGCAGTACTCCAGTTTCAGCGGTTCATGTAATTTACTTCGTTATCAAAGTCAACGGAAATTGCATGATCCACGTAGTTTTGATATAGATCATCATTAATAAATAAATAAAATCCTTTTGACTTTACTTTTTAGAGTGAAAAAGAGAAAATTTTAAATTGAAGTGTTTTTTGAAATTATCAGACACGACTTTGACTCTTGATTTCTTCTTTGCATCAAATATTCTCTTCCACAACTGTATAGAACAAGTCCATGTATTGATTTACACGCTAACAAAGCTACATACATATAGTGTTAGCTTTATATTAATTGTTGTCTTAGTTTCATGGTTTAAAGAATAAGTACAAGATGATGTTTTTGTTTTGTTTTGTTAAAGAAGTACAAGATGATGTTTGTTAAACAGAAATTTGGATTCAACTCTTATTGATGAAATCATCTGATTATTCACTAGACACAGTTGTATATTTGAATGGGTTAAAATAAAAGAAGATCTTTTCTTATATAAAACTGCTAGGTTTTTGCTCTGTTTTATTATACCTTCATAAACAAGAAAGAACAAAATATGGCCATTTCAATCAAACTCTCTGCTTCATTGTTTTGCCTCTTCTTCTCTTTATTATCTTACCAAACCATGTCCCAACCTCAACACATGTCGACTTTCTGCGACAAATCATCTGACAACTTCACACAAACCAGCTCATATAAATCAAACCGCGAAACCCTACTTTCTTCTCTCCGTGACCGTTCCTCTCTCGGAACCTATGCCAATGCCACAATCGGTCTTAGCCCCGACACAGTCTATGGCATGTTCCTATGTAGAGGAGACATCACCAGAACATCTTGTTCAGACTGTGTAAAGACAGCAACCCTAGAAATCACTCAAAATAACTGCACTTATCTAAAAAATGCTATAACATATTACGAGGAGTGTATGGTTCGATACTCCAATGTTTCCTTCTTCACCCTCGTAGAAGAAGTACCTTCCGTCGCTAAATACTCTCTCGCTAAGTTTCCAACTTCTCTTTTTAGTTCGTTCCAACAAAGATTATCCAATAAGGTAGAGCAACTAATTACCCTCACAGCATCAAAGTCTTCCTTGTCTTCTTCGACGCCGTATTACGTGAAGGATCAATCACTTGTGGTTGAATTTGGGGGATCGTATACATTAGAGACAATGGTTCAGTGTAGTCCTGATCTTGATCCAACAAACTGCAGCGTCTGCTTGAGACTTGCGGTCCAACGTGTCTCAGGCTGTTGCACCAATGCTCGTTCGGCTTACTTTTTTAGTCCTAAATGTTTTTTTAAGTATGAAACATCCGGTTTGCCAACTGCTCAGTCACCGAGCGGCTCATCTTCTATTAACGCTATGAAAGGTGAACATAATATTATGGCCTATTAAGTCTTTTACAAAAAAAAAACTATATATATATATATATATATATATATATATTATGGCCTCAATAATCTTTTTTTTGATAAAATCCAACTATAAGGAAGATAATAGAATAAGCAACTAAAACATGAATATGGTTGGCGTTTCTTTGTGTTTCAGGAAACGAAATGTTTGGAAGAATTTTCATTACAGTCATGACAACTTCGGTGTTAGCGCTTGTGGGTCTATGATCCAATATCCAATGATTATGAAGATTTATTTATATTTGTATTCCACGAATGTGTGTGACGTGTGATATGTTATTTTCTTGTCTAATAAGAACTCATCTAAGTACTTAATCTTTTTATCAGAAAATTAAAGAAGTACTAATCGCATTGTGCGCGGAAAAAAAGTTAATAATTTATTACCAATTGGATTGTGATTGCAGAAATGTTTGATAGTACTACAGTAGAATCTCTATAAATTAATAATCTCTCTAAATTAATAAATTATTCCGCTTTTGAGTTGGGCATGTGTAATAATTGACACATTTCGATAAGATAATAAAATTTTAAAATTTTTTATGTAAATATATGGTCCCATTAATAACATAAATTAATAATCATATAAATTTATTGTATATATATAAGATATTTTAGTGAAATATGATTTTAAAGTTATTTATTTATTCGTAAATTTATAATTTTGTTAGAGTTTATCTCTATTTTTTTTTAAATATCAAAAATATATGATATTATCTTAAAAAAATATATGCAAAAATTATTTTAATGTGTGAATGCATTAAAACACATCAAAGTATTGAATGCATTTTTTACTTTTTATATAACATTTTTTGAAATTCAGAAAAACTCTGGATAAATTAATAACCTCTATAAATTAATAAAATTATTCAGTCCCAACATTATTAATGTGTAGAATTTTTACTGTATATGTAATTACTACTTACTATATAAGCTTCTCTTACCAAAAAAAAAAAAAAAAAAAAAACTCAGCAACAAAAATTAGAAGGAGAATATTGCATGTGATTTATTTAATTTTTTTTTATAAAATACAACATAAAAGATGTCAAACGATTATACATATAATAACATGTAATATAGTTGTAATTGCTGCTAGTGTTCTCGTTGTATCGTTATCTACTTTCAAATCCGCATATTGTATGTTACCAAAATAGAATTAATAGTTTTTTTTATATGTTTTCATTGTAATTTCTTTTTTATTTGGTATATTATTACTTTTTGTTAGTATCCCATTATATTTTATCCTAGTGATCCCAGTTGAAATATTTTAAGGTTTCATATTTGACAACACTTCTAGTTTTTTAAACTAATTATTAAAACTTTAAATTTTTTGAATACAAGTCGCCTAATACATTTATCTTTTACATTATTATCGATCTCTCTTTTAAAGTTTAATTAATATTCATTTTATTATTCCTTTGAGTTACTTTTCTTGGGAATAATTCCATTTACAAATTTTTTACTTCATTTGCTTACTAACAAAAGAAACAGACAAACAAGTAAAACGAAAGAGTCCAAATTATACTACTTCATGTACTTACTATTAAAATTACTACAAATAGCCAAAAAAAAAAAATCATATGAAGTGATATTTTTCCTAAGTCTCTAAAGTTTTCTACAAAGATATCATCATGATATTTATTAGTAGATATTTTCCCTAATGTTCAAGATTGATTGTCAAGAACATTATATAAATTAGGTCAAGTTAGGCTTCTTTTGGGTTTGATCCAATTTTGATTAAATGGATCATTTACCCAATAATTATTAAACTCGGTCCAAAATCAAGCTTAGTTTTATATAGAAAATTATGGATTCAACTTACATTGATAAGATCCATCTGATCACAAACGATACTTGTTAATTATATATCTATATATATATATATATATATAATCTCCCTCTGAACTGGTACACGACGTTATGTCTGAGTATCGTATTTGAATGAATCAAAATATATATATTTCCTTCTATAAATTCTGATATGTTCTATGCTTTGTTGTTCAATTCATAATAAACAAAAATGGCAACAAGCATGACATTCTCTTCAGCTCTATTTTGCATCTTCTTCTCTTTCTTATCACTCCAAACTATGTCCCAACCACCTCAAATCAATCACTTGTTCACTTTCTGCAACGAATCTAACAATTTTACACTACATAGCTCCTACCATTCAAACCGTAGATCTGTCCTCACGACTATCCGCAGCTATTCCCTCTTCGGAAAGATAACCTATGGCAACGCCACGGCGGGTCTTAGCCCTGACACAGTCTATGCCATGTACCTATGCAGAGGAGACATCGACAAAAGAACCTGCTCGTTCTGTGTCCGCACCGCAACTTTGGAAATCACTAAAAGCTGCCCTTATCAAAAGGAAACTTTCATGTTCTACGAGGAATGTATGGTTCGTGTCTCGGATTATTACTTCTTCGGACTTCTAGAAAAAAGTCCTAACGTCACCAATTACTCTCTCAGTAATTTTTCTATGACGAGTTCTTTGGGACAAACATTTTCTCGTAAGATGGACAAACTTATCTTGACAGCAGCGTCGACGACTTTGTTGCCGAAACCATATTTCGCGGAGGATAACGAACGTGTGACGGAGTTAGGTAGCTCGTATATATTACACTCAGTTGTTCAGTGTAGTTCTGATCTTGATCCAAGTCAGTGCACTGTCTGCTTGAAACTTGCGGTCCAAGATATTTTAGACTGTTGCAGCCGGTCTCGTGGGGTTCAGATCTTTCTTCCTAAATGTCTCGTGAGGTATGACACCTCCTCTTTGCCAGTGAACCTCCCAAGTCTTGGTGTTATTAAAGGTGAGCATATATTATTTATATACAATTGATCCTTTTACATGATGATCCTGTTAATATATATATTTGACTCTTTATTTTTTACAGGAAACCAAATATTTGAGAGAACTTTTATTGCAGTCATGACAGCTTCGGTATTAGCAGTTGTAGGTCTATGATCAAATGACCAGGACCGGTCTTGAGCACAAACGGCCTTCATGTTTAAAAAAAAAAAATTGTTATGTATGAGGGGCATTCAAATCTATAATGATATAATTGTATATTTTGATTCATGTTTTTACGTCTATGATATGTGTTACGAGTGATTTGTTGTGTTCTTGTTTAACACAATCCCTCTATGTTTAAAGCTTGTCTCTTGTCCCGATATGTTTGACTAGGCAATATATATACTTTGATTAACGTACATTAGAAGTTAATAAACACGTGTTTCTAATTCTCTCATTAATAAATTCCCCAGTAATAAATTTAAAATATTTAATTAAATGTATCATGCTGTTACTTGGACCGAAAAGATTATGAACGAGTCTTGTGTGTTTGCTTCAGATCTTTCATAAAAGCAATATGTCAACTCTATATTCTGCCTTTGGCTTCATCCGACTTGAAGAACCTTCAAAATAATTAATGTTTTATACACAAGAATATGAAGTCAACTAAAATAATAATTATTATATATAAACTTTTCCTTATAAATTGGTCTACCACATGCATGATTGATTTTTTAATTTTTTGACGATACCACATTATTGATTTGAATGCATAAAAAAAAGAATATACATCTATATGCCCTGGTTTGTTATTCCTTTATATAAAACTATGTGCCCTGTTTTGTTCTATCTCTTATATAAATTTATGTGCCCTGTTTTGTTCTATCTCTTATATAAATTTATGTGCCCTGTTTTGTTCTTTCTCATAAGCCAAGAAAGAACACAAAAAAATGACAAAAATCAATACACATTTTGCTGTTGCTCTGTTTTGCTTCCTCTTAATGTCACTCCTAGGCATGTCCCAACCTTTTAAAATGCTTACCGATTGCAAAAAATTACCCGAAAACGTTACTCAAACTAGCTCTTATCGATCAAACCGCGACACGGTCCTCTCTACTCTTCGCAACCATTCCTCCCTCGGAAGATATTATTCCAACGCCACGACCGGTCTTAGCCCTAACACAATCTATGGCATGTTTCTCTGCAGAGGAGACATAAGCACAACATCTTGTTCAGATTGTGTCCACACCGCAATGTTAGAAATCGCTAAATCTTGCTTTAATAACACAGAAGCTTATATATTCTACGAGCAGTGTTTGGTTCGATATTCGAACTTCTCTTTCTTTAAACTCGTAGAGGATGCACCTTCGGTCGCTAGATACTATCCGATCAGTTCTTTGGATTCTCGGCAATATATTTTCGAAATACTTCCTCAAATAATAGACGAGCTTATCCTCAAAGCATCATCTTCTTCTTCGTCACCGGATCCATATTTTGAAGAGGAACAATACCATGATATGACTCAGTTGGATTCGAAAGATTCGTTTAATGTAGAGGCAATGGTTCAGTGTAGTCCTGATCTTGATCCAAGAAACTGCACCGCCTGCTTGACATTTGCGGTCAAAGATTTCTTCAAGACCCATTCTAGTTTGGCTCAGATCTTTTTTCCTAAATGTCTCGTCAGGTATAACATCTCCTCCGCTTTGCATCCGAACGTATCGAGTCATGGCGTTACAAAAGGTGAGTCACAGTATATATTTATTATTTGATTTTAGAATTTGTACTACGATATGGAATTTTGCTTTAGGTTAACCTGGTTCCGGTCCGTTCGGCCTTGCTACGCCCTATGGTTTATGTGATATGGCCTTGAATTGGTCCGGTCTTGAGGTCATGCGGATACGTGAGTATAGTTAGTTGACCGCCTAATACCAAAATAAATAAAAATGAACTGTCCATGTTTTTTCAAAATATAAAAATCGGTATGGTCCAACTTTTGACCGAATTAAACCGGGTTGACATGAAGATTTTTGGTCCACTCTGATCTAATAATGCATGTTTTGACTCTCTTTTTTTTTTTTTTTTTTTTGGTTTGACAGGATATGATATGATGGGGAGAACGTTTATTGCAATCATGACAGCTTTGGTGTTAGCAGTTGTAGGTCTGTGATAAAATCTAATGATGTAAGGATTTGTATATTATGATTCATATTCTTACATCTATGATATGTGTTACGACTTACGAGTGATTTGTTGTGTTCTTGTCTAACACAATCCAAACTTGGGGTTCAGAGTTTAGCAGTTGACTATAAATTAAACATTGCTAATATTTAAAGTTTTTCTCTTTCCGGCTATGTTTGACTAGGCAATATTATACTTTGATTACCGTACTTAGAAGTTAATACTTGGGTTACCCATTTATTCACCTCTTCTAAATTTAGCCAATAAAAATATGTCAAGTAATATTACATTAAAACCAAAATAATAAACTAAAATTAAATTTAAACAAACAATACAAATTTAGAAAACATCTTTAAATAAAATCTTTTAAGTAAGAAAATAAAATATTTTCTAAATCTTTTCTCCCACGTTGATGAAGCCTATGAACAACCATTACACAAATCTGCTTAAGAACAACTAGACTCAAAAGCGAAAGACTTTATATAGGATCATACTCCTTTTGTTTAATTTACTATATTTGAACCCGTGGTAAAAATTTGAAAGCTAGAAGATCTAAAAAATAGAGTGAAATGTGAATTTTTTAAGGTTATAACCCACATATTTTACTAAAATATGAGTTTAAAGCCAAAAAATTGAATCTACAAGTTCTCAAAAATAATAAAAAATATAGTGAAATGTAATTTTTTGAAAGCTATAACTCACATATTTTACCAAAAAATGAGTTTCAAGTAAAAAAAATTGAAATCTAGAAGTTCAAAAAAATAATCAAAAATAGAGTGAAATGTGATTTTTTGAAGGGTATAACTCACATATGAGTTTCAAACCAAAAAAATTGAGATGTAATGAAAAATAATGAAAAATGGAGTGAGATGTGATTTTTTGAAGGATATAACCCACAAATTTTACCAATAAATGAGTTTCAAGCAAAAAATTTGAAATCTACAAGTTCTAAAAAATTATGAAAAATATAGTAAAATGTGATTTTTTTAAGGTTATAACCTACAAATGAGTTTTATGCAAAATATTAAGATATCCAAGATCTCAATAATAATGAAAAATAGAGTGAGATGTAATTTTTTAAGGTTATATAACCCACAGATTTTACCAAAAAATGAGTTCAAAGCAAAAAATTTGAAATCGACAAGTTATCAAAATTATGAAAAATGTATTGAATTGTGATTTTTGAAGGTTATATAACCCACAGATTTTACCAAAAAATGAGTGAAAGCAAAAAAAATTGAAATCTAAAAGATCTCAAAAATAATAAAAAATAGAGTGAAATGTGATTTTTTGAAGGGTATAACCCACATATTTTACCAAAAAATGAGTTTCAAGCAAAAAAAATTGAAACCTATAAGTTTTCAAAAATAGTGAAAAATAGAGTGAAATGTGATTTTTGGAAGGCTATAACCCACATATTTTACCAAAAAATGAGTTTCAAGCAAAAAAATATAAAATCTAGAAGTTCTCAAAAATAATCAAAAATGGAGTGAAATGTGATTTTTTGAAGGTTATAACTCATAGATGACTTTCATGTGATTTTTTAGAAAATTTTAATAAGATAATAAGAAAATATTTTATTTTAAAATTAATGTTAAAAATCATTGTCTTTGGTTGTTAGGATTGTAGCATATATATTAGAGATGAAGATTAGCTCCTATAAATATAATTCTGAAGCATTACCTAAAAATCTTAGTCGTTGTGGAACGTTTAACACACACTTTTTATTATTAATTGAATAATATATGTTTGTTTTTAAATTTGAATCACAATATATGCAGAAAAATATAAAATTTTATTAATTTATATGTATTATATAATTATTCAAAATAATTTGAAATAAGATCAAACAAATGTGATAAGAGAATCATAATTCATACTACTAATATTGTAATATTAGATAAGGAAATAAATGTGTTTGGTTATAACTGTTATAGTAATTCTGGTTTAAATTTATTTAAATAAGTGTGTTTGGAAACACTTATAAATCACCTATTTTTTAATAGTGCAGTAGATGTAGTGAAATATGATTTTTTGAAGGTTATAACTCACATATTTTACCAAAAAATTAAAATCTACAAGTTCTAAAATATAAAAAATGGTGTGAAATGTGATTTTTGATGGCTAGAATCCACAAATATTACCATATAATGAGTATCAAACCAAACAATTTGAAATCTACAAGTTCTAAAAAATAATGAAAAATAGAGACAAATATGATTTTTGGAAGGCTATAACCCACATATTTTACCAAAAAATGAGTTTCAATTAAAAAAAATTGAAATCTAGAAGTTTTCAAAAATAATAAAAAAGAGTGAAATGTGATTTTTTGAAGGTTATAACTTACAGATGAGTTTCAAACCAAAAAAATTGAGATCTACATGATCTCAAAAATAATAAAAAATAGAGTAAGATGTAATTTTTTTAAGGCTATAACCCACAAATTTTACCAATAAATGAGTTTCAAGCAAAAAAATTGAAATCTACAAGTTCTCAAAAATTATGAAAATGTAGTAAAATGTGATTTTTTTAAGGCTATAACCCACAAATGAGTTTTAAGCCAAAAAAATGAGATTTACAAGATCTAAGAAATAATTATCCGTTTTCAAAAATTTGAATCACAATATATGCAGAAAAATATAAAATTTTATTAATTTATATGTATTATATAATTATTCAAAATAATTTGAAAATAAGATCAAACAAATGTGATAAGAGAATCATAATTCATACTATTAATATTATAATATTAGATAAAGAAATAAATGTGTTTGGATACAACTGTTATAGTAATTATGGTTTAAATTTATTTAAAGCAATGTTTGAAAACACTTATAAATCACTTCTTTTTTAATAGTGTAAGTAGATAGATATTTTAAACTTTAGCACATTTTTTAATAGTGTAAGTAGATATTTTAAACTTTAGCACATCTGAAGAAGTCTTTCAACGCAAAATCTGTGATCTAATTTCAACAGCCAATAATGTCAATTGTCATCTGTTCAAAGTAAGTTGGATCAATTTTACAATAACAATCACTTAACAAGTGAAATCTCTGAGTTCTTTGGGTAAAAAAGCCCCAAGTTTCATTCACCATAGTGTTCATATAATTTCACCAGGAGGTAACTCTGCAAGCTTCGCTTGAGTACCAAGAACACGTTCCATATCAAACCGAACCTCGATGTTGCGAATGCTATATCCCACCACCATTAACCAATACAATAATTTTGCAAGGTCCGCTGCGCTTGTCTCTGTTACATTCGTCTGTGTAACCACCAAAACATTGATATCAGTCAATTTCACAATCACATTTTATATAAACAACACACAACTCAGAACAAGTTTCAGCTCAAGAAGTTATTATTCGAGAACCTTCATTTGGTTTGGGTCTGACACAGCTAAAAGCCGCTTGATAAATGTATTCATGGCCACCGCAACATCTTCGCCTGCAGTGCTTGTAAGCTCCTACAAATTCAAAATATTCCAACTGAGAACAAACATTGGATACAACAAATTTGATGAATACAATTTAAATGTAATATATGAATTCTCATGCCTTAAGATTTTGGGGTTCAAGAGATTTCAGATACTCCAAAATTTCGTTCTGCTGATTCGCAGATTTTCTCCCTACTTGACGATTAAGTTCTTCGATCTCTGCTTCCAGAAGCTCGATATACTTTTTTGCATCAATTTTCTCAGGACCAGAAATGTTATTCCACCTAATCACTTCCCCTGAAACGTTCTTTTGAGTTCCAGGTGCATAGTCTTCATCACCCCTCTGGCTTAATCAAAAGAGAAAACCACTGTCACATTATAATTTGATAGATCGAACACACACATATCAACAAAGATAGAGTGTGTGATAGGTTTCAAACCGTTCTACTCCATTTTTCAATTCACCAAAGAACTACAGCATAAGAATAGACTTGATTAACAAGAGAAGTCTCTAACTCTCAACCACTGCCCAAACCAATATCCAAGACCAATCCTGAATACCCCAACTCATTCTGCTCTATAGCTAAACGACTCAACTATAGTTGCTGAGCTTTTATCGCTCCTACACAGGCTTAACACAAGGCTTATCATAGGGAGACATAGAAGAAGCAAAAGCGTCAAGATTGAAACATCTAAGTCACTCTACTCGGCATTTACTCATTTACAGGACAAACTAAAACAGAAGCTAAAAACTTGCAAAAGGTCACCTTTTGATCACGACGCGGTTCAGGAAGAGCAACTTGCTCCAAACTTTGTTGCAATTCAAGACGATATTGAGCGTTTCTAAACATATATCCAGTCATCAATACACTCATCATCAGCTGTGCAAGATTCTCAGCAACCTAAAACCCCAAAACACAATCAACACACAAAACCCACAACTATATAGTGCTTAAACTCCATTTACATTATATAAACCAGAACTCACAGAAGTAACAGTAACAGCGAAAAACTGAGGAGGCAAAGTTCCAATCATATTCGTCACAGTTTGTCTCATAGCTTCAACCACCTAATTAACATTTCCAAAAATTACATAAGCTCTATAACTAAACTCTAAATTGCATTCTCAGTAGAAAATCAAAATTACATGTTTAGGAGCACGTTTAACGAACAGCTCCATGAACTCAGGCTTCACATTCTGTACATACTCCAATAGTATATCTCTTCTGGATTTAGGCTGAGACTAATCAAAATTAGGGTTTAATAACAATTCGATTACGAAATGGTTTAAACAATGCAATTGTAATTTTACCTTTGTGCCATTAGAGGAATCTGCAGATGAATCAGAAGAACCATAAGCTTTGATAACTCTTAAAACCATCAAATTTCCACTTCCGCTACTCTTCAAATGCTTCTTCATCTTCAACGGGAAGCTTACAGAGGAGGAAGTAGATAGTTTGTTAGGTTCATGGTTGGATAACAGAGACGATGAAGGTCGAGAAGGTGATTGCAAGATTGAGAATTGCATCGATAACGAACACATGTTCACAAAATTGAAACCCTAAATCTATAATCCAACTCTAAAGATTGCTGTAATCGAAGCTTTGAGTCGCGACTGTGATGTGAAATAAACTTTTCAAGCTCGCCTTTTTTTTCCTTATCTTCCAAAATTTGATTATTGTGGGTAAAAATTAATTAAATAGTTAATCATCGCGCAAATTACCATTTTTTGCGTCTTTAAGGCCATTTTGGCTTAATTATTGGATATGTTAAAAACTTAAAATATCAGAGTTTATATAGAAATTAGAAAACCTCAAAGATTACGTGAATAATAGCATTATGTTAAAAGTTAAAACTAAGACAAAATAACACTTTGGTCTTGGTTATGGTGTTTCTAAAGATCTTTTATGTGAGATTCTATGTTTTGTATAAGCGAGCCTACTGAGAGCCTGATTGCAGCGGCTTAGAATGTTGCTAAAGGAACAGGTTTGGTTTTAGGATACAAGTCAAAAATCAAAAGAGTTCAATTTAACATTTTACCAAAATAAAAGAATAAAAATAAAAAGTCAAAACTGTTCTCTTTATTAGTTAGTTTTTATATCAGTCAATACATTTTTGTTACACGAATTGTCCTCAGAATTGGTCGGCTTCTCCATGAACTCGGAGCCTACCTTACCAACAGCGAAGAAGAGAGGCCAAACTGATACTTTGATGAGACCGTCCTGTCTTTTTCCCATAAATAACCAATTGATCATCGACACTATACACTGACCAATACCACAGAACAGTAAGACCGTATCTGTAAAACTTCCAAAGATTCTGTTGTAGCCAGGTGATGAATAGTAGAACCAAGGTATAGGCCACTTACATCGGAAACAAGCTTTATGGTCTTGAATTTTGTAATAGAGGTCAAGGATGGAGAGGGCAACAGAGAGAAATGACATTACTAAGGAGATTATTGCGAAGTAAGGCTTGTGAGTGGAAGAGAGCTGGTCTGCAACCGCTGATACAATCTCCAGGAGCAAATTGATGACCACGATGCAGCCCATTCTAGTAAAACACCAAGATTTACTTTTTCCTATCGGCTTGTTAGACGATGATTGCTCTTGTCTTTGAACCGCTTCTCTAACCAGTTGTTTTCCTTCAATTAATATTTGTATAGGAGATTTATCTGATACACTTGCGCTATCCTAAACATTATTCCAAATAAAAGAAAATGTTAGCACAATAGAGAAGTCATGTGAGCGAGTCTTCTCCAAATGACCCGGTTGTTTAATGAAACAAAAAACTTACAGAATCATTTTCGAGGACAACACGAATATCATGATCAGCATGAATTAGAACTTGTTCCTCAAGCCTTGGTCTTTTAACCGCTCTTCTACTGACTTGTTTTCTTTCGGTTGATATTTGTATCAGAGATTTACCTGTTACACTTGTACTACCCTAAATAGTATTCCAAATTAAAGTAAAAATGTTAGCACAATAGGTACGACATGTGAGTCTTTTCCAAATGACCCGATTGTATGATGAAAAAAAAAAAACTTACAGTATCATTTTCGAGGACATCAGGAAACTCATCAGCATGAATTAAGACTTGTTCCTCAAGCCTTTTTCTTTTAACCGCCTCTCTACCCACTTGTTTTCCTCCCGTCAATAAATGTATCAGAGATTTACCTGTTACACTTGTACTAGCCTAAACAGTATTCCAAATAAAATAAAATGTTAGCACAATAGGTAATACATGTGAGTCATTTCCAAATGGTCCGTTTATTTAATGAAACAAAAAGAACTTACAGAATTATTTTCGTGGACATAAGGTAACTCATCAGCATGAATTCGGACTTGTTTCTTAGTCCCTTTTCTTTTAACCGCTCCTCTATCCATTTGTTTTCCTTCGGTGGAGATTGGTATCAGAGATTTACCTGTTACACTTGTACTACCCTAAACAGTTTTCCAAATATAAGAAAATGTTAGCACAATAGGTAAGACATGTTAATCTTTTCCAAATGACCTGGTTGTTTAATGAAACAAAAAAACTTACCGAACTATTTTCGTGGACATCACATAATTCAACATGAATTAGGAGTTTTTCCTCAGACCTTGATCTTTCAACCACCTCTCTACCCACTTGTTGTAGTAAATTGTGCATCACTATGCTTCCTTCAGATGATATTTGTATGAGAGATTTAAATGCGAGGGTTTTCAACCCGAGTCTGACATCTATGTTGCTGCTAGCGAGCATTGCTTTCACATGATCAATGCCTTTGTAGTTGAAGAAGAATGCAATGTAGAGAAATAACAATTGATCATTCTCATGTAAATTATCGAATCCAACTCTAAGTACTCCCTCGATATCTTGATTAAGGCTATTTTCTAGCCTATGTAGTGTATTTTCCCACTCATTTTCTTTCTTTCCGTGTAAAGTTGAACCCATGACACGGAGACTCAACGGAAGTTTGCCGCAAAGCTTTGGTACTCTTTTGGAAAGGTTTTCAAAACCATATGGTGCAGAGCTTTGTCTAAAAGCATATCTACAAAAGATCTTACGAGCATTTTCTTCACTTGGAAAATCAACATGGTATATATCGTTGATACCATTTAAAAGCTTTTGATCTTCCGTGGTTATGATAATCCTGCTTCCAGGACCAAACCAGTGAGTTCCATTAGCGAGAGTCTCGAGCTGCTCCAGATTGTCCACATCATCAAGAATGATAAGAACTTTCTGATCACATAGCCTTTCTTTGATTGCACCTAAATGGTGTATCCTCATATCATTTTGGTTTAAAATCTTTGAAAGAAGTTGTTCTTGTTGACGCAGCTTAAATCCATACTCGTCAAGACCATCATTGTAGTTTCCCCTAAGATTCTCCAAAAAACACTTGAGCTGAAAACTGCTAGAGAGTCGGCTGTATAAAGCTTTTGCAATGGTAGTCTTACCAATGCCAGGAGGGCCACAAATTCCAACAATCATAGCTCCATCCTCCTCATCTAAATGTAACAGAGACTGCAATTTCTGCAGATGTGCTTCAATACCCACCATGTCTTCAAAATCCCAAGAGATTGTAGTGTTTAGTTTGTTTGAAACATCTCTTGCAATCTTCTCAATCATCTCAGATTCATCGTCCCTAAAGGAGAGAGAGAGCAAAAAAAAATCAAATAGTCATGTGAAAATGATTTGTTGATTCACAAACAAAATTGCCCAAATCGGATTAAGAATGAATAAATCCCAAATTAATTTTTTTTTAAATGAAATCCCAAATTAATTGAACGAAGAAAAAGAACAAACCAGTTTAGGAAGTGTTCTCCTGCTATGTTGGTAACATCGTTTAAAGCTTGTCTCCATTTTCTCCTCTCCTCCTCTGTTTTATGAGCACAAGTTTCTTCGAAAATTTTTCCAAAATCTCCAGTCTGTTTGCGCACATCAGATGGATCTACTCCGTAGAAGACTGTCATCACAATTTGCCCAATATCTTCCATGCATTTCAAAATCTCCACCAACTCATCCAGACACCAGCTCGATGAAGCATAGTTCTTCGAAAGCACCACGATCGAGATCCTCGATTCCTTAATCGCTTGTATGTGAGCTGGAGCAATTGTTTGGCTTCGCTCCATCCCTTGATCATCGAACATTGAAGACCCATGGTAGCTAAACTGCTTCCGTAAGTGACTGAGAAATGTTTTGCGAACGTCTGGTCCGTGGAAGCTCGTAAAGACGCTGTATCTCCAGGGGAGAGAAGAAGAAGAAGCAGCCATGGGACTAGAGTAGTGAGAAAAGTTGAAGATAAGATATACAAAATTGTTTCTGGATGAGCTCTATCTATTTATGATGAAGCAAATGGACAACGACTTTTCACCCTTGACTCTTTCGAGGAAGAGAGAAAGATGAACCTTCTTCGTTTTTTCAGTCTTTAAGACTTTCATATGCAAAGAAATTTACCAAGATGAACCTTCTTGGTAAATACAAATATAATAGAGTACAGTCATATCATATGGCGTTACATAACGGAGCAAGTCAACAAAATAGAAAAGAAAAAAACACAAGGGGGTTTGGGCATTTTCGCTTTAATTTCATCGATACATCAGAATCATTTAGAAAACCTCATACGTTACGTGCGCAGGATTAAGTTCACACTACTACAAATGAACACTTAGTTATGGTGTGTGTTGATTAGGTTAACAAAAAACAATAAAAAGACATCATATGCTTAGTTTACACATTTAGCTAATTCCAAATGGCATTTTAAGGAAATGAAGCAGTAGAAACTTATATTTGATTATTATGTAAAAGTTAATTAAATAATCATCGTACCATTCTTTTCCGTCTTGAAAAAAATAAAATCAAAAGGTGAATAGCATTAAGTTTAACTTAAATCAATCAATATTTTTTTTGGTTACAGTGAACTGTATTGCAAAATGGTCGGCTTCTCCATGAACTTGGAGCCTACCATACCAATAGCAAAAAAGAGAGGCCAAACTGATACTTTGATGGGACCGTCCCGTCGTGTTTCGATAAAACTACAATTGATCGTCGACACTATTAACTGACCAACAACACAGAACAATAAGACCGTATCTGTAAAACTTCCAAAGATTCTGTTGTAGCCACGTGATGGATAATAGAACCAAGGTATAGGCCATTTGCATCGGAAACGAGCTTTATGATCTCTGATTTTGTAAGTGAGGTCAAGGATGGAGAAGACAACAGAGAGAATTGACATTCCTAAGGAGATTCTTGTGAAGTAAGGCTTGTGAATGGAAGAGAGTTGGTCTGCAACCGCTGATGCAATCTCTAGGAGCAAATCAATGACCACGAGGAAGTCCATTACAGTAAAACATTGAGATTTGCGTTTTCCTATTCGCTTGATAGACGACGATGGTTCAAATGCGACTCTTAGAACTTGCTCGATATCTCGATAATCAATAATAGTTTCCAGTTTGCGCATTACTTTGTCCCACTCTTCTTCCTTCTTCCCACGTAAAGATGAACCCACAATGCGGAGACTCAATGGAAGATTATCACATAGGTCTACGATGCTTTCTGCAAGCTCTTTAAAACCATTATGTGGATAGGTTTGTTTAAAAGCATGTCTACAAAAGATCTCGAGAGCTTCTTCACTAGATGGAAAACCAACATGGTATGTATTATCAATACCATGTTGCCGCAAGAGTTCTTGGTCTTCTGTTGTCACAATAATTCTACTTCCAAGACCAAACCAATTAGTTTCCTTAGCCAAAGCTTCTAGTTGCTTTAGATCATCCACATCATCAAGAATTATAAGCACTTTTAGGTTGCATAGCCTTTCTTCTATTGCACCTAAATGAGATATCCTCATATCATGTTGGTTCAAAATCTTGGAAAGAAGTTGCTCTTGTAATCGCAGCTTCAAACCATACTCATCAAGACAACTACTATAGCTTCCCTTAATATTCTCCATAAAACAAGTAAGCTGAAAACTGCTAGAGAGTCGGCTATGTAAAGCTCTGGCAATGGTAGTCTTACCAATGCCTGCAGGGCCAGATTCCAACAATCATAGCTTTGTCTTCATTATCTAAATGTAACAAAGACTGCATTTTCTCCAAATGTGCTTCAAGTCCCACCATGTCTTCAAAATCCTTAGAGATTGTAGTGTTTAGCTTGTTTGAAACATCTCTTGCAATCTTTTCAATAAGATCTGCTTCATTGTCCCTAGAGGAGAGAGAGAGAGAAAGAAAGTTGTCACGTGAAAATGATTTGTCGATTCAAAAAATATTAGAATAATTTGATTGTGTACCTTAATTATTATTAAGTACTTGAAAACTACACTATAATTTACAAGCATTTGAAATATACCTTCTATTTTTAGAAAGTGAAAATTTCTCAAATTTTATTAAGAATGAATAAAAAACCGAATTAACAGAACAAAGAACAAGAACAAACCAGTTTAGTAATTCTTCTCCGGCTATGTTGCTCACAACACTCAAAGCATGGCTCCATCTTTGCCTCTCCTCTTCTGTTTTCCCTTTACAAAGATTCTTGAAACCATCCTCAAAATCTCCAGTTTGTTTCCGCACATCAGTTGAATATACTCCATAGAATATCGTCATGACAATTTGCCCCAGCTCTTCCCTGCACTTCAAAATCTCCACTAGCTCATCCAAACACAAGCTGGAAGAAGCATAGTTCTTCGAGAGCACCACGATCGAGATCCTAGATTCCCTAAGCGCTTGTAGGAGAGCAGGGGCGATGGTTTGGCTTCTCTCAATCTCTTGATCATTGAACATTGTAATCCCATTGTAGCTAAATTGTTTGCGTAAATGACAGATAAAAGTCCTACGTACATCTATTCCGCGGAAGTTGGGAAAGACGTGGTATCTCCAGGTGCGAGACAAAGAAGAGGAAGAAGAAAAAGCCATGAGATAAGAGTAGCAAGAAAGTTCAAGATCAAGAATGTCTCTGGATGAGCTTTATATGATGGGAGAGGCTTATTCACCATTGACTTGACTTTTGAGAACGAGAGAGAAAACAATTCAGTAAAATGAATTCAAGTCTTTGCACCAAAACCAAAAAAAAAATTAAAAAAAAATTCAAGTAGACTAAGATTCCTCATACCTACCTGGATGACTAAACAGTGTGCTGATCTAATTGCCAATGCTGCCTCATCTTTTCCTACATATCTTGCTGTTTTAGATAGTTAAAAGTACATTTCTATACTCCCCACCGACTACGACCAAGTCTTGAGAGAGATAAATACTTAAGCTGTAATCTGTTATAATTAATTTTATAAAACAATATGTCGGAGAAGGAAACAAAAAGGTCGCAGCTTGTTTAGGTCGTTGTAGGCTTCGGTTTGGCGTGGTTTCAAAGGAACTCCTAGTTTTGGTCTATGGTTTGGTCTCTGTTTCTGGCTGGGGTGTCTGCGTTTATCTCAATCATCTTTTAGTTATGTTTTTTTTTTTCTTCCCTTTAGTTAAGTTTGGTTTTGTCTTAACCTTTTAGCTTTGCTTTTTAGTGCTATATGTCGGGGAAATCTTTGTCTTTCTCCGGCTTTGTCTCTGGGTTGTCTTGTTCACCTTTGTATGTGTTTCACCAAGGTTTTAATGAAATTTCAGAAGAAAAAACAAAAAATAACAAAACCAAAAACGTACCAGCAAAAGAAGCAACAAATATATTATTTAAGATAACACTATTAAACAAAGAATGATTATTACGCTCTACTATTTTAAAAAGTTATACTGATTTTCTAAGTTAACACTAAGACAAAAGAACACTTTGGTTTTGCTTATGGTGTTTTTAAAGATATTTTATGTGAGAATCTCTATGGAGGAGCATAAGCATACTATGATGACAGCCTGAATACAGCCGCTTAGAATGTTACTAAATTAAACATTTTACCCAAAAAAAATTAAAATGTCAAAGAGTTAATTAAATGTGAAACCTTCAAAACTCTTCTCTTTAAGTCGGTAGTTTATATGAATCGATACATTTTGTTACAGCAAATGGCCCTTGGAAATGGTCGGCTTCTCCATGAACTTGGAGGCTGCCATACCAATAGCAAAGAAGAGAGGCCAAATTGATACTTTGATGGGACCATCCCGTCGTCTTTCAATAAAACTATAATTGATCGTCGACACTATTAAGCCACCAACAACACAGAACAATAAGACCAAATCTGTGAAACTTCCAAAGATTCTGTTGTAGCCACGTGATGGATAGTAGAACCAAGGAATAGGCCATTTGCATCGGAAACGAGCTTTATAGTATCGGATTTTGTAAGAAAGGTCAATGATGGAGAGGACAACAGAGAGAATTGACATTACTAAGGAGATTCTTGTGAAGTAAGGCTTGTGAATGGAAGAGAGTTGGTCTGCAACCGCTGATGCAATCTCCAAGACCAAATTGATGACCACGAGGAAGGCCATTACAGTAGAACACCGAGATTTACTTTCCAAGTTTCGCTTGTCCTGACTAAAGGCCTTCTTTAGTGTCTCTTGTATTTCCATGTACCTTTGCCTCTTTTGTACTCGGTTATCAGGCGTGTCTTCTTCTCCGAAAGGCAATTGAGCCAAATCATCAGATTCAAAAATCTTGTCGAGCACTCCCGAACAGCGTGGGAAGAAGCGTTTCCCGAGTTCCACTGATTATACAAAATCAAGATAACATGGTCAGACAGCAAGTGACATAACCATGTTTAAAGATCGATCATTTTGTTGATAAAGAAGTAGATGAAGTGGGCGAGAATCCATACCGGTTCTAGAAAGTGCTTTTAGTCTACTTTTATGCCCTTCTAGGATTTTGAAAGGTTCTATATTTACGTCCAGTGCTGTTCTCTTTTCACCAGTGAGACCTTCAGGCTCGAGGCTAGACCCTGTGAATTCACATGTTCCCTTCATTTGGGCCATATCCATTGCAACTTGTGCTTCCATCGGAAAGAGACGTTGAGCAAATGCAACTAAACAGTGGGCACAAAGCACACGAAACTTGATTCAAACATATATATAAGACCTAAAAGTTAAAAAAAATTTAAAGAAATAAGAGTTGAGAGAGACCTCTATTTTCAAGATCAAACAGCCTCAACTTCAGTTCATCAGCAGCCACTTCAAGAGAGGGAGGAACATCTCTAGGAATTGGATCTCCTTTCTCAGCTTGCTCTTGTATTTCTATGCATAGCGTCATCTTCTGTTCATCAGCAGCCACGTCAAGAGAGGGAGGAACATCTCTAGGAATTGGATCTCCTTTCTCAGCTTGCTCTTGTATTTCTATGCATAGCCTCATCTTCAGTTCATCATCAGCCACTTCAAGAGAAGGAGGAACATCTCTAGGAATTGGATCTCCTTTCTCAGCTTGCTCTTGTATTTCTATGCATAGCGTCATCTTCTGTTCATCAGCAGCCACGTCAAGAGAGGGAGGAACATCTCTAGGAATTGGATCTCCTTTCTCAGCTTGCTCTTGTATTTCTATGCATAGCCTCATCTTCAGTTCATCATCAGCCACTTCAAGAGAAGGAGGAGCATCTCTTGGAACTGGAACTCGTTTGTCAGCTTGTTCTAGTATTTCTACGCATAGTCGGTCTTTATGAGAATGCTTGTATAGCTCCGCAACATTATTATACACAACCGCCTTAGTGACTTGTTTTGCGATCAAGAGCGCGGTTCTACCGTCCAAAGATATTTCTGATGCATTTGCCCCTTTCTCCAACAAAGATACTATCAACTGTGGCTCTTTCCTCATCGCAGCAACATGAAGCACCGTGTATCCTCTCGGATTTCTATGGTTAACATCAGCAAGCTCCAAGTCTAGTAGATCCGCCGCGGTCTTCACATCGCAATACGCAACAGCAAAATGAAGAGCATAGGCATCATCTAGGTTGGTATGACCTTCTGTCAAAAGCAACTTGACTAGTTGAACATCATCTGATTCAAGTGCTCTATGTATATTGGAGACATGTTTCTCTACTTCAGGTGCTTCCAAACCAAACTTTTTACGGATTTCAACAATTTGTTTGACAATGTGTTCCGGCAAGGACTTGTCAAGACTAACAATATCTACATCAGACTTAGCAATAATATCTCTGCATCTATCCAATAGCTTCTTACATGCTTCACCACAGATATTAGCAAGCTTGAGTATCACCAAAGTGTCCTCTATAACAACTTTGTCTACCACATCCAGCAAATGCCTCTGAAAAAGCATATAAAATTTATTCAAATAACAAAATAATATAACTTTAAGATTATATAAAAAGTGATACTTCCTCCATTTCTAATTGATCATATTTCTAGAAAAAAAAAATGTTAATTCTCTACTTTCAAGACATTTTTTATTAGCTATTGATAATGAGTTGTAAACCTCAAGAAAAATATTTGATATTATTGGTTTAAAGTTATAAAAAATTGTTACTCACACAAAGTAAGGCATTTATAATCCACTTTTAATATGTTTTATTAAAATGTGTGAAAATCTCAAAAATATGATTAATAAAAAATGGAAAGAGTATTTTGTACCTGATAGAGAGTAACTAATTCTGGGATCTTGAAGACCACAGCCAAATAAAGAACCTCTAACATGAAATCCACCGCCGGCCAGCAAGCCACGTGGCAGCAATTCACGTCAGCACATTCAGAAACTCCTTTCGGTGGTGGCCTCACTCTGCTGCTGTAAACGTAGGCCAAAACAGTCACTACTGAATCGAAACCGACTTCGTAATCCTTTGCAATCTCCTTCAGCTTGAGCTTCACGGCGGAGTTGTGGTCGGCGGCGGCGGCGGCTAAAGCGTTCTTGAAGAAGGGGCTTCTCGCTGAAAGAACGAAACGGTGAAAAGATACTTCCCGGCCATCGGATAGAACAAGCTTAGCGTCGCTGTATAAAGATTCCGGCGAGTCAAAGACAGATTCGAGGTTGTTGGAGAGAAGTTGCAGAGCTGATACATCAACTTTGTTGAGAAGTTCGGCGGCAGGAGGATTAACAATAGATGGCTCCGTAGAAGCTGATGCGGCGGCGGTGAAGAAACTAGAGCTGCTTGGATTGCTGATTTCATATGAACCGGCGAATTCATCAATAGTGTCCATCGATCAAAGAAGAAGGCTTTAGGTTAAGATTCGAAAAGAGCCATTGACGAGCACAGTTAAGGACAAAGTCAAGTCAATGAGGGATGAAGAAGCATCGACTGTTTTTCAGTTTTCACCAGAAGAGGTAAGTTTCTTGGAAATTGTCACTTATATTTTGCTACATTTAAAGAAATTAAATTACATGTTTTGCGTAATGGTAGCTCACAAAGACGCCGTATCTCCAGGTGCGAGAAGAAGAAGAAGAAGAAGAAGCCATTAGATTAGAGTAGTGATAAGATATACAAAAATGTTACTGGATGAGCTATATTTATATAATATGATGGAGTCAATCGAAAACGCGTATTCACTATTCACCACTTTACTCCTTTGGAAAAGAGAGAGTGAGAGGAACCTTCTTCGTTTTTTCCAGCGTTTTAGCTTCACATGCAAAGGAAATTTCTTAACAAATGATTTAGTAGTACGTACGATTTTTAAACCAGTCGTGACCGGTATCTAAAACCCACATTTAGTCGGTTCAATTAGTTTCGAACCTTGAAAACAAAAAAAAAATCAATTGCAAACTATGGACGTTCAAGTATCTTTCTATACCGATTACTTTGGAAAGTACTTGTCAATCTTATTTCATCAGAGTTATATCATATATATATATATATATATATATATAACATCGAGATTACGTGAACAGCATTAAGTTAACACTTAAGACAAAAGAACACTTAGATATGATACATCGATGATCGAAGCTCAAAGAATGCGGAAGAAAGAAGAAATTTGTTGAATTTTTGAGATTCTAACACTCTGATACCATGTTAGAAAGATTCGGTTAGAGAAAAAAGTTTTCATTATCTTTCTTAGTTAAATCAATGTGTGTATACAATCTGCTTATATACTTCAAACTAATATTGAACCAACCGGTTTATAGCATACATGTTTACAGACTCAATCAAATTAATTCAATGGTTTTCTAACCATAGTCCAGTAGTGTTAATTTGTTAAAAATGTTTTTGGATGAGCTATCTTAAGAGAGGAAAAACAATTCAATAAAAGCATTTCTTCTTTAAAAACAGAAACAAAATAATTTTTTTAAGTAGACGAAGATTCCTTGTACCTTCCTCCCACAGTCCCACTCCACAGTTCCACTTAATGAACCGGATGACTAACAAGTGTGCTGATCTAATTTGCTAATGCTGTCCCGTCTTTTCATATTTTATAAAAAGTTGTCTGAGTTGAAATTTAGAAAGAAACAAAGAAAATGTGATTACCAGTTAAAAAAGCAACAAAGATAATACTAAATTCATTTTGTATTTGGTAACAAAAGAGGTCCAGTGATTTTGGTGCGCTAACATGAATTTAGTATTATCTTTGTTGCTTCTTTAACTGGTAATCACATTTTCTTTCTTTTGTTACCAAAAAAATGAATTTAGTATTATCATTGTTGCGACATCAGAATCATTTAGAAGTTAACACTAATACAAAAGAACACTTTAGTTATGGTGTTTGTTGATTAGGTTAACAAAGAAGAATAAAAATACATCATATGCTTAGTTTACACAATTAGCAACCAACCACCATCAGATCATTTAAAATTACAAAGAATCATAAGGTCTAACTAATTCCAAATGGAATTTTAAGGAAATGAAGCAGTAGAAACTTGTATTTGATTATTGGGTAAAAATTAATCATACCATTATTTTCAGTCTTGTAAAAAAGAAAAAGAAAAAAAAGGCTAACTCAGCAAGTACATTTTTATTACAGTGAATTGTATTTCAAAATGGTCGGCTTCTCCATGAACTTGGAGCCTACCATACCAATAGCAAAGAAGAGAGGCCAAATTGATACTTTGATGGGACCATCCCGTCGTCTTCGGGTAAAACTATAATTGATCGTCGACACTATTAAGCCACCAACAACACAGAACAATAAGACCGTATCTGTGAAACTTCCAAAGATTCTGTTGTAGCCACGCGATGGATAGTAGAACCAAGGTATAGGCCACTTACATCGGAAACAAGCTTTATGAGCTTGGATTTTGTAAGAGAGGTCAAGGATGGAGAGGACAACAGAGAGAATTGACATTACTAAGGAGATTCTTGTGAAGTAAGGCTTGCGAATGGAAGAGAGCTGGTCTGCAACCGCTGATGCAATCTCCAAGACCAAATTGATGACCACGAGGAAGGCCATTACAGTAAAACACCGAGATTTACTTTTTCTTATTCGCTTTTTAGACGATGATGGTTCAAATGCGGCTTTTAGAACTTGCTCGATATCTCGATGATCGGTAATTGTTTCTAGTTTTCGCGTTACTTTGACCCACTCTGCTTCCTTCTTCCCACGTAAAGATGAACCAACCATGCGGAGACTCAATGGAAGGTTATCACATAGGTCTACTATGCTTTCTGCAAGCTCTTCAAAACCATTATGTGGATAGCTTTGTTTAAAAGCATGTCTACAAAAGATCTTGAGAGCTTCTTCACTAGATGGAAAATCAACATGGTATGTATTATTATCAATACCATGTTGCCTCAAGAGCTCTTGGTCTTCTGTGGTGACAATAATTCTACTTCCTGGACCAAACCAGTTAGTTTCATTAGCCAAAGCTTCTAGTTGCTTAAGATCATCCACATCATCAAGAATGATAAGCACTTTTTGGTTGCATAGCCTTTCTTCTATTGCACCTAAATGAGATATCCTCATATCATGTTGGTTTAAAACTTTGGAAAGAAGTTGTTCTTGTAGTCGCAGCTTCAAACCATACTCGTCAAGACCACTATTATAGCTTCCCTTAATATTCTCCATAAAACAAGTAAGCTGAAAAATGTTAGAGAGTCGGCTATGTAAAGCTCTGGCAATGGTAGTCTTACCAATGCCTTCAGGACCACAGATTCCAACAATCATAGCTTCGTCTACATTATCTAAATGTAACAAAGACTGCATTTTCTCCAAGTGTGCTTCAAGTCCCACCATGTCTTCAAAATCCCTGGAGACTGTATTGTTTAGTTTGTTTGAAACATCCCTTGCAATCTTGTCAATCATATCCGCTTCATTGTCCCTAAAGGAGAGGGAGATTAAAAAAAAAAAAAAAAAAAAAAATAGTCATGTAAGGATTTGTAGATTCACAAATCAAAATTTGCCAAACCGGATTAAGAATGAATAAATCCCAAATTAACTGAACGAAGAAAAAGAACAAACCAATTTTGTAATTGTTCCCCGGCTATGGTGCTCACATAATGCAAAGCTCTGATCCATCTTTGCCTCTCCTCCTCTGTCTTCCCTTGACAAGTTTTGCTGAAAAGTTTCCCAAATTCTCCCGTTTGTCTCCGCACTTCATAGAAGATGGGCATGACTATTTGGCCCATCTCTTCCACGCACTTCAAAATCTCCACTAGCTCAGTCAACAACCAGCTAGAAGAAGCATAGTTCTTCGAGAGCACCACGATCGAGATCCTCGATTCCCTAAGCGCTTGTAGGATAGCAGGGGCGATGGATTGGCTTCTCTCGATCTGTTCATCTTCGAACATCGTAATCCCATTGTAGCTAAACTGTTTGCGTAAATGACAGATAAAAGTCTTACGGACGTCTTCTCCGTAGAAACTCAAAAAGACGTGGTATCTCCAGTTGCGAAAGGAAGAAGAAAAAGCCATGAGCTAGAGTAGCGATGAAAACTCAAGAATCAATTATGTCTCTGGATGTGCTTTATATAATGGGAGAGGCGAATTCCCCCCCCCCCCCCCCCCCCATTGACTGACTTGAGAGTGAAAGAGAAAACAATTAATCAAAAGCAATTTTAAGTCTTTGACAAAAAAAACAAAAACAAAAAACGCGCAATTCTTAAGTCTTTGCACCAAAACCAAAAACAAAATAATTATTTTAAGTAGATGAAGAAGTTTCCTCTTACCTTCCTTCCTTCTTGTTCATGAAGTTTCCTTTTTTCCTACATATCTTTTGCTGTTTTAGACCATCGGACCATGTCTAGAGAAAAGATACACGCTTAAGCTATTAGGCTCATCCACTCCTAAATTCATTTGTCGGTAAGTAAAGAGGTCCATGCAGATTACGTGGTTAATCACGGCTTTAACTTTAATTAATAAACTCTGGGCATTTTTCCTTTGATTTCCATCGATACATCAGAATCATTTAGAAAACCTCATAGGTTACGTGGACCGGATTAAGTTAACACTAATACAAAAGAACACTTTAGTTATGATGTTTGTTGATTAGGTTAACAAAGAAGAATAAAAAGACATCAAACACATGCTTAGTTACACAATTAGCTACCAAACACCATCACATCAAATCCATCACAAATCTGAATCTTGTGTCTTCACCGCCTCCTGTTGAGTGGTTTTGCTGAAGATGACGTGCTAATTGTTGGTCTTTTAGCACCTGATGCAAATCAAGAAGATTAAGATTACTCATTAGGCAATTTGGGACTAAAGATCCTATCCGAGATTTCTTCTAATGTGTATAAGCAAGCATCTACTTCATTTGATCTTTCATATAAATCTAAGTAGGCTTGTGATTAGAGCCTGATATGAGTGTAATTAGGCAAGCCTGATTTGGTTTTTTAGGACACAACTCAAATAGTTGATGTATAGAGAAATTACCTGTTAAAGCCTTAGAGGAGGAGCTAGTGGCAATTGACAGACGAGAAGGTCTGATTTGGCCTGGTGGTTTCACCATCTGCTTCGGAATCTTCAATGGAATATTACTTCTGCTTTATGAAAAACATACACACACACGAGAAGTTGTAAATAAACCTCAAAGATTCGCATTGTTATATTAAAGTGTGCTAGTAGAGTATACTAACCTTTCTTTTGGTTCCGTTTTTCCCATTTTCACTGACTTCTCGGGTTTCTCAGAGGTCATGTGTGGTTCAGGTCGTTCAGTTATTTCAAGAGGCTTAACTGCTTCCGGGAAAGGAGTCAACTCCACTGCACTGCTTATGGACCCATCTGTTTCTGTTCCCATCGAAAGGCAACTATCAGAGATATCACTCAATCTTTCTTCAGAATCTGCATCTCCAAGGCCTACGAGTTCAACATCTTCATCATCAAAATCAATTCCTTTCGCCCCACCACCAAACTTAGATGGTTGGTGATAACTCTTTTGATGATTACGTTCGTCTGATGAATGTTGTGAACCAGAATCAGAATGCTTGCTACTATATTCCGAGTAGTTGTCAACATCTGAGTTTGCTCTTCCAAATAAACTAGAGGCCTTTACTCGTCGAGCATTTGGTGAAGCTCCTATAGAATGTCTTCTAGGTGATGAAGGCCCCACCAACCTTAAATTGCTTAAACCACGTTTTATGACAGTTGCATTAGTGCCTTTTTGCTTCTGAACATTTTGAAGCTCTTCATCTTTCCTGGCGATTACATCCTTCAAGCTCGATACCTGTTATATCAAGCAATATCAAATACAATTAAATCTTTGTTCTCTTTACTTTCAGTGGCCAAAATTAAATCGTGAGGGACTGAGAATGAAAAAGAAAATACAAACCTGTTCCATGAGTTGTCTTACATCTCGACCCTCTTTATTACTTTTTGCAGCACCCAACTCCACTCCAGAAACCCTTTCGGCGAATTTCAAAGTACTTACGGTCTCAGCATATGAATCTCCATCAGGATTGACTTGGACAAACATAAGAGTTTTGGCCTGTCCTCCTAAGAAACAAGAGAGTTTAGTTAAGGGAACCAACAACATAAGGCAAACTGCAATATTATGCAGTACATGTAACCAAAATCTCAATTTTTTCAAAGAGTGATAATGGAGTACCCAAGGAACTTTGAAGGACTTGAGTCAATTTGCTGTTTCTGTACGGAACATGAGGATTCTTGTGCGCTAAAGCAAAGATAACATCTCCAAGGGCTGACAATGATTTGTTTATATGCTGAGCTTCCTTGAGCCTCTCTCCGGTTGCCTCAGAGCGATCAACTCTCTCACTTCCAGCGAGATCAACTAAATGCAAACTACCTCGCAAAATTGAGTCGGTTTCCACGTCGACACCACGAACATGAACAGAAAGAACACTGCAGATAAAACCAACATTGTCTTGTTAGAATTAGCCAATAACAGAAGATAAGTAAACCAATTCAGGAAAAAAAGTATACAAACCAGTGTGATCTACTGCTCCTTTCATTGAGAGCTGTAGCACCAACGGTTCTGTTCATTAGTCCAATGTTCATAAGCTCAAGCACATCTTCTGTTGATCTCACACAATGCATGCTTGCATCAGGGACTGCTAGCCCATTTGGTAAAGCGGTATTCCAAATCCCTAACGTATGCAAGTTAAAGAAATTTTCTATTGAAAGCAATGCAACCTAACAACACTAAGACCAATACCAATTTCCCTATGAAGCAGCAGGTATATATATATATATGAATATTTCAAAAGATATTTAGTCACTATATTGGATTGAAAAGGATATCTTCGATTAGAACCACCATCAGAAAGTATGTCACGAACTTGTTCATTATATATCTCAACCATTTGAACACCAACTTCGTACATGACAGTGTTTTGTCTGCTCTGAGTTAAGAGAAACAAGTCATTCAGAGCTCTATAATTGACACCCCAGTCTTCCTTTGAAGTGATGCTTGGCCCACTCTGTGTTAGCAAAACAGAAATATTTCTGTTAGAAACTTATAATTCTTGGCGAAAGCATAGTATTAACAAAATCAAACTTGTCCTTTACCATTGTATAAGTTTTTCCAGAGCCCGTCTGACCATAGGCAAATATACAAACATTGTAACCATCAAGAATGGATCGAATTAATGGTCGAGTATCTAGGAAAACCTCCTCTGCATAAGAAAACAAATTCAGAAGATAAATATTATATATTATATGTAACGTCCTAAACTAGTTGACCTATATATAAAAAAAAATAGACTGGGAGAAGTGGAGGGGAACACTAACAATAGATAAGAGGGAAAGAGGTTTAAACCTTGTGTTGCTGCTTGACCGAAAACTTTATTGAATTTAAATAGCCGATGGGTATCTTTCCCTTGCTTAAAGGGATTCGCAACCACCAATTCACCATTCTCACCAATGTATTCTATAGTTGTTTGTCTACTGTTTTGCCCTGGAAGGAATGGTCTTATCCGGCAATAGACTCTGATGTTTCCTAAAAAGCAAGAGAAATAACAAAAGTAAGTCATTTCTTGAATCGTCTAATACATACAAATTACATTGACTAAAAGAATTTACCTTTCAATTCTTGCACTTCATTGTACAATCTTCGATTCTCTTCAAGGACAACATGGTAATTTTTCGCTGCATCAGCCACTCCTTTGAGCTTTAAACCTAGGAGAAAGATTATAAATAAGAAGCTGTTTACTCTCGAATGAAAACATTGAGGCCAAGCAATCATAGAAAATTAGTGACAGCAATGACTCTTACCGTAGTAATTTAGATCCTCAAAGTATTTTTTTTGTGCCCTTAAGACTTCGTGTTTTATTGACACTGAAGTCGCATTCAACTCCTGCATAATTTGGAGATTCTTTAACATCTAAATAACTACCAGAGGTAACCAATGGTTAGAATACTATCTTTAAATTCAACCTGCAAGGCTCCAGACTGGCTGTCTATAAAGTTGTGGTAAGTGCGCTCTTTCTTTTCCCATTTTTGAGATTTATGTTGGCACAACTTCTCAAGTTCTTTCACCTTCTTACTTGAATCTACAACCTGTAACTCTGCATCCTTTAACTTCTTCTCCAAATCGACTTTAGTTTTTTGCACTTTTGCTTCTAATTCCAAGCATTGGTTTTCATGTGTCTCTTTCACCATTTTCAGTTCCTGCTTGAGCTTGCGAATCTCAGCATCACTGCGCTCTTTTTCCTTTTTCAGTCGCACCACATCTTTTTCTTCTGACCTTTCTCTTTCTTCTACTCTGGTTTTCTCAAGCTACAGAGCACAACCGAGAATAACACAATTATATAAACTCCTGTTAAGGAAATCTAACACAAGCCAAATGAAAAATGATGTACATAGTCATGTTATTAAATAAGAGGTGCACACACAATGGTTTTATAATAGGATCTCTCAGATTGAAACTTTGCCAAGTAATATGCTTGAAATTATGGGCGCACTGTAAACCAACTTTTCTAGATGCAAAAACAAAAATAAAGGCGAAGTATGTATCAAGGAGATGATATAGATATTGTACCGGTTACCTTTATATTCTCCATACAGTTCGTAACAATCTACAACAAAGAAAAATAGCAAGACAGATCAGTAAACGAAACAAAAATAAAGCAAAGAGAAACTCTAGAACTAGAGACAAGTACCTCGTTTTCCTTTGTCGTCCCAGCTGCCAAAGTTTCTAGGACTTTTATTCTTGACCTGTATTTTTCTTCACGTACCCTAAAGAGTATGTTTTGCTGCACCCGTCTCATAAGCATATTTTATTACTTGGTCAGAAGGTTGATATTTACATTACATGAAAAATTAAGGAAAAAATGCCTTAGGTAATCTTACATTCTTTAAGTTATCAGCTTGATTTGAGATTCTCTGTTCAATCACTTGCACAAGTGTGCTCAAGAGAGATGCCATAGCCTGAACAACACACGAAAAATACAGAGGAGAAACATGATGGAGAGTAAGAAGGAATATTCCATGAACTGAGGATTGAAAATCTAAGCAACCCAGAAAACCATAAAACAAGAGAAGGATGTCATCAGTAGCTCAATCTAAGTCTTACATGAGATACATGTCCATTCATCTTCTTCATGCTCTCGTCTAGAAGCTTATCCAGCATGTCAAACAGTGACCTAGTAGGAGCATTCTGCAAAGGAAATGTCATCTGAATCAGAAACAGAGGTAATAGCTACAAGGTTGCACACAATGGACTAAAATTCTGTTAGAATACTTTACTCGTAAACTGTTTGATTTCAGTAATTCTGAAATTTTAGCATCAGATATATCAATCTCAGATCCTTCCTTTGTCTGGAATCCATCAGTAAAGTTGCGGTCATCCCCTCTTGAATCCGAGTGGTCCTCTGGCAAGCTCCATCTCCTCCTCGCAGATAGTGAATTCTTATCATAACTACCATCGGAAAAACTTGCTTTAAGCGCCTTAAGGGACTGTAAAACTGGCACCATATCCCCCTGTGTTTTACTTTTTATTAGTAGTCATATTTCAATGGAGAAATACAAGAGAGGACAGAGAGAAGAAAATATATGCGAACAAAATCATGCAATCTTATCATCAAAATAGCAAATCAGACAGTAGCCATGATTAAAAAAATTTCCCACAACCACTCATATTATGTGACATGGGATAATTTGTATAAACCAACAGGTTCCATATTTTAGGTATCAAATTTTTCCACAGAAATGAAGAATTATACCCATGAAAACATAACGAACCTGTTCTATGTCTGAAACTTCGAAACTGGGCAGGGCCATTTCATCCATAGCAGTCAGAAACCGCTCAATTTTTACAGAAGCAGGCTCAAAGCTACCTCCCTACAGAGTAGCCAAAGAGAGTGAAAAAGACACATAACCAGCATAAAATAATGATTAAAAAAAAGAAATATAACCAGCATAAAATAATGATTAAAAAAAAAGAAATATAACCAAATGGTCATCAAAATTCATAAGTACCATTCTCATTGATCCAGGACTAAGCTGATTCAAAAGGCTACACAAGACAGTTCCATCCCTTAAGCATGCTCTCAGTTCGTCCTCTGAAGCTTCCCATGGTAACTTTAAATAAGGAAGTGTCTCATTTAACCACTCCACCAAACTCTGATGACCTGAAGGCGAAATCAAGAAGATATAGACAAAGGGTGAGAACAGAAACCACCATCACATTCTCGCCTATACCTAATATGAAAGGCGATCTTAAAGGTTCATTTTTGATGTGACCCAGTTGGAATATGAAAAACCATATCAAACAAGAAAAATCAACTCATTCAAGATAATCAATTATACTTTTCCATAGTAGCTAATAACTCGAATAATCTTGTAAGAGTTCAAGTTCTGAAAGATAAACTTAGTTCAATCTTTAGATCAAAATGAGAGGATTTATATAAATAAGCATTAGAGAACATAAACAGCAAACAAGTGAGTAGATAAAATTACCTTTCTTACTATCATCCATGCTTTCACGACTTTCTGATCCATCGAAACTCAGAATACTAGATCCATCTGATCGAACATAGACACCATTCATATTGGCGTCCTGTCCCAGAAGACTGCTCATTTCAACTCAGAGATTACGTAGCTCCCAGAATAATAGTTGCAAGGACACCCTAAAGCCAATAAACAAACCAGTAAGCCAACAACAAAGTAAGCGTCAATGTTAATTGTCAACACATTACACTTCCTAATCCATGATAAATCATTAAAAGGGGCTTACTTCATAATTCTATGTACCTTCTAACGTAATCTCTCCTAACCTAAAAGGGAAACGAAACCAAAACCTCCAATGATAAATGCATACCAAATGCTTTCAATTTCGGAATAAAACTAGTTTCTTCTCCCATTTCAACATTCAACATCTAGCTTAACAATTTAGCTACAATGCCGACCAAATCAACCCATAAAATCAGCTCTAAATCCTATCTACGTCCATCAAAATTACGCAGATCCAGTCAAAATCCCTAAGAAACCATCTACGCTTTGTTAACAGAGACGAAGGCAAAAAAAAAAAAAAAAAAAAAAACGATACGAACCTAAGAAGCCATGAGAAGCTGATATGATAAAACCTTTCGAGAGTGGAGACGCCGCAAAATGGCGACTGGTGATATTGAAATTATATGGAAATTACTCAGATTCACGGCGAGAAATGGAGGCGGACGTTTGAATCCCTCGCCGGAAGAGAAATTCGAAATTTTTTTTCCAGTCGCACGATTTTGCTCACTGTTCCCCCTTTTTTTTCTCTTTATTTTTTTTTTCCAACTTTTTTTTTTTTTTTTAGATTCCGAGAAAACAAAGGCTAATTACGGTTCGAACTTCGAAAAAAAGAGAAAAATGTTTTTTTCCTGGAAATTAAAAAATATTTTTTTAAATGTTTGATTTTGTTTTACGCTATATGGTCTTGGTGGGCCCTACCCTCGCTATAGAAATTAAAGGTTCTCAACTTCCCGCTTTTTCCTATCCAAATTTTTTTCTAATGTTTTGTATTTTTTAACTTTGGAGAAATAAAAAATAACTTAAAGTTCGGACCCCAGTGAGTTCGGCCCATCTAAGCCCAACTAAAGGCCTGATCCAACTGGATTGTTTGTCAGTCAATTTGTCCATTATCCTACCAAAATTTGAGTATAATGTTTATTTAAAATAAATTTTGTCGTGTATAGGATAATTTTCTTATAGTTTTAATTTGTTAATGCTATAAGTTCCTTTCTGGTAAAAATTTTCATGTTATAAGTTTCTTTATGGCGATAAAATAATATATGAACACAACCGTATACTGTAATATATAGAGTTAAAACTATTTCAAAGAATACATTTAGGGAAAAAAAAAATTATTGAGTTGGAGACTAAATATTATCTACTTGTTTCAAAAAACAGTAATATTAAATTTTAAATTTTCGTTTAATGTATTGTAATGGTGTTAATATTCTTTTCTTCAGGTTACCGTGGGATTAAAGAGTTTTGTTTGTTTTTGCTCTAATGTTAAACTTTATATCAACTAAGCGAGTTTTTTGTAGAAACTCAAACCCATAAAATCGCTAAGAAAACATACCAAAACATTAGTACTTTCCAAAGTAAGATCGATCGAAAAAGTTAAGTGTTACAAACTAATCTTGGTTGATTTGGGTCAGAGGAGAACGAAATAATACTTTTGGATCTCTTCGAACTTAGAGTTATACCTTTTAATTTATGTATTTACATGTTTTATGACTGACCTGATTACAAGTTCTAATGTATGGTACTTGCGTATCTATATCTATATATTACCATGTGCATATTTCTATTTTTGCCATGTTCATGCGTGGCGCCACTATCATCATCCATAGAACGTGGAAAAGAGTGGTGGAGTAAAAAATGATTAAAAACTATAATTTTAATCAGATAAAAAGAAAGAGAATGTGGTTTCGAATTAATTACACTATATCATATCAGTAGGTCGTAAGTCGTAACATTGAATCATGAATTCAGAAAAAATTTAAGTGGTCATGCACGTGAACAATATAGTTTTAAGTTTAAACGGAAATCATTTTGTTAAAAAAACCCAGGCTACCCAGCTGTTTTCACTTTCCATATTAATAAAATTGTATTTAATGGGGAAAAATCAATCGTTAAAAACAACTTTAGTTAAATTGTGTGCTTATGTTTATGTTTTTTTAACTACAAATTTAACTTATACACGTACTAAGCTCTTTAACCAAACAAAAAAAAACGAAAACAAAAAACACCTTAAACACCTACTAGTATATATATATATCACTAATTACTAATTACTATATGTGTGCTTTCCAGTGGAAACATAATACCGAAAACAAATAAAAATAAAAATACATTAACAAAACAAACAAATAAAAAGAGACAATAAGAGACAGCGACTAAAGATCCTTCATGCTGCTAACATACGTAATGAATTTGATTTTTGTAGACTCTCTTAATAAATCGAATACATGTCTCATAAGTATTTTACAAACAAAGATTTATGATTTGATTAAAGTAATTAATTTTGATATAAATTTGGTTGGTTTTATAATTTATGGTGGAATCATATAGAATGGCTCGAGCTGACAAAGTTATTAATGCCAACTTAAATAAACTGGACCCCAAAAAATGGACTGTTCGATCAGTGTTTTTTATCAACAGTAGACTCTGTTCCATGCAATTAATGCGAGCATCTCTTTCAATATTTAATATTTTTATTTTTAACATTTTTTCCTTTCTAATCTATAAATAATTTATTGATATTTTCAGTCTCGGTAAACTATGTATAATCTGCGGCTTGTTAATTATAACGAAAGATTTATTAATTTTTACTGGTTAATGGCTTAGTAGGTGTAACAAATAACTGCATATTTACCTTGTCCACCAATTGGTAATATTTTTATACTCTCTTTTTATCATCGTTTGTTTGGTTAAGATTTATAATCAAGTTCTATAACGTAAAAGTCAAAATTTAAATTAAAAAATAAAAATGCCAAAATTAAACTTTTGAATGGGGACTATAGGCTACAGTATACAGAATCTAATGTGTGTATGTGTTCACGATGACCACAGTGTACAAATAAAACTAGATGACACATTTTTAGAAAAGTATAAAAAGGTTATTAACTAAACAAATAAATTAACAAAGGAAAATCAGTTAGGAAATTACCGAAAACACAAATCTTGATATAAAGTTAGAAGTCTTCCTTTATCACTTATCAGGTTGTTATGTTTGATAGTATGTTTTATGAATTTATATTTATTATTTTAAAATTAGAAAGTTCTTATATTGTTTTGAAGTGTTATGGAAGTTGAAGAAATAATACTGCAGATTTTATAAGTAGACTGTAGTTATAAGAAAATATGAAAAATACCAAAAACCCTTTAAATTTTTTTAAAATAATTGTAATTAAAAATTATAATAGCGTAACTATTAAATTAAATAATATTATAAATTATAATAATGCATGTTTATCTTCAATATACAATGCATAAACAATGGCTTGCTCCTTTTTTCAACGTACAGACACGACAAGTAGTCCTAGTTAGGGGTGATAATTTTGGGAGCTGCGAAGATTTTTTTAAAGCCCATAGCTTATGATAATAATGATTCTTGGTTTCTTCCTTATTAATTATAAGTTCTAATCTAATCTTTTTTTTTGTGATTTCATAGCTGAACCTTTAATTAATCCCTACGATTAGAAGTCAAACGAAGAAAATGAATAATATATATAATCCTTACCATTGTCTTTAGATCCAAACTTACCATTGTCTTTAGATCCAAACTTGATCAGCCGTTCTTGATAACTTTAGTTTGACTGTATATATTTATAGGTGATTGGCTCCGTATACACATACTTAATTCAAGAAATTTACGTTGCGATTAAACTGAAGTTGGACAATTAATTAGCAATTATAAGTTTTTCTTAGGATTCTAAAACAATGTAGAATATTCAAAGAACATTGATTAAATTTTAGTTAAACAATGCAAAGTATTTTAGTCAAGACTGAAACCTTGTCTGTCTGTTTGCGGGAACTCCTCGAGGCATAACATTAAATTCGTGTTCTTCTTCGTGTTTCACCATTAGAATTGATTCTATTTTAATTATAAGAAAAAACTTTCTCAATTTAGATTTCTGTGTATATATATTTGACTCATAACAACTAAAACAGTGTTAAAATAAAACTTAAACAACTATGAGAAATTACTATTTTTTTAGCTATGTAACATATTTTGCATACTCGGAAAGCTTTTTATAATATATTATATTTTACCTTACATGATTGATGATTAGTTATTCTCCGAAATATCTTTGGATGGAAGGAATTATAAACTTGCATGTTAAAAATCAGTTAGCAATGACATAGGAGATCTATGTTTTTTAGCTACGTAGTATGTTTCCCCCTTTATTTATTTATTTTTGATATGAGACTTTTAACATGGATTTTCAAAATAATAATTTAAATTAATTTGTTTATTCATCTTACATCAAAATCACTTAATAATAATTATTCATCTTACATCAAACTCACTTAATAATAACAAAATATCTTGTAATTAAATTTATTCTGACTCAAAACTAATTGCTAAATTAATAAAATGCAAATATACTATACTTCTTCCGTTTCATTTTTATAGGATCTTTAAACTTTTTTTATTTTTCTAGTGTAATATTTAAACATATGATAAAAGTAGTTATTTTATATTAAATTAAATATGGTCAAAATGGTTCAAAGGCCAAAAATTTTAAAAGAGCAAAACAAAGATATAAAGTTTTTTTCTCTAATTATTCTCCGCACTTTCAACACAACCATCTTATCAAACAAAATGTAAAGAGTAATGGCTTTATTCTGATATGGAATTACTAACATAGAAACACAAATTTATCATTAAGAAAAGTATAAAATCATAGAAGAAGGAGAGAAAACTATTTCATTTCTTTTTAATAAAAAAAAAACCCCAAAAAAGAGAGTGGTGCTTGGAACACCATATTCAAAAGGGTAGATACACACTACTTTTGTCTTTTTTTTACCACTCATTTAAATAAATTAATTTTAAAAATTCCTCGTAAATTTCAGTGTTGTATGATCATATACAGACACACACCTAATAAAGAGATTCGGATACCGTCCTTTTTCTCTCGACTCAAAGCTCAATACAACCACAACAATAGTAACTTCGAAACACACTCATGTTTAATCTTTTTCCCCATAAGGTTAAAAATTAAATATTCTGGGTTTTGTTGTCTTCTTCCTCGAGGAATCCGAACCAATGTCATGTAAAAATCACAAACTCATATGTCATAATCTTTAATTCCCTTCTGTTTTGTTTTTCTTTGTCTTTGCTTATGATTTTTTCATAGACACTATATTTTTTTTTTTGACTAAGTTTGATCTTTTTATCAGGAAAAAAAAAACTAAGTTTGATCTTTTTTTTCTTTCTTTCTTTGTGCATTAAGAAAAAAAAAGAAACAATGGCTGCCGGAGAAAACAGAATAGTACCGGAAAATCTAAAGAAACAGCTCGCAGTTTCAGTTCGAAACATTCAATGGAGTTATGGAATCTTCTGGTCTGTCTCTGCTTCTCAGCCAGGGTACAATATCCTAAATCTTTATCCTTAAAATTAGCTTTTGTCTGAAACTAAAAATTTTCTTGAAACTTTCAAAATCAAAATGTTGATTCAAATCCAAAACTCAAATAAAACTTCTGTGCTAACTTAAAATTTCTATCTTTTTCACTTCTTGTTTTGTTCTGTTCTATTTATATATATTTTTTTTCTTGGCTAATTTTTTTTTTTTTTTTTTGAAATGAAGAGTGTTGGAGTGGGGAGATGGATATTACAATGGAGATATTAAAACGAGGAAGACGATTCAAGCAGCAGAAGTCAAAGTTGACCAGTTGGGTCTTGAGAGAAGTGAGCAGCTTAGAGAGCTTTACGAATCTCTCTCTCTCGCTGAATCCTCAACTTCCTGTGGCTCTCAGGTCACTAGACGAGCCTCCGCCGCCGCACTCTCTCCGGAGGACCTCACCGACACCGAGTGGTACTACTTAGTATGCATGTCTTTCGTCTTCAATATTGGTGAAGGGTAATTCCGTCTTTTCATTATTATCCATCTCTTATACCTGCACTCCTTTCATTTCACAAAAATATCGGTTTAACAATTTAATGTAATTTTTGTTTATTGTTTAAAAGTCCAATTTATTTTTAAAATGTAAACTATATATCAAAAAATCTGAATCAACTAATTTTTTTAATTTGCTTCTAGATTCGTGTAAAATATCCAATGGAGAGTAATTTTGCCTCATAAAAAGACAAAAATATCCTTTATTATCTTTCTCCCTTAATTCTCATTTTCCGTGGGGATAACGAGTTTAATTGTATCAAATGCGAATATCTCGTTTTATTGTTAGTTATTATGCCTTTTAAAAGTATAATACTCAAGTATTAAACTGGTTTAAAAAGCATAATATTAACCTCTTTTTCATCCTTTATAATTTAAAAAGTACTATATTGGAAAGGCTAAAGCACAAGTCAAATAAGTATTTTCTATTAACATTTTTACATTAATTTGGCTTGACAATTTCTAAATATAAGGGTATTTCTGTCTTTTTATTTTAGAATTCCCGGAGGAGCATTCACGAACGGAGAACCAATATGGCTGTGTAACGCCCAAACCGCTGATAGTAAAGTCTTCACTCGCTCCCTTCTCGCCAAAGTAAGTTTTTGCTTCATGTTTTTTCAGTTGGAAAACGCTAACGCTATAACTGAAAACGCTCTTTTTCGTTTGGCGTTTTTGTTCTTTTTAAGAGTGCTTCGCTTCAAACAGTGGTTTGCTTCCCGTTTCTTGGAGGAGTCCTTGAGATTGGCACAACCGAAAATGTAAGAATTAGTGTTAATCAGTTTTGACATTTTAATGTTCGGGGTTTAATTGTTAGTTATGAAAGTTTAAGGGCAATTTCATTATTATTTTAATTCTTTTAGATTACAGAGGACTTAAACGTTATACAATGCGTGAAGACGTCGTTCCTTGAAGCTCCTCCTTATACTACAATATCGACAAGATCCGATTATCAAGAAATCTTCGATCCTTTAAGCGACGATAAATACATTCCCGTGTTTGGAAATGAAGCTTTTCCGACAACTTCTACGAGCGGGTTTGAGCAAGAACCAGAGGATCATGATTCATTCATCAACGGTGGTGGTGCGTCTCAGGTGCAGAGCTGGCAGTTTGTAGGTGAAGAACTTAGTAACTGCGTTCACCAATCGTTGAACTCAAGCGATTGCGTTTCCCAAACGTTTGTTGGAACAACAGGAAGAGTTACTTGCGATACAAGAAAGAGTAGGGTTCAAAGGTTAGGTCAGATTCAAGAACAGAATAACCGTGTAAATATGGACGATGATGTTCATTACCAAAGCGTGATCTCGACGATTTTTAAAACGACACACCAGTTAATACTCGGACCGCAGTTTCAAAACTTCGATAAGCGGTCAAGTTTCACAAGGTGGAAGCGATCATCATCATCATCTGTGAAAACGTTGGGAGAGAAATCGCAGATGATGGTGAAGAAGATTCTCTTCGAGGTTCCTCGAATGAACCAGAAGAAGGAGTTGTTGTTACCGGAAACACCAGAAGAAACTGGGAACCATGCTTTGTCCGAAAGGAAACGCCGTGAGAAATTGAATGAACGGTTCATGACATTGAAATCAATCATTCCTTCGATTAGTAAGGTAACATATTTGCTTAATTATCATTAAAACATTTTGTAAAACATATGTTAAAAACATTATATTTTGAAGGAACTTATCTTGGCTTTCTTGTGGATTCTACAGGATGATAAAGTGTCGATTCTTGATGATACGATTGAGTATCTTCAAGAATTACAAAAACGGGTTCAAGAACTGGAATCTTGTAGAGAATCTGCGGATACAGAGACGCGAATGACGATAATGAAGAGGAAGAGACAGGAGGATGAGGACGAAAGAGCATCGGCGAATTGTATGAACAGCAAGAGGAAGGGAAGTGAGATGAATGTAGGAGAAGATGAACCGGTTGATACCGGTTATGCTGGTCTAACCGATAATTTAAGGATTAGTTCGTTCGGTGATGAGGTGGTTATTGAGCTTAGATGTGCTTGGAGAGAAGGGATATTGCTTGAGATTATGGATGTGATTAGTGATCTCAACTTGGATTCTCACTCGGTACAGTCTTCAACTGGAGAAGGTTTACTCTGCTTAACCGTTAATAGCAAGGTATTGTCGTTAACCCAAGCTTAATTTTAGTAACTTAACCGGAATATGAGTAAAACCGAAATTTGATATGTATGTGCCAATGTTGGTTGCAGCATAAAGGGACAAAAGTTGCCACAACAGGAATGATCGAAGAGGCACTTCAAAGGGTTGCATGGATATGTTAAGGTCTCATGATTTAGATTGACAATATTAGCTCTCTTTTTTTCCGGTTAGGTTTTCCAATCTTTGGTAGTCGGTGATTCTAACCGGATTTTTGTGATAATGAATTTTGGGAATGTCCTTTGCAATTTTGTAATATCGATTTCCTTTTGGTTCATCATAACGTAGAAGAAGATAAGATATAATGAGAAAAAACTTAGTGGAACATAACTACATAAGTAAAACTGTAAAAGTAACATTTGCAAAAGAAAAGTAGAAGTAAAAAAAGTAACGGATGCATATTTTGTGATTACTCTAAAGTTCGACCAAAAAACATTATAGTAAAATCCAAATAGATTAAGATAGTCCGACTTCAATATAAATATGTCATGAATCTCACTTCAAAATATTCTTTTGGTATTTTTAGAAAAATTAATGTAATTTTTAAAAAAAAATATATTTAGAAAAGTTAAAGATAGAATTGGTGGTCAAAAGCTGGTGTAAAGTGTTCACAAAATACAAAGCCTCATAGAAAAGAAGTAATGTCATTTCAAATAATTGCATCTTACGCCACTGAGAAATTGAACATGCGTTACCATTTTAACATTAACTTTTTCTTTTAAAAGGAATAAAATCGAGAATTTGGATTTCGTACGGTAGCATCAAAATAACTATACTGTATATATTTATTTGGGCAATTCTAAAAAATAGCACAAAATAAATTTTTTGTGACATTTTTAACACATATTTTAATTTAAAACACAAATAGCATTTTTATTAGAGGGTAATCATAACCTCATATTTTTAAGGTTTAGGATTTAGGGCCCTAAACCCTAAATTGTACCCTTACCCCCTAAAAACCAAAACAAAAAAAATTAAATTATGAACTTGTTAACATTAACTTCATAAAATGCGTGGAACAAAAACTTGTTTTGGTGCTATTTGAGAGAATTTATCTATTTAGTAAAACATTAACTTTATTGACGTGTTAGAAAAATTGGTTTGAACAATTTCTTGATTTAGAACGAAAATTAAAAGAGTGAAAATTCTTTAATGAGATTGGTTGGCATGGTAGGTGGCCATTAAGAAGATCCATGAATTGGTGAAGTTGAGGTTTAGAAGATACAAACTAGATTTGAATACCGACAACGTTAAAAGGAGACTACTTTTTTTAATCTAACTTTTCGTTATCTACATAAAGTGACGAAACCATAGTCTAGTTCATAACCTCCCAAATTGCACCTGAAAAATATGTATTGCTATTGAAAAGCAAGGAAGTGGAGAATAGGATAAACATATACAATAGTAGAAATGTATTTATCATGGATATATAGACATAGTATGATGATATATAGCGACATAGACATTACGGACTATACTTGTGTTCGTACATTTCCACAATACAATTTTTACGGACTATACTTGTGTTTGTACATTTCCGATAGTGTACTACAGCATAGCCTGTAGTAGATATTAGATACGGACTATACTTGTGTTCGTACATTTCCACAATACAATTTTTACGGACTATACTTTTTTTTTTTTTTTTTTTTGGTAACAATGTTAAGTATTTATACCAGATTTTAAATTGTGACAGCGGTTACAGAGGATACTACGAAGTCAGAAAGACCAAAAATCTAAAACAAAAAGCTAAGAATACAACAAGAACAAATAACGGACAATGAACAACAAAGAAAAGCTCACGCGAGAAACTGACAAAAGAAATCAAATGAAGAAACACCGATTCCGAGAAAAAACTCGGAAATTTGCGTGATTGCCGTAGCTCCAAAGAACTCGAGTCCTCATCTTCGTTGCCACGAGCAACCCCATCTGAGGCCGGTCCTCGAACCCCAGAAGAAGAGCGCCTCAACTCCCAACTAAGGCAGTCCTCGAACCTCAAAAAAGAGCGCTTACAGCTTCTCCGAAGACTAACACAAAAACGGAACCGCTGCAACGGATTAAAACGCGCTCAAGCATCACCCACAAATGCGAAATAACCGTCGAGACCGAACCGCCGCCTCTATTCTACACTGAGATCCCACAAAAGTTTCACGCGAAAACAGCCCCCACTAAGCAATGAACCGCTTCATGAACTCATCGCAAGCTAAGCCCGATAACAAAAGCAACCTAGGAAGTGCAGAGGAGCCACAACGGGAGCCAAAACCTCAACACGAACTACGCAAGCCATCACGGTGAGGAAAGACAACCAGGCCAAACGGAAGTCAAACCCCCATGAATGAGCTTCTTTCGAGGCCACACAAAAACTACCAAGGCCCAAAGAGGCCCAAGTAGATGACGAAGACCACAAAACCTACCGGAGCAACCCACCACCACCAAGTCACCGGAGAGCATAGATCGAAACCAAAAATGGCTTCCGACCAGCCGCACAAACAAGCTAAAACAGGAGCGTCGGGGACTTCAAGCCACCAGTCCACCGAAGACTACGAACCACCATAGCAACAACTGCCGAAAGCAAGCTTCCAAGGCCAAAAGAGGAAGACGCCGAGAGAGCTTGTCACCGGATCTGAACGAAGACGAAGGAAAGAGAGTCCCGAAGCCTCAAACGTTGTCTTCTACGCCGGGATCTCCAGGGACGTCGCCGGCCGTCGAAAGAAACATCCAGATCTACAACTAAACTCAGCAGAAACCTCGCCGGAGAGAGAGAGAGAAGGAGATGCGTCAATGATTACAGGGATACGAGAGAGAACAAGAGGGGAAACGCCGTGAAGAAACCCCGTCGAGCAACTCCGGGATCGCCGTCTCGAGACCTCCGAACCTTCATAACCACCGACACATCATTCCGGAGAACAGAAAGAAAACGAGAAGATAAAGAGGGGAGGCCGAAGCCGATGCTACCGGAGCCACCGCTTTGGCCTCAAAACGAGAGTAGATCGACGATGTCTGCAAGCGAAAGTGAATTTGAGAGAGAATATCCTGTGCGCGTGGGGTCACGCGCGTAAAAAACTGATATTAGTTTTTACGGACTATACTTGTGTTTGTACATTTCCGATAGTACTACAGCATGGCTAATTTAATTAATTGGCTTGTAGAAATTCAATATTATGTAGTTCATTCGTCTATGTCTCTGACACCGGGATTATATCATTAATAAACCCAAATATATCATATATAAACTCCGTTTGACCATAGACTATAAACATAGATAAATTTCTATAGCATGTACAAGTCACATGCATGTATGAATTTCTATAGCATGTATGAGATTTGGTTGTAACGTGAATTTCTATAGTTGTAACAACTCATCTAGGTGGGCGTGAAGCGAATATTTCTTCTTGATTTATTAAATTTATATAGTGAATAAAAAATGTATAAAATTTACATATAAAAATAATGTATATTTTACTTATTTTAGTATGTGTAAAATAAAAGCGGGTTAGTCATTTTTATGCATTCATTTTGTGTCAAGCATTAGTCATTTTTTATGTGCTCTAGCAATCGTTTTTGGTCGGTGTTAGTCTCACTTTATCACGTGTTCTTTTTTTTCTTGATAAAGAAGTTATTCCGTTTCATTTAGCGATCGTTTGGTCGGCATTAATCATTTAAAGTGTTGTGACTTTTTTAAGTGTTTCGACTAGCGATCGTTTGGTTGTTAGCGATTCAGAAGTTAGAGTTCGAGTTCGAGTATTGGCTCGTTTTTGTTCGGCGTTAGTCTTACTTTATGTGTTTTTTTTTTGTTTTTTTTTTTAATGATAAAGAAGTTATTTTCGTTTCATTTAGCGATCGTTTGGTCGGTATTAATTATTTAGATTGTTGGCTTTATATATTTTTCAAGTGTTTCCGACTAGCGATCGTTTAGTTAGCGATTTAGAAGTTAGAATTCGAGTTAGTGAGTAATTTTTATGTGCTAGCAATCGTTTTTTGTTCGGCTTTTATGTGTTTTTTTTGTGATAAAGAAGTTATCTAGCGATAGTTTGGTCGGCGTTAGTCATTTAGAGTGTTGGCTTATATATTTTCATGTGTTTCGTCTAGCTTATATATTTTTCAAGTGTTTCGTCTAGCGATCGTTTGGATGTTAGCGATTTAGAAGTGAGAGTTCGAGTTAGTGAGTAATTTGTTGCCTCTCTCTCGCACAGTCGCACATACGCATCTACGCAGCCTACACATACATCTACACATTCACAATCTATGCATACATCTACACATTCACAACCTATACATACATCTACACATTCACAAGCTATACATACACATCTACACATTCACAACCTATGCATCTACACATTCACAACCTATGTGTATATCTATCATCTATGTATGTATTCTACACATTCACAATTTATACATACGTCTCTTTACATACAGACATTGCCCATAATACATACAAATGCTGGCCAAGCGTTCCACGTACACAACAGTCCCAAGGATTTGTTTCCTTCACTCTCTGCATAAATAATCAAACAATATCCATTATATTTTTTTTATTTTTTTTTCCGTTGGTCAATTTTTGGGACATGCACATTATTTATGTTACAACAATTTTCACTACCCATTTGTTCTATGCTTTTCATAAAAATTATAAAAACCTTTCTACATTTTCTTAAACATAACATACTGTATATCTCAGGACACCATACATATAATTTTTGATCTCACATCAAGAAAATAGCGAGAAGACACCAAGAAGCCAAGATATATATATACAAATTAACATATATCAGTTTATTAAAGACACACAAATAGCTAAAATCAGTATACTAGACACACGTCATTGAAGTCAATATATATAGCAAGAAACATAAAATGGATTTAAAACAGAGCATATGTAATGTTTGTTGACCTCCATAACATTGTTTGAAAGATGACGAACGATGAGATTAACAGAAACTAACAAGAATCTTTCAATGGTAAAAAAATAAACTTATTAAAGAGGAATTAGAAGAGAATAGTTTACCTTGTAAGATGATGGTTTTATGTTTGTTTTCTCAGCTAATGAGAAACATAGATAAGTTTGAGTGAGATTTCAAGTGGAAGAACAAGAACAGAAGAAGTAAGAGAATCCAACATTTGTAATAGTTAGACCATTTGAGTTGTTCTTCTTATCTGAGTACTTATAGAGTTTATCTGAGTTTTTTCTTCAAGAAAAGAAATTATTAAATTCAAACGGTCGAATATGTTACCGTTGCATAACGTTCTCATGTCAAATCAAAAATCAAAAATGTTTAAATCGTAAACGCACTCAATTAGTCTCAAATTTAATATTATTTGATTCATTTTTGTAATAATTTATATCTTTATTTTTAAGAACGTTTGAAATGCATCAAGGATGATGATATTGTCTTCCACTGCTTTATCACTCTTCTATAAAATGTTAACCTTGATGATTTACGTTGTCTAAAATATAAATAAAAAGGATTTGTACCATCATCATCATTTCTAATTCATCAAAAAAGCATTGTTCACTTATAATAATAATAATAAGCATCATCACCATCGTTGTTTAATTTGATAATCTTTTTTTACATGATCTAAGAATTGCAAACACCACCATAAATAAAAGACCCCAATTTTATGTTTTTTATTTTATTTCTTATTTATTCCCATTCGATGGTTGAAGGAGGCTTTGATGTAATGTCTTGAACCACACGGTTTACTCCTTGAACGCTGTTACAGATTTTCCGGGAAACATCGTCCAGAAACTTGTGCTCAAAATTGAACCTGCAGTAAAAAAAATTTAACATCACCAATCTCAGATCAAACTACTCTGTCCTTATATACTCAAATACTCAGACCTAAAATACTACAATAACTAAATTAACCAACTCTGAGATATTTGGTAGATCAAAACTTCATAGATTCACATCAACATGGTAACAAGATTATTAACAAAAGGGTTCTAAGAAATGTAAGAAGCTTACCAATCTGCAGTCATTCCATCTTGGCTTGTAACTGCGCGAAGAGCAACGACATGAGAATGTGTTCTCTTGTCACCTTGGACTCCAACTGATCTTACAGGCAAGAACACTGCGAAAGCTTGCCAGATTGAATCATAAAGACCAGCGTCCCTGATTGATTGGATGAAAATCTCATCCACCTGAGGAGATGAAAGAAAAGCAAAACAACAGTTATAGTTTGGTATATGGGTAAGTGTAAAAGCAAAGAATTTATACACAGTTTGAGGTTTTCAGAGAACTTGCCTGACGAAGAACCTCAAGGGCATTTCCTTGGGTGACATCGCCCAAGACTCTAACTGCGAGTCCTGGACCGGGGAATGGGTGACGCTTCAAGAACCCTACGGGAACATTCAAGATTTTTCCAAGCTCACGAACCTTTATTGCACAAAAAAACACCAGAGAAATATCGAATCAAACTCTTGACAGTTGCTGACAAAAACAATAGTCAAAGGCCATAAGTAACACACCTCGTCTTTGAAGAGAAGCTTGAGTGGTTCAATGAGTTTCAGTTTCATGTCTTTAGGGAGTCCTCCAACGTTATGATGACTTTTGATGGTGTGAGAATGAGTTCTATCAGTGCCCGGGGGAGGGCACGACTCAATCACATCAGGGTACAGAGTCCCTTGAACTAGAAAAGCGGGTTTCTTCCCATGTTTTTTCTCTAGCTCTTGAGCAAATTGATCGAAAATGTTGATGAACTCCTTCCCAATTATCTTTCTCTTTGTCTCGGGGTCCACAACACCTTTGAGTTCACTCAAAAACCGCTCAGATGCATCTACACAAGTAACAGGTAGATGCAAGTCTCTCTCAAAGGTATCCATCACACGTTCTTGCTCCTTATACCTACAAAGCAGACCATTCTCAGTTAATAAAATAAACACATTAAAAGTGTATTATCACAATGATGAATCTTCTTCTCTGACCTTAAAAGCCCGTTATCCACAAAGATGCAATGAAGCCTATCTCCAATTGCCTTATGAACAAGAGTTGCGGCAACAGTAGAGTCCACCCCTCCTGATAAGGCGCAAATGACATGTTCATCAGATGCAACGGTTTTGTTAATCACTTTGATCTCTTCCTCCATCAGATCCGCCATCTTCCAGTCTGCAGATACTCCACACACATCAAAGAGGAAGTGCCGAAGTGTCTCCATCCCTTTTGGTGAATGTGTTACCTGCAAAATCCAACAAAAAGACAATTCATCATAAGCTAGAAATTCACATTAGCCAGCACAACCATTTCCAGACATTCCCGACTAATTCTCTAATCGATGAACTAAATAAAATAGAAGAACCGATTTAAGATAACCAAAAGTCTCACTTTATTAACTTATCAGAAAGTCACAGAACATGAACTGAGAACTGCTTCTCAGTTGATAAATTCTCCCAAGTCTCGTCAGATTCTTCAAGATATGAATAACTAACATGCCAAAGATCCAAACTTTACAATCCATAAACACTAAATCTACTAAAAACCCAATCCAAGCTATGATACTACAACAGATTTTTCAGTCTCTAGAATCAAACTAGCCAACCATTAAACTAGCTATGTCCATTAAATAAAAGTCCTGATTTATGATTTGCAAGTCATAGAACAGGAACTCAATTCTCCCCTAGTCTCACCAGATTCATGAAGATACGAGTAGCTAATATACCAAAGATCCAGACTTTTATCATCCAATAAACTCTAAACCACTAAAACCCCAATCCAAAACAATGATATTACATAAGATTCTTCAAGTTTCAATACCTCAGGATGATACTGTAATCCATAAATCTTCCTCTTCCGGTTCTCCAAAGCAGCAACAGCTCCTTGAGCGCTCTGAGCCACAACTTCAAACCCTTCAGGAAGCTTAACAGCTTCATCACCATGACTCATCCAAACCATTTGCTTATCTCCAGCACTCTCCGATCCAAAAATTTCCGATTTACCGTTCACTTCAATCTCCATTTTCCCATACTCTTTACTCTCACCTTCCACAACAACACCTCCAAGCTTCTGCACAATCAATTGCAAACCATAACAAATCCCCAAAATATGAACACCGTTAGACTCTGCCCACTCAATAAACCCTTCAGGGAAACTCGGCGCGTCGAGCGCGTGAACAGAGTGAGGTCCACCGGAGAGGATAACGACTCGTGGGTTATAGCTAGTGATTGATTTGAGCGATGAGGTTCCACTGATTACGAGAGAGAAGACGTTGAGAGATCGAATACGGCGAGTTATGAGATGTGTGTATTGTGAGCCGTAATCAAGAATCAGAACCGTATCAGGCTTCATCGTCGGCGTCTCCATGGCTAGGGTTTTAGAGCTTGGTGAGGAAAAAGAGGGCTTTAGGGTTTTTCACTGTTTATGGTCTAGGAGAGGCTTGGCGGGAAGTGGAGGCTTATAAAAACAGAGCAGAAGCAACTAGGGTTTTGTGACTTTTGTCTGAATCACAGAAATCAAGAAGACGATCTTTTGTCATTAATTATTGGGATAAGGAAAAAAGTTCGAATCTTTTTGCCCACAATTTCCGGCCGCTAAAACCCTAAATCCCTAATTCCAATACAAAATCCTCAATTCAGTCAAAAGTCAAAACCTTTTCAATGAGTCAGAAGCTTTTACTTCAACCAGAACAACGATAAAATCAAAAGATCGAATCTTTTTTACTTAAGAATTAAGATACCTAATTATGAAGAGAAGATTCTCAAATTTTAAATTTTTTTATACAGGAATCTGTTGCCAAAAAAAAATGTTGCATAATTCCGAAGAAAATTCAGATTAATCCACATATCTTCCTCTGCATTGTTCTTAGCTCATGAGAGAGCTCAAGAACCAACTGTTTCAGAATCGTTTCCGCAATATCAGACAGAACACCTTCAGATTCACCACCAAAATCAGACCAAAGACAAGTCTTTGTCAGATCAGTTTCTATAATATGATCCATTGTTCTTGGAAGAGAGTCGCAGCAGAATAAATTCCAGTCAAAACGTCTCATTGTCTCGTGAATCAGGTCTTCTTCTCTAAGGGATGATTGTAGATTGACGACTCTCGAGCTGTCCGATGGCTTGAAAGGCCAACACTTGATGTCTTGACGGTAAATCTCGCGGAGAACCTCGTCTGTGTAATCAAGAATAAGAAGGAGCTGATCGTTGTTGTGATTACCGTGTGAGAATTCGTCGAGTAGCGATGTTTCTTCGCTGCATCTCGCCATAAGATTAGTCCAATTCAACCTTGAAGCTTCAAGAACTTTCTTCACAAACTCATGAACAGAGTCTTTTTCTACAAGATTGATGTTTGGATCATCATCCATTTGCTCTTCTGCAAGAAAGTAACAGACATTTTCGGGTAAATCAAACAGAGAATTAGTAATCTAAGGATTAAAATGACGAAAAGTATTGATCCCGGGGCTCTTACCAAGTTTAGAAATTTTCATATATCTAGGACTAACTATTTCGTCTTCCAAATGAATCCTTTCAAGAACAGAGACAGGACTCGGTTGCTCCTGCTCTTGCTTCGAGTCATGTGCATTGTTCTCTCGTCTTTCTATACTCGAACTCGACTCCTGCAACGATTTTAAGCATAGATTAAACATCAAATATGCGTAGAGATATAAGAGATGTCAACTCTTTCGCTCGGTACTTACTGCTAATGAGCTCTCGAGACTTCTATCTTCCACCACTCTGTCTTCTATATGAGTTCTCAAACTTCTGTACTCAGCAGAATCTGGTTCAAATCTTAACAGTTTAGTCACATTGGCTCGAAGATGATTCGTTAAAAGTTTTGTTATCTTTTTACCTGTACAATTGTCGTCAAGAGACCTTAGATTAGAATTATATGGATTTGGGTCAAAAACCTCAAAGTTCTTGTCCAAAGACCACAACTTGAAGCTTTCTCTCTTCTTCTCCAGCTTCTGTCTTCTTTCTTTGAGCTTTGTCTGCAAGCTACTCAATGCATAAGGAACTTCATAAACCGGTGAAGAACATGACCTCTCTTGTTGCCTTTCCACCATGAATCTCCTTGGCAAAACGTCGTTCTCAACACTTAGCTTGAAAACATCGGATTCAACCCGTTTCTTGCGCCTAAACACGGCTGACTCCGGACTACTACGTCCACCTGTACTGGTTGATACATCACTTGTTCTAAAAGCAGCAGCATCTGTTTCTCTAGCTTTACCGCTACATTCGGGTTTATTTTCTGAGTGATTGCTGTCTTTGTTAGATCCAACAACAAGCTTCAACTTCTTGGCTAGATGCTTAAATCTCAAGTACACTTTATCGTCAACCGAGCTTGATAATCTAGGCTTCAAGAGAACAATTCTATCCAAATCATCAGCCATTGAAAGAGACTTATCCCGCGGTTCCTTTACCTTAGATCCCTCCAAGTCTAAGCCCTTTTTCGCCGAGAATGAATTAGGATCTTGTAAGAGTGTAATGAACAATTCTTTGTTCGAACTTAGAATATCTAATGCTTCCATGAACTGCTTAGACCGATCTTTCCCTTTCTCCTCCCCCTTCGAACAAACCAATGTTTCAGCAGCTTCATTCACACAAACTTGAAGGTTAATCTCAGCACTCTTCTTACAATCTCTTCCATTCTTCAGATCCATTTGCTTACCTTTACCACTTGTCTTCTCAATTTCACTCAAAGAAGATTGCTTTTGCTTATCTGAGATGTCGCAAGTTTCCTCATTTAGACTCTTAATCCTTCTTATCTCTCTCTCTAGTAATCCCTGTGAAGGTTTTGATTCATACTTCTCATGTTCTCTTTCAGAACTAAAAGATCTTCTCCTCGTTTTAGGCTTACATGAACTCTCTTCTTCCACAATCCGCTGAACAAATCAAGAGATTCAATTTCTCTCACAAATCTTTCCCTTAAGCTTAAACCAAAAAACTAACAATTTAAAAAACTTACATCATTACACTGACACTTGTCATGAAGCCTCTTGAGCAAATCAAGCTGGCTTTTAGTATAAACATTACCTACAAAAAAAAAAAAAAAAAAGAATCAAATTAACACTAAGATCATAGTCCAAGAAAAAACTAATTTAAATACACTACTAACCAGCAGAATCTCTGATGACTTTCTTCTTCTCTGAACCAAGTTTCTTATTACCAGATTTGACATGTCCGAAATCGAAGAAGTTTATCAATTTCCAACCACAACCAGACTTATAACTCTCATAGACAAGAGGGCTTTTTGGGAAAATTGCAGGTCCAGGACTCTTGCTACTTCTTGGTGATCTCTTCTTCTCCATTGATAAATAATCAACGAATTTCACAAATCATTCAACACTCTTGCCCTCAGCAATATAAACCGATTCTCAAAAACCTGAAAAACAAAAAAAAACTTATCTTTTAACAAAAAATCAAAAACCTTTCAAAACAGAGAATTATTCTAATTGTTTCTGAAAATTGCTTCTTCTGAATACATAACTGCCAATTTTACTTCCTGGGTTACTTTTTTTCCCTTCCACTAAACCCTAAACTGAGATTTTCAGTAAAAAATTTCTTCTTACATGAAAAAAAAACTTCCTTTAGCCTAAAAATGTAATCTTTTTCATATATATATGTGTGGTGTGAATTTTACATATATATGATAGATTAGCTTACCTGAGCTTTCAAGTTGAAATGGGTCAGAAAAAGTTGCAAACTTTTTCTTTCAGAGACTGTGGAGCCAATCAAGCACTAAGCTTTTGGTGAAAGACTGATAAACATTAAAAGTTAAAACCATAGATTTTTGTTTCTACATAACCCAAAAAAAAAAGAAAAAAAAAAGAGTGACCAACATGATTGAGGTTGGGTTTTTGAAGATCTAAAGAGAAAATTAAAGGGACCCTTGTCTCTTCATCTACCCATGAAAATAACCAAAAAGATTTATTTAATTTAAATTTGGGATTTTTTTTTGCCTTCAAGGAAACTTGTAAGGACAATAAATGAGGTTTACTGTTTATTCTTGGTGATGGGTCCTCTCGCCATTAAAGAGGGTTTCGTTTCGTTACGGAGAAGAAGATGAAGGAAGAAGGAAGATACTTATAAAAATTAAAGGAAATGTAAATAATCAAAAGATTAATAGAAATTTACACTTAATTTTAGATTATTTTTGTTGTAGACGATCAGACATTTTTCTTCCTATAGTATACGAGCAGACATTTATTAAGGAAATTTTTGTATTTTTGTTAATAATCATTTAATAAATTTAGTTTGATTTGTTTGCAAAATAATTAGGAGAAAATGAGAAAGAAGGAGAGGGACGTGAGAATGAAAGAGACACTGAAATTTGCAGATCGTTTCACATATAAGACAATGCTTTCAAATAAAGCTTTTATTTCTGTCTTCTTCTTATCTACTACAAATATACAAAAGTGTGAATTCTTTTTTTTTTTCTGTGGTAAATCTATTTTTGTGTGAAATATAAATGGTACAATGTTTTTTTGTGTGATTTTGAATCATTAATTTATCACTGTCAATAAAAGGTACACTTTTTTTGGCCCAAGTTTATTTTATCGAAAATGTAACCGTTGGAATCGAACTCAAATAATTAAAAAAAGCAGTACATCTGCTTTTAATGATTATTATTTATTATGTATTATAGTATTTTTCTGTTATAGTCCTTTTCCATTTACCAATTGGTTCCGAGTGACAGAAATGAATATTATTGGTTCTGATCTTCTGCAGATTAATCCTATTAATTAGTAACGTAAAGACTTGTATTTTTCCATCTATGTCATACTTACTACGTATATGATGTATACACATGCACATTCAATATGTGTGTATATATTATATCAACAAATTAATATTTGAATAAAATATATTTATGAGAGTAGCCGATCCCAATACGGCATGTTCTTTTTCTTTTCTTTATATTCTCATGTTTGGTATTTGCTACCGGCTCTGTAATTAATTAATTACAAATATTCATCAGATGATAAATAGAAGAGGACGAAACTAGAATTGTAACTGGTACTTAGAAAAATTGTAATACGACGAGTACTTTGACTACTTGTTCATATCGTAAACACGTTCTTGGAATATCCGGCATATTTATTTATTTATTTTTAATGAGGTTATGCAAGTCAATACTACTAAACTAACCTAGTTAAAAAATAAAATAATAATAATACTAAACTAACCTGACCCAAATCATTCTAGTTATTTTGTTCACCCCTGAGGCCCTGACCCCTATATCTCACACCACTCAAAATTATGTCAATAGGATTAGTTTAACACTTGAGTCAATATATGACTAAATGATTAAATCTGAGATTGCATTTTAGTATAATATATTCGTATGGTTCTATAAAAATGGGTGGATCATTAATATGATTGTTTGACTTGTAACTGTATACGTGTGGTTGTCCACTTGTCTTATAGTATTATTAATAATTAAATCAAATCCATCTAACTTTTCACCAAAGTTTCTCTCTGCCGTTCAATATAATATTTATACGAAATTGTCAATACATATTATAATTGTTTTGTATCATAAACGTAAATATAGTAGATGAATTGTTGTAGATATAGTGTACCGACAAAGATATCACATTCACGACAGATGACAATTTTCAAAATTACATAAACTTAGTTATAGTCTTATAGATGTGAATGAATGATATATCTTTTGGTAAAATGTGAATGATATAGTATTGTTTACATAATGATATCTGAAAAATGCGATGATTATAGTATTACGAAAGAAATCGTTTTTTCATTATTATTTTTCACATGGATCTATCATCTTAGATGATTCATCTATATATGCGTACGCGTCTATGTAGGTGTATCGTATCTACATTCATGCACGTCAAAGCTACGTACGTCATGTGATATTTCAAAGTTTTTCTTAAGAATAAAACTGTTTTTTAAAACAAGGGGAAAATACAAGTGTACATACTTACGTATTAGAAAATTTCATCCTTTGATAATAAATGGTAAACAAGTGGGTAAGTATTAGCCATATGATTAATCAAGATAAGAGAAAACTGAATAATGTAATACGTTGCTTAGTCAGTGTGTGTGTGTGTTAATTAAGTAAGAGTCAAATAACTACATTGCTTACGCAAAAATCAAACTACATAGTTAAAATTTCGTAATACGAATTATTTTAAGAATTAAGACTATGAAATGGTTGGGATTTTCTTTTTAAGCACATGGTTAGGCCTTAAATTTTCCCTTGGCAGTCGCATGCAGATTTTGACTATATTCAATAACTTTGTATTTTATAAAAAAAAAAAAAAAAAACCCACAGTAGGTACATGATACACGTCACATGGTCTAAAATGGGCCGAGGGAATATAGAAGTGAGGCCCAATGGAAAAAGGGACCACAAAGGGGGGTGGTGTATTAAACCAACTCAACTGAAAATGGCGGTGGTAAGTCCACGTTAGAAATTAAAGTGGCCATGTGAGTTTATTGTGTTCTATCAGTGACCAAGATTCGGATTGATGGCTCATGCTCATCGGATTACATAACAAGTGGAAGTGGTGTTAGTTGGAAGTTGGAACTATGGATTTACTTGGATTCAAGGGTTTAAGATGTGGCTTATCGGTATTGCATCTAAAACTACGTGGTTTAATCTTAGTTTCAGTTTGATTTGGTACCAAAATTCAAAATCTTTTTAAAGTTATAATTTAATCTATATCATATTGATATTATTAAAAATGAAAATAAAAGGTTTTTTTCAGTTCGGTTCAGTATTCCTTTTTCGATAAATCGTAAAAGTTCTGGTTCTGAACTTTCGAATTTTAATCTCCTCTGTCTCTAGAGTCAGACATTAGATATTCCAATTTTAAAAATAACCTTTCGTATCAAAAGAGAATTGAACATGAGGTTTAGTATTTATGGTTTAGGGTTCCATTCTTAATGGTTTAGGGTTCCATCCTTAATGGTTTAGAGAATCAATATCAATTTAATTTATTTGGTTAGAAATGGTTTAGCATTTTTTTTGCTCTATTTTTTTCATTTCTTAGACCATCTCCAACTCCACTCTATTTTTCACTCCATATCCTATTTTAGAGTAAAATTTGCTCCAAGTTTAGTCCATTTCCAACTTCGTAAAAGAGTAAAAAGTAGAATTACTCCAAATATAAAGTATTTTTATTCTTCATTCCATTTTTAACTCTGTTTTGGAATAGGATTAGAATACAATTCAACTTTATTTTAAATAAAAACTGGAGTAATACATTAGAGGTGCTTGCAATTTTAAACAATTTCTTTTGCATTCTCCCCAATCAAAATATTTGTAAAACAATATGTGAATTAAACTATTAATTTTAGATATAGTGGGCTTCTAGAGTGGGCCATAAATTACACCCTTACCAGCCACAAACCAATCAAGTAGCCACTTTGAAAACGCAGCGTTTTGATGACATCATCGATTCCTCTATACGCACCGTTTCGCAAACAAACTCGAAACTCTTCTTATCCCCTCGAAAAACCTTTCACTGCTTTTCTCAGTGTGACTCTCTCCAATGGCGTTCACGTTTCTCTCCCCTCACCCAGTCTTTCTCTCTCTAACTGAAACCACCTCTTTCTTCTCCTACAAACCAGTCACCTTACCATTCTCTCGCAATTCCCGTTATCTCACGTTATCGGCGGGACCTGCTCGCCGGAATTCATACCCGAATCCTGCAGATGACGATCCACCTGAAGCTCCTGAAGACTCAATGCACGGAGTATCGAAGTTTCAGCAGATTCAACGTCAAGCTGCTCGTGCACGGAAGCTAGAGGAAGAAGATTTCGAGAAGAATCGGAACACGTATCTCTCCGCTATCGCTGATGTGGAAGACGCGACGGATACGGGAAGAGATGATGTAGAATCTGGTGGCGATCTGTTCTCAGATATCGATAGAGCGATTTCGATGAAACGAAGCGAGTTCGTTAAGCAAGGGTTGCTCAAACCTAATCCTCCTAAAACGGCGTCGGTTAAGAAGGTTGAAGATGAAGATGGTGAAGAAGGTGGTGATGTTTCCGATGTTGTTGATGAGCTTGATGATGAAGAAGTTGTGGATTTAGATGAAATTGATAAACTAACTGGATTAACTGAAGTTTCTGATGAAGAAGATTGGTTAGATGAAGAAGGTAACCCTAGGATTAACAAGAAGAAGGAGATTGGATCTGATCATCAATTTGAATTCGATTTAGATGATTTTGGTGGATCTAAAGTGAGAATTGTGGAACCTAAATTCAAAATGAGCTTAGCTGAGCTATTAGATGAGAGTAAAGTGGTACCAATCTCAGTTTACGGCGATTTAGATGTCGAAATCACCGGAATTCAACACGATTCGAGAGGTGTAAGCGCCGGAGATCTTTTTGTTTGCTGTGTAGGAAATGAATCTTTCTTGAGTGAAGCAGATAAGAGAGGAGCAGTGGCTGTTGTAGCTAGCAAAGAGATCGATATTGAAGATACTTTAGGTTGCAGAGCACTTGTCATTGTTGAAGATACTAATGCAGTTTTAGCAGCTTTAGCTTCTTCCTTTTATAGGCATCCGTCTAAGAACATGTCGGTGATCGGAGTTACTGGCAAGAATGGGAAAACAACCACTACGTATTTGATTAAAAGCCTCTATGAAGCGATGGGTGTGCGAACAGGAATGTTTAGCACAGTTTCTTGTTATGTCCATGGTGATACGAAATTGGATTCGCCAATTGCTACGACCAATCCTGATGCTGTTTTGGTTCAGAGTTTGATGGCTAAGATGTTGCATAATGGAACTGAAGCTCTGGTTATGGAAGCTTCTCCTCAAGAACTTGCTTTAGGGAAATGTGATGAAGTGGATTTCGACATTGCGGTTTTCACAAATTTGACTAGAGAGGATACGGATTTCCGTGGTACAGAGGAAGAGTATAGAGATGCTGAAGCCAAGTTGTTTGCAAGAATGATTGATCCTGAAAGGCATAGGAAAGTGGTTAATATAGATGATCCAAATGCAGCATTTTTCGTCCAGCAAGGGAATCCTAATGTTCCTGTTGTGACATTTTCCATGGAGAACACGAAAGCCGATGTTCACCCGTTGAAGTTTGAGCTTTCCTTGTTTGAGACGCAGGTTTTGGTTAATACCCCTCAAGGTATACTGGAGATCTCTTCGGGTTTGTTAGGACGGCATAACATTTATAACATTCTTGCGGCTGTTGCTGTTGGGATTGCTGTTGGAGCTCCTCTTGAGGATATTGTTAGAGGTGTTGAGGAAGTAGATGCAGTCCCGGGAAGGTGTGAACTGATTGATGAGGAACAAGCTTTTGGTGTTATTGTGGATCATGCTAATACACCTAATGGCTTGTCAAGGCTGCTAGATTCAATTCGAGAGCTTAAACCGAGAAGAATCATTACCGGTATATAATTTTTCTTCCATCCATTTATTGCTCCTTACCCATTCGTGTAGACTTTAAATGTGTGGTCATCTGATTATTTTAGCTGCCTTTTTTTGTTGAAGTTATTGGTTGTGAGGGTGAGAACGAGAGAGGGAAAAGACCGCTTATGACAAAAATTGCTACTGAAAAGAGCGATGTGACGATGTTGACATCTGATAATCCGAGGAATGAAGATCCATGTAAGTAACTCTAAGATTAGGTTGAGTTTATAAACCTTGAGTGTGTCCTGAGATATATTAACAGTTAAGAGGAATTCCAATGTGGTTTTAGTGGACATCTTGGATGACATGTTAGCTGGGATTGGATGGACGATGCAAGAATATTTGAAACATGGCGAGCACGATTACTATCCGCCTTTGGCAAACGGTCATAGACTCTTCCTTCACGATGTTAGACGTGTAGCTGTGCGTTGTGCTGTTGCTATGGGTGAAGAAGGCGATATGGTTGTAAGTATTCAAATAACCCACATTCTCTGTACAGTACTTTCCTGAGTGTGTTACCAAAGTTGCTGGATTTAAATCCTTTACGATCAATCCAAGTAATATAATCGAATGGTGTTCTTGGGTAAGCTTGACACTACTCTGTTTTTTGCAGGTTGTAGCAGGGAAAGGCCATGAAGCTTATAACCTTGAAGGTGATAAGAAAGAGTTCTATGATGACCGAGAGGAATGTCGAGAAGCATTACAATACGTTGATGAGCTTCACCAAGCTGGAATAGACACAAGCGAGTTCCCATGGCGGTAAGTGGAACCGTAACAGTTTCATTTTCTAGATGATAAAATAACAGACTGTAACCCCATAATCTGATATTTACGAGATGTTGAAACATCTCAAGATGCTTCCTGATCACTAATCTGTTATTTTCTCCTATTTATTCTGCTTCTGCAGGCTACCAGAGAGTCACTAATATCTATCAGTGGTGAAATCATTAGAAGAGAAGTTAGCTTAGCTAATCCGTGAAATTACTTCCACCTGCGAGTCAATGCTCTTGCGAAGATCGATTTGCAGGGAGCTAATGAATTCTACACAAGAGACATAAAACATTCTCAAGGAAGGAGATTAGAAACATGGAGGTATCTAACCACCATTTTTTTTACTTCACTGTTTTTGGTTAAGAGGAAGCTCGAAATGTCAGATTTATGAGAGATTGAAAATGAAAACAAGTGATGTTGTTGCTTGGAAGATATATAAAGAGTTGTTTTTCTTTGCCATTGTTACTGCAGGAGAGATAGAGAAAGACGGATTCAAAAGGTGGAAGAAGATGTGTACAAATTTTGTAAGAGTTAAAAACCCAAAAAATGTAAGTGGTTTGTGTTTGTTTGTGTATGTATGTGTAGATTTAAAGATGACAGGTGTTTTGTTTGGATAATACCAATTCAAACCGAACCAACAAAAAACCGACTCAGATCTTATTCGATAAAAATTTGAGAAATTAGAAAATGCATTATTGAACAGTAGCAAGGTTAGGCCTAAGTTGATATATGTGACAAAAACAAAAGTTACGAAAATTTGGCTTCATTCAAACTGATTAGTATTAGAATTGAATTTTATTTTCGGTTATCCAGTCGTCTTTTTGGGTCCACTTTGAAACCAATAAAGTAATCATAGATAAAACCAAATTAATATAAAGTAATCATTGATAAAACCAAATTAATATAAAGTAATCACAGATAAAACCAAATTAATATAATGATTTGGGCAGACATAGAAAACATTGTATGTCGGAGGAAATAGTCGTAAATGTCGCAACAAAGGTCAAAAATATCTTATAATTCCAACCAGAGGTCAATGACTGTGAGACAAAACCATTCAAGCTAAACCGGTCCAATCAGAAGAGCCAAAACCGATCCAATGACGAGACCAAACGTCGTCGTTTTCAATGTTCCTCAGTTTCTCACTTCTCTTCCTTGACGCTTACGTCACTTTCCACAGATCCAACAAATGATATCTGATAAAAATAAATATTCCCATTTTTATTTTCTGAGAATATTTCCCAATTTGATTAATTATTTTTAATCTTTCCGTGTTCTCTGCTTCTCTCTGAAGCTCTCTCTTCATTGTTCCTGTGTGATAATAAAATTTGGTGATTAAAGCGAGAGAGAGAGAGAGAGAGAATCCTTGGGGGGCATTTCCATGGATTCGTTGAGATTTCTCTGTATTCTTCTTCTATGGACTTCGATTTTACTCGTCTCTCACCTTTCTACAGTCACCGCCGGCGATATTGTTCATCAAGACAATTTAGCTCCGAAGAAACCAGGTTGCGAAAACGACTTCGTTTTGGTACTTATCTCTCACTCATTTTCTTCTTCTTCTTACTGCAAATTCAGCTTCTTCTTCACTAATTTTGCAAAAAAGAATTTTGTTGTTTTCCTCTTTCTGGGTTCAAGTAGTTCCAAAAAAAGATTCAAAATCGAAAATTTGGAGATAAATTTAGTAGCTTTCAAGTAAAAGCTCAATCTTTTAGTTTACTGTGTTGAGCTTGTTGTATTTGATCTAAGTTACGATGGATTCCTCGATTTTGGGTTTTGCTTACTTCATTTTTGTACTTTTTTTTTTGCTTAGAAATGAACTTACTTGTGGCTTTAATGAACTCTAAATTCTAGTTACACCTGTGGATCCTCAGAAGTAACTATAAATTTTAATTCTTTGATCCTTAAATTGTACTTTTTTCCCGGATGTATATATTTCTCCTGTTTGTTGACCTATTGATTGCTTTATATAATGTATTAAGTGTTTTATTAAACTGGATTTAGATCTGGTGAAGTCTATGTGTGTGATTTGGTCACCTGGTTTGGTTTTTTCCTTAAGGTGAAAGTTCAAACGTGGGTTGATGGTGTTGAGAATGAGGAGTTTGTGGGGGTTGGTGCTAGATTTGGGAGGCGGATAGTGTCCAAGGAGAAGAACGCAAACCAGACACACCTTGTTTTCGCAAATCCTCGTGATTCTTGTACACCGCTGAAGAACAAGGTTTTTAATCATTTTTTGTGACCTATAGCATAGAATCAGTGCATTTAAAGTAGTTGTGATGTTGAAAGTGAATGTGTAATTTTACCGGTTCGATCTTTGTTAGCTTTCTGGAGATGTTGTTATTGTGGAACGGGGCAACTGTAAGTTCACAGCTAAGGCAAATCATGCAGAAACTGCTGGTGCCTCTGCTCTGCTCATCATTAATAACCAGAAAGGTAAGCTTGTTTTGCTGTGGATCTGACTGTTGAAATTGTCTAATAGCTTTGATGTTTTTTTATAGCAATCAGTTATCATGAGTTAACTGGGTATGCTTACTATTACAGACACTATTGTTTTGTAGGATCTAATGGTTTATATGTTTGTTTGTTTGACAGAACTTTACAAAATGGTTTGTGAACCGGATGAAACGGATTTGGATATACAGATTCCTGCCGTCATGCTACCACAAGATGCTGGTGTAACCTTGCAAAAGATGCTCGCCAACAGTTCAAAAGGTACGTCCTAATGATGATCTGTGTAGCTTTTCTTTTTCTCAATCACGATATGCTTCAGAATTAGTCATTTCAGCTGAAATTGCGAATTGATATATGTACTTGATGTAGTGTCGGCACAGCTTTACTCCCCAAGACGACCAGCTGTTGACGTAGCCGAAGTCTTTTTGTGGTTAATGGCTATTGGTACCATTTTGTGTGCATCTTATTGGTCTGCATGGAGTGCTCGAGAAGCAGCTATTGAACATGATAAGCTACTGAAGGTTAGTCAGTTCGTACTTATTTTGGGAATACTAAGATTAGGCTAGGAACATTTAGTTTGATGGGTGAAGATAACGTAAACTGCCAATAAGTAAGGGACAGAGTAGTTGGTAACTTGGTTTGGCCGAGGAAGAAAAGTCAATTGTAGTGTATTGAACAACACTTGGGCATTTGTTTACCAGCTTACTTTCCCATTTATGGAAAAATAATGTTAAGATGAACATCCAAGAAATGGATAGGTAACTGGGCCCATCCTTGAGGCGTTTGTCTACTTTTGACAATAGACTCACATGGTTTTGTCTATTTGTTGCTTTTGCTGATGATTTTGTTATTATTGTTCTCTTACGTAAGCATTTGTACTTCTAACATTTTCTTCTTTTTTTTCCCGCACAAATGTAGGATGCTATAGATGAAATCCCTTACACAAATGATGGGGGTAGTGGTGTCGTAGAGATCAATACTATTTCAGCTATTTTTTTCGTAGTTCTTGCTTCAGGCTTCCTGTTGGTTCTTTACAAGCTTATGTCTTTTTGGTTTGTGGAGCTTCTTGTGGTTGTTTTCTGCATCGGTGGTGTTGAGGTACCAACTTCTTTTCAGTTCTTTTCTTTTTTTTCTGCATTCTCTCTGTACGAGTCTCTTTCGACTTATGATCAGTATCCAATGCCTAGTTTAATTGAATTGGCAAACTGGTTATAGTCTTATATGGTGTAATTCCTTCTTTATCTTCAGGGTTTGCAAACTTGCCTAGTCGCTTTGCTGTCAAGGTAAGAGCATGATTCCGTTCGACACCTATTGCCTATAATGCCCATCTTGGAGGATGTCATGAACTGTTCTTTCTTTTGCAGATGGTTCCATCGTGCTGGAGATGCTTATGTAAAAGTCCCTTTCCTTGGACCTATCTCTTACCTGACTCTTGCAGTTTCTCCTTTCTGCATTGTTTTTGCTGTTCTCTGGGCTGTTTACCGAGATGCCTCCTTCGCTTGGATTGGCCAAGATGTTCTTGTAAGGATTGCAGTCCCGTTAATTTATAGTCAACTACGATCTATTTCGGTCAGATGGTATTTGATATTGTTGTTCTGTTGACTAGGGTATTGCATTGATCATTACAGTACTACAGATTGTTCATGTCCCAAATCTTAAGGTAATATCTTACACAATTATATTTCATCTTAGAGTTTACAAGACCTTTATGGAGAGGTATGTGAAAAAGAACGATTCTAATGTCACATATCACTTGGAACAGGTTGGGACAGTTCTTCTCAGCTGTGCCTTCTTGTACGATATCTTCTGGGTGTTTGTCTCCAAGAAGTTGTTCCACGAAAGTGTAATGATTGTCGTAAGTAACCAACCAATCAGCCATCCATCATTTTAGTAGCATCAATGTCCAAACTCAAATCTCGACTATTAATCTTCATCTCGTCTCATATTTTCAAGAAAATGCAATGTTACTTCTCTCTTCTTCCCAGGTAGCTCGTGGTGATAAGAGCGGAGAAGATGGCATTCCGATGCTACTGAAGATCCCGCGCATGTTTGATCCGTGGGGAGGCTACAGCATTATTGGATTCGGTGATATTCTTTTGCCCGGTTTGCTAATTGCATTTTCTCTCAGGTTCAACAGCCAATCTCTCTCTCTCTCTAGTAAATCATCATCTATAGTTTCCTTTCACCAAGTTTTAAGCTGTCCCAACATTTGTTCTTACAGATATGACTGGTTAGCTAACAAGACTCTTAGAACCGGCTATTTTATATGGGCAATGGTTGCCTACGGATTAGGTAAAGCACACACAAACCCGCATAATCCCATATATCTTCTATTTCTCCATCATTGACAAACATTCAACCAATTGAAAACCGCAGGTCTTTTGATTACTTACGTGGCTCTAAACCTAATGGATGGACACGGCCAACCAGCATTGCTCTACATTGTCCCTTTCACTCTTGGTAAGCTGAAAATTATCTCCACCTCTCTCTCTTTCGGTCTCTCCATAAGACCATAACGTGCATCGAATGAGTATTGAGAGAAATCTCGGGATAAAAATGCAGGAACAATGTTAACTTTAGCTAGAAAACGAGACGATCTTTGGTTGCTATGGACAAAAGGAGAGCCAGAAAGGGCTTGTCCTCACCATGTCCGGCTTGAACAGTGTTCTGAGAAATGAGACGACCTGACCAAAAATGGAACGCAAGAAGAGACTTACAAAAACAAACAAAAGCCTTTGGGGTTTGTGACCAATGTAACATATAAGTTGTAAGATGATTCTTCTCTTTAAATCCCTTTTTAATCATATGTTTGTTTATGTTACTTACATCATCATTATTGAAGATGAATCCATGATCGTTCTTTGTCTATATGGTTTATTTCTTTTGTAAGAAAAAAGTGTTGAAACAAAAACGTTAAACATGTGTATAAACGTAGACAAGCTCTCAATAATATATATTTTCCGATATTTTTTTCTTGTCTTTATGGTTGCATTATTAAGCGCACTTTACTCAGACTTTATGGTTCCATTGAAATGTTTTCCTCTAAAAATGTGAAATTTTACAATATGATAAGATCGAGAGCATGAATGATTGGGTAGTCTTGCACTATACAAAACAATTTTTGCAATTGAAGAATCAAAGCGAGTATCAATTAAACAGAAAAAGAATAAAAATGACAGTGGGTTTATAATCTAATGTGGGATTCTCTTACAATAAAAGATAGATTACATCAAAGTGTTTAGGTTTTAAAAAAGATTTAAGATATTTCCCTCTTTTTGTTTTCTACTTCCAATCAGCAACGAATCAGACCAAACAAAGAAGGAAATAGACAAATTAGGTGAGAGATTTGATGAACTGTTTCTACCATCACACCTTTCCTATACACAAATCAATTTTTGTTGTTGATCTCTCTCTCTCTCGCTCAGTCCCATATATCCTCAGAGACCAGAGAGAGACAAGGATAAAGAACTCTTCAGATTTTTCCAAAGACCAAAAAAAACGAATCCTCATTTCTTGATATTAGCCAATGGTTGAGACGTGGCTCAGTAACACCCTAACCCCGATCCTAAACCTCGAGATCCTGACCCTTTCAGGCTGTGTTGCAATTCCGAGATTCGGAAGGAGTTTCTTCAGCTATTTGTTTTGATGTTTCTTTTTTTTTCTCCATTGGGTTTTATGGTTCTGTCATTGGTGTCGAATCATTTGACGCGACAGGGTTAGGGTCCTCTGTTTGTCGAACCGGGAGTTGAAAAACCGGGTCTCAGGTCGAGGGACTTCAGTTTCAGATGCTCACTTAGGAGCTGTTGGGACACATGATCAGATAGGACTGGCTGGTTGTCTTTGTTCCAACCATAGCCTGGCTGGATCGAACCATTGTTGTCCCAAAATATATGAGGCGGCGTCCTTGGACTACTCCGCGGCCGATCTTGCTGCCTACTAGGCTCCTGAAAGAAACTGTTGTTGTAGAAGTTTCCACCACTTCCAGGGCTTCTGCTTGATCCTACGCCTTCATGCAAGAAGTTAATTGCAGTTTGTCTTTGGTGATGGAATGGTATGGCTCCACCGCACCCAGTTAAAGGTGTTGATGAACCAGAGAGAGCGTGGGGACTAGATATTGGGGATGGAGATCTTCTTCCGCTAATGTGTGGTGAATGTGAGTGAAAGATTGGACTACCGACTGGTGAAATCGGGCATGACATGTTCCTAGGAGATTGGGATATACTGTGACCAAAAGGTTGGAAATTTTAGCCACAAAGAACTTTTGATGCTTGGCAAATGAAGGTAGAAACGGAATAAGGCTAATGGGTACCTGAATCCCGAACCATGTTTTAATCCTTTCTGCTGGTAATTGGTTGCATCTTCCGAGTCTAAGCACGGAAGACTCCTTGCGTGTCCAATGTCCTGAAACAGACAGATTTGTCAGTCAATCAGAAGCATAGATAGGACATAGAGTTGGGGAACACAAGCTTTCATACCAGTGATCTCATGGTGCTCGAAGCTACATTCATGGTTTCCGCAGGCTCACCACTCCCAATAGGCCTTTCCATCGGCATTGCATTTCTTACAAAAGCATGATCTAAAAGCTGAGAAGCTGTAGGACGATTTGATGGGTTTCTTTGTAGGCATTTTCTCACAAAATCCTTCCCCTCTTCAGATAAATGATCAGGGATATCTGGAAGCTCCTTGCTGTTTCCAATCTTGAACATAGCAGGAACCTATAAAGAACTCAAATGAATAAGAATGGTAAGAGTCACATCATTACATCTCATCATTGTTTGATGATTTACTAACCCCTTCATACTGGCTCCATGGAGGTTTCGTTGTAGCCATTTCTAAAACAGTACATCCAAGACTCCATATGTCGACCGCAAGGTTACTGCCATTTGAATTCTTTATCACCTGAAACCCAAGCAAAATATGAAGCATAAGCATAAAGCCTCTCAACATGAAACTTATGTTTGTAGCAGCATACTGACCTCAGGTGCCATCCAATATGGGCTCCCTTTGAATGATAAAGGACCAGATTGAGCAGTAATCTGCATTTTGTTCAGGAATTTGTATTAGATTAAGAAAAATCTTCTAGCTGGGTTTAGTGTAAATTAAATGGATCAGTCGTTCCTACTTGAAGCAAAATCAAACACGACTAAAACAAAACAAAGGGCACAAGAATGCAGAGAGTATATTCCATACATGTTTTGCCATCCCAAAATCAGCCAGTTTTACTCGTCCATGAGGATCCACCAATATATTTGCTCCTTTGATGTCCCTGAAAAAAGTTAAAATTCATATTCACTTAATTCACCAGTTAAGGATGAAAGAAAACGAGAAATCAGGAGAATGGTTAGAATTAACTGATTCACCTATGAACAGTATTTTTGGCGTGCAAATACGCGAGCCCTGATAAAATTTGTTGCGTGTAGTTACGGATGGCATTCTCACCAAACTGTCCATACTCTTGAAGAAGTTTATAGATAGAACCGCCAGAGACATACTCCAGATATATATACAGCTTGTCATCTACCTGTATTGGGGCGGGAAAGTAAAGAGTGTAGCCATATGCATGAGTTAGTTCAGCTGAAATAGATGATAGTACAAAAGAGTAGAAATGTCCAAGAAATATCTGTAAAACTTACGGTTTCAGAGCCATAATACTGCACTATGTTTGGGTGTCGTAAACGGCTTAGAACTACAACCTCCTGTGAGAGTCAATCATTGAAAAGGTTAGAAAATTCAAAGACTAAAAGTACCAGAGACCAGCTTTTGTTGTTTTGAAGAGATGATGATTTTAACTCACTTGGCCCAATTGTTGTGCACTCTCCCTTGACTTGGGATCATCTGAGCATAGAGTAACCTCTTTCATGGCACACATCTCACCACTTTCACTGAGAAAGAAAACATAGCCCATCAAAACCAGGAGTAACATAGAAATATATAACATATAACTTCCCCTATTCAATATTATTTTGAAGAGTACAAATCAACTTATTGTATTCATGAAAACTGAGATTTGCACTAATAAACTTAGCAATTATATGGAGCAATAGTTTCTACCAAAATGAAATGATTTTAACAGCAATTTTCTTGCCATATCCAAGATAAAATGCGAGACAAAGAGTATCTTTCCAACTGAACTCAGACTTGTTTAGTTACCAACCTGTTAAAGCCAAGATATACATGTCCAAAACTGCCCATCCCTAGCAATCTTCCTTTTTTCCATCGCGATCCAGGGCTTACAGTAGCCTCTGCCCTTGCTGGACTTCGAGGGACAGACGGCGATGTTGCTGCTGAATATGAGGGCGAAAACGGACAGGTATTAGAGATTAATAACGGCGGGAGAGGCAAACGGTGGCTTTGCTGTCTGTTATCATCAAGTCTTCTAGTAGGAGACCCAGTAGTTGATCCTCCAGCTCGTGGATGAAGAGGCGTAACAGCACCACTCTGTATTCTGGAGCTAGGACCAGGACTCGTCATTCTTGGACTAGGCACAGGTGAACATTCAGGGCTACACCTGCTCTGAGGCCAAAACAGCTGACCAGCCATATCTCCACCAATGGAATTGTTACCTGAGTTGTAACCTGAACCTGGGCTTGAGCACTGTCCAGATCCAAGCAAAGAAACATCTGTAAATGGTTTACTAATCAACAACCCATGGTTTGAGACTTGATCTGGGACAAATGATCTCATTGGACTCCTAGAAGGACTAGACAACAAACTATCTGGAGCACTGCAGAGCACTAAATCTCGTTGCGGGATTTGTAGATTCTTCACATGAGTGCCAAGAGGTCTCCGCCTAGGAGATGTCGATAGAATCCTATTTTTATTAGACACATATGGGACTGGCTTGAACATCTCAGCAGAGTTTTTGTTACTATGCATGTGCTGATCCCTATACATAAGAGTAGGATATACAACATGTTTAGAAACCAGGAGCAAAAGAAAGAAAGCACTATCCACAAACAATAACAATCACAGTTCAAACTAACCTCGAAGAAATGTTCACTGGTGTTCGGTTTCCATTTTCACAATCAGAAGCCAATGGACTGAGAAGAGAATCAGATGGATTGTCACCCACAGAACTTCCACTAGACACAGAAGCAGTGGCAAAATCAGCCTCAGCACCATTATTATCAGGCATACTTGTAGCAGAATGAGGCTTTGGAAGCGGTAAACACGATGGCTTCAAACTTGCATCTAAACCTGATCTCTGCAATCCATTCATTCCCGAATCAGTACTGGTAACAGGAGGACGAACAATAGGACGAGGAAGAGGTACAGCAGGAGATCTCTCAGCAAAACTCTGACACCTCGAAACACGAGTAGAAGGAGACGGTGATCTAGACGGTAACCGAGATATAGCTCCTCTCTCAGAAACAATCTCATCTCGTCGTCTTCTTGACTTCCTAGAACGACCACTAGACCTATCCTCAGAAGCAAATCCTAATTTCCGATTAAACGCATCAATGATGCTTTCTTTATTCGTCTTCTTCTTCTCATCTTTCGATTTACTCCACCAAGGCATGATATTCTTCACCCCCCCCTCCCCACAAAGGCAACACTATCACTCCTTTTAGCTCTACTCAAAGATCCATTTTTTCCAACACAGTAAACTTAAATTTTCCACAGATCTAAACAAACAAATTCCATCACTAACAAACCCTAAATAGAAACCATTCAATTCCCAATTGCTCAAAATCTACACACAGAAACAAAACAAAATCAAACGATTAACAACACACACAAAGCAAATTCAAAAATCATAAGCGTTTAATAAAGCTCAATCGAAACCTAATTCCATAACAAAATTACCAGATTCAGTAGCTTGAAAATGGAAACAATCGAGAATCAAAAAGAGAACAGTGAAGAGACTTGTGTTCAGATCCCTAAATCGTTGGTTACAGTAAAGTAGGAAAAAAAAAAAAAAGAGTTTTTTTTTGTGTTGTAGTTTAGCTTTCTTCTTCCAGTAACAGTGAAGTGAGTTTAGTGACAGAGGAAGAAGAAGAGATAACGAAAACGAAGACGAGGACGAAGACGAAGAGGCTTTAGAAAGAGAGAGAAGGAGAGAAGGAGAGAATAAGAGAGAGAGCGCGTTCGAAGAAAGCTTTCACTCTTTGAGATTTTCTTCTTTGGTGCGTTAATCTTTTCTACTTAGTTACTAGCATAACCGATACTTAATTATTTCATTAATTTTTGTTTTTTATTATTTTATTTATTTCTTTTTTTTTTGATAAAGACATAACTTGAATAAAAATAAAAATATTGAAAAGACAGAGCTCCGATTTCATTCTGATTTTTAACATATTTGATGGGTTCTAATATAAAGAAAATTGCGTGATTGAAAAAAAAAAAAACACTTTTAAATTAATGAATATTATTATTTTGTTTCTTAGTTGTCTGATTGATTGATGATCAAAACGGAAAAAAACAAATATTTGATCAAAACGGAAAAAAGTTAATTAGTAATACTCAAATTTTGATGATTATTTTCTTGATCTATGCTAACTTTATAAACTTGGGTACTTTATGGTAATATTCTCAAATATGGGAAGAATATGAAAATACTTCCAATTCATTTGGTGGTGAGTGGAAAAAATACCATACTTGATGGATTCAAATATAAACAAATGATCACTTTTTCTAATTTCATGATTGATTATCAATAGGAAAAAAAAAAAACTTTTAAAATTATGAGAAAAAAATAAAAAAAAATCCTTGATTTATCTGATAAGTTAATGATGAATATCAGTATTTTGTTTATAATTGTCTGATTGATCAAAACGAAAAGAACTTATTTGAGAACTATTGTTTTTTTTTATCTATGCTAAGTTTGGTGAATTAGTACTTTACAGTAATTATCCACAAATATGGGAAGAATATGAAAATACTTCCAAAGTATTGGGTGCTTTGTGAAAAAAAAACGAAAAAAGTATGTGACAAGAGGACGAATGATGTGTTCTAACACGTCAGCTAATCGATCTTAACGGTCCGATTTGTGATAATGATGTCACATAAGAGCTTTCGTGAGACGCGTTGTTATGATTTATGAATGTAAAAAGCACAGACCAAAATGTATTAATTAATCATCCATGATATTTTATTTTAAAATAATTAAGGTACGTGTATAAACACGTATATACAAATATTAGTTTATGGCACCAACAGATTTATGAAGATTATATTAGGTGGATACACACTATCAAAGTATTTGAAGATTTGATTCTGTTCGAATAATATAGTTTCAAAATATGATCTTCTTCTCTTTTTTTTTTTAATAAAAAATATGCATTTTGTATACTATTTTTTTTGGTCTATTAAGAACATATAAAAGACATGATTTATCACGAAAGAGATATGAATAAACGATTAATGTATGAGAATATGAATGATGTGATACTACTACTTAAAGAGTTAGGATATCTATCAAGTTTTTTTATATATATTTTTTGTTAATTATGTACATGTATAAAAAGTATGCATGTCAATGTCATCTTCACGTGTTTGGACGAGAGCATGTTAAATTAGAGAGCCTTCAAATTCGGATTGCTTTCCACCGTTGACCTTTGCGTTTTCTCAGTTTGACCTCGACCCTAGGGACAAAACTAACATTATATACTATATTAAATTATTAATATGAAGTATTATATTACTAATTAATATCTTAGCGGAAGTCTTTTTTTAAGCAAGTGTGTGAACTCATGCAACTCTTGAGTACGTTGAACCACACAATTATGTAAGTAAACGAATATTATAAAATAAAGTTACATAGAGATTGCCATTAACAACTGTTTAAATATCCGACCTAAGGTACGTAGCTAACCGTGACCCTTGATTTATTTAGTATTTCCTCAAGTCAATTCTTTTAAGTGTTGGGAGTAAGAGTTCGATTGGAAACAAATGAGAGTTGTATCTTGTAAGACAATTTTATTTGCAATGAATAATATAAGCAAGAGTCACAACAATATGGTTTTTATTTTTTTTAACCAAAATTTCCCACACAAAAAAAACAACAACATAGTTTTTTCCCTAAAAATAAATAAATAACTTAATTTATTTTGCTTACAACAATACAATTACTAAATCACCATCGTGCACTCATGCCAAACCAGCAGCCAATTTAACTTCGCCGTAATTACCATCATTAGTCCCATTAATCTCACTTTTCCCACAACTCTCATATTTCTTTCTTCTCATTCACCACTTTCTCCACCGTCAAAGTCAAATCCCTTTTATGCACATCCACTTTAAGACCAAACTTCATGAACAATGTCAACGACATCTTCTGCTCCACTCGATGTCCCGGAGCCACCGTAAGCCGATGCCGGAGCAAAATCGATGCCGTAATCGATTTCATTTGCAAATAAGCTAAGTCTTTACCTAGACAAATCCGTGGACCAGCATTGAACGCTACGAATTTGTATTGGTTACGTACCTCGTCCCGGTTCTCCTCAAACCATCTTTCCGGTTTAAACTGGAGACAATCTTCACCCCAAATAAATTTCATTCTTCCCACTGAATATATCGAATACGTTACGTTTGATCCTGACGGCACAAATGTTCCGTCGGGTAAAACATCGTCGGAGATGACGAATTTTGAATCTTCCGGTACCGATGGATATAGCCTAAGTGTTTCGGACAATGCTGCTTTTAAGTATATCAACTGGTCGATTTCTTCGAAAGTCAACGGCTCGTCGGTCCATGTTGCCACGTTAGTGCCACGTGTCTTGATCAGAACGGTGCATATCTCAGTTATGATTTTTTCTTCTACTCGTTGGTTAAGACTGACCAACCAGAAGAACCAGCTCATAGCAACTGATGACGTGTCACGTCCAGCTAGGATGAAGTTTAACGCCACGTACTTAAGAAATTTATCTGAGTAAGATTCTTTTTTCTTCATAAACCGTGACAATAGATCGTCGTGGTAGGACCCATCTCGTTGTTGACTCAGCAATTCCAGCTTACGTGTATTAATAATTTCTGATAAGTAATTATCCACGTGGCTTATACTTCGGCTCATGTCTTCCTCCAAGCCGAGCTGAAACCATTTTCTGATCTTCCAAATAAACTCCGGCATGATAAACCGTTGGAGAGTGGCTTCGGTGGCTCCGTCGAAAGCCACCGCAAATCCGTTCTCGGGAAAATCCGGCGAAAGCGTTCGTGGATCTTTACCAAACGTTAAGCCACAAATATTATCAAAAGTGAGCCGTAACAGAACATCTTGAAGATCGATCGGCTCGGCTCGACTCATAGCCGATTCGAGAATCGGCACGAGACGGTTCTTGATGGCTCGATCAACCCAACGAGCCATGGCTTGACGAAGCGTACGGGTAGTGAATTCCAATGCAGCGGTCTTACGTTGAAACCGCCACGTGTCACCATCTGAATTAAAGATCCCATCTCCTAACAGATCGTGGAAGACTGATTGCCAGCTAGGACCTTTCGGGTAATTATCGAACCGGGTCTTCAATATATGTTCCAGATTCTTCGGGTCACACGTGACGGTCACGTGACCTTGTTTACGAGCCAGGAACGGGATCGGGAATATGCATGTTTGGTACGTGCCACCACACATGCGGAGGTTATCGGCGATGAAGTCATGCATACGATGAGCGTTTGTGATGAGTGCTGGAAGACTGCCCAATAAAGGCCAGACACGTGGACCTTTGTAAGAACGACGTAAAGAGATGAACCATATAAGGTAGATTACGATGACGGTAAGGATGATCACAGCCGTTGATCCGTCCATTTTCTATATTTTTGGTGTGAAGGTGAGATCAGAGAATCTATTTAAGAGGAGTTGTGTGTATGTGTGTGTGTGTGTGAGGAATGAAAGATAATTGTAATAATGTTATATAGATAAGGAGAAAAAAATGAAATAAATGTTGAAAAAGAAATCTTAAAAGAGATATATATGAGACGAACAATCAATAAGGCAACTAAAATATTGGTTGTTGAATAATTTTCACATATCAAAAAATCTGAGACGTATAGTTGCATTGCATGTGTTTGTGTTGTGTAGAGTGTTTTTATGTTTGCCAATAATTTCGTTTATCATAACCTAATATTGTATACATTAATTCACCTACATTCTATTATTATATCTTTTTTTTGTTGGGTTATCGTTAAACAAGTATCTAGACAAAGCTTAGATATCATATAATAGAATGATGTTTGAGATGAAACTAATATTATATGTTGTATTTTCGAATCTGGAAAATTACGGGTTTCTGATAATTTAAAAAAGAATATTGTTAAACAAAATAAAAAAAAATGACGTAACAAGTAGTTTGTACTACCTCACAAATCACAATCTAATGTGTTATTTAAACTCATTCATTTAAAAGTTAGTTAATAATTTTTTTTATCAACGATATACATTACGTGGATTTAAATTGGATGGTAATGCAAAAATTATGATATCTTGCCTATTTTTTTGAATGAAATGTTGATGGAACAAGTTGATTTTGTTATGAGTTATAACCCATATGTGTGTGTGTTAAAAAATAATGTGTGTGTGTTAAAAAATAATATGCACAAAGATACATTAATGAGTAATGACAGCTATATTATGGTTACATCAAATAAAGGTAGCTTACATCTTCAGGGGCCAATGCCATCAGTGCCACTTAAGTTGGTGAGCCTCAAACTTTATTAATAATATCAACACCAAATAAAAATAGCAATAATATGATACATGATGAGTCCTATAATTCCTAAGTTTTCGGTAATATATAATTCCCACGCGTGATCCGAATAAATTCTGTCGACCTATAATATATATTTTTTTTTTTTTGGTTAAAGCCGACCTATAATATTTGCTCCACAAGAACACAATAATTCAGAAAAAGGCTATTAAAACAAAATTTCATGTTTTGATATTTGATAATAATTAAAGTTCAATTTCAAGACTGTTTGCCAGACTTCATTTCATTATGTGAATACTTTTATTTTAAGATGTCATTGTATCATTCTGCTATACAATTAAATTTTATTAAAGAACCAAAACTTGTAAAATTTCCAAATTTTATGATTTTTATTAAAAATAAAAATATGTCAAATGTAACATGTTTATAATGGAATATTTGAAAAATTCAGCATTTTATTTTATTTTATTTCAGACAAGTTACTATTTTTTTTTTTTTTTAATAAAGAAATACACATTCAAATGCAAAATAACTTATATTTTATATTTTAACCATTTTTTTTTTAATTTGTATCAGTTGTGGAATATCACAAAATTTTTATAAAAAAGTCATGACTTGATTAGATCTATTACCTTATATATATGATTGGCATAAAAAGTTCAAGAATATAAAACTAATAAATGCTATAAATAATACTATTTTTTGTTGGCTATGAATGATAGGGAACAATATTGAGAGAGGAGGAAAGCGGCACTTCAACTTAAAATACGGCATTAATTGGGTTTTAAAGTGGGGTGGTTGTTTCTTTTTCAATCTTTGTATTTTCTTTTTTCTTTTTATTTAGAGACACGACATGTATAACCTTGTGCTTTTTGTTGATTAACAATCACTAATCAAAAGCCTATATAAGTATAATCTTATATAGCATGCTCAAGAAATTAAGATATTCAAAATTTGTTTGCCTTTGACTTTTACCGATCTAATTATAGTCTTAGTTGTATTTCATAAACCTGAATAATAATTTATGTACTTTAAACTATTTTACACTTATAAATCTAGTATAATCTTTTTTTTTTCAACACTCAAAGTTGTAACTAGTAATTTTAAATAACACATATGTTTTTGGCGGAAAAAAACACAATTTCGAAATTTTGGTGATAAAATGTAATTCTGCTATTTTTGTGATTTTGCCAAGAAAATACAAGTCTAATATTTTTTAGTTTTAGCGAGAAAACTATTTTTCAGTTTTGACAAAAAAAGTATTTCTACCATTTTGGCAGAAAAATTCAATCTGGAGATTTTTGCAGTTTTGGTGGAAAAAACATATTTCCATGATTTTATGGTTTTGGCCGGAACACAATTTTAGTAAAATTTCGTAACTATTTTAACTAATATATATATATATATATATATATATATATAATTATTATAAGTAGAGTTATAATTGTAAATGAAGAAGGTATTTTAGACATTTGAAATTTCTAAACGCAGATGTTCCGTCTGAACTCACCATTAAACTTGTCCACAATGTCTGAACTCGCCATTTAAATTTATCCAATTTTTTTTTTGACTTTTTTGGATATGTTTCACAAATGCATTTGGATCCTGCATCTGAATGATAGGTTTAATTGTCAAAAAAAAAAAAAAAAAAAAAAAAACAAACAGCATCAGGCATTTGCATCGTTGTCGAAATCAATATTGCTCACACAAAAAAGTGAAACATACTTGAAGTTTAGAGTGTTTTGGCATTCTTCTTGTTAAGCTCATCTTTGAGATTCGACACGGTCTGCTCCAATGATAAAATTTGTTCCTCGTTAAGTTCAATTTTGATATTCTTGATGCGTTCTATGAGTTCTTGGACTCGAGAACCATCATCATTTGCGTTCTTCCTCTCCGATGAAACCTCATCGAGCTTTATCTTCAACCAGTCTAGCTTGAAGCCCGCTTCTGTTAGCTCGATCAAATCGCTCTGAGCGTTGTTTAGCTCAGTCTCCGTGATGCTATGTAGAGGCTTGTTCAGTGTCTCGATTAGACCGAGGAGGAGATTCATGTATATTGTCCTCACAAGTTGGTTATTTAGTTTGAAGTTCACTGCAACGTCAGGGTGTTCCACGAAAATCCAACTCACTGCAGCCACCTGTAGACGAGAGAAAAATGTAATAATGTTAACTTCAGATTTAGCAAACAGTGTTTAAATTTTAGTTTACTATTCCCTCTGTATCATCACAAAGATTGATTTTCTAAGTTTTTCACCAAAATTAAAAAAAACAATAAATGATATTAGAAAATAATAAAAATTAATTTTAACTTGCTTTTTACTACATTTAAATTGTTATGTTTAAACATTAATTGGATTTTTGATCTCCTCATTCCATATAATTATTTATTATAAAAGTAAAAACATTAAGTAATTAATTTATCTTGAAAATAAGAATGCATTAAATCTATTACAGGAAATCAATCTTTTGATATAAGAATTAAACCTCAAAAAATCAATCTTTTTGATACAGAAGGAGTATCATTTATCAACAAAAACAATATTTTTAGTTTATTATAATAATATATAATTTATTTGTATTCATTTTAAAGATGCGAAACCAATAAAATTAATTTAATATATAAATACATATATATATGTTTTAAGATATACTAACATTTGTAAGTTTTTTTGTAATCTATGTAACACAAAACATTGAAATTCCATGTGATTTCACAAAAGTATACATGTTTAATAAAACTTAAAATACATGAAAAACACAAATGTACACACAAACATCACCAATATTTTTTAAAAATAATTTTATATTTCTAAAAGAGGTATTAAGAGCATGATTAGTGGGAGTCTCTTACCAATTAAAAAATAAAAACTAATAAAAAATATGAAAAATAAAATGTTGAGAGATTTTGAGAATCTCTCTAAAAATCCACTTGGCAAAATAATATATACAAGAGACTGAGAGAGGTTCTCACTGCTTATGCTAAGTACCGACACTGATCATACGAGAAGAATCAACATTGTAACCATACCTGAGAATAAAGAATTTGGAAACCATTGACATCTAATGTCTCAGTCCCCGTTACATTTCCTTCATCAACAACTTGAGCTACTTGAACTTGGATATTGAAGATGAGTTTATTATTCTCCAAAAACCCTTTTTCTTGAAGCTTTTCAAGTGACACGGCCTTTGGCCAACCCATTAGTGGGATCTCAGCGCAGAACAATTGGTAAAACGGTTCTGTAACACAAAACCAAAAATATTAAATTAATTTTATCATTTCCTCAACAATCATATATATATAGTTAGTAGTGAATTGCCATCTTTTCTGTAGAGCTCTTTGCCCGATTGATTCAATAGAACAATGGAAAAAGCAGCTCGTCTTTTCCATCCAAATCGTAATGATTCAGGATTCGCAACGCAGAGGTACATAGACAAGTGATCATCAATGTGATCTCCTTTGGGATGAATCTTAACATACCTGAAAGAAGCACATACTTTTACATATATTCAAATTAAAGAAGATATATCCAAATTAAGGAAGAATATATATAATGAAGATTCGGAAGCTTCCAGATCAAACAAGACTAAGGCTAGAGGGATCCTCTTATCCGACTAATATAAAAAACGGTTGAAGAGGAGTTTGCTAGGGTTAGCCGTTCAAGCAAAAAAGTTATTCAAAAGCCTAAGAGGAGATTAGGGTTAGTCTATTGGTTCTTAGGTTAGAAATCTTGGATGTCAAACTAAGGGTAGTCTTAACTCTTAAGGTTGACTAAAACCAATCATAAGATCGGGTTGTAACTTTTTGATTTTGATTCAAGTTCATCTTGTTGAATCTAAAGGATGAGTTAAAAATCAAAACACACATATAATCTTTTACGTTACCATTCGCAGCCGCCACTTAAAAAATTTGTTGATCTAATCACAGATTCTTTCTCGGAGAAGTTATCTATCTCAAACGTTAAACTCGTAGGCGTATGATCCTCCTCCATATCTCTTTAAAAAATGAAAACACTTTTTTTTCTTCTTTGTTACTTGGGAGCAAAAGAGACAACTTTAATTTCTCACAAACTTGTTTTTGATATGATCCTCCTGCACCCATAAACCGGTATATTTATAAAGCTTTTCTAATTCCTATTTAAAAGAAATAAAGAAATTAGCTGTAAAAAATAAAAGATATAAGGAAACTTTAAAACTAATTATTAGAGATATTCGTATATTGTGCTGATCTGTAAATATACGATAGAGATATAACCTAGATATGATCGCATTATTAAAAAAAAAAAAAAAAAAATTCTCTTGTTATTATTTTTTTTTTTCTCTTTTCTTTGACCTAAGTCTCGCTTACTCACATCTTCTTCTTCAACGATGAGTACAAGCGAAACTTCTGAAGCGAAAAACACATATGTTCCTGATGTTTCTCAAACATTGAACTCTCCTTATTTTTTGCACGTGTCAGATCACACCGGACAAGTGCAGACTCCATTCTCCTTAATGTAGATAATTATGAAAATGGGCGAAGTTGAATATAGAATGTCTCCAATAAAGCTGGATTCCAGGTGGGCTTGCGGATGCTGAGAGAGGAGGACTAAGTGATTAAGCTGGCCCATTCTAACATTTCATGTGTAAAACATTCTGTATACAGGACGTAAAGCTTCAATCGTAGTGGACTAGTGTTTGTGATGCGATGTTTCTTATAAAACCTGAATGGTTGGTCGATTTGGTGATAAAATATGTTATTTAGGGGATGTTTGTTTTATCATAGAGATACTTCATCTAAATGGAGATGAGAATTATGTTTGTTTAGTGGTAAAAATGAAGTATCTGAATAGATTATCATTTTAAGATCCATCTGGATGATCCAGGACAATTTGGATGGAGATAATTCATCCCTAAATAACAAATGACAAATATATCTAATATTACAATATTAATAGTATGAATTATGATTCTCTTATTACATTTTTATCTTGTTTTTAAATTATTTTGAATAATTATATAATACATATATATAAATTAATAAAATTTCATATATATTAGAGATAATATGAGCTAATCTTTATCTCTAATATATATGCTACAATCCTTACAACCAAAAACAGTGATTTTTTAACATTAATTTTAAAATAAAATATTTTCTTATTATCTTATTAAAAATTTCCAAAAAATTACATAACACTCATCTGTGAGTTATAACCTTCAAAAAATTACATTTCACTCCATTTTTAATTATTTTTTATAACTTTCAGATTTTAAATTTTTGTTTGAAACTCATTTTTTGGTAAAATTTGTGGGTTATACCCTTACAAAAATTATATTTCACTCTATTTTTCATTATTTTGAGAACTTCCAAATTCCAATTTTTTTTTGCCTTGAAACTCATTTTTTGGTAAAATAGGTGGGTTATAACCTTCAAAAAATCACATTTCACTCTATTTTTGATTATTTTTGAGATCTGTAGTTCTCAATTTTTTTGCCTTAAAACTTATTTTTTGGTAAAATTTGTGGGTTATTATAACTTTTAAAAAATCTCATATCACTCTATTTTTCATTATTTTTGAGATCTTGTAGATCTCAATTTTTTTGGCTTGAAACTCATCTGTGAGTTATAACCTTAAAAAAATCATCTTTCACTCCATTTTTATTATCTTTTAGAACTTTTATATTTCACTTTTTTTTGCTTGACACTCATATTTTTTGTAAAATTTGTGGTTATAGTCTTCCAAAAATCATATTTCACTCTATTTTTCATTATTTTGATAACTTCTATATTTCAATTTTTTGGCTTGAAACTCATTTTTTGGTAAAATATGTAGGTTGCCCTCAGAAAATCATATTTTACTCTATTTTTTAATATTTTTGTGAGTTCTAGATTTTAAATTTTTTTGCTTGATACTCATTCTTTGGTAAAATCTGTGGGTTATAGTTTTCAAAAAATCACAATTCACTATATTTTTCATAATTTTTGAGAACTTGTATATTTCAATTTTTTTTGCTTTAAACTCATTTTTTGGTAAAATTTGTGGGTTACAACCTTCAAAATATCACATCTCACTCTATTTTGATCTCAATTTTTTTTGTTTAAAACTCATTTGTGAGTTATACTTTTAAAAAAAATCACATCTACTACACTATTAAAAAAGAGGTGATTTATAAGTGAATCCAAATCGTATTGAGTCACAAGCTGCTTTTTATAACAACATGCTTACCGGTAAGACATTCATTTTATATACCCAAGAATTACGGATTTTGATGAGATTTTGTTCTCATTTGAATTTGTTTATCGTCTTCTTGAGGTAGGGGCCAAGGCAATAAAAGCTTCTTGAAACTACTGGAAATGCTGCTATCAACATTGGAGGTGAGTAAGTCATAGACACAATTTCAATCTTAAATTCCAAGCGACTAAGCTTTTGAAACAGCAATGTACAGGTATTGTTGTAATTGCTAATTTTTATTTATTTTGTTATCTTGTCTTGATATATAAAAACAGAGCAATTTCGTAATATCTCTGCCTCAAGCTCAGCTACTTACTGTCTTGAGTTTGCTTGTTAATTCGATACTCAAAAGTTTGTGATTAATGTCTACTAGTATTCATACCAGCTTACTCTCTTTTTTTTTTTTTCCTTTGCATTGCATATCATGGTTGAATCTAAAGTCCAAACCGAATCGGACTGGCGATTTTTCATTCTGAGCAGACCAAATAAACAGAACTAAAAGTCTAAAAACTGTCATATATCTATAGAATTATTGGAATTTCTATGAAGAAAAAGAGTAAATGTTATTTACAAATGCGATCAAATGTGTATACACAAAAACAAAAACAAAAACTACATAGAGACGAGCCATATACAACAACTAACGATGCCAAATATTTATTACAAAACCCAAAAGAGAGACAAGAAAAATATCCCTAAGATCCTCTGAACATAATCATCTAAAAAATTCTATATAGAGAAAACATCATACTTGTGTAAAATCAAAGGAAAGTAATAAAGATCACTAGTTCATTTTTCGTTCTTGAACCTTGAACAAGATCTACGTGTCCGAATCGGATTTCTAAGTTAGCTAAGTGTACCTGACTGAATCACAGGGAAGAAAGACCAATCTTTACTGTCCTTGGTCGAAGCTCTATGTTCATCAACGGTCAAATGATTCTCATCTGTACCGAAATCGAATTCCTTATTCGATCCGGGAGAGGACTGATCCATTACTTCTGGATTCGACGATGCTTCAGGGAACGTTGTTCTTAGCTTCTGATCAACACATCTAATGACATGATCAGCATCAAGATCGAATGAAACCGGTTTATGCGGCGGTCTCACAATCTTCTGTTCTTTTGTAACACAACGCAATTTACCACTACCAGGGCTCAATAGCTTAGGAGGAGGATCAGAAGACACTTGAAAATGAGGAAACCGCGCGGTTGTGGTTGCGGTTTCTCCATCGGGAAAAGGCGAAGTAGGACCTGAACCGGATACAACAGAGCTAGGAGATATAAGCTGACCTAATGGACTACCAGGAGGAAGCTGATAAAACTGAAACTCATAACTAGACATCATTGGAAACTTATTATTATGAAGGTTGGAGTTAAAGAGCTGAGCAAAAGGAACTTCAGGTGAAGATGGAGTTGTTGTTGTGGTGTTGGTTAAGTAAATAGATTCATCAAGAGGAGGTGTGATTGGAGCTGAAGATGGTTCAGTAGTGTAAGTAGAGAAGACAGGAGGTGAAACTAATTGAGTTTCATGAGCGTAAGGTCCAATGGCGAAGATCGAAGGACGGTTATTAGAAGGTAATGGACTAAAAGAGAGGATTCCAATGGGTGATTGTGTTGCAGAAGTTGGTTCTGATTGGAAAAATGAAGCTGGTGATGAAGGTGGTGCTATAAATGGTAGTGTTGTCATCCTAACCGAACGATAACCGGAATTAGATGTTGTTGAATTTGAAGATGTTTGATCCGGTTCAGGTACAAGAACCGATTTTCCAATTCGTTTTGTTTTTCTTGAAGATCTGAAACATATCCATCGATTCCACCATTTTCGTTTCTTCTGTTTTCAAAAAAAAAAAAAAAAAATCAAAAATCAGATCGGAGAAGAAAACACTGTTTGATTACATAGAAATCGCTGATAATCGGAGAAATCAGAATCGATTCGTCTATGAACTGTTTTCCGATCATGAATTTTGAGAAAATTGACTCACCTGAACTGGAGAAGATTGATGAAGACGATCATCAGAGTAAGCAATAGCAGAAGCAGCTGCGTTTATAGTTTCCAAAACGTTGTTTCCACTAGCGCCGTTTCTCATCTTTGTTCTTCTTCTTCTTCTTCTTCTTCCTCTGTTTTTTTTTTTTTTTAAACTCACTCTGATAATTTTCCCGAGAAAACAAAACAGAGCATTCGAATTTTGTAAAGTGATGAATAGAAACAAACTTGAAACTTCAAGCAAAAATCAAAATTTTCTCCTGAGAAGAAAGAAAGAAAACATTTAACAAAGTAGCGACACGCAACCCGAAATTTCTGGGAATATATGAATATATATATATATGTGTGTTCGTGTGGTTTGAGGTCAAAACACGGCAAAGACAAAGGCGTGCCACTATTCAATATTTGTTTGTAAATTTATATGACGTGTAAGGGTAATTATGTCCATTTAACTTGCGAAATTTTTGACTATATTTTTTTTTTCTTTTATTAAAATTTTGAAGATATTTATTTTTTAGTTTGATATATATATTTAATTTATCTATTTTTTACATTATTCAAATTTAAGTTTTTTCTAATTTTTAATGGCGAATATTTCACTAATTATTTAAGGATGAGTATAAAAACTAGCTCATATGAGATTAGTATAAGCAAAGAAAAAAGATTTAAGATATTTTAAGCAAAATTTTTTAAAGATATTTGTATTTCTTCAAAGAGAAAGGTGACACAGAAGCGCACGTGTGGGAGAATCGAATCTATCTCTTTTAGTTTTAGGTTTCTTGTGTGCACATTAAGTGTGGGGCTAAACTAAGTAATAAAATAATTTTTTTTTAAATCTATAGATTTTGAATTAAATAAAAATATATCACAACCAAATTTCAACTTGTTTTGCACGGTGGCTTGACTTTATATTTGGGTCTTATTTACTTTTCTCTATCCCATACCCAATAATAAAGCGACCTTTTTCAGTTTTGGTGAAAATTTGTGGAAGTAATAATTACAGTAGTTTTTGGCACCTTATAATTGAATCGTTTAATAATACGATCTATTAAGCTACTTTGTTAAAAAATAATCAATGTGGTATTTGTCCAATTGACTGATTCTTGGTTCCAAAAGGGGGAAAATTATTATTGAAGCATTTACACAAAAAAAGGAAGACAGTCATAGTTATTGTGTGTAAATAAGGAAGACAGTCATAGTTATTGTAATTTAAATGCAATAATGTTTAGCTGTCACCAATTAAAATCAATAAAATCCAATAAATACTTAGATTTTTCCAGGATTCTTTATTGGGGTTTACCGTTTAATTACATGTTACTATGAAGTATAAAGACATCATTCTTCTAGAGAAAATTAGATTTTTAAAAAATATTTAAAGAAAACTATAACTTTAAAGGAGAAAAATTTGGCTATGAGATAGTTAGAAGTTAGAAAAAATAAAATTCAAAGGGTTAAAAATGAGAAAATAAAAAGTAGTTTGTGAAAAATGATGAGGTTTATGGCCAAGTTTAAGGATACATTTGTCATGTTGTTTTTTGATAGAGATTGATATGATAAGCATTTCACCTACTTTTTGGAAAGTAATTTTTTTTTCTTCTGAAAAGATCTAAGTGAGTAATAATTAACTGGTTTAATAGTCTAATCATGTTGATTTAACCCAAAATCAATTCTTACTGTACTTAATTACTTCTAGTTAGGAGGTGAAAACAGTTCACGCCTTAAATTTTTTAAATATTATTATCAGCTTTCTAGTTCCAATATAAAAGACTCGTAGATTTGGTCTAAGTCACCAATTATATGTCATCTTTGTTTACAATTTTTATAAAATGTAATTATTCTAAGGAAATCTAAACCTTCGAAAGAAAGTTTACGTTAAATAAAATACTATCTTTTTGTATAATAATAATCTCAAGTTATATAGTTCTTAGTTATATTAGGAAAGTGAAAATGAACTTTGAGAATTAGATTTATGTCGTTTTCAGAAATGAAAACAAAAGAGTTTCGTCGTTAAAGCTAAAATCACATTATTGTCCGTGTCAAAAAATATAAATAATGAATTCATCACTTGGATTATTAGGACCTGTCGGAAGTTCAATGAGTTAGGTCATCAACCCCACTTCCGGACTCATGCTTTGACACGTGTCACCAACCCACTTTGCACTCAAAGATTTTTGTCAATTTTTAAAAAAATTAATCACGAAATGGGGATTTTCTGTTAGAACACTAAACCCATTTTAATCGACTAATTAAAATTTTACATAGCATATGATTATTTATTCAGTAAGATAATAACATGACACCAGATTTCACGTGCATCAAAGCTGGATGAAAAAGGACAATATGTTTACGTGAGATTTCTTCCAAAGTAAAAGGTATACCAAAAGAAATACTAAAGAATAATAAAAGTCAGATTATATAAATCTACTTTAAGATTCGAACTTATCAGAAGAAAAAACCCATTACTACCAGCTTTGTACCCTTGAGTTATATAATTATAAATTGAATATTTGGATATATACAATAGAAGAGACTTTTAACTTGCCTTGTTCATGTTGCACATATCAAAGACTTTGTTTTGACATACTGTAAGTCTGTAACTGTAACTTGAAGAAGGAAACATAACTGAATCCAACAGAGTTTCATGGGAAGAACAAGGTCTAGGCAAAACGCCAGAACCCGAACTCGACCCGAAAACTCAAAATTTTTGGATATGGGTATATTCTAAATACTCGAACGGGTTTCATCTCTGAATTAGTTCGGGTCAGGTTCGGGTAATACCCGATACTCAAAATTATAACCAAATTTACCCAAAAATTATTAAATCTAACATAACTTTAATAATTCGTAAGAATTTTGCGAACTGATTTTGTATATTTCATAAACCCGAAAATCCGAAAATCTAAAATATCCGATCCGAACCTTAACAGATACCCGAACGTGCATGCCTAGGAAGAACTAAGAAGATCTCAAGAGACCAAAATGTGAAACACAAGTGTAGTTTTGAAGACAGATTCACGACATTAGAACATACCAAGAACATTGAAGAAGCCGTCTTCTGTAAGAGACTGAAATCTCGTAAGAAACACAACTGGACAAAGAATCATTTATGCACCAAAAAATCTGATTAAAAAGCATATCCAACAAATTTTTATTCCAATTTGCATCCCAATTCAACATTACTTCCATAGAAATTAACATGATCGATGAAGTATAAATTAACAAGTGTAACGCATTTGTGGGACATCAGAATTAAAATAGATTGAGGAAAACGAAATTTGGCATTGGAGCTATAACAGAAGCCGCAACCAAAAGCTTGTATAATAAATATGTATACATTCTTCTCCAAAACCCCAAAGGAAAGTAAAATAAAGTGGACAAAACTGAGTCAGAGCCTCAGAGGACATACCTCACTCTTCTGCAGATCCTCCAACATTGCCAATGCCTTTTGTAGTTCCTCCTTACTACATAAACCAGCCAGCATATTGCGGAAAGTAATGGTATCAGGACACACACCATTAGATAGCATCTCCTTGAAAATGTTTTGGGCTCCATTAAAATCACCCACTTGACAAAATCCATGAATCAAAGTGCTGTAAGTAATTTTATTAGCAACTATTCCTCTTCGATACATCTCGCAGAAAAGCTTCGATCCATCTTCAACCTTTTTAGCCTTACAGTAGCCACTAATGAGCGTATTAAAAGTCACTACGTCTAGAAAGCAGCCGTTGCTAGCCATCGAATCAAACATCTGTTTCGCATCATCTAGACGATTCTGCTTGCAAAATCCATCGATCATTGAATTGTAGGTGATAGTATCATGGACTATACCTTTTTGGAGCATCTCCACATAAAAATCTTCAGCCCTTAAAAATTTTCTATCTTTAGACAAATGTGCTGATCAATATATTGTAAGTTTGGACATTAGGTTCCACACCATTAGGTTCCATGCTTCATCCACCTTACTAGCCTTATACAATCCATGGATGATGATGTTATAAGTAGCAGTATCAAGATCCATCTTACTCTTCCGGAAAACCTTATACATTTCCAATGCTTTTTCTATTTTCCCATTTTCGGAGAAACCGCCCACCAAAATGTTACAAGTTACTATGTAAGCTTTTGATCGCATTACCTAAGCTTTTGATGTAATGAGGTCCACTTTCTGATTTCAGATCTTCTCCTTGAAAAGTCTTTTGGCTCTAACAAGGTCTGACTCTTTCCAACCCTACTTTTCTTGGCGACACGACCATGAATCAATCTCTTACTGATAAATGTAACAATGGAATCAAAGAGTTTTGAGTATTGTGTGTGACTCTAAACTATCCTCAACACTTATCCCTTCTTGTTGGTACTAAACCTGTTTTACAAGATCAATGAATAAAAAGAGGGAAGAAGATACATGAAAAATTCAATTTCAAAGACAGAGCATTCTAACTTTATGAATAACTATCTTTTACGACCAAAAATAATTGCATGATTTTGTTGAACCCTCAGCTTTCCAGTGATTGATTTTTGTTACTTTACATGATCTCAATCTCATCATTCAGCCTTGTGATCTCTTGGTTCAATTTTGTAGTTCCTATGAAAACAAAAACTCTCCTCCTCAGGTTGCCTAAACTACACAAAACCAGCTAGAAGAAGATCAAATCCGACAGAGAGCAATTCGATGATAAATATCTTCATTCTAGGGCCTTCTAGTTATTGCTTCATTCTTTAGTCACTATCAATCCTCTTCAAAGAAAAGAGAGAAAAAACATTAATCATTTTTTTAAACAGCTAAAGAAAACACTTATCTTATTAACGTTTTTTCGTAAAATAACATTAATCTTTCTTTCACCTTTTTTTTTTTTCTTTTTTCCATCTGATTGATTACGATAAAAAGGTAACAAGTGCTCAAAACAGAGCAAGAAGTCTCAAAAACAGAGCACAACAAAACAAAGCTAGAACCGAAGCAGAGAGAAGCTCAAGAGGTTGAAAATAATAACTCCAAAAGTTGAAATGAAAAGAAAAGAGAGAAAAGGAAACCATTTTTTTTTTTTTAAACTTATTATAAAACGAAATCATTTCATTACGCGTTTGATGCAGGAGACCACTTGTTATTTTCTTAGGAATGAAAAAGCTAAGAAAATTCTATTTCTTGGTCTTTATCATATTATATCATGCGGAAAAAAATTAACAATACAGATCTTTGTGAACCGTGATTTTGAACTACTCACGATCCTCTCTTATGGCTTCTTCTTCCTCCTCTTCTTCTTCTTCTTCACCTGGCACATGGAGATACCGCGTCTTCACAAGCTTCCATGGACCTGACGTGCGTAAAACATTTCTCAGCCATTTACGCAAACAATTTAGCTACAATGGAATTACGATGTTCGATGATCAAGGGATCGAGCGAAGCCAAATAATTGCTCCAGCTCTCACACAAGCGATTAAGGAATCGAGGATCTCGATCGTGGTGCTCTCAAAGAACTATGCTTCATCGAGCTGGTGTTTGGATGAGCTGGTGGAGATTTTTAAGTGCAAGAAAGATATTGGGCAAATAGTGATGACGATCTTCTACGGAGTAGATCCATCTGATGTGCGGAAACAAACCGGAGATATCTGGAAAGTTTTCAAGAAAACATGTGCTAGTAAAACCAATGAGGAGAGGCGAAGATGGAGCCAAGCTTTGAACGATGTTGGAAACATAGCCGGAGAACACTTCCTAAACTGGTTTGTTTGAATCTGGGCAATATTCTTAGTGAATCTGCAATTCAATTTCACATAACTGTTTTGATGGACATGGTGATTTTCTCTCTCTCTGTTGTTAGGGACAATGAATCGAAGATGATTGAGAAGATTGCAAGAGATGTTTCAAACAAACTAAACACTACAATCTCTAGGGATTTCGAAGACATGGTGGGACTTGAAAGACACTTGGAGAAAATACAGTCTTTGTTACATTTAGATAATGAAGATGAAGCTATGATTGTTGGAATCTGTGGCCCTGCAGGTATTGGTAAGACTACCATTGCTAGAGCTTTACACAGCCGACTCACTTGCAGTTTTCAGCGTTCTTGTTTTATGGAGAATCTTAGGGGAATAAGCTATAATAGTAGTCTTGACGAGTATGGTTTGAAGCTGCAATTACAAGAACAACTTCTTTCCAAGATTTTAAACCAAAATGGTATGAGGATATACCATTTAGGTGCAATACAGGGAAGGCTCTGCGACCAAAAAGTGCTTATCATTCTTGATGATGTGGACGATCTGAAGCAATTAGAAGCTTTGGCTAATGAAACTAATTGGTTTGGTCCTGGGAGTAGGATTTTAGTGACAACAGAAAATCAAGAGCTTTTGAAGAAACATGATATCAACAATACATACTATGTGGATTTTCCAACTCAAAAAGAAGCTCGTGAGATCTTTTGTAGATATGCCTTTAGACAGAGCACTCCACAAGATGGTTTCGAAAATCTTTCCCAAAGAGTAACAAAGCTTTGCAGCAAACTTCCACTAGGTCTTCGTGTCATGGGTTCATATTTACTAAGAAAGACAGAAGATGACTGGGAAGATATACTGCATAGGCTAGAAAATAGCTTTGATCCTGTTGATCGAGATATCGAGAGAGTACTAAGAATCGGATTTGACAGTTTAAATGAGAAGAATCAATTGCTATTTCTCCTCATTGCATTCTTCTTCAACTACAAAGACGAGGATCATGTGAAAGCAATGCTTGCAGAAAATAACTTGAATGTCAGGATCGGTTTGAAAACCCTCGAGTATAAATCTCTTATTCAAAAATCGACCGGAGGAAATATAGTGATGCACAAGTTACTGCAACAAGTGGGTAGAGAAGCGGTTCAAAGACAAGAGCCTTGGAAACGCCAAATCTTAATTGATGCTCATGAGATTTGTGATGTCCTCGAAACTGATTCTGTAAGTTCTTTTTTTTTTTCCTTTTCTTTTCTCTTAAATATATCCGTTAAACCGAGTCATATGGAAAGGACTCACAGTTATTGTGCTAACTTTTATATAATTTGGTACTGATTAGGGTGGTGCAAGTGTGATGGGCATATCTTTTGATGTATCTACAATCCCCAACGGCGTGCAAATAAGCGCAAAAGCTTTTCAAAATATGCGTAATCTTCGGTTTCTAAGTATCTACGAGACAAGACGTGATATAAACCTAAAAGTGAATGTACCCGAGGACATGGATTTTCCACATCGTCTAAGGTTTTTACATTGGGAGGTATACCCAGGAAAGTGTCTTCCTTCTACATTTAGGCCAGAATATATTGTGGAACTCAACTTGAAAAATAACAAGCTAGAGAAGCTTTGGGAAGGAACCCAGGTTGGTTTTGATAAATGCTTATTTTGAATAAATTTGAAGTATATATGTGCTTTCATATGTTGATGATCTTCCTTTGTTGTATTCAGCCTCTTACAAATCTCAACAAGTTGGAATTGTGTGGGTCCTTGAGATTGAAGGAACTACCAGATCTTTCGAATGCTACAAATCTCAAGAGACTAGATCTAACTGGTTGCTGGAGTTTGGTAGAGATTCCATCCTCTGTTGGAAATCTTCATAAACTAGAAGAGTTGGAAATGAATTTATGTATACAGCTACAAGTTGTTCCGACTCACTTCAACTTGGCATCTCTAAAATCACTCAGGATGTTGGGATGCTGGCAATTGAGGAAATTTCCAGTTATTTCCACGAACATCACATCACTCATAATCGGAGACACAATGTTAGAAGAAATGCCTGAATCAATTAGGCATTGGTCTCGCCTTGAGACTCTCAGTATATATGGCAGTGTCATTACATATAATTTTTCGGCAGTAACGTCAATAGAGAGAATGAGCACAGATATAGAGATGATTCCTGATTGCATCAAAGATCTCCCTGCGTTAAAATCGCTTTATATAGGTGGCTGTCCAAAACTTGTATCACTGCCTGAGCTCCCTAGCTCACTCAGAAGACTAACAGTAGATACTTGTGAATCACTCGAGACCGTATCTTTTTCTATTGACTCTCCAATTGTGAGTTTCGATTTCCCCAACTGCTTCAAATTGGGTGAAGAAGCACAGAGAGTGATTACACATAAAGCAGGTCAGATGCGAGCATACTTACCAGCAAGGGAAATACCTGCGGAGTTCGTGCACCGAGCTATAGGAAATTCCTTGACCATCCGTTCATCTTTCTGCTCCATATTTAGGATTTGCGTCGTGGTTTCCCCTACAGTACTAGAGATGAAAGAAGAATATGTTGGTTTACTGTGTCGCATACGCATAAACGGTTGCCCCAATGACGATAACTTATTCAAGGCACAGCTCCGTAAAGTCCAAGCGGAACATCTATTCATATTACACATTGAACTTCTTGAGGAAGACGGGTGGCTTGAACAGGATAACGAGGTATTGTTCAAATTCATGACCACATCCCAGGAACTAGACATTATTGAATGTGGTATCCAGATATTGACAGACGAAACCAACAGAAACATAAGCAGCACTGGGAGCTATGAATCCAGATCAGAGCAAGTGTCTGTCGATGCAAGTCTCTCTGACAGGAGCAATGAGTTTGATGCACCTAGAGTAAAGATCTTTGAGGGTTATACTAAGTTTGGCTCTTTAATTTTTATTTTCCTTTTGAGTTTGATCTCAAGTGTTCTTTTGTATAGCCTTCTAAAGAAACATTAAGCAGTATGTAATTCTGTTGCATTAAACTTTCTGTTTTTTTTTTGTTTAGTTTTAAAAGTTATAAAAGGAATGAAAAGGTGATGAAAAGAGTTTTAATGTTCATCATGAATACATCAGCAAGATGCTGAGAAGATTTGTGATGTGGTTAGCAGATGATAATTTTTCTTACATGGATTTATCATTTGATATATCAATAAACATCAAATAGTTTATATTAAAAAGTGATAATTATTTATTGCATATTGCGGCGAATAAATTATATTGTCTCCCGCTTTCCGGTAAAGCTAATTAGCCCTTCCCACGTCACAGCTGAAAAAACTATGTTATCTAAAATATTGTATCATTAGTTAAAACATTATGTTAAAAATAGGAAATGGATCAAAATCAAAGAAGAAAAAACATCAGTAATTGTTTTTTTTTTCAGTTGTAAGAAAAAACATTAATCTTTCGAAAAATAATAAGAGATAGTGAAAAGGGTACTTTATATTAAAAAAATAAAATTAGCATTACTTATCTACAATAAAACTTCTAACATTGAGACCAATGCTCCTAATTGCCATCGAGTAACGACAATCAAAAACAAATGCTCCAGAGATTCTTATGCTAACCAACACCGTCGGCACTGTGAATCGGCATTACCTTTCTCTATTTTTTGTTGTAAAAAAAAAACATTAATCTTTCTTACACCTTTTTCAACTTTTGAAAAATAATAACTCCAAATGTTGAAATAAATAAAAAAGAAAGAAATGGAATTTATTTCATTACGCGTTTGCGCTAATACTTCCAAAGGCTACTTGTCGCCGGAGACCACTTGTTTGTTGTTTTCTTTCTATATACAGCTTTCCAAACTGAACATTAATCTCAATTTCTGACTTTTCTTTTTCTTCTCTATTATTGTTTGTGATAATAGTTCAGTCGTTTGAGATTTCGTTTACTTTTCAGAGATGAAGGAATGGAAAAGGCAAGTTGACTAAAAGGAATAAACAAAGAAAGAAAGAGTGAAATTGCTAAGAAACTTTCTATTTCTTTCTCTCTATTCTTAAGCTAAAAAAAAATCAGCAACGGTTAAAATTGATTTATAATGTATCGTTCATATATTAATTAACAGTTTTAAAAACGTTCAGTTTTAGATCTAATAGGTATATAAAAATATATATTTATAATTACTTTTAAAATCTGGACGTAAAAAAGTTTGCAGTTGCCTTTTTCAGTGTTATTATACTTTCGAACCGACCGGTCTCTCTACTAACAAGTTCACATGTTGGTCCTAAACACATGAACAAACCACGGTTCAGTTATCTTTGGGAGGGGATTAAAACCCGATTTTATCCCCGGTCAGGGGAATTACGGTTTATATCAAAAATTAAAAATAATAAAAATAATTAGCATGTTGAATTTTCTATGCCAAAAACTTGATCTCTTTCTCAAAATTGAATATATGGCTTATCCTGTCCAGAGGCATTTTTGTTTATCTCATCTTGAACTTTTCTCACTACTGTCTCTCATGGCTTCTTCTTCTTTGATTCGCACCTGCAAATACCGCGTCTTTGTAAGCTTCTACGGAAAAGACGTTCGTAAAACATTTCTGAGTCATTTACGAACACAGCTTAAGGACGATGGGATTACGATGTACGATGATCAAGAGATGGAGAGAGGCGCAACCATTGGCCCTGCACTCAAGCAAGCGATTAGTGAATCGAGGATCTCGATCGTGGTGCTCTCGAAGAACTATGCTGCTTCCGGCTGGTGTTTGGATGAGCTGTTGGAGATATTTAAATGCAAAGAAGCTATCGGACAAATAGTGATGACAGTTTTCTACGGAGTAGATCCATCTGATGTCCGGAACAGGACCGGAGATTTTGGGGCCGCCTTCAATAAAACTTGTGCTCTTAAAAAGGATGAAGAGAAGAGGGAAAAATGGAGCAAAGCTTTGGAAGATGTGGGTAACATTGCTGGAGAGCACTTCCAAAAATGGTATGTTTGCTTTCATTCAACTAATTTGGGATTTTTTTCTTTATTAATCCGATTAGGGAAATTTTCATAGGTGAATCTAAAAGATCTGTTAGCTTTCTGAATGTTCATGTGTTACTTTATGATAAGACTCATGCGATTATATACACCTACAAAACAATATTCGGCTAACTAATAATTAAGATTACAAACTATATGCATATATATATATATATATATGCAGATCTTGCCCAGAGATATATAAATCTTCTTGGTTGAACTTCTATGATTCCATAATATCTCCCACTAGAATCTACAAATCATTTTTAAATGACTATTTGCAATAAACACAATGATTTTTTTTTTCTCTTTCAGGGATAATGAATCAAAGATGATTAAAAAAATTTCAAGAGATGTTTCAAACAAACTCAACCTACAACCTACAACCTCTTGGGATTTTAAAGACAAGGTGGGCATTAAAGTACATCTTCAGAAAATGCAGTCTTTGTTAAATTTAGGTAATGAAGATGAAGCTATGATTGTTGGAATATGTGGCCCTGCAGGAATTGGTAAAACTACCATTGCAAGAGTTTTACATAGCCGCCTCTCTAGCAATTTTCAGCTTAACTGTTTTATGGAGAATATCAGGGGAAGCAGTGACAGTGGTCTTGACGAGGATGGTTTGAAGCTGCGATTACAAGAGAAACTTCTTTCCAAAATTTTAAACCAAGATGGTATAAGGGTAGACCATTTAAGTGCTCTACCGAAAAGGCTATGTGACCAAAAAGTTCTTATCATTCTTGATGATGTGGACGATCTGAAGCAACTAGAAGCTTTGGCTGATGAAAGTAACTGGTTTGGTCCAGGAAGTAGGATTATCGTAACCACAGAAGATCGAGAGCTTTTGGGGAAACATGGTATCAACAATACATACCATGTGGCTTTTCCAACTGAAGAAGAAGCTCAAAAGATCTTTTGTAGATATGCTTTTAGAAAAAGCTCAAAACCAGATGGTTTTGAAAAGCTCATCGAAAGAGTCACAGAGCTTTGCAGTAAACTTTCACTGGTTCATACTTATGCAACAAGACAAAAGATGACTGGGAAGATATATTGGAAGGGCTAGAAAATAGCCATGAACCAATAGAACTGGATATAGAGAGAGTACTAAGAGTCGGATACGACAGTTTACGTGAGAAAGATCAATTGCTATTTCTCCTCATTGCAGTCTTCTTCAACTACAAAGACGATGGTCATATAAAAGATATGCTTGCTGAAAGTATCTCGAGTGTCAGACTCGGTTTGAAAACCCTCGAAAATAAGTCTCTCATACAAAAATCAATCGAAGGTGAAATAGTGATGCACAAGTTACTACAACAAGTGGGTAGAAAAGCCATTCAAAGACAAAAACGCAGGCAACGGCAAATCCTAATTGATACTAAAGATATTATTACATTCCTCGAAAGTAAATCTGTAAGTTCTATATCTATCTATATATATATATAATATATTAAGTGTATCCGTTAAACTAGGCCATTTGGATCATATATACCTATTGTGCTAACAATTTTTGTTTTAAAAATTTTCCTAGGATCTTGGAAGTGTGATTGGTATATCTTTGGATATGTCCACAATCCCCAAGGGTGTGTATATAAACGCAAGAGCGTTTAAAAATATACGCAATCTTCAATTTATCAGGATCTACAACGCAGGGCTTGATACAATTGTTAGAGTGAATGTACCCGAGGACATGGATTTTCCACATCGTCTACGGTTATTAGATTGGGAGGTATACCCTGGAAAGTGGCTTCCTCGTACATTTACACCTGAATTTCTTGTGGAACTCAATTTGAGGGAGAATAACATCGAGAAGCTTTGGGAAGGAATCCAGGTTTGTGTCTATACTCCCTCTGTATCACAAAGATTGATTTTCTGAATATTTCACACATTTAAAAAAAAATATATATATTTAGTAATTAATACATACATTAACCACTTTCCAATATTTATAAACCAATAGAAATTCAACAATTCAAAAATTCTCAATTAATATCTCTTGAAGTTTACAATCTATCAACATTAAATAATTTAAAATCAATATTTTAGAAACAAGAAAAAACTTCTAAAAAACCAATCTTTGTGATACAGAGGGAGTATATTATTTTAAACCTAGTAATATAATAAATTACAATTCTATTGTCAAAATTTAAACTACTATGAGGAATTGCAATTCTATTGTGTGCTACTTTCTAATTGAACTTTGATATGTATCACAAAAACCCTATAGAATCAAATATGTTTTATTATTCCATAAAAAAAAACCCAACTATTTATCGATTTCCACTAAAATACATAAACTATTTAGAAACCTAAAAAAATACATTAATTTATTTTTCTTCTGTTATAATACATAATTTTTTAAAATGTATTCATTTAACATCTACGAATTGATGAAAAGTAACATTCGTTAATTTCTTTAAAAATTTAATCAAAAAAATATCACGATTAAAAATATTTCTTAAAGTCCAAAAATTAAACAAAGTTCTAATTAAAAGAATAAACTATTAAAAATTAAAAATTAAACTTATTAATTTTTGGATGTATAGATAAAAAATCCAGAAAACTGATAAAATTCCTATTACTCTTTAAAAACTTGACTATCTAGAATATAAATTTTAGATTCATAATATTTCAAAAATATAAGTGCATAAAAATAAGTATGATAATAAATTACTCGTAGTGTAATTCAGTTAAGATTAATTTGGAAAATTCTAATAACCACTAGTTTCAAAAAATAATACTCTCACTTTTTAATTTCATGTCAAAAAAAAGGAACTTTCTAAAAGTCGACGGAAAAAGCATGAACTATTAAAATGGTATTTAAATCTCAAACTTGTTGTTGACTTTTAAATTAAATACCAAAATTTTGTTGACTCGAATGAATCAGGCATACCGTTAAGTCAACTTACAGAAAAATTAACAGGAGATTTAAACCGTTAGTTTACTTAACAACATGTCTTAAATTACCCAGTCCACAAAAGTTTCCTATTTAATTTGAAAGTCAACAAAAAGTTTAGAATTTAAATGACATTACAGAAGTTCATGTTTTTTTACGTCCATTTTTTAAAAATTCATGCTTTTTTTTTTTTTTACTTTTTTCATTTTTTAAATGTACTTCTCAAAGAATAATATAGAGATTTCTTTTTTTTTTATAGAGTTTAAATAATATTAATATTTTAAACTTTTTATATAGTGTGTAAATATTATTAATATTTTAAACGTTTTAAAATGTAAATATTTATAATATTTTGAAACTTTTAAAAAATTTTAAATTATTCAACTAAAGAATCGGATTAAACCGAATAATATTTTTTTTTAATTTAGGCGCCTGATAAGTCAAGTGTCCTTATAACTCATATTTGAAATCATTCTGGTCATTTTTATAATAGGATTCTATGTCTATTTTTCTTCATTGATTGAGTAATATATGTCTATTTTAAATACTATATATGTTGTGATTCCAATTTTTTAAAATAGACATATATTACTCAATCGATGAAGAAAAAATAGTTTTAGTTCAATGTCCCATATCGACTAAAAAATTTGGGCAATAGTTCAGAGTTCTATTATAAAAATGACCAAATTAATTTCAAATACGAGTGATAAGGACACTTGACTTATCAGTCGTCCAAAATAAAATAAAAATATTTGGTTTAATCCGATTTTTTTGTTGAATCATTTAAAATTTTTAAAAAGTTTCAAAATATTATACATATTTACATTTTAAAACGTTTAAATATTAATAATAATTACACACTATACAAAGTTTAAAATATTAATATTATTTAAACTCTATAAAAACAAAATATCTCTATTTTATTATATGAGAAGTACATTTAGAAAATTAAAAAGGTAAAAAAAGCATGAACTTTCAAAAAGTGGACGAAAAAAAACATGAACTTTTTTAATGCCATTTAAATTCTAAACTTTTTGTTGACTTTTAAATTAAATAGGAAACTTTTGTTGACTAGGTAATTTGAAGCATGTCGTTAAGTCAACTGACGGAAAACTAACGGTTAAAGTCTCCGGTTAATTTTTCCTTCAGTTGACTTAACTGCATGTCTCATTCTTCCTAGTTAAATTTTTTTGGTATTTAATTTAAAAATCAACAAGTTTGAGATTTAAATGATATTTTGGAAGTTTTTGCTTTTTTCCACTTTTTGAAAGTTCATATTTTTTTTTTGATATTTTTCCTTTTTATAAATATTGTAAGTGTCTTTTTTTAGGATTGATTCTTTGTTTCAAAAAATTATAGAGTATATTTATTAAGGGTAAAACAGAAAATTTAATTGTTTTTTTAATATATGTGAAAAAATCTAGAACAAGACTTATTTATAAACGGAAAGAGTGTATGAATAAATTTAATAAATAATTTTGCAACTACAACACCTGTAAATAAATAATGTAATTGTGATAGAATTAAAATAAAATATGAGTACAACTGATTTACTTCCTTAATTACACTTATAATATTAAGGTTTATCAATTGTATTAAATTTCCCCAAATTGTATACTAGTTAAAAAAAAAAAAAAAACTCAAATGTTTTCGAATATTTGGATCGATACATTATTATTTTGTGAGCATGTTTTGATGTTGTTCCTTTGTATCGTTTTACATTCAGCCCCTTCCAAATCTGAAGAAGATGGATCTGTTTCGGTCTATGGATTTGAAGGAACTCCCGGATCTCTCAGACGCTAAAAAACTTGAAATTTTGATAGTGACTAATTGTTGGAATTTGGTAGAGCTTCCACCATCAATTTTGAAGCTTCGTAAATTAGAGCGGTTGGAGATGGACCACTGTGTAAAGCTACAAGTTGTACCGACTCTCTTGGACTTGGCATCTCTTTATCATGTCAGGATGTGGGGATGCTGGAAATTGAGAAACATTCCAGATATTGCCAGCAATGTCACAGACTTCATAATCGCAGACACAATGTTAGAGGACGTGCCTGATTCTATTCGGTTTTGTGGCCTTAAGAATTTAACTATTGTTGGCAGTTTGGGTGTAGGCGGAGCTGTTGAGGAACTTCCAGATTGGATCAAAGATCTTCATCAGCTACAAATGCTTACTATAGAGCACTGTCCAAAACTTGCATCACTACCAATGCTCCCTGCCTCGCTCTTGACACTAAGAGTAGACACTTGTGAATCACTGGAAACAATAGTATCAGCAGCCACTTTTAATTTTTCTTTCCCCAGCTTCTTATATTTCCACAACTGCTTCAAATTGGATCAAATAGCACGGGAAGTAATTACTAATAAATCAGTGAAGGCATGCTTACCCGGAAGAACAATCCCTGCGGAGTTCAATCAACGAGCTTCTGGAAATTCTTTGACCATTCGTTCAGATTTCAACCTATTTAAGATTTGCGTCGTGGTTTCTCCTACTCAGCCGCTAGAAGAATGTTCCTTATTATGTGACATACGCATAAACGGTGGTTGCCCCATTGAGAAGAAGATAGATCATGATGTCTCTATGCTCCAGAAGGAACATCTATATATGTCTTACGTTTTATTCTCAGATGAAGATGAAGGATGGCGTGAACAAGAAGACAACGAGATACTCTTCGAATTCAGCACCACATCCCCTGAAACCAAAATTACTCAATGTGGTGTCGAAACAAATAAATACGGCATGAAAGTCTATCTGAAGAGAGGGTTTTTGTTTTGTTTCGTTTTGTTTTGTTTTGTTTTGTTTTTTCTTTTTCGTTAAGAACAATTGACGATGAAAGTCTCTCTGGTGGTATCAATGAGTAAAGCGTCTGAAGACTTGAACTGGTATATCACTCTCTCATCTTTTTAAGCAGTTATGGAAGCTGTGAAACAGAAACAGCCACAACAATCTGTTGACAAATCTTTGGAGGCCAGTCCGATGCGCTCAAGAAATGCCGAGAAGATTTGTGATGTGCTACCAAATGACACAGTGAGTGTTCTTACGTTTGCCTTAGTTACACACTGGATATATCAATAAACAACAAATTGCTTATAAATGACTTGACATTTATTTATTGCATTCCCACAAAGAAACTATTTTACCTCTCTGCTTTACTTTCAGCATCTTCCATGCTGTCTACCTCGCCAGAGGCTCTGATTCTTTCCCCTAGCTCGATTCCACAACTGATTCTTAGGTTCTCTGCCTCTTATTTTAGCTGTAGAGTCTCTTTGATCTCTTACACTTTCATTTTTTTTCCACTCAAATCATTTTTTACCTGTTGACACTATGAGATGATAAATTCTCTGAATAACCTTCGATTAGGGTATGGCTTTCCATGATAGATGAAAACTGTGTAAAACTTCAATTCCCACAGCAAAGAAGAATCAATCAGCAAGAATTAGTCGAAATGGCTTATATATATATATATATATAATATAAAGAATGCTTTCGATCATTGCACTTGGCTCTTACGGTTTGTAAGTGTGTAGTTGCTGCTTCTTTTCCATCTTTGATATGCTTCACCGCTTGAAACTCCTCTGTTAGAGTCTATCTTCATCAATGCAATCATGATCTCTAGCTCGTTTCTCTCTGTACCTGAATCCTCAGCTTCCATAACAGATTCTTTCTTATAGGCTCTGGCTTCTACAAATGTAGACAACGCAAATGACAACTTTATGACAGCTGCTGCAAAAAACATTTAATCAGAATAGTGAAGCTGTATATATCAATTGGAATCCTAAGCATTTCCATCTTCTGATACAGAGACGACATCGAACCATATCATCGAACAAAACAATCGCATCATCTAAGCTTTTGATATAACGAATTCCACTTCTCAAATTCAAACTATCTCCTTCAAAAGTTCCTTGCCTTGAAGAAGGTAGATGAATCAACCTCTTACTGATAAATCTACAAACAGCTGCACTCGAAGAATCCGATCTCCAAACCCTAGCCAGCATTTTTGCTTCGCCTGATTTCGCTTCTTCTTCGATTTCTAAAAACAAAAAACCCTGAGAGACCCTGAGAGCTGAGATAACGACTACCGGTTCCATTTGGTTGGTACATTAACCGGTTCAATATCACTGGTTATAAAAAACAGCCTCGAGCTTGCAAAAACCAGAAAATGACAACCAGAGCCTAATTGGATTTGATACAATGACCGGTTTAATTGGACTGGCACGTTGACCGGTTCAGATGTAAGTATAACTAATCGTGGAGTCGAGAGTGATGATATATCAAGGAAAAACATTGTCGGTAATATGTTAGGGAACATGCAAGGGTTTAATCTTAAAAGTTAAAACTCATAAACAGAGGTAAAACAATAAGTCATCATTTTAATTTAACCCATTGCTTATTTCAGTAACTAAACATAGTTTTATGACTTCAAAGGATTCTTAAAGTCTCTCAAGCAGCTAAACTCTTGGAGGCAATCTCAAACACATTCTCAGACAATCCATTTGCTGACATTATCATCTCCAGTTGTGCCTGCAAATACACAACACAAACATTAGTTAAATAAGGGTAAAAGAGGGCAATATATATCCTTAAAATGGAAAAATTCAGGACTAGTTTGCATTTATCGCCTAGACGATTTACCTTGGCTAGAGCTTGACGTGTTTCATCGTAACGCTTCCACCTCGAAAAGGCTGACACCATACGCGAAGCAACCTAGACTCAAGACCAATGAAAGAGTTAGTCGTTAAAGGTTGTTTGTTGTCAGTATCTGTAGTTACAAAGACACAAGTTGTTTTGGGAGTTTAACCTGAGGGTTCAATTTGTCTAACTGGACAACAATGTCGCCCAAGAATTTGTAACCTGATCCATCTTTGGCATGGAAATTCACCGGGGAACCGCAGAACCCTCCAATTAGCGAGTAAACCTGAATCATCAGATCATTGTTGGTTTCATCTTAAGCATAAAACTGAGAAGAGAGTTGTGGAATGAGAGTTTGAGAATTCATTCACTTGCCTTGTTTGGATTGCGTAGATCGAAAGCTGGGTGATCTAAAAGCTTCTTGACATTCTCTACATTGCCAGGAATGTCAGACGTTGATTGAAGGAGGAACCATTTATTAACAACCTGAGATCAGAAGCCGATAAATTTTAGTATGGCATATTAAACATAAAGGCAGAGAGAGAAAAGTAACTTGTGACATTAAGATTCATACCAAGTAATCGCCCTGCCATTTGTTATAGAAGTCGGCAAGAACATCATCACGGGTTTTACCCGGGGTCTGGGCAAGAGCCGCCAAAGCGGCAAATTGATCGGTCAAATTGGTTGCCATCTTGTATTCGCTCAATGCAAGTTCCACGTATGCTGGATCCTCTAGCGATGCAAGATAAGCTGGAATATTTCAACAAAGCAAAGTATAATACATTAGTGATTTGAGCAAAAGTGTATCTCCTTTTATAAAGAATGACTCTGGTATACAAACCTAGAGCTGTGTTCTTCAAAGCACGCCTTGCCATGTTTGGGTGGTCAAAGACATAAGCCTCTGTGCTCCTATTGTTCTCGACCTGCACAAAAAAAACAATTGAAAAGTTTCAGTGAATAAGTAGCAAACGATTGAAAAAAAACTTGAACGTCCTCACATCAGTGGGTACAACTGTAAATGATTCATTATGTAGAGAGAAGAAGGCATACTATCTTCAGAAGCTCAGCTCTAAGTTCAGATGCAAGCTGCTTTCTAACAAACTTTCTAACAGCATGAACAGCATCAGGATCCGCCACAGCCATCATGTCCATTATCTCTCCCTCCCCAGGCAGTGTTATTGCTTTGGCTATAAATTCCTGTATGATATATAAAGAAAACAGATTACAAAGTCACTTCCTACACTTCCTTGTATCATTATGTGGTCGACAAGGGAATGTAAACCCATACCTTGTCCAAGCTTGAGTCAGAAAGCACACTACCAAGACCTTGCACAAATTTTGGGTTTAGAACCAATGGTTTATTTTGCTGGAAATCAGAAACTAAGTTCAGCATGAGCTTCCTTGCCAGAACTTGACCAGCCTCCCACCTAAAATACAGAAACATGAATGATCAAAATGAGGAAAGAGTATAGAGGAGAACTAATATGTTGTAAAAAGGTAAATACCGATTGAATTCATCTGAATCGTGCGCTAGGAGGAAGAACAGGTCATCATTAGAGAGATCTGTTTCAACACGAACTGGGGCACTGAATCCCCTAAAGAGGGACGGAACCGGTCTCTCTGATATATCAGAAAACACAAACTCTTCATCTTTCTGTACATTAACAAGACATAAGTCAGGAAAAGACAGATAAGGAAGATCAGGACAAAAGGTATTAAAAATTGAAAACATTGGATGTGCAAAAAGACTGGAGAGTGATGTAATGGTTAAAGAAGAAATTCTTAACTAACCTTAGTCACTCGAAGTATTGTGCTGCTGCTTGAAATGGTCTGCACTGTACCATCATGATGAACAGACGAAAGTGTAATGTCTTTCCCAGATGAGTTCAGAAGACCAACAACCACTGGAATAAATGTAGGTTCCTTTGTTGGCTGGCCCGGAGTCGGGGGTATCTCCTGACTGGGAAAGTTATCAATTACAAAGCAAGCCAATGTGTCAACAACAGATTCAATGGAGCTAAGATCCATAAAGGTCCAAATTTTAAAGGCATTGCATCAAGTTTGGTGTAAAACAGTCGATCGAATTTGGAAAAATAGATAAGACATGGGAAGAACAGAACCTGAATTTCAAAGAGAACGTACGAGCTTCAGCATCATAAGAGGAGGCCACTTTGACGACTGGCGTTCCAGCTTGAGAGTACCTAAAATGTTGTATACCCTTAGCCGTATGAAAACAAAGAATCTTCACAAGAAATTCTACAATAAAAATCTGACTTACCATTGCAAGAAATTAGCAAAATCAGCACTGTTTGCATCACGCATAGCAGCAAAGAAGTCTTCACATGTCACTGCTTGTTCATCATGTCTTTGAAAATAGAGATCAATTCCCTAAAACATATGTACAAATAGAGATGATTAGAACACCTTAGAAAAAACATATCGCCATTGGATTCACACACAAAAAAAAAAAGAGCATTGGAAAGCTAACCTTTCGGAACCCCTGAGTTCCTAGTAGAGTTTTGTACATCCTGACGACCTCAGCTCCCTAGGAAAACATTATAAAGCCAACTAAGGTTTCTTGTTTACTGCATATAACAGAAACATGATTGGTAAAGAGCCAAACCTTTTCATAAACCTGAAACAACAACAGAAAAAAGTTCATTCTGTTAGAAATCATACGTAAGGGATTCATAGGTAATGAAACTATGAATAAAAAAGAATTCTCAAGCCCCTACCGTCACTGAAAGAGTAGGTAATGGCGAGAGTCATAATGCAGGTTCGAACAAGTTACAAAAGCACAAGCACGTTAGATTGGAACACAATGCCGAGATTAACATATAAACATAATAAAGTGCTTTAAACGTAATCCCTTCTAGAGAACAGAAACTTGCCTGTGTAGAAGTTGTCCATCTGCCAGAGAAAGAAAAAGAGCCAAATTTATCAAAACTTATACTAATATGTACATCATAGATTCCAAGGGAAAACAAGAGAATTTCTGACCTTGATGTATGAATGGGGGCGAACAGGATGCGCCATAGGACCAGCATCCTGATAAATTAGAGGGCAGATAATTTGGCATGAGACAAAATGAAACAATCCCATGATGAGGCCTCAAAGAGTACAAAATAAGAGTACCTGCGGGAATTGATAGATCCGAAGCTTTGAAACATCAGCAATGCGCTTTACCGTACGGCTTCCCATGTCAGATGAAAACTCCTGGATCGAATTTGCACATTTTTATCATTAGACAAAGAAAAATTTCTACAACTATTCCAATAGCAAAAAGATAAAACATACCTGGTCACGGAAGACGGTTAGTCCTTCCTTTAGACTGAGTTGGAACCAGTCACGACATGTCACCCTGTTGTTACAAGTAGACTTTTAGTCATATACCAGGCCAAATACTAATAACGTTTCTTTATGAAATTTACTGTACATATAAGAATCTAGAATATAGCAGATTCAATCAGCAAGAACTAGTCACTTATAGCAAAGAGAAGAAGAGATGAAGATGACCTGTTCCCTGTCCAATTGTGGAAGTACTGCACAAAGAGCACAATGAAAGATGTGTTTATTAATTTAAAATCTAGAAAATAGTTTTTAAAACAACATATGTTATGATTACATACTTCATGACCAATAACTCCCAAAATTGCAGCGTAATCAGCGTCTGTTGCAGTTTCTGGAGATGCTAGGACAAGCTTGGAATTAAAAATCTGTAAGGTAGAAGCTCATGGATTACCATCAAAACATTGTATGCTTACAAGTACACTTTTCTTATAAAGAAACATAATCTTACATTCAAACTCTTGTTTTCCATGGCTCCCCTGAAATCGAGAAAAATCAATCAGTTTTTCTGGTCTCGACAATAAGAAAAAGTCAAAGACATGGACGCATGAGCTCTTTGTTTTAGATTGAAGATATGAGCAAATGAATCAATGCTATTAACTGCGACTATATCCACCATTTGTTCATACATGTTAAAATCTGGAACAGCAACGATGTTGAAGAGATCCAGATCATACTCAAGGCCGAACACCTAGTGGAAAAAAGGGTACAAAAAAAGAAATTAGATTCAGTAACCTAACCATTACAATTAAAAAAATGCAGGTACTTACGTCCTCATCCCATTTCATGGCCGCCTTTAGGGAATACATGGCATGAGCAGTCTTTGGTAGATCTTCTGCAGGAGTCCAGATCTTCAGAGATACCTGCCTACCAGATCGTGTGGTAAATGTATCATCTCTGCTCTCTAGCTGTCCAGCCACCAGAGCAAATAGATAGCACGGTTTCTTGAATGGATCCTCCCATAAGGCATAGTGCCGACCACCCTACATTTCAATGAACAATTTTGCTTTCAGCAAAGACTAAGCTGAAAAGACACTTAGAAAACAAACAAAACAAGGTATCAAATTTGCTAACCTCTGTATCTCCTTGAGAAATGAGGTTTCCATTGGACAATAATACAGGATAAAGTGTCTTGTCAGCTTCCACACGACATGTGTACTTTGCCATAATATCAGGACGATCCTGTCATTGCATAATAAAAACAAAATGTCAAAATGTGAAAATATCAGTCGTACTATCTAACACCAGCCATCTTATCAACAAGTTGCAATCAAACCTGGTAAAATGTAATTTTGCGGAAACCCTCAGCTTCACACTGTGTACAGAAATTTCCAGAAGACTTGTAAAGCCCCTAAAAGAAGAAACTTAAAAAAGTTAAACGAGATCACTGAAATCACTGAGAGTTTAATGACAAAGCAAAGTAATGGACAAAAGTAATTTCACCTCAAGTGAAGTATTCTTGTGGGGGTATATCTCAGTATCAATTTCCAAAACAAAGGACTCCTCAGCTGGAAGTGAAGGGAGAGTGAGGTGACGAGAGTCCAGTTGGTGATCTCCTTCCTAATCAAAGTGAACCAGATGTGCCAAGAGAGACCAAGTAATTAGAGGAAACTGATTTACTTATTTTTCTTCAACTGAGTTTCTGATCTTATAGAAAATTCTATAATACGTAGTATTAAGAATAATTGAGTGAGCCTAGAGATGCAAGATTTTCCAGAAGGATAAGAACTAAATGAATACCTTTAGAAGCTTCCCCTCAACCTTCACTGAAAGTAGCTTCAAGTCATGTCCATCCAAGACCAATGCAGCGGAAGATCCTAGTCAACAGGATACTTGTTTAGAATGTGAAGTGAGAAATGTTTTTTCGCAAAAATGTAGCTAAACATAAAGCAACACTTTTGTACCTTTAACCCGAGGGGAAACCTTGATTTTAGAGCTAACAATTGTTTTCTCTTCACCTAGAGAGAAGCTCAGGTCCACCTAAACAAACCAAAAAAAAAAAAACTTCAGATTAGAAAAATAATGATACCACTCAAATACTCAATTTGGAGATTAAAGAAGGCTAACATACAGTTTCAAAGTAGTAATCAGGCTTGGTGTAGTCCTTAAGAAATATTTCTTTAGGTGCATCCATTTTGGATTCTTCAGCTTTATCTGGAACTGATTCTGTGGCAACAGAACAAATCAGCCTCCTGCTGTTTTGCTTATGTCTCTAAAAGTTAAAAACATAAAATAAATTCATTCTTATACACAAATCCAGCAATAATTAATAAACTTTGGGTTTTATCTATCATAAGGAAGGATAGAGCATTTTACATCAACAGAATGAGATAGAAATTGATTCTTCCTGAAGAAAGTAGCCTGAGACAACGAACCACAGTAAACATCATTCTCTGTTTTAACAATTTGGCACTTCACAGAGGCAACAAAGAAACACAAACCTCGGAAGTAAGAAAGGGTCTGTATTGAGCAAGTCTTTTTGCCGAATTACGAAATGGAAGACAACCACTTCTAACAGGTACCTGCAAAAGAGAATTAAAAGAAATTCCAAAAGGTGAAAACTCAGCAGAAACTAATACTACACACTAAGCAAAAGATCAAGCATAATACAAAACACCAATTTACATAAAAACTGCTTATACTTCAAAATATCCAAGGAAATTAAAAAAGTAAACTTCATCTAATCATACAAAATGAGTGAAATCAAAATTCCAACTTTATCATGCAATTCATCATTTCTATTTCCCTTTGTTCAGAATCGATCCAATTTAATATGAAACGAATTAAATTTATTATTTAAAAAAAAAAAAAAAAAAAAAAATCAAAACGAAGAGAGCGTTTAGAGTAATCACAGGAGCATGAGAGAGCAAACCCAGAAGGTTGACTCTCGCCAGAGACGGACTTCGACAAGGAATTATCAACCGAGCCATTTTAAAAAAAACACCAAAATTACAGAATCCCTAAATTGAATCTAACCAGAACAATATTGCTAAAAACTTAAATTAAATATTTCGAGATTCTCAAACCTATAAACCCTAGAAAACACTCTCCTACTCACTCACTACAGAGAATCAACAGAGCTGTAAGTTAGGGCTATGGACTTTATAAAAAATATATGTTAAAGGATAGAATTTAAATGAAAAATTATGGCCGAGATAATTCGATATATAAAAAATACAAAAATAAAAATAGAGGGAAACAAATGATTAAACAAAACTAAAATTCGATTCCTCGACTTCGAGACTGAGAGAACAAATCTGGATAAATCGATCGGAGGAAAACGGAGAAGTAATTACCGAGATCCGATGATCAGATTGAAAAAGGCAAAACTGAAACTATGAGGAGAAACCTGGTACTGATGATATATATACAACGAATAAGATATTTATCCGGAAAAAAAAAAGAGAAAAAAACAGAATAATATTATATTTTGTGTTATCCATTTTCTATCGCTGTCGCACCTTTAGCACTTCTATGCTGCTATGCTGCTCAGATATTTTTGTTTGGGCATCCAAATATTATCCAAATATTAATGGATAAAAGACTAAATTATTTTCTTGGTGTAAACTCCAGTAAAAACTAAAAACATCTAAAACTAGTAATAAATTGTTATTTCGAAGAAAAGTTACAACAAATCGATGCTAATTTTACAGTCATCGATTTAATCAAAATCGCAATTTTCTCTGAGGACAAAAACTGAACAGCTCTTCCAACAAAATGAAAAGTATAACAGAACTTGGGACTTTTTTAAAGTGTTTGTTTTAAATAACGGTTGGTTCAAAGCGGTGCCGTTTAGCATCATTCACCGATAAACTGGCGTTTTTTAGCAGTGTTCATGTATGGTCTTATAACCCATTCGATCTCTGCTTCATTTTGCTCCACAGTTCCTAACTTCACCTGCAAAACAATTAACCAAACATAAGTCAAATGACACCAAATTTAGAGTAACCAAACAGCAAGTAATTAAAAATAAAAAATTCTACATGATAAATAGTTTTTAAAATATAACTTTTGTCGAACCATTCTTTCTGAATCAGAGAAAAACGGTTTCAATTTGGTTAAGAAGACTCAAAACAGAATAAACCGAATGCATACCTGGTAGAGCCGCAACTCAAACCGAGGACCGATTTCTTTAAGCTCAATGGATTTGGGGCCTCCTTCTCCTTTATCATAGATATGATTCCTATATATATGTGCCCACAAGATTTTCAAAGAAGAATCGACTAAAAATTAAACATAATCTCTATATGTTCAATCTAGAAATGTGTTATTGCATGGTGTTTATAAGTGCTTCACCAAGAGAAACAGAATCAGATTGCCAAATGTCAACACAAGCCTTACAAATGATATTATAACCAATAAAAATTCGCATGATCATTGTGAAGGAAACTTTACCTGAATGAAATATAATCAGATTGATTAGCAAAAGTAACTATACGTCTTGCATCCTGTTTTGGAACTGGGAAGATATGTTTCAAGATGTTTGATACTCTTTTACCCATCTGCAAAAAAAAAAAAGGACATCAATTAGAATGTCGTTTACATTAAAAAAAAAACAGAACAATCAATTTCTGAGAAGCGGTAAGCTTGTTGAATCGGTTCTACGAATATACCTCAGTAGTAAAGTTGTTAAAAATGAGATGAGGGTATTGCTCAGGCATGTGTCCAATGGCTTTCTTGTCTTGAATATCATGTCTTGTCACCTAGATAGAGAGGACTTTGGATTAAGTAAAAAAGACTAAACTAGGAGTTGGAAAGAAGAAAGATTTAGAAATAAATTTCAGATCTTCAAAGAGTTACTTACCACATTAAGTAACCCGAAGTATGCAGTTGGTCCAAATGGGAGATGAGAGACAATGAGACCATCAGGAACACCACGGTGCTCATGAACCAATATAACATCAGTAAAATCATGGGATCTAGCGGTTTCAATGATCTCAGAAATGACCTGCAAATAACAAAGTTGGAAAATTTAGGTCCTAGTCAAGCTATGATTTTAAAATCTAGATTCTGCAAAACTGTACTAACTCAGCTACATTTTTAACTTCTGAAACTTATATCTAACATGCAGTTCATTGATCATAGATAGGACCGATCTTGCGCATAATTCAAACAATGATGAGATACAAGCATATGCATCCACAATAAACAAAATGGTCTGAAGGGGGCTTATACCATAGCATTCAATATTAACAACATCAATAAGAAACCACAAGCTGTGACTAATTGGTAAACCAAAACCGGATTAAAGAAAGAAAAAGAAAAAAAAGATTAGAAACTTCCAAATGAATTAAGTGCAGAAGCCAGAACAACACACATACCTGACCACCACGATTCATCCTCTGAGAGTTAGGAAAGACAAACTTCAATTCCTGCAACAGATTCCACACAATAAAAATCCATAAATCAATGAATAAAAACAAATCACAAGCCAAAAAATTAAAATAACAACCGAAACAAAACGTATTATACCTTCACGAATCGCGTGAGGGGAGCACTTGGATTCCTAGACGTCGTCAACAAAATCTTCGGATCATTTACCGTTGCATTTGCATATTCATCATCAATATGACTCCGTGGAACTATTCAAAACAATGATTAGATATATATAATAACCATTAGCTATTCCACCACAAACCATTCATAATCCCAATATTGACAGAGAGGTCAAAACAAAATAATGAATAGTAATTTCTAAAGATGTCAAATGAGAATCACAAGTTAGAACAGAAAATACTGAAGAATGCTACTAAATCTGTGAAGAATCACAAAGTTCCATAAATATGCAATTCAATTCCACAAAATGCTACTGATTCTGAATCAATACAACAATTTACACAACTGTGCTTCACCAAAAACATGAAATATCTATTGAATATGCATACAATAAATCAATTAATTCAACGAAATCGAATAAAATTAAGCTCTAAAAAATTCTTACTGGCGGTATTTTGATCTTCAAGATCAATTTCTTGACGAAGCTTCGCCTCTTCGTTTCGGAGCTCAGTAGGAATTGGCTTTCCTTCTGATAAAACACACAAAAAAAAAAAAAACCAAAATCACAACAGTGAGGAAAACAAACATTGAATCAATGAATTTTCAGAGAAAATCAGCAATAAAAAAAAAATCTCTAGACCTTGCAGAGCTTCTCTTATCTTCCGTTTCTTCTCATAGACTCTACGCTCTTCACCTTCCAAGTTTTTCCTGTAGAGATACTCTTTTCTTAACCTAACGTTTCTGCGCAACATCGTGATTCGTCGTGAGGCTACGAACGAAGCTGTTTGGTTGTGGCTGTTTTAGGGTTTTAGAAAAGGGTATCGAGAGAAGAAGGAAGAGGAAGAGACAAGTGAAGTTAGCGAAAAAGTGTTAAGAAATTTAAAAAAACAGCAAGGTGTTTGTCTATGAAAATTTGAAACGGAAAGCGAGCTATTTTAGTATCTGGGCCTGACGAAGCCCAAAGAAAAATAAAACTAGAAAAATGGTAAAAAAGTGCCCTCACGCAGGATCGAACTACGGACCTTCAGTTTACAAGACTGACGCTCTACCACTGAGCTATAAGGGCATTTATGTCTAAAATAATACTAAAAAGCATTTTCTTTATTATTAATATCTGTTAAAACCAAAACTAACAAACTAAACTTTGACATTGCATATGAAGTTATGAACTAATGGGGTGTATTGCAGTGAATATTTAGGGAGATTTGAGTTTTAATGAATTTTGAGATGATTTGGTTAAATTTTGGTGAATTAGAAATTTTGTTATTAAATTCTCTCAAATCTCACTTTAAAACATGAGATTTGGGTCTTTGTATTTTTAACTAATAAATCCCGTCAAATCTTACCTGAATCTTTTAACTCAAATCTTAATAACGTTTTCAATAACAGTGGATTTGATTGTATATTTTAAAATCCTTAATCCAATAATACTAGATTTTAAAAGATATTTTAAAATTTTTGTTTCAATAACAAAGAATTTGTCATTTTAATTCAATTCTCTCCAAATACTCAGTCCAATACACCCCTAAAAGTCTAAAAACAATCTAACCACAACTATAGCAACAGAGGTGCACAATAACATGAAGGTTAAAGGAGCTTCAATCATTTACATTAAAACGACCATAAAAATAAAATAAAAGGACACAAAGTAAAAAACAAGAGACAGAGAATGAGAGATTTCACAGTTCAATTAAAGATGGAACCTTTAAAACATTCATTGATCATTCATTCATTCATATACATACATACAAAGTTACCAGCCTTTTCTTCCATCCCATTTTAGCCATCTATAACGACCAATGCGGTTTAAGGATCTGGTTGACCCGCGATTGCAACATCATCATCATCACCATCCGAGGCATACTCATCTTCACTCATTTCATCGTCACTTGACATTTCCTCAGTATCCGCCCCTGGCTTCGCGTATTTCTCACAATACTCTAAATCCGCGCAAGAAATTAAGAAAATGCTGCCTTTTTAAGAATATTGTAGAGACTGTTATGTAAGTATAGTCTCACCTTTTACTCGTAGTTCATACGCAGAACGATCACGCATCATCAATGCAGCTGCTTCTCCATTCAATGGATCAGATGGATTCGGATACAGAAGAAGCTGAGGAAGAAACGTCTCGAACACATTCACCAAGTCTGAATAACTAAATCCAAATCACAATTAACATAACAAACAAAAACATAAAGAATAACAAAAAAAAACTGTCATGTATATTGTTATGATCATACCGAACATCGGACTCCATGTTTGGTTAATAACATCTAAACAAACAGAACCTGACCTGCATGACCACAAACAAAAAAAGATGTATAAATAAACATCTCTCAAGCTAAAATCCCCACTAAGGTTTGAAGAAGGTTCATAAACATAGTCCAAATTCGATTCTTGAACTCACATTTCATCGACATTTGGGTGGTATATTTTGGTAATGAAACCAATAGATGGAGATTTGTAAGGATAAGCATCAGGAAGTTCCACTCTTATCTTCCACACACCTCCCTCATATATACCTGTCCATTGTCCAAACACACACACAAAAAAACAGATGAAAACACCAAATAAATAAAGTCTCAAACTTTCCCAAAATATAAATGATGCAAAACCATATAATCAATCACCACCAGCATCAAAACCAAATCTTTATGATTCATAATTGAAGTTAATACTAACAAGTTGAAATTGAATATAAAAAAAGCACCAAAGAAAACCCATTTTCCCAAAATATAAATGATGCAAAACAATATAATCATCATCAGCAGCAGCAGCAAGAACAAGAAAAACAGAGTCAAAGCTCTATGCTTTATAATCAAAATTAACACTAACAAGTTCAACTAGATAGTGAAATTAAAGAGACAAATCTGCAATTAAGAATCAGCTAAATTACACTATACGATCTTTATCAGTGAAACCAGATTTAGAAGAAAGAAAAAAAAAACAATAGGATCAATAAATAAAACAAGAATTGAGTTCAAATTATTTGATGATATCTAAAAAGTTTCTTACTGTCTTTAGGTCCATTGAATTCGACAAAGAACTCTTGCATGCCATCATTGATCATCTCCACTTTGTAGTCACTCATCATCCTAAACTCACATCAATCCAACAAAAAAACTCAAATCAAATCCCTAAACAAAAACAGAGCTCAAAACTAAAAATAATCCAACATAGAGAAGAACAAATTTTTACAGTTTCATCAAATCCATTTCTCTACGCTTGCTCGGTGAAGACATGGTTTCTCTTCTTCTTCTTTTTTTTTCTGTATTTTTTGTTTTTTTGTTTTCTGGGAATCTAATGGAGATGAAAAGAGAAAGTGAGAGAATATTTGGTTCTTTTATAATATTATTTTATTACAGATATCGATGATGATGATGATGATGATGATGATGATGATGATGATGAATGAGTAAAGTGTAAGATGAAAAAGATTGAACCCATCTTGTATATCCGTAAATTCTGGGAACTGAAAAAAAAAAAAAAAAAAAAAAAAAAAAAAAGAGTATTATTATTGGACTCTTGACCACATTTTTTTTTGTCAAAAAAATAAAGTTTCCAAAGTTAAATATTTGACCGTAAAGTGTAAATTTTGGGTAACTTCAATTCAATTAGAGCATCTCCAGCACTGTTCACCAATCACATTATTACACTTATCTCTCTCCACCAATCATATTATTTCATTTTTTCTTTCTTCTACCTCCACCCACCACTTTATCTCTTTCCACCAATCACATTATTTCATTTTAAGAAACTCTCTCTCCTCAGTTTCTTAAGAAACTCATATCCACTCATCTCCTATTTTACTCAAATTTTAATAATTTTATATTTCCACTATCCTCTCTTTTTACTATAAAAACACTCTCTCTCATCTTTTTACTCAAATTTTATTAATTTTATATTCTAAGAACCCCTCTAAGAACCTCCATTGAATATGCTCTTAGGGTAAATATTTATGTATAAAAAACTTATAATTCAAATTTATGCAGAATAATAATATATGCATGAAATGAAATGTATTTGCAAATAAAATAAAAACATCAAAATATTAAATATCGAAACATTTTAGATCATATTACTGATATTATCTTTACTCCATCCATATTAAGCAAAACTATATTACATCACATCCAATGTTGTATAAACTGTTTCAAATATGAACCCAAAACACTCGCGTAAAAGAATAGAAAACATTTACTTTTGAGTTTTGTTATTTACAACTCTCACACATAAATTACCATAATAATTAAATCTTTATTAGATTATAACTCGACATCAACAGTAGTAATACATATGTTGGGGCTTGAAACCCACGTCAAATATTTGTATTATTTTATTGTAAAGGTTATAAATATAATTAGAGATATATAATACTAGTAATTAATTAGCAATCCCAGGTGCATGCACATTGGCCATGTCCTTTATAGGGTCCACCAGGTGAAATCACGCAACGAGAGACCGCTTGTGGATTTTTCTTGGCACACATAACCTTACACCCTTCTGGCTTGCAACCTGTATGGCTCAGAACAGCACTACATCTGTTTGCAAAATCATGACCTTCCACTCCTATTACAATAACAAATTTTAAACAAAATTCTTAATTAACTCGTATATTTTAAAATATAAAAATTATTACTTTGACTTTTTACCGTGAAGATATTTGATAATTAAAAATATTTAATATATTAAAATAATTTGAATGTATCATATACATTTTCAGAGAAAATTGTATAACACCAAAGTCCAAAAAAAAAACTGTATAACACACCAATATTTTTAAAACAATTAATTGTAATTTGAAACACTTAAATAGGCGTAATGAAAGGAAATATTTATTGTTGACAAAAAAAACTATGGAAATAAGCTTAATCAATTGATAATCACAATAATGTTTATAATGTTTAGACTTTACACCATATAAATAAATTTATAAAGTAGGGAACTAAACAAAATATATGGAGAAATTTAAAAGTATCTTCGGGGTTGGTTTCCTTGGTCGAGTACCAAAAAAATTTGAACCATTTTCCAAGTTAGGTGTAATATGGATTTAACCTAAAAATAGCTAACCTTAACATAGTTAATAGCTAACCTTAACATAGTTGAATTTATTTTTTCAAAAAAGAATTTATATGATATCAAAAGCTCATTTCTTCTAAGAAATTTATATGTAATATATTAAGAAAAACAAAAACAAAATGAAAAACATACCTAGAAGAAGAATTGTGAACACAATATAAATTGTGAAGGAAAGTTGATATGATTTTCTCATCCTATATGATATAAATAGATCGATTATGTTTTTGTTTTTTTTTTTGTAGACAGCGTAAATATATGATAGTGTTTTAAAACTTACAAAGAAAGAAGAAGAAAGTGTAGCTATATATATAGTAAATTAGGTGTATCTCATACATATCTAATTTAAGATATGTACTATCATATATCCTGAATTATTGGATCTAACTTGACCCAAATTCATGGCCATACACTTGTTTGGAAACCCAATTCAAATGTTTGTTGAATCTTTTTCTGATACTTTTCTAAACCATTCATATGTTTATTTTCCTTTAAGAGAGGCAACATGGGTGCAAAATGATTAGAGGAGATCTTCCACTAGTCAAAAGAGCAAAATATATATATTCGGGAATATTTACCAATTTTCACATGACCAATTCTTTAGAAACCTAAAGCGATCGGTAAAAATTAGTCAGTAACTGTAAAAATATTTATTTTATCTTTTTGCTGTGAACTCATCACTAGTTTGAGGGGATGAGGGGATTACACTGAGCATCACTTTAATTATATTACCATGATAACTAAAACTTATTTGCCTCGTTTTCAAATACATACATAAACAAATTTAAGAGTTAGATTGAAAAACTCTGAAAACAAACCAAACAAATGGTACAGTCACTCTTTCGACTATCATATATGTTATAAGTACAATATATTTTCACGTTATGTAAATTTCGCTTAGTTTCTAATTAACATGGAAATAAAATGTTTTCCATTTCTCATTAGTCATTATCAGGCTTATAAGTTTGTTATTGTTATACTAACTACATTTATGAATATACAATCTAGGATTTCCGAAGTTAATGATATTAAAGCTAATAAGATTTTTGTCTTTTTTTTTTTTTAATGCAAATAGTTTTGATTAAATCATTCTCAAGCTTCCCCAAAAGGTCTTGAACTAAGAAAAGAAAAAAAATTCGAAGACCAAAATAGTCATTAAGCATTTGAACACATTAAACTCAATAGATAAAAAAAATGGACGAAGCAAAACTAGTGATGTATTTTTCTAATTTCTTTAGATTCCTTAAGTTTCATGAGTAAATAAAATTGGGAAACACATCTTATGGACAATTGTATTTAATTCAAGACAAGTTGAAATAAAACAAAACAAAATTTGATTTTCATTTCCCCCAAGATGCTAAGGTTTACATTTTTCTTCTTTCTCGCCTGACCAAAACACAGAGATTTGAAACTCTTTTTAAGCTCTTCACCTTTTACTCAAAAAGAAACGAAAGAAAGCTTTTAGACCAAGCGTGGAGGCTTGAGCAAATAGATATCCCTCACCAACCCTTTACCCATTTCGCCTACAGCTTTTAACATCTCCATTGGATTACTTTCTTCTTCCTCTTCATCTCGTTCTCGTTTCTGTAATCATACATTACATTTGTTTCAATTTTTATCCTCCTTTTTGTTTCAAGTTAAGACATTAGAAGATTTTTCAATGATTTTTTACCTTTGAGTTGTGTTTGTTCCATGTTAACCCAATCGCGTCGCCTCCTATATGATCATACCATGGCTTCAACGTCCCAAACTCTTCCTGCAAACAACCGCACAAGATAAGACTCGCGAGAAAGCTTTCTTTCTTTGACAAGAAACTGAATAAATATGAATATTTGTGTTTTTATTACGGTACACTTGCCTGCAACCCACTCAGGAAGCACTTGGTTGGCTCAAAGTCCACCATTAGCTTCTTCGTAAGCTCTTCATGGCTTCTCTTCAAATCTCCATGCAACAAAAATGGGTTAAACATTCTACTCGCTTTTCCACGTGCAATATGCTTCCCTGTTCAATAATCCAGATAGAAGATTAATTGATGGATTTAACGATAGAAACGTAAATAAGAGAGACAAAGAGAGCCATGTGTAGGACCTTTGTTAAGTTCAGACGGAAACATAAGACGACGTGGGTAAGGTAATTTGTCTCTATGGAGAAGAATAACTGCATCATAGTTGTGCAAGGGTGTCCTGAAAAGGCCCTGCAACATATATGCACAATAATATTAGTCGATAATATGTTCTCAAAATACCAAGATCGATGCAATTTGTTTTCAATGCATCTCACTCACCTCCCATCGAACAGAATCAATATGTTCTTGCAATACCAACTTGCTTAACATGTTTGCACTGCTTCGAGCATAAGCCACCAACCTTTTTTGTTCCTTTAACAAAGTATAAGATAAAGAAAGTTAACACATGAAGAAGAAAAAAAACAGAGTGCTGGTAGATATGCTTTTTAGAAGCGTATTCTAAAATACAAACCGATAGATTTGGTGAAGTTGTTGTCCATGCTTCTGATGCCTTATCGTAAGGAGCAGCCAAGAACATAGCTGAACTTATGTTTTGTCTGTCCTCTTCGTAGGCCTTTCTACTTGACATGAAGTTATCCTAGAAAAAAACCAAGAAAGCATTTACACTTACATTTGGTGTTTCTAACAAATCTAGCTCAACACTCTTTTAAACTTGGGACTCACATTGATCTCTTTCTCGTCATTTCTGCCAAAATCATTGTTTATGTCAACAATCAATGGGTAGAACATCCAGTCATAGTCCGCTAGTAACCGCAAGAACCTATTACACAGTCCAACAGTAAAAGATGTGATGTTTTGATTGTTAGCAACACAACTGCTTGGTTATTTTCCGTAATATCAAAAGTATGGTAGCGGAAAGAAACCTTAAAAATCCGTTGATTCGGGAACAAGGAACACCAAGTGGGAGAGGTGTGAGGAAGACATGTGCAACCAAAAGTTCAATGACCTCTTCAGCCAGGCAACCAGAAAAGAGATGCGCAGAAACCCATCTTTTTGCAAGCCTTAAGGTAGCAGAAAAGGTCTGGGTTATGAAACTTCAAAGCAAACAAAAGTAATTACATGAAGTTTATCGCCTTTTACCTGGCAACTGGTGCATATGTAGGAAATCGACCTTGCAAACCATTGATCATACTTGCATGTTGACTGCGCATAAAAAGCATTTTATCGGTAGAGGAAACCTGCTTCACTGGGTCAGCTCCAACTACAACTCAGTAGAAGTTTATGAAGTCAGCATCTCATAGGCTATATATTCAGAAATAGACGATCTTATGTGTGTAAGAGAAGAATCTCACTTTCTCTCTTCACCAAACTCAGGCCTCTTTCATGCAATATTCTCAGGCGGAATGCGTAACCACCCATGAAAACATCAACATTATCCTCCGTAGCTGTGCATGGTATTCCCTCGACGTTCTGAAGGCTGTAAGTATTTTCGTTTGTAAGTATTCAGATAAGAACACTGAGACTTAATAGTATGAAGTGCCACCCACCTCTCAGCAATTTTAAGGAGGAAAGCAGATTTTGTTTTCTCAATTGCCAAATCATCCATGGGCCAGTTACCAGAACCTTCTAGCTGAGATAGTGGTAGAAGAGAAACAACAGAGAGTGTTTAGATAACAAATTAAGACAAAGTATCTATGCCATTAACTATCAGGTATATTGATCAGACCTGAATCATGACCTCCATTGCTGGAATGCAGGAGGGCATAAGTTTATGCAGTCTTCGTGCATCAATTTTTTCGCACGCCACTGGGTGAGGTTCGGGAGGGAACACGGATGTGAACCTGAGAGCTGACAAGTCAGGAGGAAAATTATATACAAATACTGCAAACATCAGTACCAGAACACTCTTCTCAAAGCTCATCGCAAAAGGAAACTACAGGAAAACAAACCTGAATCTAAAGGCTGAACGCTAGAGACTTTTAGCGGTATGCCTTCAATCCCTCGCAAGCACTTCGAGAAAACTTCATAGGCTTGAAGCAAATTTCCAGATGAAGATATTGGGTCTGAGACAGAACAGTGGTGTTGCAGAATTAGATTGAAACTATAAGCGGACAGCACAATACATCTAGAAAAAGAGGAATTTTAATATGAGTTTAGCAATACCTTTATCCCCATAGATCAAAGAAAAGTCAAGTTGATCCACTAATTGTACAATGTCATCGGATGAGAGTGACAGATGCCGCTTAAGGATATAGTCAACAATTTGTTTCATGATAAGATGCCTTGTCCACTGCTGAGTCTCCCAGACTAAGAAAATTAATCAGCTTGGATTAACTCAAAAACGACATTGTTAAACTCTGCCAAAAGCATGTATTGATAACGCACCTGTGCTTTCCGCTATTCTTCCATCTTTAAACCTCCTTAGATCAGACTTCTCACCCCAAAACTTCCGGAACCTAAGTGCCTAGACAAATAGATACTACTTAGTACGACCCTAATGAGACAGCAATGATTCAGAAATTTTGGATGTACCTCTATCTTGTTTTCAGCATCTGGCCCAATATCGACTGTTCTAAAAGCCTTTTCAATAGAGCTAACAGATATGCCAATGAAAAGGGGTTCTCTGTCAAAATCAGACAAGCCCTGGTTCAAAGACAGTGAAAACTTTTAGAAAAGAGCCACTTAGCCGCAATGAAAGGTAAAATTCATAATCGGAAATACATACACTCTCCAAATGCCAATCTTGATTCGTATTTCTCCAAATAACGCGGATTAATTTTGCTCTGTCACCCAGTCCTTGTTGCAGCAAACTATGCACTTTCTGCTCATAGATTCTCCAACACTCCATGTCCGAACAGTATCCTGACATAGACACTTCTCTTTTCCCTTTTAGATGTAACCTAAGAGAACTTATATGTTAGGATAACTAACTGGAAAGGAAACAAACTAGCACAGGAAAAATTATACTAAATGAAGTCAACTGAATAATGAAATAGTGTAAAGACAAATAAATAATTCAAATACTCAGCTATTTTGAGCTTGAAACCATGGAGGTGAGCATGAACATGTGAACAAAATATCCTATCTAGAATTTTTCGTCTCATACTTCCCACATGCATGACACGCTTTGACAAAAGTAAGAACATAACCAGCCAGTTCCATCCTTATCAAAAAAAAAATATATATCAATCAGGAGAAGTAAGATGTGAAGCTTACCTTATGCAATGGTCATACTTAAGGGGATAGTCAATCTTAGTCATAAAAATCTCCTCAAACCCTCCATCTCTGAGTTTCTCCATGCATTTAAGCATCAAAGAAGCCTCATCTTTGAGCTGTGCTGACCAACAAAAAAATTCCATTAACAAGTCACAAACACAACCACAAACATGGATGAAATAACAGAAAAGCAAATATATTGCGTCAAGATCCAGCTTAAGGTACCTCCTGGAATCCAACACTGGTCATCCGGAAAGCCAAATTCACAGGTGTGGATGAATCAGATATAACAACAGGGAACAACTCTCTGAACTGCATCTTCTCCTGAAATTTAAATGTTGATAATCAGTATATCACAGTATGCAGAGAACAAGACACCTATATGAGCACATGACAATATCTTCAACAGACAATACTTGCAACACTATTTATCAAGAAAGTCAGGTTTTATAAGAAAACTTGACTGTCATACACGACCAAAACTAGTGCCTAGATATGTTTTATTCAACGGTACCAAAACTTCTATCTATAGTCTTCGTATCATCAGAAGATGCCTTATAGTCTCATGCTGTACACCATAGTGACACTATAGACCCGAGGATTTTCTCTCTTATTGTTTCAACAGCAAATGAATTCAGTTGCACCAGAGCATGCTGATACGCAAACATAAAAAGTAAACAGACAGGGCAAGTAGACAACACACCTCCTTAGAGACACGGTTTTCACTCTGAGGCGGAAAGTATAAACCCCTCTCCCATAATTTAGAAGTGGCTGCCAAACAGGATTAACAAATTTTGGTTATCCAAATTGCAGCATCAGATAATTACAAATGCAGCGAATAGACTTAAACTGCACAAGCGTACCTATGAAATCCAGTGTCACCCTGAAAATATCCAATGCGTTTAGTGACTTGTTAAGTTTTCCATGGGTTGCAAGGTATGATAGTATCACAGAGATTAGAAATCCATTCAAGCAATCGTGTACATATATCGAGTTCCTTTGTCTAGCCCATATCTGCACAAAACCATAGGCGTTTAGTGACCGCAATATACACAGGGTAACAATACCTGTTATCTATCCATACCTTCATTAAAATCAAAGCATCACCCAACTCCTTCCACTCAGAGAAGGTTTTCTTGATAAGCTCAGAATTTTCCTCCAGATACATATCCTCCAATATGCTTGAATTGTAAGTCGGTGTTGGCTCTGGGACACCATCTATATCATCAAGACGAATAGAATTTCAATAAATTGATGCCTCAATCAATATATTTATCTAAGTAGAATTCAACATTTTTGAAAGAAACATCATTACCTGCACTTATAGAAGAACGAACATTGTTTCTGCTCATACTCAACTTTGCAACATTAAACAGTGATGTTGCTGAAGGGATTAATCTTATGGAAAATCCAGGAAACTGATCATGTTTCTTACCTGCAAACACATTTCTCAATGTAAATACATTGTCAATCGTTTAAAAAAAAAAAACATTTCTCTTAGCAAAAAACTAACTAGAGCACACCTGGGAAAACAACTAGGACTGGCTTCCTGGCTTCATTCTCTAAGGTTGACCATACAACCTTCTCAATAGACGATGACGACAACAAATGCTTTTTAATTACACAAAGATATAAACATCTTTTGGCATGGTATCGATGATTCATGTAATCCTTCTCATAGAAACATTCCTGTAAGAATTCTTCTATAGTTATTACATATCCAAGACCAACACATAACATTCGATTCGAAAGTTATAGGAAATGAGAAATATTACTACCTTAGGCAAGTGAACAAGAAGATCAACAGAAGCATCAGGCTTCGCCATGGAACGAATAGAGTAACTTCCACAGAGATTAAACCCATTTGGCTTCTTAAAATTGAACTCCACTTTATCTGCCCCAATGTCTTTAACAAAACCGGAAGCTAGCTCCGAGGTAACCTAAGACAAAAACATGATTTACAGTAAAAAGCTCCATTTTTTTTAATTTCCATAGAACATTTGACATATATGTCCACAAAGCTACCTTAAAATCTTCTGGGATTCCAGCAATAGCTTCTTTAATCGATGAAACGACATCATCCACAAGGTTGCTGAGAGAACCGTAATCTAGACGAACGTCTTTTAACAAGTCATTCACTTTCAGAATACGAGAGTCAGTCACAGTATCTGCCTCCATGGTTACTGGATTCTCGATAACTAGGGTTTAAGAGAAGAGCAAACAAAAAAAAAAAAAAAAAGTTTTAATTTTTATATATTTTTGAGAGAATGGGTTCGTCTCAATTGCACAAAGAACCTGACTTTTCCTAAAGAATCTTCTCTTAAAAAATTAAATGTTAATTCCAAGTGTATAATTTTACGATTCTAGCAGAGAAATTTACAATAGAATATGAAATCAATCAACTTACTTAAAATTAGAAATCGACAATAACGGATAAAATTAAACTTACGTTTAGATGATCTTCTTCTTTTTTATTCTAAGGAAGAAGATGAAGCTTGCTTACGGCGCAGAACGGCTGAGCAAGGAAGAAGAAGAAGAAACCAGGGTTGGGTTGGGTTTAAGTTGAACTATGGCTTAAACCCTTTCCAGTTATTTTAATATTATTATTTTTTTTAATTCAGTTTCTGTTCTTTTCTAATATGATGTCGTGTAAAGGATACGACGCCGGTTAGATAAAACTATATTTATTGGGCCATCATGAGTTTGTAAAAGCCCAAATGGTTGTGAAGTTCAATAATATGCCCACAAAGTTTTGAAGAAAAAAGAAAAGGATAACTTGGATTCAAAATTAGATGTAGATAAATTGTCTGAAGAATAACTTTTTAAGAATTCAAAATTAGGGGTGGACATTCCGGTTTATGGTTTGGTTTTATAAGTTTTATGGTTTATTGGTTTTATAAAAAATGAAATTATTTAAAAGTGTATTTAATTCAGTTTGGTTTTGGTTCAGTTTTTTTGGTTTACGGTTTATTGGTTTTATAAAAACTAAAATCATATAAATATCATACGTATTTCGATTCGGTTTAATTTCGGTTATTCTCGGTTTATTCCGTAATTTTATGAATTTTTTACATAACATGAGCATATCTACCATAAGACAATACAGTTTTTTCCAAATAAATAGTAATAGATTTTATATCTTGAATTATATCATCTTCTATTTAAATTCTATCAAACCGTAAATAAATTTCAACATGAACATATTGATCAATTAAACGTTATTGTAATATATAATAGTGTTATGTGTTTTATTTATTTTTCTAATATTTATTGGAATAAGGTTTTTAGAGAAATAATACTAAATTAGAAAATTTATTCATGTAACCACATTAAATATAACTTAAATCACCATATATGTAATTAAACTCTATCTTTTTTTGACGTAATTAAACTCTATCTAAATAAGTATTAGGGCAATTCTCAAAAATAGCACAAATTATAGTTTTTGTGACATATTTAGCACACATTTTCATTTTGGACAAAAATAGCATTTTTATTAAATGATATTTTTAAACTCACATTTTTAAGGTTTAGGATTTAGGGTTTAGGGTTTAGAAAACCCTAAACCCTAAGCCCTAAACCCTAAATCTTACCCCCTATCCTCTAAAAACTATACCCTAAATACTAATATAATCAATCCAAACAAAAAATATTAAATTATGAACTTTATAAAATGCTATTTTTGTCCTAAAAAAATTATGTGCTAATTATGAAACAAAAACATCATTTAGTGCTATTTGAGGGAATTTCTCTAAGTGTTATAATATTAAAAATTTATAACCCATAAAAAACCAAACGGTTTTATGGTCTTAAACCGAACCAAAACTAAAATATTTTTAATACTTCCTTCGTTCCACTAATGCTCAAGATTGATTCGTCATTCTGACGGTTTGTTAAATATATTCATAAAGTAGTTGATCAGGTTGTCAAAGAAAGAATAAAGACTACACTGTCTTTTGAGTTTTGAGTCTACTAGTTTGTTTTTGTGGAAGAAGTTGGTAAGATACCCCACAATCCCACATATTAAATATTTAAACAAATAAATAATAAGCAACTAAGCAAGATAAAATTACCAAGCTCCGTCACACGTCTTGGAAGAAAATTTGTTTTACATTTTTGTATTATTTTTGTAATTATTTTTTAATAAGCAGTAGGCTACACCTGCAAAGACTTACGCAGGTAGCATTTTGACCACTTTCCCAAGAGTGCTCTAACTCTTGTTAATTAATTTAATAAAGTATGCATTAAGTCATAATAATAATCAAATCATACTTTATTCTTTATCTATTTATACAAGCTTTATAATATAATATTCCTTCGAAATGCCAACTCCCTATTGGTTGGGAGATTAATCATTATTATAAATGAATATAAAAAAAAAAGGAATTTTCAAGAAGGTAAGCTATAAGATTCATTTAACTACAAAATTAGTTCTTTTTTTTCTAAAATAGCGAGAATCAATTCAATTTTATCTTGCCTTTTATGATGTTTGTTTGAAAAGTGATAGCCTAACCATGTATGTAAAGCCAACTAATAGTGATTTATTGGTTGAGAATTCATTTTTTATTCATTTGGCCAAATAATATGTGTGTTTGACAAGTAATTCCTCGGTTATTTAAAGAAATATTTTTATGATTTTAATATTTTCGTGTTTATATTTATGTGTATATGCTAATATTGTTTTGTTTACCTAAAGAAAAACATATTCCATGGTTCTTATCCAACATTCTTAAAAGAAAATGCGAACTGGAAGAAACTATGCCTACTTGCTTTTTGGAATTCTTTACATTTAAAACATATAATTTATCAAAGATTGTACTTTTATAACATATTTATGTTTACAACTTTGCAAGATGTTTGATGAAACAAATATTGATCTATTGGATTTGTTTATAAGGTATGGAACTCAATAGTTTATACTAATACGGCTGTTCTGTTATAACTCTGATTCAAATCCGATATTTTAGACACACAAATACACAATAACACAATCAACAAAATATGTATCCCTTATGATAGAAGACACACTCCAAGTGGAACGCAAGAGCATAAACAAACAATTTGCAGTAAAGCACGACCAATCCTCTCGAGGTCATAATTTATAGAAAGTTATGTTTTGGCACTAATTTGCCACATAAGACATAAGGGTCTCTCCTCTAGATATAAATATAGACATTTTCTATGGAGTATGCCTTAATCGTTTGTATTCATATATTCATATACGTATACGTGTACAAATATGTATGTGTGAATGCATAAAATAAGAAACACACTTTTCTACATTTGGCTATATGTATAATTGTATATTATAAAAATATAAGTAGCATGTATAATTATAGTTATAATTATTAGATTAGCTAACTGTGCATAGTAAGGAACATTGTATATTAAATTTTAAAAGATTTCTCTCTATATATCGGGATAATAAATAGTTAAATACTACTACTGGTTTAAAATTAGTTATAAAATATTATAGCTAGAGTGATTCGTGCTGATTGTAAATACACTTAAATTAATTATTAAACGAAAAGGGTACAGTTCAAGTTGCTTGGAATCAATCTGGAGTCGCAAGAGATTCCCTATAGGTCTGTTTATTTTTCTGTAGACCCTTGAACTTAATTGTTCTTCTACCTTATGCCTAGAAATTTAGAAGTTTATATTACTTCCTATTATTACGAGCTTACATGCACTTCCGTTTACATGCACTTCAAGTTGAATTATGAATTATTTACCTATAATCTCTTCCAAAATTGAGAGTTAGAGTTTAGATATTTTGATGTAAATTAATAATAACTTTCCGTATTAAAGAGAAACGGACCGGGGCATAATAAAACTAACCCCACTATAGTACTAGTATACTCAGAGCCGTGCTTAGAGTTTAAACGGCATAAAGCAAAAAAAAAAAAATTATTTTATATATTTTTCATAATAAAACATGTATAACTAAAATTTTACATGTTGTTTAATACTAAATTAGAGAAAATTAATATTATTTCACAATCTATGAAAATAATTTTATACTATTTTCTTGAACTATAAAAATATAATTTAATGATGTTTTATAATTTATTTTCTTAGTTAACATTATTTTAATTTATAAAATACTAAAATTTAAAATGTTTGTGTAAAATATTATAAATATTTAATACTATTTTTAATATGTAAAATGATATTTTAAACCAAAAATATGATTAAACTATAAATTTTACTAATATATTTTAAATTTTTTAAATTTTGGAACCCTAAAATATATTTAAAATTTGGGGTATAAAACAAATGCCTTTTTTTGTTACATATGAAGCACGCCTGAGTACACTAGACCATTAATTAATCCTTGTATATTACTATGACTTTACAAAATATTGTATTGTCGAAGCGTCAAATCGTGGGTACAAGGTTAATTAATGGTCAACGCATTGAGCATCCGTACATGAACTTCATGTGCTTTAATTAGGAGTAGGAAACATGTCTATATGTGCTTAAATGTGAGATTTTTGATTGTTAGGAGACTGAAAATTCCTTGTAGGAAGACTGATCCTCGAGCAAGTCCAAGAAATTAAAGGAACGTGGAGGCCGACAAGGCTCCCTGACAATTCACATCATGTCTCAATTCATTGTTTCTAAAAAATAAAATCTTTTCCCAAACACGTAATTTATATTCCAATTAAATTATTATTTTTTTATGTTCTAATCTGTATAAGAGTATATCGATCTATATATATGTTAAAGTTTGATAAATGGTTAATTAAACCCAAAAACGTACATATATGACACGAGCCCCATTCTGTGTCGATTCTTTGTAAATAAACAATGTCATGATTGGTCACGAATATCGTATAGTTTATATATTTAAAACCTTTACAAATTCATTTTTTGTTTTAATATAGAAAATAAATGTCTATTATATTTGATAGAATTTTGTTTTCCAGATGTCTTTATTTTGGTATTACTTTTGTACAGATGTCTTCCTGTGATGTTGTATAATTCTAGTGAGCTGACATGTATAGATTATAGAGAACCTTGCTTTGTCTCGGTTTGAATAACATGATTAATAGAAATATCAGCTTTTAGTAGCATCAAATGAAGAAGATATTACTTAATAAAAAAAAATGAAGAAGAAAATAGAAAACAAACGTAAATGAGTAATCTCTTACATAAGTATGGATTAATAAAAATTTGTTTTTTTCAGTGTAATTTCAACTTACTGTTTTTTTTGTTTTTTGATTTTTTATAAATATTTTTATATTTTATTTTTTTAAAGCAGGATATCCGTATATACAAAAAATAACAAATTAACATCCGTATCTACGAATCAATTTTTTATATTTAATAAAAAAATAAAAAAAAAACAAAAATAAAAACTACAAATTTATATTACAAATTTTGACACGCGGTATACAATGAATTTAAATCTAGTCTCTTAGACCATCTCCAACCCCACTCTATTTTTCACTACAAACTCTATTTTGGAGTAGATTTTGCTCCAACCCTACTTCATTTTCAACTCCAAAATGGAGTAAAAAATGAGATTACTCCAAAAATGGAGTAACTCTATTCATTACTCTATTTTTTTACTCATAACTCTATTTTCAACTCCATTTTGAAATAAGGTTGGAGTAGAATCCAACTCTATTTTAAAAGTTACTCTATTAAAGTAAAAAATGGAGTAATACATTGGAGATACTCTTACATAAATGTCGATTAGTCTGATCGGTTATGGCTCATAGATGTCTTTGTGAGAATGGGAAAAAAAAACATGAAAAAAGAAAAACTGAATATAATATGGAATACTGTATTAGGATAGTGACATTTATATAGGCTGAACATGCTGCCCAACACTTCAGCCTTTTAGGAAACTTGAAGGCTCTTTGTTCGGTACTCATTATTCTTTTTATTATTTTTTTCAATATGGTTATTGTTATGATAATGCCCTATTGGATTTGACATCACTCAGACACTCACGGTATTTGGGTTAAACATATAAATTAATAAATGAAAATGTATATAAAAAATGATAGCATCCTCTAGCCTTGGAAGTGCTAGTTTACGATTTTTGAATTTTCTTTCCCTCCACCACAAAAAAATTCACTATTTAAATATGAGATAGATTAATATATATGCCCAAAACCTAACTTTGTTTTGGTTGTCAAATCTTTGAGATGTCGTTCCTTTTGGAGAAAATAAAAGATTGGAGAATAGAGCTTGCGATTCCTGTAACAAGCAGAGGAGCTTGTCTCATTTTTTCAAAATATTTGATTTCAATCGTATGTGGATATAATTTATCTCGCATGGCTTCATAACATTTTTGATGATGAACGAGTTTCATCCTCTGTGTAATGTTTTGTCTGATTATTCGTTTGCCTTTTCCATATCATTATTTGGAAAGGTTGGTGTTAGTTTTTGTATACACTAATCTATGCAGCCTTTGCCAAAAAGTGAGGTAGTTTGTAAAAGTGTGCATATTATCTTCAGTAATATATCTTCATATGGGAAGAGAAAAGAAAGAGACAACTTACAACATTCAACTATATATATATATATTCTACTACGTATATTTTGCAGGCACCCTAGTAATTCGTTTTACCTAGCTAGTTTAGTAGTGTTAGATCGATGTAATTAAAAGAAAACTTAATATAGAAGTATTTGTAAAAGTTAATGAAACAATGTTACAATTATACATTACGGCACTTCAAATTAGAAGCTTTTTTCTTAAAAATATCTTATTTTTTCATTTTTGTTGGGCAAACATATTTTTTTACGAGTATGCATGCAGTTCGTGGACACATCTCCATATCATATTATACATTTGGGTTTGAAAAGATTGAAATATCTGATATTATTATAATAGTGGGAACTTAATTTGCATCATCCAAACAAATTGAAAGTCCACTAACCCGCGGGTTCTAAATTCAGAACAAAAAAACAAATCTGAATCTCTCTACAAATTTATTTTTTGAATTTTAAGTTATGAAAATATGAAAATAAATATATTTTTTTTAGCGAGAGGACTAGGATCCGAGGCCTCTCAAATGCTTTGCACAAAGATATCACTAGATTAAAAGCTTCTCGGCTTGGGCAACATTTTTGTTATGTTCTTCTAAGACGTTCACACTGCAACTAAAAAGTATTCACAAAAATTGACCACATGATTATTATAAAAGGTCAACGCATCACATAATTAGCATAAATGGACTACAGACTGCACCATGCATTGTATTTGTAATTTTTATTTTGGCGGCCGATGTTTAACCATTCCATTTCGATTGTCTAATTACCTTTTTCTATTTCCATCGTTGACTTTAATGCACGACACTTCGAGTGGAGGAGAATACCAAATGCAATTTTACTACCGATATATAATGTAATTTATTTGTATTTTCATATGTGATGATAAACTTATAAAATGGCAGAGAAAGAGGGGGGGGAGAGAAGACATGTACGTGATAATATTCATGTCTATAATATTTAACAAAAAAAAAAAACAAATCATGTATATGATACTTTAGTTGATAAGCAACTTGAGATTCCATTTCTCATTTTCTTGTGAATAAGTGTAATTTCTTAAAATAATTTATGTTTGAAACTTTAAATGTGTATATCTACTTTATAAAAATAAAATTTTGCACATTTTAAAGATATATTTATTAAATGAAGAATAAGTATATATCCAAGTTGATTACAATGATTTGGTTGGTAGCTTATCCGGCTTATTCCGGACACAAAAATAATTATAAATTAAAATTACGATATACTCACTGTAAATCATTTAGATAATAATTTTAGTCAATTATGAAATAAGCAGAAATTATAGTCATTTTACAATAGTTTTTTTTTTTTTTTTTTTTAAGCACAATAGTAGTTCGTGGTGAACAAATGTCATGAACAACCAACCACTCAAACTAATCTTAAATATTTAGAGCGTTATGTACTTCTGTAAACTATAACCAAACATATAAATTTTAACCAACATCTATCCGAATTTGACCAATTTACATATAATATAAGGTTTTATCCATTAATGCGTAGTCTTCATATACAGAATAATGTTGGTGTATTCTATATTTCGCAATCAAAAATAAATATAATTTCAAAAGTAAAAATATCTCATGGATGTTCGCTAGAACATATTCCATGAGCAAAGCAGCATCTTTCCTTTTTAGGTAACCAATTATTTCGAAAGCAGAAACTATAGAGCTAGAATACACAAGTTGATAATCTTGCAACTTGTTTGATAATTTAATGATGTTTATTAGCTGATTCGAAAACCGATATTTACATTCTAATTTACATTGTAATATGAAATAAATTTTAACTTATAAAACGATAACTAATACGAAACAAAGAGAATATACATATTTATCCAACTGAGAATACAATAACAAATTGTAGGCCTCTCCATCTAAAGATCTTCAACTTCAACAAATTAATGAGCTATCAAAGTTACTTATGCCCTCCATTTTTCGTTAGAAAGAAGGTTTCATCAGTTTTTTTATTTTTTATTTTTTTGTTTTTTTCATATTACAGTATTACTAAACAGTACTATAATTTTTTTTTAATCTGCAACTTGTTTCAAGTTCAACGGGTGATTGGACTTAAGCAAATTAATTTTGTCTTCAAGAATTTTGGTATGTACTATTAAATAAATTTCTATTGTTGTCTGTATAATCAACAGGTGATTAGACTTAAGCAAATTAATATACTACGACAAAGTTATTGTACATATATATTATGCTATATTTGAAGTGTGATTCCCTAAAGCGATATTAATTAATATGTATATTATAGCAGTCTTTTCGACCAAAAAACAATTAAAAAATACTGTAACAGTCTAACATGACAAGAGAGGATATTGATCCTCCATAATATTTTTTTTTTTAAAATTATAAAAATAATAATGATGTTTTGAATACTGTCAATGATTCGGATTATTAGAATATTAATCTTAGATCATATAACCAATGTTTAGTAGTCCACTAATTCATGAAATTCATATAAATTTAGCAGCAGACCAAAGAATCTTCTTTCGAGGGTCAAAGATGTTTCCATCCCTGATAATGATTTATTGCACGATTTATTTACATATTTCACATGTAAAAGGTACGATACCACTATAACACTGTCACTTGGTGACCTATATATTTAATCATTATTTTCTTTTCCTAAAAATAAACATCCATAATTCTTTCTTTTCTTTTTTGTCAAAGAATGAGATTATGAATAGACAAATAGTGACATCCATAAATTTTTACGTTAATTGTTTATTGATTCTGGTGCAGTACTATATTCGAGTCATATATCGTGTGATTATTGTTTATGATGTAAGTGAGGATCAAAATACAGGACTCTTGACCCAAATCTCTTTTACTAATCTCTTTTATCATATAATATGTTTACTATGCGAAAACTCGATCATGGATGCTCATTTCATAGTAAAAATCCAACCATTACACCACCATAAATTGCTTAATATATATATATATATATATATATATATATGATTCGATTCTTCATATAAAATTAAATATGGGGAAAATATTCAGTTGTTGTTTCTCAGACAGAAGCTTTCACCAGAAGGAATCCGTTTTGTATTGCATTTGCAACTGAGACTGAGACTCCACTAAGCTCACAAAAGCTTCTTCCTCATGCAACCCATCCAAATTCTGCCACAATTTAATGAAACAAATTATAATTACATAATTATCAATTTTATAAATCTCATATAAACGTTTACAAGAAAATATAAGAAGAGGAAAAAAGTAAGTCTTGTAATTTAGTAACTTAATTACCCAAAGTTCGTCGTCATCTTGTCTAATGAAGGAAGAAGCAATCTTGGGGTTCTCAAAAACTTCGTCGTTTCTTGCAAATCTGCCACGTACTCTTGGTCTGTTGTCCGCCAACGTTTTCCGGCATGCATACTTCAATTGTTTTCATTTAAATTAAATAAATAAATATTAATACTAGTATTATAACGGTGCAAATTTGAAATGTGTAAATTCTTAATTAACTAAAAAAAATTGAAAAATGTATATAATGTATTTTAAGTAATTTAGATATTTTAATTTCAGTTTAAATTTTTATTTTGACATTTTAATATAGAAGTTTTTTGTTTTTTTTTTTGGTTTAGAGAATTAAACTATTTTAACAAATTTTAATAGCATTAAATTTTAAATTGTTTTTTTGCTATTAAATGTTATGAATTAGTACTATTTACTAATTATTACCTTAATGGTTTTGGTGAAGTTTCTCTGTGTTCGTTTAGCTCTATACTTTGAAATCTTCTCTTTACGCTCTTCAGCACTGTAACGCCCCGCTCTCAAATTCTGTTCTTCGCCGGAAAACACCGTCGTCGATGAACTCTCCGTTGTTAAAGGACTTGAGTATGATCTCTGTCCCGCAAATTCCCTTCTCAGATTCTAACAACAACAAACAAACAAAACAAAAATATGTTAAAAAATTACACACTTTTTTTGGGGTGAAATTACAGAGGACGAAAATAAAAAAAAAGAATACCTGCAAATCTCCGGTACTGTAACCTCGTCGCATGTGACCGGAAAAGAATGAATTTTCCGGCGAGTTTAATAAGTTTTGATTCTGGAAAGTCGAGGAATCTTCCATGATTGGAACATCAAACGGAGAATTAAGCAAGAGCTGCTCTGTTTTGACGGCGTCAAAGCTTTCAAAACCAGAGAAATTTGGGAAACTGTTTGTGTGAGACAGAGTTAAGGTTTGAAGTTGAGAGATTGGAGGAGAAGAAGAGAGGAGATGATGATGATGATGAGTCGAAGGTGTAAAATTTTCGAAGAAATTAAGAGATGATTGATCATCCATTAATGGATTGAAATAAGGATTGTTGCAGAAGAGATCTGTTGTTGTGTCTGAAGAAAACATATCTGGATCAGTACTTTGGCAAATTGAGGAAGAAGATGAAGACCCATCAAAGATATAAAGATCAGAATCCATTTTTTTTGTTTCTCTAGATTCTCAATGAAGAAGAAGAAGAAGAAGAAGAAATGAATCTTTTTGGGTTATGTTCTGTCTTTTTGTAATTTTGTCTCTGTAATTGAATTGAGCAAATGAAACGGTTACATAGAACACAAGTGACACTCGTGATCTTTGTTTTTTTGAAAACCACCAGAATCCAAAAATGGTAAAAATAAATAACTTTTTTTTTTCATAAAAAAGTGTGTTTTTTTTTTTTTTTTTCAGTTTTTGGTTTCAGAACCAAGACATGACAGGTCCAAGTTTATTTGGTCTGGTGGGCGATGTTTATATAGCGGACAAAGAAAATAAGTTTAACAGATGTGCCCTCGTATTTTATTTATGTTGTGAATTGGTCCCTATATGTTTTATTTATTCGTGTTGTTGCTTACATCTAGTTGATAGTTTTTTTACGCTCCTGTTTTTATATCTAAATCCATTTAAAAGAGTATTTTGCATGACATAAGCAAAAGTAAGAACTGGTTTACCTTTTGAAGTCGTATTGAACTAAATTCGAGACAAAGCGAATATAGAGGATGTTCATAAAAACTGTTGAAAAAAATTTGGTTTTAAAATAACGGATGTGGCTTTTAAAAGATTTAAAGTCATATAGAAGAAGTGATTAGTGGTTGTAATCACTAATCACTGACTGTAAAACTGACTGTAAAAGATGTATAATATTTTACCGTCTTAATCAATAACACAGAAATTTTGTCAGCCATTTGTTTTCTAAATTAAAATCAAAATCGAAAACTTTTAAAAATGCGAGGAAGTGTTGTGAAAATGCAATTCCTAAAAAAGTAAATCGATATTGTTTTAGAAATCTTAAAAAAAGGCGAGGCAATGTTAATGTTGCGAAAATGCGATTCCTAAAAAAGTATTTTGATATTGTTTTAGAAGTGTTGGTTCAATGTAAACAGGTAATAATACTCTTACTCAAAATAACAGTAGAATCTATATATTTTTTAGTTTTTTTTTTTATATTTACCAATAACTCTTCCTTAAATTAGTGGCTTTATAGATCCATATATTATTTGGCTTTGATTTTTTTTTTTTGAGCTATGTGAAAATTTAGAAATGGGTTTAAAGCTTTTATACAGGCAAAAAGCTTATTGGAAAATATGGACTTTAAGAACTTTTTATAAACTCCCTACAAGTCTACAACCTTTAAAGTCATGCATCTAATCACCCTCTTTAATTCTACCACCGCTATTGAAAAACTGTGCAAGATAAAAATAATGGTACAAAAGTATATCTCCGAATATTCTTGAAAAACTGTAAATTAACGTAGCAACATTTCATCTTTGCAATGAATATCTGAAATTTGAGGATTACAAATCATTTTATAATCATTTAACACAAAATCTTCTCCATTTAAAAAATATAATATTTTTATTTGACTATCGTTTTACATTTCTAATAAAATATTTTAAACCAAATTCTTAATTTATCCCATACTCAAAGCTAATAAACTTTAAATATCGAATGAATTTTCCATTTGTGATTTTTTACAGATTGGTCAAATCTGATCATCTATAGCTTTATCTATGGTTTCTACAATTACGTCTTCAAGCTCAATCAAACATTCAAAAACCTTCATTTCTGCTTGGCACATCAGAAAACAATTGCTCAAGTAAATGAAATTCATTCGGTATTATAGTAATTTCATTGTTTGGATCAATGAAAATATCACAAAACTTAAACGTGAGAGTTACACTTAAAACACACACACAAACCTTAAAGATTTAATACGTTTCTTAATGAACTAATTAATCTCATCTCTCTCTCTTTCTAACCCTATAATTCCAATTTTCTTCCTATTCCTAAACCATTCCAAGCACCTATAGCAGAAAGGTAGTGAAATTTTTTTCCTTATTTGTTATCTTAGATTCAACCATGATATGCAATGCAAAGGAAAAAAAAAAAGAGAGTAAGGTGGTATGAATACTAGTAGACATTAATCACAAACATTTGAGTATCCAATTAACAAGCAAACTCAAGACAGTAAGTAGCTGAGCTTGAGGCAGAGATATTACCAAGTTGCTCTGTTTTTATATATCAAGACAAGATAACAAAATAAAATAAAAATTACAGAGTACAGTATACACCCAAAAAAAGAAGAAAAAAAGAAAACAGAGTTTATGAGAATTAGGTAATGAGGCCGATTCACCACTTTTTATCAATCTTATGATATTAGCATTTTGACTAAAACTTCGAAGGGAGGATTTTTTCTTTCCTTTGTCTGAGTACGTATGCGCTATGAGCCTATGACCATGACGACATGATTTGCTAATTAAGCAGCTTGTGACTCAATATGATTTGGATCTAAACTCATCGCTGTTTCAAACTGAATCAGATGGAACCATTAGGCATGAAAAATGATGACCATTTTGATGAATCTTTAGCAGCTCTTAACAATCCGTCAAAGCAAAAACAATTACACTTCCCTTTAAGGAAGGCAAAAAAAAAAAAAAAAAAAACTTCATTTAGTGATCTAGAACGTTTGACATGGTCCAAAATTTTAAAAAAAAATAAAAAAAAAAATGCAGCGAAGAAAAACTCTTTCTTTGGTAGTCTAATTAAATCGTCTTGTTAGTATTTTCAATGTAAATCCAACCTAAGTCACTAAAAGAGTTTTTCTTTCTATTCCAGAAACCATCGAGTTGACATATATATAGCCTATCCACATTTGATTACCATTTAAATGACACAAGTGTAAACTTGATTTCATTTTTTTTTTTGACGTCAAATTTTTTTTTTTTTTTTTTTTTGACGTCGTGTAAACTTGATTTCATTTGTTTGAAACTTTGTGGTCACTTCATTCAAAACTGTGGTCCATTCACCATATATATCTACTCTTTCATTCAAAATTTAAATATAGATTTCGCCAAAATTTTGATATATATATATATATATATATATTTCTTTTCGACAGGTTCTAATAAATTTTCCTGTGATCAGAAGTGAATGAAATCAAAATCTAAGTTGATTTCACTAACTCTCTATTTTAAAATTGATTATCCAAAATAAAAATAATTTTTTTTTGATTATCCTATAATTTAGGCATTCAACAAGGTCATATTTTCCACCAATCAAAACCGAGGGCGTTGTTAACTTTGTTTTAGTCCCGACGAAAAAAAAAAAATTAGTCAAACTGGTCCTAAAATAAAAATCATAGTCAAACAAAGTTGTCAATTTTTCTAATAAACTGATTTTTTGATATAAATCTCTTCGTTGAGAAGATAACTAAAAAAGAGTGAGAGAGACGAAGACGAAGACGATTACAAGTTTCAGTTTCAATTGAAGGTTTCCGCGTGAAGTAGATCAGATTCAAAAATTTATTGCTTTGTTTTTATATATTCACTGATTAAGTTTTTTCGCGAATCTGAATCGTTTTTTTAATTTTGTGGTGATTTGTGTTTTTGGGGTTTTCAAGCAATGGCGGGGTCGCAAGATAAGCTAGAGAAGATGAAACTCCGGCAAGATTACCGGAATTTATGGCACTCCGATCTAGTCGGCACCGTCACCGCTGATACTCCATGTAAATCTCAGTCTACTCTTTTTTTTTTTTTTTTGATATCTCTATCTTCACTGTTTGTTCAATTAAAGAACTAATTTTTATTTTCTGGATTTGTTTTTTTTGTTTTTTTTGCAGATTGCTGCATTGCTTGTTTGTGGTAAGTTGTTGTTGATTTAAATGCTTTTAGGGTTTTTTGTATCTGAGATTCTTTATAAGTATTGGCATCATGTAACAACTACTGAATCAATTTGAATCTGTTTATGTGACTTTTTGAATTGGATGATCCACTGAGTTAAATCTGTATAGAGTTGTTTGTTTTGGTTCACATTTGATATGTTCTTGATTTTTGAGTGTAGTGGACCATGTGTTTCATACATGCTTAGGAGAAGAGCACTTTACAATGACATGTCAAGGTATGCAATTTCTTGGTTATAAGTTTTGTTTTTGTTTCGTTTGCTAAGAGATTTGTGTGTTGTTCTGTTTTGTCAAGGTATACTTGTTGTGCTGGATACATGCCTTGTAGTGGGAGATGTGGAGAAAGCAAATGTCCTCAACTTTGTCTTGCCACTGAGGTGAGACTTTTGATCATATCTGTTTTTTTGGTGGAAGTAGGTTTAAGTTTTACATTAGTGAATATACATACACACGTCTTGTTTGGGTATACAAACTGAATTGAGAATGGGAACACGAAACAGCTTATGATTTTGGATATTTTCTTGATCTCTCTTTTTGGCTTAGTGTTTGATACCCTCTGAACCCTTTCCTGCCTTCGTATGTTCTATATTTGAATTCCTTTGCTCAACTTATTTGACTCAGGTGTTTACATTATCTTTGTGGACTTTACCGATTAGCGAAGAGATGTTCTTGATATTTTGGCTTGTAAAACTTGTTTTTATAAGATCCTTTGCAATAATTCCATAGACCTCTTTTATGGTTCTATGAATTGGCATTTGTTTGAAGCTATTTGCAATTGGAATTTTCAGGTTTTCCTTTGCTTTGGAAACTCTGTTGCCTCTACCCGCTTTCTTCTGCAGGATGAATTCAACATCCAGACAACGCAATGCGACAATTGCATAATTGTAACTCTCTTTCCATTCTACTTTTACAGGGTTTACAAAGAACTTACATTTTGTGTGAACAAACAAATCCCTTCTTGACCTTGTGCATTTGCAGGGATTTATGTTCTGCCTCAGCCAAGTTGCTTGCATATTCTCTATAGTCGCTTGCATTGTTGGTAGCAGTGAACTTTCCGAAGCTTCTCAGATACTCTCTTGCTGTGCTGATATGGTCTACTGCACGTATGTATTTACGCAATGTGATTTTTCGCTTTTTCCTCTAATATATTAGTGTTCACGCATCGCTAATACTTAAAACACACGTTTCTTGATTTTTTTGCAGGGTCTGCGCGTGTATGCAGGTACTAGAATGCGAAAACTAGAAACTTAATCTGAGCTTCTGAAACTATCTTCTCTTATGGTGGTATATGTAACCAAAACCCAATCTTCTGGTTGCAGACACAACACAAGCTTGAGATGGACAAAAGAGACGGAGTGTTTGGATCTCAACCAATGGGCGTGCCACCGGCTCAGCAGATGTCTCGCTTTGATCAACCTGTCCCTCCTCCACTCGGATACCCTCAGTCTTACCCACCGCCCGTTCAAGGCTACCCTCCTGCATCTTACCCGCCTCCTGGCTATCCCCAGCATTAAGAAACTTAACCAATATCTTCGTTTCCTGCGTCAAAGTGTTGTTGTTACCTGGTTTAGGTGTGCAGAGAGCTTTGATATTGTTCAGCTGTCTCTCTCGGTTATGCTATTTCTTTGCTATATTGGTACTCGGTTTATGCCCGAAAAGCTTCGGTATAATATGGTTTGTTGATTTCGTTGGTATCTTCTCCCATTTATCTGATGAATCAAGAGTGTATGTGTGCCTATGTCTGGATTTATGTATTTTTAAAAAATTGGCACTTTGTTTTATACTTTACTTACAATTGCTTAACAAACCGGTTTAAGTCTGCAGATCCTATTTTTTGCCGTAGTATTGTCTCATCGGTTTTCTTGTGTTATTAAAGTACACCAGAAGCCAGAAGGGACTATCTCTCTATGTATATTTTGATTAAACAAAAGATAATCTATAAAAGACCATTTCATTTATTATTGTTCTTTCGGGAGAAAAAAATTGTATCATTTTTAAACTTAAACCTTTCTGAATATCAATAAATTGATGAATTGACAAAAAAAAAAAAAATTATCATTTAAAAGTATTTGATTTATTTTAGTAAAGTATATAACAATGAAGTAAAAGACAATAAAATTTTCGTTTACAATAATTTTTTTTTTTAAAAACATTTCAAGGTGGGCTTTCGCTTACAGATTATCATTTAAAGTAGTTGTTTTTAGATCCCATCTGTTTTATCTCCTCCAATTCACTAGGACTATGCCTCCGGAATTGTCCAACATGACATGAACATATTATTATATCAAAAAAGTATTTTTCAAGGTACACGATTAGATCAAACATTTACTTTTACAAAAGTTTGATGGTATGAAAGACGGTACATAAGCTTGTTAATGCGAACCACAGTAGATTGTTTTCTTTCTTTTATTGTTTCAGAACCTGATTTGGCTTTGAATCTTAAATGCGGAGGGAAGAAAAACCTTTTCAAAAAAAAAAACACAAGGGTCTTTAAAAACCTTTAGGAACACAAGGGTCTTAAAAAAAAGTGTACAAAACATGTTGTTGTTAATGATAGGTTACGCCTTCACCTTCCATAACTTGACCAATGCGATATGCAACATAGTCGACATTCTCAACTTCTCCTAGTATCCTCAAAGCCGCATCTGGACTCACTATCATTACCATCCCAATTCCCATATTAAACGTCCTTCTCATCTCACTGTCTTATATACTCCCACACTATAATAATAAAAAAAAAGAGGATGAGTTTGTTCCAATAGTTGTTTCTATTTTTAATTTATGAAATAATATTATATAATATTATTTAATTATATAATATTTATATTACATAAATCAATTTATAGCAAAACCTTTTACTTTTCAAATTTACAGTTTGACCCATTCATTTTATTCTATAACAATAATTCAATAAAATTAAACATTTATTATAAAAGGAACATTGTATTACACTACATAAAAATTAAAAGATAATTATTACATTTTTAAACATCTTCATTGGAATGATTTTTCCACAAATGATCAATTAACGCGTTAGCGTAGTGAAAAATGAGCTTCTTTGTCTTTGATTTGTCTATAACGAGCAAAAATTATCTTAAGGGTAATTTTATTTTCAGTTTTTTAATGTATTAGTTTATATTTTAAATTTATCTTCTCTCATGTAATTTGTATTTCTAATTTAATATATGTTATTGTTGCATGTTATTACAACTACATAACCAAATTTAAATTATAATTATATATAAGTAAATGAACACATAATTTTGTTTGAATATAAAACAAATACATATATATATATATATATATGACAAATATATATAAAAATTGAAGAATTATATTGTAAATAAAAAAGTGTTGCTCTGAAAATAAAGAAATGAATAGTATTTTTTCAAGATATAAATCACCAATGGAGATGATTTTACTCTAAAAATAAAAGAATAGAGATGTTCTAAGAAAACAATAACATGACATAAACATATTATATCACAAAAGCATTCTTCAAGATACACGATTAGATCAAATTTGGTAACATTTATTTTTACAAAAGTTTGATGGTATTAAAGACAATACATAAGCTTGTTAATGCGAACCGGAGTAGATTGTTTTCTTTCTTCTGTTGTTTCAGAACCTGATTGGCTTTGAATCTTAAAAGCGGTTTGTCTTTAAAAAAAAAAAACACAACGGGCATTTATCTCTTGATTTGTAAACTCTTAAAATAATTACAAAGCCTAAGGAACACAGGGTCTTAAAAAAGTAAACACATGATCTTAGAAAAGTGTACACAACATGTTGTTAATGATAGGTTACGCCTTCACCTTCGATAACTTGTCCAATGCGATATGCAACATAGTCGCCATTCTCAACTTCACCTAGTATCCTCAAAGCCGCATCGGGACTCACCACCATTACCATCCCAATTCCCATATTAAACGTCCTTCTCATCTCAGTCTCTTCTATACTTCCACACTATAATAACCAAACAAAAACAAACAATTAAATCATACATTCTAAAGAATAGAACACTGTATTAATCTATAGAGTTTTGTTCATGCTATAATAATCATACATTCTAAAAGAATAGTACAAAATTTAGTTTTTCCATGCTCTAATTACCTCTTGGATAAACTTGAACAAAAGTGGAAGTTCCCAAGCGTCAGTGTGAATAACAACACCCAAACCATCCGGTAAGACTCGGGGAATGTTGTCAGTGAAACCTCCTCCCGTTATATGAGCTAACCCTTTCACTCCTCCTTTGTTGATAAAGTCAAGCACCTGTGAATGTGAATCTTGTTATGTGATTAGTACAACAAATTGGATAGTGAAATATATTTTCTTAACCAAAAAAAAAAAACACAAACCTGTTTAACATAAATGATAGTAGGTTCCATTAGAGCTTCACCAAGGGAAATCGATCCACCTGGAAGTTGATCTTTAAGGGAAAGACCACTTTGGGCCACTACCCTGAAAACGATTTTCCAATTAAAATAATTTTAGTGCCAATGAAATAAAAATAAAAATAAAACTCAGATTATTACTAAGTAACATACATTCTTGCTAAAGAATAACCATTGGAATGAAGTCCACTGGAAGGAAGACCAATAAGAACATCCCCAGCCACAATGGTTTTCCCGTCTATAACAGAATTTTTCTTCACTTCGCCTATTGCAACCCCAACGAGATCGTATTCGCCTTCAGCATAAAAGCCAGGCATCTCCGCAGTCTAAAACCAACCAACAATAATTTAGCATTAGTCAAGAGCGGGAAATCTGGGGATTTAACTGTAAGAAGTAGAGTACCTCTCCACCTATGAGGCCATACTTACAACCGGATTGCTTACAACCATCAACAATCCCTTTAATGACCTACAAAGCATAATGTTTAGTAAAACATGCCAATATCAACGAGATGAAAAGCAATGAATGAATGATTACCTTTTCTGCAAGGTCTACATCGAGATGACTAGTACCATAGTAATCAAGGAAACCCAGGGGCTTTGCACCACAAGTAACAATATCATTCACACTCATAGCGACCTGAAACAACCAAAAGATAAAAAGTAAAAGTAAAACTTTGTTTTGTTTGGGGGTAGAAAAAAAGAAAACACAACAAAAGTCCTATATTTGTTACCAAGTCGATTCCAATGGTTTCATGAATTCCGGTCTCAAATGCAAACTTCAGTTTAGTCCCTACACCATCCATACCTAATACTACTAATAAATCACCTGCTCAAACAAAACATACTCATTAAACAAATTCAGGTGATTTTTTTTATAGTTTTTTTAAATATATATATATATATATATACCTATTGGAAGGCCACCACTAAAACCACCGATCATAGGAGCCAACTTTTGGATTCGTCTAATGAGCTCAGTTCCAGCTTCGATATCCACACCAGAATCTTTGTAAGTGAAACCATCATCTTTTCTCGACATCGATAAAATAAAAGATTCCCTTCTTGTTCTCGTTGTCTGAGGAAAGACGATAGACAAAGGTTTGCGTGACGAGAAACGGTTTCGGTTGACGGAATTGGAGGAGAAGGTAGTGTCAAGGGGCGAAAAGTAAGTCTGCATAATCCGGGATTCCATGGCCCTGAATTGAACAATATAAAGTAATTAACATTGGGTAGAACTTTCAAGCCAACAATAAAAGAATAATCGAGATCTACCAATTAGCCAAGCAAGATTTGACAAGGTTGAAAGAAGAGACAAGACTTAAATGCAAACTCAGACGAAGTCGGAAGGCACAGAGTGACTCGGAGAAGAGAATGATGGAAGCAAGAGGCTGATATAAAACCCTAGTACCCCTCAAAATTTATTATTATTTTTGTTTTCAGTGTTATAAAACAAAAACAAATATTTATTTATTGGTAAATTGCATTTTTAAATATGCTACCGTTTTAAATTTTAAATATACACTAAAACTTTATTAATTCATAGTGATATTAATTTATAGAAATGTTACATTCAATTTTTTTCATTATTTAAGATTGTATCTTAAAATTTCATAAATTTATAAGTTACGATAATTTATATTACAATCATACATTAGTATCTTCTATTTACATATACATATTATATATATATATATATTTATTATATAAACATGCGTTGTAGTCACGAGAACTCGACACGTGTCAAAATTATAATTAACGAGATCATGACACATGTCAGCTATAACCTCAGATATTGACATATGTTAAAATTATTAATATAATAACAAAAAACTAATTTTTAAAAAATCAATAATTTGTTAATATCTACAGATTTTAATTAGGATAAAAAAAATTAAAAAAAAATAATTTTATCATGAAATAGAAAATAAAAACATTTACAAAAACATGTAGCGATAATGACAAGATAATGGTTAAACACTAAGCAATACTTTATTTTTTCCTAATTATAAGCGATAAAGATAATTATCAAAATTATAATTAACGAGATCATGACACATGTCAGCTATAACCTCAGATTTGACACATGTCAAAAATATTAATATAATAATAAAATTAAATAATTTAAGGAAATCAATAATTTTTTAATGATCTACATATTTTAATTAGGATAAAGAAAATAAAAATAATTGTATCATGAAATAGAAAATAAAAATATTTACAAAAACATGGAGCGATAATGACAAGATAATATGGTTAAATACTAAGCAATACTTCATTTTTTCCTAATTATAAGCGATAAAGATAATTATCAAAATTATAATTAACGAGATCATGACACATGTCAGCTATAACCTCAGATTTGACACATGTCAAAATTATTAACATAATAATAAAATTAAATAATTTAAGGAAATCAATAATTTTTTGATGATCTACATATTTTAATTAGGATAAAGAAAATAAAAATAATTGTATCATGAAATAGAAAATAAAAATATTTACAAAAACATGGAGCGATAATGACAAGATAATTGTTAAACAAGAACCGATAATTTACTTTTTCCTAATTATAAGCGATAAAAATAATTATCTTTTCTATTTATTAACATAATTTTTAAAAAAAGTTAAATACCTTTTACTATTAGAAAAAATAAATCCTATAGACGGTTGTTTTTATAATAATTTTTTTCTAATTAAAAGTTGTAAAGATAATTATTTTTTCTAAATTATTAACATAGTTTAAGGAAAAAAATACAATCCCTTTTAAATTGATCATTGGATCAATTAGATTGCAAATATGTCTATCTTCATATTTATACTATAGTGTGTTTTTTTCGAAATTCGAAATTCATAAACTTCAAAAAAGATAATGAGTTAATATGAATAAATTTACTATTAATTGATGAAAAGTAGTTATTGAGTATTATTCAACACATTAAAATAGCTTGGATGCGTAGTTGTGTGTTAAAGTTTTTTTTGGTGTATCGAATAAAAAGAAGATAGTTTGAACAAAAAAGAAGAAGAATATAATAATATTGTCAAATCCTAAAAAGTAAAAGATTATAAATTTTAAATACAATATAAACAAATTTCTACTAACTCAATTTCACACCAACAAACTCAAAATTTAATTATAATAAGAATATGAAAACCAACTCATCGAAATTAATATAAAAACCCTAGAAATAAAATTAGTTAAATTATAAAAATAATAATTCAATACACATAAGAAAAGTAAATTTAGATAGTGTATAACTGTATATTATATGCACGGGTAAAAATAAAAGGAGGAGACGTCAGATGTCGATTTGAGACTAGGAAATGACACAGGTTTGGCTTCAAGGCGTGGTATCCTAGCTCTAGGGTTTGAGAGCTTTGACCCAAGTCCAAAGGAAATCATCAAACCTAAAGCAGCCATTTATACCTACAATCACATGTTACAGATTTACTAAATACCAAATTAACCTACCAAATCGAAAATAAAAACCATTGGAAATCAACAAATCTCAGAAATTTTGATCGGAGACGGAGAGTAAGACAGATCGCAGTCGTCGCTCGAAAGATGCTAAATAAAGACACAGACTTTCCATATTTTGTTCTTATATACTATATCTATATACCCTACATACACCAACCCTTTAAAATATTAATACAAAAACTCGAAAATGAAACATTTCAATCATATACTTTTTTTTTATGATAAATCTAGCTTTTCTTTTATCCGATTTTTTTTATCCAAACTTTTTGGATAAATATAATAAAAGTTATCTGTCTGAATCACCATAATCTATTCCAATGCATAAAAATCAGGTCAGATACTAATTGGATATCCGGATTTATTGATTTCTCCTTTTTTTTTTTTTTTAAATTATCCCAAATATATACTTTTTTTACAAAAATCATTTAATTTGACCGGTTGCAAATATGTCTATCTTCATATTTATGCTATAATGTGTCTTTTTCGAAATTCATAAACTTCAAAAAAGATAATGAGCTAATATGAATAAATTTACTATTAATTGATGAAAAAGTAGTTATTGAGTATTATTCAACACATTAAAATAGCTTGGATGCGTAGTTATGTGTTAAAGTTTTTTTTGGTGTATCTAATAAAAAGAAGATAGTTTGAACAAAAAAGAAGAAGAAGATAATAATATTGTCGAATCCTAAAAAGTAAAAGATTATAAATTTTAAATACAATATAAACAAATTTCTATTAACCCAATTTCGCACCAAACAAACTCAAAATTTAATTATAATAAGAATATGAAAACCAACTCATCGAAATTAATATAAAAAACCTAGAAATAAAATTAGTTAAATTATAAAAATAATAATTCAATACACATAAGAGAAGTAAATTTAGATATAGTGTATAACTGTATATTATATCATTTAGTTAAAAAACCAAATAAAAGAAATTGGAGAGTGAAAACCAATCTTAATTTTAAGAGAAACTGAATATACATATAATGTTAAGTCGATACTATTTATTAATTAGAAGATTGTAACTTACCTAATTGAATATTCGAATATTCCAACTAATAATTACCGATTTGATTGTTTCCTAAATATGATTTCAAGATATCAAATCTAGTGTTGTGCTTCCCTCTCCCTATAAATAAAGCCAACATTTGGAGTCAACCAACTTCAATCCTCTGTTATCTTAATTAAATGATAAGAGCATTTCCATTTGAGTATCTACACATTACTATATTAATATCTTTAATATAATTGAAATCTATATTTAATTTTAAATTTTAAATATAATAATAGGATATATAAACAAAATACCTTTGATGTACATTCTAGTGTTGGCTTTATTTATAGGGAGAGGGAAGCACAACACTAGATTTGATATCTTGAAATCATATTTAGGAAACAATCAAATCGGTAATTATTAGTTGGAATATTCGAATATTCAATTAGGTAAGTTACAATCTTCTAATTAATAAATAGTATCGACTTAACATTATATGTATATTCAGTTTCTCTTAAAATTAAGATTGGTTTTCACTCTCCAATTTCTTTTATTTGGTTTTTTATCATCAGGGATTCAAATGTTGGCTTCCCTCTCCCTCTCCATCAGGGATTCACTCTCCCTGATGATATCAAATCTAGTGTTGTGCTTCCCTCTCCCTCTAATTTAATAGGATATATAAACAAGATACCTTAGATGTACATTCTAATGTTCTCTTTTATTTTTTATTTTGGTTTTATCAATCCTAAAAGATTGAAGTTTTGCTAATTTTTTTTTTTCCCGATAACTTGTCCCATTGTGGATAAGCTCAGGACTCAGCTAGGTGTAATCCACCCAATCCCGTCGCCACCAGTTAGTCGTATGCTGGTGCTATCTTAAAAAATTGGTATCATCCCAGTAGTCGTGCCAGTAGGTATTCGGGATTTTGACATTGACGGTGAGCTTTGGGTTAAATTAAGATTGATTCCCTCAGTTCCTTGGGTTGGAGCAGCATCATGGGCTTTTGTATCACTTCCAAATATCAAATTTGTGCTGGCATCCTTCCGATTGTTTAATCTAATGGGTATGAGTTAATCACGATTGCCTCTTGCTTTGTCAAAATCTCATTTATGTTACATTTTTATATCTTCTTAAAGAGTAAATACACAATCATTATTTGGTGAATTGTTAAGTTGTTGACTATATATAATGAGGAAAGGTTATAGTTAACTTGCTGAACAATGTGAAAAGAAAATCTCCTTTAGTTTTACATGATGTACATTACCAATTGCTCATATCATTTTCTTCTTTTCGCATGAATGCTTTGGATGATATCATCAGGGATTCCTGTTCTATAAATGTAAGTCTTACTATTACCGTCTTTATGCATCTTGTTCCTGAACTTTACTGTTATTGTTCAACCAATGGTTCAATACTTCATTGGTTAAGTGCTTTGTACTTGAAAAGTTGTTTCTTGTTCAGACGAGGTATACAGTTGTAGAAAGGAGTTTCGTAACCTCTTTTAGCTATATGTTTTTCTTTTTTCCTTTTTTCTTTTTGTGTTTTGTGAATTTTGGGAGTATATACTGCAATATTCTGATCAGATACTGGTATTTATTTTAGCTTTTCCTCTCTGTTTATTGTTTACCCTCCTCTATGTTTTGATATTCCAGCCAATGCAATTGGCGGTGATGGATCTCCCCTTATCCTTTCTGACATCACTGGAGCTGAAGATGCATCTGGTGATATGGACTTTAAGGTCAGAAAATATAAGGATTCTTTTGATAGTTATTGCATTGGCTGGAATGCTGACGTTTTGATTTATTTATCAATTGGTTGCTGGAAATGAAGATGGAGTTACCGCATTTCAGATGGACATTAAGGTTATTCTCTGTTTCTTAGTTATTGCAATAGATAAATCTGTTGGTAACATCTTGTGTCTTTTTTTCCCTTCTCTTTAATCATGAACTAGGTAGGAGGAATCACCTTACAGACTGATACAAGCAAAAAGCCATATTCTGTTTGAACTAAAACATGTTTTGAACTTTCAGATCATGTTTTGGCAATTTGCAGATAGATACCTTTCTAAGCCTTGCCTTTTTCCTCTTTCAGATCATGTTTATTTATGTTGATTTTATGACCTTGTTCTTTACTTAAGGTCAGATCACTCTCCCTTGTCTCTTTTTGATTCACTTGTTTTGTTTTTGGTTTGTTTGTGTAAGAGAGAAAACACAAAGAACATGTTATTTTTTGAATTTTGAGGTTTAGCTTTGATCTCATATACACTTGTAAGCTTGTTTTAATGAATGAACTTAGTATTTTTTTTGATAAATGTATGAACTAAAACACTAATTTAATTTTCAAAATTTTATTTTTAAGAATCCCTCATTAGGTTCTACCATTGGAGGAGGAAAAAGTTAAGAACTCCTACTAAAGTTGTTAACTTTTAATTATGCAAAATTTATATTAAAAATATTGGTAAGAACCTAATGAAGAAATCAAATTTTTTTTCTTACTTTTGTTTTCCGGTGAAAAAAAAAAAACATGGTTGAGGAAATCAAATTTTTTTCTTACTTTTGTTTTCCGACCCAACTGGTTTTGACCGGTTTGAGTTTGGTTTGGTCGTAGAAATGTCTTTACTAAATTTCAATTCGGTCAATAAAACAAAGGACATACATTTTTTTTTTTTTTTTTTTAACGAGATACACATTGACAATTCATTTTCTAAAAGAATGCTAAACAAGAAACAATTTCGTTATGACTAAAAGATTAAAAAAACAGAATAAAAGTAGTTAGGATTGATATATGTTTATGGCACTACCGATTTACAAGATGGGTGTGTTTTAAATAAATTGATATATATATATATATATAATGAAATCGTATATAAACTTGATCGGTCCGTCTAATCTCTCAAATCCTCTCGGTGTATGACAGTATAACTACTATACGATTTCCATCGCTTGGTGGAAAACCAGACAACTGAAAATTTATGCGGGCTTAAGATATTTCTTCAACCATATGCGAGTGAGTGTTCTCTTTCCTCTTCCTTAGTTTTGATAGTAGTCATTGAAAGTGCTTAAATATTTTTTCTTAATAAAAGAAAGCTAGTTGCCATTAAAAAAGTTTTAATAAAATATAGTTTGTAACTTTCATGGATGTGAAAAAAAAATTCAATGACATTATCGGTAGACATTTCTGATTTCTCCTCTTCTAATTTAGTAAAAACATTGGAGAGCCCGCAGAAAGGAAAAAAAGTATTGTATTAGTGGTCTCCTAATTCCCCGCATCCAGGAAAATTTTTGTACGTTCCCACATGTCTAAACAATGCTAATGGGGGTTGACTATTAGCCAAGTTGTGGCTTGCCTCCATCCTATGACTTGGGTTCGAGACTTCAAGTTCCACAGTCTGGATTTTAAAAATGTTGGCAAGAAAAAGAAACAATACAAAATTTATCTTTTCAGAAAAAATGCATCATTACGGGATGATTATATCCATCGGATTCTAGTTTGTTCCTTTTTTTTAATATGACAAAAGTAGAAAAGTTTACAAAATAACTTAAGTCAACATGTTGGATTTTGCAAACCTGCCTAGTAAGGAAAAAAATCGCCACTTTAAGGCCCAAAATCAATATAAATTAACGTAAACAAATTTCTCTAAGTCTTATCTATATTTTACAAACAATAATTTTTTTGTCGTTCTACAACGTTAATTTATTTTTTTTTTAATTTCGCATCGACTAATGTTGAATGAGTTAAGGTGTTAAAATTTCTAACATAAGAATGTGTACATAGCAAGGTGTACATAAAAATTTCCCTAAAAAATTAATGATATTTCATTTGAGATTAATAAATACAATATTTCATGTAGTTTTTTTTTTTTTTTTGATAAAATGTTAAATTATATCATTTTAAAGTTTGTGACAGCGGTTACAGAGAAACATACAAAAACAGAAAAACCAAAAATCTACAGAAACAAAAACACGATGATGATACATAAACATCGAGAAAAATTATCAACATAATAAAGAACTATGACATAATGAAAGCGAATATTGACGATGTTTTTCTCCTAAAAGCTTTATTTGCTAATCTACTCTTATCTTATTCGATACCCATAATGCCCTATACTTATCCAGTATATTACCAGCCTCTATACCCATAATATTCGAGTCTAATACGCATGTAAAAGTAAAAATATTTATATTTAAATTGATAAATCAAGTACTTATAACTTGTATAATTATGCATGTAGGCACTATTCTCGCTGACCACAGGAACCTACTCTCATAGAACCTTAGAAGAACTCCTAGTGGACCATTTCTGATCTGATTTAGCTCATCTGATGGGATTTGGTTTTCTAAAACAGGTAAATGTTCCAGCCCTGAATGGTATGTGAAGCTCCTTGTGAATTCAGGTTCAGTTCCACGCGTAAACAACCGCATAGGAAGTGATCCGGGTGCAACTGTTCTTGAAGTTGACATGGTCTATCACCTGCTTAAAAACAAGTACAGCAGCAAAAATTCAAAAATATTATACATGTGAAAAGTTTGAGATTTCATGAATATTATTTAATTTGGAGGAGTAATTTAGGCAACAGAACCAGCTCAGTACAAAATTCATATTATTATTAATACAGTTCTCAACGCACTGTCAAAGTATGATACATTCAATATTGCAACCACAAGCAATTCACATGTAACACTTGTTTAATATAACAAATGAGAAGTGAAGAGATTTAGAGAACAAGGAAGAAGATGAATAATACGTTTTGTTATTTCATTCAACTTATCTTTTCAGTTACAAGATTATGTCTTTATATAAGCAGATGCTAAAACCCTAATCTTCAATGAATCAGATAAGATGGGAGATAAGGATCTAGCTGTAACTCTGCTTTATCACACAGCAATAGCTGTCAAAACCTTGAACCTGTTCTCAGTTTGAATATTAGCAATCATACGACACTCCTCCAGCTTTGAACAATCTTGAGTTTTGTCGTCAAGTGTTGCAGAGCAGCCTCTGTTTGCTTCAGAGTCTTTGCCTCAACAGGCTTTGCTTTCACAACCTCTGCATTGGGCTTCATAGTTTCCTGGCTAATTCGATCTTGTTGTATGAAAGCCTGTTGTTTGTGCTCAGGGGTGTTAACCTTAATAAGAAGGTGGGTTTCGAACTAAAGTATTGTGTTCGTAACTATAATCTAACGACGATTATAAAAACAAGGATCAATTCAATTATATACTCTTAGTGGGATGAATTCTGGCAAAAATTCAAAAAAAAAAATCAACCGCTAGCATGAAGGAAGCAAACCCACAAATTATATCTGAATAAATTATTGTATTACAAATCAATTGAAACCAAGTAAGACCATATTTACGCAAAAAAAGAGAGAGAAAAATATAGGCAAAGACTGAATACATGAAGAAAAACAATTCCTAAATTAGAAAAACAAACATTCATACAGAAAGTTGACCATGAGACCACAAGATTTGTTAGAAGAGATGAAACTGACCAGGAGATGGTGACGACAAACTTAAATTAAGTCGAAGAAAACTGTTTTTGATGTTTTGATAGATTGATTTTTTTTATCTATAGTTTACTAAATTTTTCTAAATCATTAGTTACTAGTTATAATTATTATGTTTAATATTTAAATAATTATTATCTAAAATCTTAACTAAATCTAAAAAATCTAAAATATTTTATCATTATAGAACTGAAATTTATATTGCTAATTAATTATAAAAAATTCTCTAGACTAAATAAAAATAATTATTAAAAACTTATCTAGACTAAATAAAAATAATTATTTTACTAAATAATAATAACTATCTTAATTAAAAACAAAATTCTATTTATTATTGTCCATAATACTTATTTATTTTTGGTATTCTTAATTCTTAATTCTTAATTAATTAATAATATAATTATCATATTTAATTGAATAACATAATAATAGCTATTAAATATTAATTTAAAACAATATATATCATCTAAAATCTCAACAAAATCTTAAAAGAAATTATTATATTGAAATTTGAATTCATTTTCAAACAGGTTTAAATTTTTTATTTTTTATATTTAAATCAAATGAATAAATTAATAATTAAAATATTTTATTTTAAATTTTAAATTTTAACTTATAAAAAAGGACAAAAGTGTCATTTAAAAAAAAACATAAAAGGCATATTTTCAAACTTGTAAATGATAGTATAGTTTGCAAAAATTTGACAAAAGTTGGTGTATCATAGCAAATTATCCTATTATGATTTATGTTTAAATTCACATTTAACTATTTATAGAATTATATTTTTTTTTTAAACAAATCTTATATTCCCCCCCCCCTACAGCCAAAAAAAACACCAATTAATTTGGTTGGTTGTAAAATTGGCCACCATCATTTCATCCAAATTAAGTGGGTTCCAAAATAGCATTTGTACTTTTATTTGTGTTAGTTGAAAGAGCAAAATTAATTGGTCAACATTGTTCTAAGCTCTTATGGTATATAATAACGTTCGGACTTGATAATAGAATTTTGTAGTGATTGTTTGACCAAAAGAATCGAGAAAATTGATTCTAAAAGTAAAAATATCGACATCTTTTTTTTTTTTTTTTTTGACATAGTAAAAAGAAAGCTTTGTACCGTAGTTTTTCGAATTTCTGGATAACCATATAAATTAAAATTTAATTTGTAACTGACAATGTGAAACAATTTTTATTAGTAGAAGCCTCTCAATGTGTGTAACATGAAGAAAAGATTTTGGAAGTGGATGGAAAGGTTAAATCAGAAATTAATCGATTAAACCAAGCCGAGAACCAATATTTCGATTAAACCAAGCCGGAGATGGATATATTTATTTTATTCTTTTGTCGAGAGAGAGGATACTTTATAAACCAAAAATGAAGAAACAAAAGCACTAGCAGCGGATTTTGAAGTATACTCATCCTAGTTTCTACTAACAAGCGTTACTGGCTAAAGAATCTCTCACAAGCTTTTAACTGAAAACAAACCCCAACCAAAGAGCATAGAAACAGAGTAAATGGACAGAAGTATACTACATTGCATAGTCACGTTTCATCAGCCAAAACTTGAAAAGAAGAGAAGCCACAGAAAACAAAAGTTTTGAGTCTTTAAATAGTGAACAAGCAAAAAACCACAAGACCCATCAATATCTTTTACCACTTGCATCAATCCTTATCAAAGTCTTTAAACCGCAAAAAACAACAAATGTCTAAAAGCCGTGCAAGAATGATGAACAAAACGGAAAGGGAATGTTTTTAGCTTCTCTAAAGCATCTAGCTAGTTACCTTGTGCAGCAAACGCAATGCCCTTCTCGATGATGGCTTTGAGTTTGACCTTAAGATCTTCCAAAGCATCTAGCTAGTTACCTTGTGCAGATAAATTTGTAAGATCTTTCTTTTTCCAAATAAAATTAAGGTCGATTCTCAAAAATAGCAAAAAATGAAGTTTTTGCGACATTTTTAGCACACAATTTTATTTAAGACATAAATAACATTTTTATTAGAGGATAATCCTAACGTCATATTTTTAAGGTTTAGAATTTAGATTTTAGGGTTTAGAAGTCTAAGCCCTAAACCCTAAATTGTACCCTTACCCCCTAAAAAGTATATCCTAAATTCTAATATAGTCAACCAAAAAAAAAAAAAAAATTATGAACTTTATAAAATGCTATTTTTGTCCTTAATAAAAATGTGTGCTATTTGTGCAACAAAAAACTTGTTTTGGTGTTATTTGAGGAAATTTTTCTAAAATTAAACTATAAAATAAATTACAACAAAATTAGTATTATATTGTTTAGATACTTAATGGGTATCTAAACCAATGGAGACCCAAAATTAGATGGGTTTCTCAGCTTAATTTAAACTAAACATAAATATTATTTTATTAGTTAGATACTTAGTGGATATTTAACTAATGGAGGTGCTCTAAGTATCTAACTAATGGAGGTGCTCTAAGAGAGGACCAGTTTCCATTGCATAGTCATATGGGCCATATGATCTCCAAAAACTTGCAAACATTAGCTCTGAAGCAATTCTGCACAGGGAAGATGTTGGTAAGGCTGAGTTTTGTGAACATTTTGTAAATGGTTAAGGCAAAAAGAGTTAGTTTCAGCATTGGCCAAGTACGATACTAAGGCTTTGATGGATTATGTTCATGCTAATTTGTGGAAATCATGATCAAATGTTCAAATGTCCAACCATTACTATCTATGACAGTATTTTTATCCCTATTTGATAACCATTAAAAAAAGGTTAATAGTTTATTTTCTAAACTATGGAAAATTAAATAGATCTCCAATTTCAGTGGAAAACATTCAAAACGGGATAACCAATGCGTCTGAGAAAAATGTGTGAATCTGGTTTGTTGATTTCGTTGGCACTCTGTTTTATTCTTTACTTGCAATTGCTTAACCAACCGGTTTAAGTCTGCAAATCCCGTTTCTTCCGTAGTCTTGTCTCATCGGTTTCCTTGTGTTATAAAAGTATACCAAAACGACTTAAAAGTTAAAACTACGAGATCCTGTATGTACATTTTGATTAAAGAAAATAAATTTATAAAACAACGTTTCATTTTTATTGTGCTTTTTGTAGGGAAAAAAAAAACCAAATTTGTATCATTTAAACTTTATAAATAAATTGATGAGTTGACAATTTATTTATTTTATTAAAATATATAATATAAGGTAAAAACCAATAAAATGACATAAAATAAGATTATATCACTAAAGTATATTTAAAAAAGTACCATTAGATAAACATTTATTCTTTTCTATTATTTCCTATAAACTTCTTGTATTTATCTTCTGTACTCTTACAAAATACTGATGATATTAAAGATATGGTGTACATAAGATCGTCATTGCAAACTCGGAGTAGGTTGTCTTTTTTTGTTGTTGTTTCAGAACCTGATTGGTTTTGAATCTTTAACTAAATTTCTTAAGTTCACTTTAGCTTATTTATCGATTTTTTTTTTATCCAATTGGCACACGAGGGTGGACGTGGAACCATCGAGGATGGGCTACATTGGTTAGGAAGTTTATCTAGGCATAATAAAAATTTATGAAAATATAAATTATAGAGCTAATGATTCATTTATACCAGCTTTTTATTGCCTTTACGCTTTATAGTCAAAGTGGGTCAACCGCAAAAAATGTTCCAAGAATTCTCTCACTATGATTAGAAAATTTAGTGTTTTCGCAAAAACAGTAAAATATATAAATAACTTTACTAATTTCATAATCTTAAAACAAGCTGTAAGCCTACACAAAATTGTGGCATAGACGCATAGTCTGAATAAGAATCAACATATTAAAAGATAAACTATGAGCAATGTTTCATATCATCATATATGATGGCCCAAATTCTTGGTTGATTATAAGAATAAACAGGTTTATCTATATTATATGGAATCACATAGTTACTTGTTTTACCAAATTTTTTTTTGTAAAATGGCTTATTGTTTTACCAATTTTATGACAAAGAAAAGGCTTCTATATTTAAAATTTTGTGGTAAACCGAAAGCAAATAAATTGATTAGAAGCGTGTGGGCTCTATGTTATAGGTTATGAAAGAAATAAACACACGCACAGACAAGTCCACGTATGCCACGTGGCGACAGCATAACATACTCTAAAGTTTCCAACACATGGGAAGCTTCCTCGCGTCACGGCCTTAGCTTAAACCAGTTACAACATTTTTCTTTCTATTATGAAACTCTTCGAAGTCTATTAATTCCAAATGATCTTTTATTTCTGTGTGGCTCTTATTTCCCAATGACTAAATGTTGATTTTTTTTTTTTTTTTTTTTTTTCTTTTTTTTTTTGAACTCAAAAGTCATGTCTCTCGTAAATGCCTAATTCCTAAACCAGTTACAACAATCTCTTTCTGTTATGAAACTCTTAGAAGTCTATCAATTCCAAATGATCTTTATTTATTTATTTTTGTGTGGCTCTTATTTCCCAATGCCTAAATGTTGATTTTTCTTATAACGCAAAAGTCATGTCTCTTGTAAACTCAGCATTTTCAATTTTTTTTGTTATAACTCCAAAATTTGAACGCAAAAAAAGCTTATTCAATGAAAACCTTTTATCAAGAGAATATAAAAAACTTATTCAATAAGTGATACTTTGCGTGTTTGATGTAGAAATTAATTTTTTAACAAATTTGTCCATACAATATAATATATTATGTGTAATAGAGCTCTTGATACTAATGGTGAAATATATTATTAATATTAGTTCAGCATGTTATAGGGATGAACAAACAAACCATCTTATCTTCAATGACCTATGCATGTTGATCCACTAAAAGCTTTGTAGAAATTTAAAATAATTTGTAATCTATTCGGTAATTTGAAGTTTTTATGGTATTTAATTTCCGGAATAGAAAATTAACTACAAATGATATGGAAATTATAAAACATTTTAAATATAATTATACAATCAAATAATACCAAACAATTTTGACTATGTCACTACTAAAATAATATACTGATCAAATGTACACTGAGAACTACAAATATATATATATATATATATATAAGTAAATGTAAACAAAGTCGTCAATGATTATACAGGTTACCAATTCTAATTATATATTATATATATTGTCATCAAAAAATAATTGTGTAGTGTAGATTCAAATCCGCGTAATGTATATTGTTAAAAATAAGCAAATATCACTGAAGTAGGCATAAACAAATCACATTTTATTTAAAAAACGTCTAATCAATGTTTATTAAAAATAAAAAAGAACAACAACAACATATTCAGTAACTTGTTAACAAATAAGTTTATTATTATTTTCATTAACAAGAAAAGGAGTCTACAACTTTATAGTAACTCAAAATTTCATTTCATTTTTTTGGGATGGATTATACAATTTTTCTTCTTCTTCTTCTTCCTCCTTTTCACTAACCAGGAACCACTACCTATTTTTTTTAATATATTTACATCCATCTCCCACCAAACCCCAATTTTCAAAGAAAGTACAAAAAAAGAAAGAAAATTTTAATAAATTATATATTCCCATTTCAAAGAAAACGAAAAAAAGAGGCCTATGTGTCCTAAGATGATTCATCAAGAAGTTGAGAAACTCCACTAGATTCCGACCAAAGCCTTTGGTTAAACGCCACTTGAAGATGATCAGGTATGAACTGCGTACGACAAAGTGGACACGTCATCTGATTATATCCCATCATCCAACGGTCCAAACATCCCCGATGGAATATATGTCTGCAATTCGTCAACCGTCGGATCTCGTCGTCGTTTTCGAAATCATAGAGACACACTGCACAACATTCGGATTCGGGTCGGTTTAGATCCGAGAATCTAACAACGGGCAAGATCTCTCCGGCTAGTATCGCTGCTGAGTCTGGTTGGTTTGAGGTTGGTGGTGGGTCAGGCCATGAGGTTGTAACCGGGTCAGGTTCTAAGAAGTCGGGTAGACCTATGACCCGGAACATTGTGGAGATTAGTTTCCGGATCAAACCTAAGAAAGAGAGTAAGTAAATGAAGATTTTTGGGAGAAGGAGCTCGGAATAACCCACCGGAAAACCCATTGTCTTGCCGTTAAATAGAGAGAGGGAGAGAAAAGAGAAGAGAAGAGAGAGATAATTTGGATTGTGATGAATGATGATGAAGAGATGGAGAAGGGTGGGATTTATATATAGTTGGTTGTGTATGTGATGTGACCGTATTAGATGTGATTATGTTACTTAATTAATTAATGCATTATTAATTTAATAATAGGGTGTTTTTGTTTGCGTGTTTTTTTTTATTCGTTGGTGTTTGATTGATTCATTATTTTTCTTGATGAAGGATATAGCGAGGAATGTGGTGATGATGTTTCTTTAGTTATTAATTAACCTTTTTAATTTAATTTTAATTCCAATATAGTAGACTATGTATATATACATATTTTTTGATAAGGTCCAATATAATATAGTAGTATATTCCAAAACAGTAATTAATTGTCTTGGATTTTTACATCCGATTTGACATCAATACAATGAAAAACTTCAGAAAATATGTTATCATGAAACATATTATATAGGAGTATTAAAAATAATTCAATTACATTAAATACTCTTTATGTATCACAAAGATTGATTTTCTGAGGTTTTATTTTTGTATCAAAAAGATTGATTTCTTTTAAGAAATTTAATGCATTTATATTTTCAAAATCAATTAATTACTTAATATCTTTAATATTTAGTGTAATCATAGTTATTAAAAAATATAAATAGAGTAAAAAGTAATTTAAAATTAATTTTTTGCTATTTTCTAAAAATATTTATTATTATTTTTAATTTTGTTGAAAATTTGAGAAAATCAATTTTTGTGATAGAGAAGTATATAACAGCACTACAAACACAAAAGTCGTATATGGGTAGTGTTGTGACGAAAGAGAAACTAAACTCATATATTGTGTAGTGTAGTTAATTAGACTTAAAAGTCTTATAGTGCGACTTTTATTATGGCCGGGTCAATGTCACAGTTTAAATGACAACGATATTAGACTTTATTTACAAATTTTGGAGATGTCTGAATTTTGATATAAATTTCTCCGATTATCGAAAACATACAAATAATAATAACTTCGTCGTTTAATCTGCCTTTCCACTCTAAGAATTGATCTTTGCTTATAAGCCAAACTAGTACTAATAAAGTTAACCCTTTTGCAAAGTAGTATTCTCAATATTAAAAGCCTCCGAAAATATGAAATGCTGAAGAAAAAAGGACAGATATTAAATGATTATTGATAAAAAAGATATATATATATATTTTTGAAAATATATACTCCTTCGTCGACTTGGACTAGCTAGTGATTCTCAATGAAAAAATAAAATCTAGTTTTGTTGGAAAGTTCTTTAGAGAAATATATATATATATATATATATATCAATGTATTAATGTGAATATAGAAAACACAACAAGTAATCGAGGTGAAGACAGATTGTTAGGTTCATTTCATTTCATTATGTCTGTACCTATATATGTGTAATATGCATTTATATTTCCTAATTTAAATGTTTTTTACAAGATAACAAATCATAAGAATCAAATCACACTGTATTCTATATATAGACAATATACCAGAAAATATTAATTCGCTGTTACGTTTTGGTATAATTACTTAATGATTGATGGAGTTCGAATTCAAATTAGTGTTTGTATCTTCACATGACCCTGTCGAACTTTATCATTAATATTCGTCATTTAATTTGCTTCTAGAATTCTTGATCTTATTTGCTATTATGACCTGAAATTAACGAGGTAGAAAAGTACTACTCTTCAATTTCGATTTTGATTCCGTTTTTCCTAATATAGTTCTAGAATACAATATTACGGGATCTATTTCTAGAGAGGGAGAGAGTCATATGGGAATCTGACTAAAATGTATGAAAGAGCCAAAGCAGCACTGACCCCACCTCACACCCTCTCCAACATTTCACATTCCTAAATTTAACACTTTTTATTAGCAACATATTATATATATATATATATATGTGAAGTATATATATGTAAAAAAAAAATGCATTTACGTAAAATAGTAGGGTGGTTTTATACGTTTCAATAGAGTTTACAATTTCGTCGACATTTCTTATAATGTATTTTGGAAATTTTAGTTTGTCGACAAAAATACAAAAATCATTAGACTATTCATCTTCCACATACGTTTAAGTAGATCAAGTTTACCACACACGCATGACTCATGTTTAATTAGGGAAGAAGGTTAGGTAATAATTAAATAGTCTAATATATTTCACTAACTGTCAGTTTTTGGCGTTACTAGAGAGTAGTGAGTGATATTATAACAGATAGGCCAGCTAAATCCAGCCAAGATTAATCCCTTTTGCCTGGACAATTAATTTAACAACCAAATCAGTTTAAGAAAAATTAAGAAAAAAGCAATGATTTATAAATAAAGAAAAAATATATTATTTTCAAAATTCATTTGCTTAGTTCATTACTTAAGAACTGTGTTAAAAATTAGTTTAGGCAAAAGAAAGATTCAATGATCTTTTTAATTAAAATTTTTATCAGTTTTTTTCGTTTAACAATTGTTTCCACTTATTTTCATGGATTAATTAGAAAATTATTTATTTTACTTATTTTTACTACTCTTTCCTCAATATTCCAGAGGGGAGAATTTTCATTTTCTTTTAAATGAAAGCATGGTTTTATAGTTTCAATATAATTTTGTATCATCTCTGGCTTGAATGAATGATTTGTAAAATGTTATGCATTGTTATATTAAGTAACAATATAATTAAGTAAATCTCTTTATCAAAAAAAGAAAACAAAACAGTATAAGTAAATTTCACTATACATATAAAGAATGTATTGTCTATTTGTATTGGATCTGTTCGTAGATTACTATAGTGGCAACATGTTTTGCTTTTGTTATTCTTTGCAGGATTTAAATTATTATAAGAAATAGATGCAATAAAAGAAAATATTACAGGAACTGTACTTTAAGTTTAAAAAGTAGAGTTAAACATCTTTAAGTTGAAACTTGTCTGCTAATTCAACGGAAAACTACAAAATTCATTCCAGTTTTGCATGTCAGACACTGTCGTTTTTTGTCAGTAAGCGACCAACTAATCACTCTCATTATTTTAAACAACCAGCTAAACTATAATTAGTATATATCGTGTCTTTTAACCAAATTCTACATTTTAACCAAATTAAAACTTATTCGATTATTGATGTATATTTTCTCTATTTATTAGATTGATTATGTTTATTTTGCATCGAAAACCTTAGTTTAAATTTGGTACTATCATAAAACTAAAATTAAATATAACTGATCTCTTATTTAAAAAAATATAGTTCTAAAAATAAAATAAATTTTTATTAACAAAAAAAAATTGAGAACAAATTACATTATGTTAATGATTGGTCATGTAGACTGACTTGGACCACGTGGCTTTTTCTTTTCTAAATGCTTTTTTTTCCCTGGAAAAAAATAAAAATAATTTCCTTTGTATATTCAAAAATTCATCCGTATTTGTCAGACCGTACACTTTGCCTGTGTGGACACACGATTTATGTTTGGCGCGAGCACACTCATCCATCCAAATATTACTGTAGTCTGTAGTAATTAAAAGTTTTCAACAGAGAAAAAATAGTAAAGTGTAAGAACCAAGGAGTATATTGTTTAGTTTGAAAATAAAAAAAAATTGTTCAGTTTGTTTTATAAAATGTTTTTGTTTTGTTTGTTTGTTCTGTTCTATATAATCAACAAATATAACTTATTTTTTTAAAAAAATTATCCGTGAAAATTCATTTGTTTGTCCTTTATCAAAGAAAAAAATTCTTCTTTTTCTTTTTTTTTTGTAAAAATTACAATTTCTCTTTTTTTTTTTTTTTTTTTTTTTTAATTATGATTTTCAACGTTAACTATAAAGTAGAACAACTAGATCATTAAAAAATTTTTTACTCTCCATGGATTAAATAAAACATCATAGGAAAGAGAGGAAGTAGCTTAAATTCTAGAAAACAGTTTTAATAAATTATTCTTAATTTGTGATAATAGCTTATAAATTTTTTTAAAAATAAAAACAAAAACAAGACCGCCTAAAAGATAGATCGAAGGCTAAAGATATAGATCTATTTAGTATACTATCTGTTTTTATAAAGTTAGACTTTTAATGTTTTGTACATATACACATTTTTTTTACAAAAGCTAATGTATCCTTATTCATTAATTAAATATAATTTTTTTATTTATTTTAATTTTAGTTATCAGGGAAAAAAGGAGAAAATATCCTACAAAATTTACATAAGAAATATAACACATCTATTTTTATGAAACAACTTTATATTTTCCGTAAAACTCTATAGTTATGAAATGGAGAGAGCACTATTTTTCTTAACATAACTCTGTCAAACGCAACATAAAACTATTAAATAATGATCAATTATGTTTGTTGTAGATGTGTAATTTATCTAACCACGACAAACACAGTCACCACTAAAATTTTGAAGTGATCTTTAACCAAAAAAAAAAAAAAAAAAAAATGGTTCAAATATTTTAATCAAGTAAGATGATAGATATATAATAATAACAAACAGTAAAAGCTCTTTAAAAAAGAAAATAAAAGAAAAGAGTTACTGAAATAGCAGTACAAAGACAGCTAATACAAGAACTGAAGCAGCGAATCTATTGTCTCCTCCTCCAAGCAGGCAAAATAACGTGCCTTCCATTCACGTTATTCTTTTGATACTTTTCCCAATTTATATATTTAATCAATTCTTTTTGTTTTAACTTATCTTTTCTTGCATTCACAAACAAATTTTTATTTTTTTATTTTTTTCCATATACTCAAGGTTCTATACTGAAGCCTCTAATCCTCGGACTCGGGATAAGAACGGGCTTAGTCATCTTCTAAAGATTTATTAGTTCATCTCAGAATTCATATAATAATTTTTTTCAAGTTTTTTTTTGTTTCATGTTTAAAAGTAAAAAAGCAAGACTTATAAACATAATTAGCTGTTTCTTAGTTGACATATAATTGCGTTACAAACGAATACTTATTCTGGATATGAAAAAAAAATTATAAACGAAGAATCTGGGAATTTTTGGCTGTTATAAAAACAATTAATAAGACTTGTATCATTCACTAAAATTTATAAGGTATTTTGTTGTCAACTATTACTACAGTATAGTATTTGATCTATAAATATTTTATCAAAAACAATATGCATATAGGTTTTAGTGGAATCGATTATCTTAACTGGCTATGTCTACGTAAAGTGACAAATTACTTTTTCATTAAACCATATTCTTATCGCCCACCAAACATGTAAAATTTTTAATTGAACCTGACGAAATCATTTTTAAATCTGTAATGTTGGTTGTTAATTTCACCTGTGTCGTTTTAAAAATGAAAAAGCTTAATTTCTTGTCTTTTTTTTCCACGTTATTATTGTTCTTTCTTCAAAATCAAATTCTTACTTTTTGATATATAAAATTCACTTGTCAGAAAAAGAGATATATTTTTTATTCGGCCGAAAAGACCCATCTCACATGACTGAATTAGGCCATACGAATATAATTGGGCCTTATATATGGGCTCCAATGCTTCATTACATCGGCTCTTGAGGCTAAGAGCCCAAGTTTCAAAGTTAAACAACAAACTTGATTTGTAATTAGCTATATATCCTATATGTTACATCCGTTTCTTTTATTTATACACTAGGGATGTAATCGCGCTACGCGCGATTCACTTTTAATTAGAAATTTTACGTATTTGATAATATAAAAGAGTAGAATTTTTTGTGTAGTTAGAATAATTATGTTAGTTTTTCATATATCAAGTTTAAATATAAAAGTAAATAGACAGGAAAAAGTATAGAAGAAATGGAATTACCATAAAAATGTCTCTCATACTTTTGAATAAAATTCTGTAATTTTTACATAAAAGCTATATGCTTAAGAACTTATATTTTTTTTATTAAATGGTAAGATGTTTAGACAAATCCTTTCCAGGGTTATGAGTACCCTGTCAAGCGGGTCAATCCGCGACCCGCCCCGCAGCGGGTTCTAGTAATTTTTCGATCCGCATCAATCCGTAACCCGCAACCCGCCAAACAAACAACCTTTACCCGCATCCGTCCCGCTTAAATTTGCGGGTACCCGCGGGTAATCCGCAAATAATTAAATATAAATAAAAAATTAATTTTTAAATTTTTTTTAGTAAAATTAATATTTATTAATAATTTTTTAGATTAAAAAACAAAAATTCCTAAATTTAAAATAAAGTAAAATAATAATTTGGATAGAAATATATATTTTTATAATATTTTTAATTTTATCTACTAAAATAAATTAAATAATAATTATTAATTAATTAATTTTTTTTTTATATAAAATGCGGGTACCCGCAAACCCGCTTTGGAAAATTTGATGATCCGCATCCGCCCCGCTAAAAACTATTTCGACCCGCATCCGCGACCCGCAATTTGAAAAAAAAAAAATTCGACCTGCATTCGCCCCGCGGCGGATCTAACGGAGCGGGGGCCGCGGGTTTCTGATTAAATTGACAGACCTAGTTATGAGCAAATAAACATAATTCTCATATTGACGAAAGTATTCTCTACACTGAAAAGGTGCATAGATAAAAAAAAGCCTCAGATTAATGAGATGAAAAAGGTGATTACTTTTCACAGCAATATTTGAGTGCCAAGGAGATGAGCACATACATTTCATCTGCCATATTAAAAGGTAAATCAAATTTCTCTATACTCTCACACCAGTTAGATCTGGCCTTCCCTCCGAAGGTTTACGCTTCACCTTCTGTGATTTTTTCCTGTCAATTTTAAGTTCAGCAATTAACCTGGTTATTTACAGGAAATTCAAAAGGATAAGTTTTTACGCATTTTCACATAAACAAAAGGAAAAAGATTTGCTCAGCTTCACATGTAACTGTCGTTCCAACAATATTTTCCTTATCATAAGGAGTAAGACATGCAGGACATGACCCTCTGTCTTATCATTTTCGGCCATCTCTATAATATGATGCCAACACTAAACTCATATATGTAAAAATCACAGGTATATACATAACAAAGGTGATCGATTATAGATCACCTCAGTGGTACAATAAATGAATACAACATAAATCTCTTACTATAAGAAAGGGTACATTCTGAAGATACTTATTGACAATGTAGGTCAACTAAGATGAAACAGTTCAAAAAAATGATCTCAGACTACAAATCATGGTCTTTTTTCCAACAGAACACAGTTCCACAGAAAATTGTGTAAATATCTACACCACATATATAACTAATAGAAACTCAAATTCATTTAAACACTCTTTGATGCTTAAACTTCAACTTATAAGAAAAAGATAAAAAAAAAAAAGATTGAGGCTCTCTTTTATCTTGAAGCAAACTATGTTTCCATTCTCTTTTCGTACTTTTGATCTCGTATCTCTCGAATAGAAGATAATATGTTTCTGATTTGCTTGTCGATGCTCAGAGCGAGCTGCGGTGTCAAGCTATCAGCTTTGAAGCTTCTCCATGTCTCTTGTTGTTTCTTTTTGGACAGATAGTATGTAACGATGCTTGGAACACATATCGTAAGAGAAAAATATGAACTTTTTCCTTGGATGTGTCCACAGTTTGAGTACAATAATTGGTTGGCTTCATGATGTGGTTGCCCAAGAACAGAGAAATGGAGGAAAAGGGATGTGTTTGTCATAGTAAGATGAAATCATAAAATTTGTCTTTCAAGATATTCACTTTTCATAAGATAAGTCTTTTGAAATGAAAATATGACTATATAGATGGAAATTTAGATATATTAAAGTTGAGATACTTACATGGTGAATCATATGGCCTGAAAGATTGGCTTCCCTTCACAGCTTAAATGAATGCTAATAGTTACTATGTGGCTTTTCATAGCTGGTGTTAGAGTACTTCTTGGTATCCCTTACGACATGTTTAAGTTTGTATAGTATGTCTGTCGAGTCTAAATTTCTTTTCACACCTGAAAGGTAGAATAAATTTCTGAGACAGCACAATGTAAAGCAAATAAGGAGAGAGTTCACATATGTTGAATTAAGAACAGATTTCATAAATTCAATGCTACTTATTGAGTTAATTACTTACCAGTTGCTAAGCACTTTTCTGTGTGTTTAGAGATTTCGGCAAATGATTTGTTTTTCAGATTCATCAGCCTCAGGTGACTCTAGAGGATCAATCATAGAGGAAAGAAGAATCATCATTTCTTCTGGACTTCATCATCATCCATTTCTCTAATTCATTCCACACTAAGCCATATAATACCCTGCTTCATTGAAAGTTGAAAAGCATATATATTTCACATACTCTAATGGCTCACTTGAAGCAGACAATAAGAGTATGGAACTTTGATTTACTGACATGGTAAATCCTAAATAGAATTCGGGCAAAACGTAAGGAAACTACTCAAGCATGGACGGAGTTGGTAAAATTTCTATTACTCTGTGGCGGTTGACATGCCACTTAGTAATAGAGTCGCCAGTCTACACCTCAATCGCTACCAATGCATGTGATTAGTGAGCAGTCAATTTGGCCAATTTGGATATAAAGAAGAAAAGACAAATCTAGATGAAGAAGTTAGAGGATATAGACCATACCTTTGGACGATCCTAATACCCTAGCCGAGTCAACCTCGATGAAGAAACTGTAAACATGGAGGTATTTTAAGTAGTTTTTTTTTCCTGTAACGGAGAGGAAGAAGAAAAGTCTAAAGTAGAAGAAGAGTTGATTTTTCTTGCTTCGTTTAATAAATCATGGGCTCCGAAATGGCCCATTTACAAACAAACGAAAAGGTGATCTGGCTTCTTCTTTTATTTTGCTGAGCTTGTATGTTTTAGAAAGGGTATTGAGAGATGACACATGGCATACTAAGAAAGAAGTTAAAAAAATCTGACGTGGACACCTTGAGGAGGCTTAAAACCTCCCTTTTATTAGTGGTAGATTGATTGTTAAGCATCAAAAACTTTTTAAATCAAATCATATCCAATCATTATCAAATGCAGACACAAACAAATATATTAACTAAATTTAACAAAAAATGATTATGAGATTGAATAAAACAAAATTTGATGATATTGAAAGAATAATGGTCTCCACACAGTATACAACATCCAAAATAAAAAATCGTCATCAAAGTGTCGTGGGTGGTTCATTATGCATTTGGGCTTGGGCCCACACTACAAACAATTCCGTTGAAAATTTTACTCGCTTCTCGACAACAAAAACAGTTTACTTTTTGCCTCTCCAAAAATATCCTCTATATAAAATATAATTTTATAAATTACATTCCTCTTTTTTTTGTTAATTACATTCCTTTTATAGCTTACAAAATTAATAAATTCAGATTTCAGAGCATACGCAGATATATTTACGGATAATAGCACTAAATATAGAAATGGAGGGAAAAAACATAACCATAATAAACACCAAAATGTTTTAAAATTGAAACCAAATCCAATTACGATAACTTTATTTTGAGTTCAGAATTTAGAAAATCAATACAACCACAAATATAAGCTTTATAGAATTGCTCACACCTTAATGGGACAATGATTAATTCGAGAAAAAACGAGCATCTTTGTTAATATCAAAGCTCTATATATCCACTGCGATAAACGATAAACCCATCGATAAAAATCACAGAAAGTATAAAATATATACATTTCCTTTTATATAATAATACAAAAAAGTGAAAAAAAAAAAATTAAAAAAATTTGCACTAAAATCTAAGCGTTGTGCATTTATCACTTCTGGCACTGTCGTTGCCTCCATGGCATCAATTACAATCACGAGATTTACAACAACCTTCCAAAATCTCGGGTTAACGGGTCAGGTTTAAGTCCGTTAATTTCGGGTTTTAACCCGAAAACCCGACCCTGTTTCCATCTTCTCCTCAACGGTTATGTTTTCTCCTGCAGTGATGATATCACCAGTCTCTCTCGTCTGAAACCCGAATTCTCGACCCGACCCGTTTCCAAGTTCGTTTTTGGATCCGGTCATGGACTTCTCAACGGCTACAACTACGGCTGCAGCTGCGACGGCCAACGGTTACAGTTCGCCGCGTGACTCTTCATTCCCTTCAAGCTTCACTAAGTTCAACTCCGCTTTAACTGCTGGTCTTCTAAATCCGATGTCTCCTCCGCCGCCTCCGGCGATGCTCGATAAAACACGATCAAGTCCGACGCTATTCGAAATGATGGCTAGCGAAGCTGATACTACAGGTAGAGTTCCAGTTCAGATCCAGAACGGCGTGCTTCCATCTCCGTCGTCCTCATCTTCTTCTTCTTCCTCGGCGGCGGCTACGGCGGCGAGGACGACGAATGTGAATCATCTCGTCATTTCAGCTCAGGATAAACAAGCACTTGCGATGCAACGGATTTCGGATCTTCTGGTGATTCGGAGCCCCGGGAATCAGTTTAACGATCCGACTTCGAGTGATGTTAAGCTGACTCTGAGCTCTAAGGATGGGATTAGCATCACTATGTGTGTGCATAGGCAGATTCTTGTAGCTCACAGTAGATTTTTCGCTATGAAATTGTCAGATCGATGGTCTAAGCAGCAGCTACCGCCGTCGTCTTCTCCGTATATTGTTGAGATCTCAGATTGTGATGACGTTGAGGTTTATATTGAGACGTTGATGCTGATGTATTGCAGAGATCTAAGGAAGAAGATGATGAGACATGACGTTTCTAGGGTTCTTGGTATTTTAAAGGTAAATACTCAATTCTGTGTGCTATGATTCAATCATTGTTCAGTATTTGCAATCACATTTTGTTCCATTGTTGTTTGTTCACTCAGGTTTCAGCTGCAATTGGGTTTGATGCTGGAGTGCTTTCATGTTTGGAGTACTTGGAAGCAGCACCATGGTCAGAGGATGAAGAATATAGGATTGCTTCATTGTTGTCTGAGTTACATCTTGAGAACGTTGGTGCTACTGAAGTTTTGAGAAGAGTTTCTGTAGAAGCTAGTAATGGGAATAACGGGAGTAATGGTGGTGGTAATGATGAGGTGCTTTTGAATCTTTTGCATATTGTTCTTGAGGGAAAAGATGAGAAAGCGAGGCGTGATATGAAAACCCTTGTTTCCAAAATGCTTAGAGAGAATTCGTCTGGTAATGATCTTAGGAAAGAGTCGTTGTATTTGGCTTGTGACGGGTGTTTACATAAGCTTAAGCGGCAGTTTCTACAAGCTGCGGAGTCGGATTTGGAGAATGTAGATCAGATAGCAAGACAAGCGGATAATCTGCATTGGATTTTGGATATTTTGATCGACAGACAAATCGCAGAGGATTTTATAGTGATGTGGGCTTCTCTTTCTGAGCTATCCGAGGTGCACGGTAAGGTCCCGGTTGTTCATAGGTTTGAGATTAGCAGAGTAACAGCAAGGATCTTTGTAGGAATTGGAAAGGGACAAATCTTGACACCGAAAGAAGTTAGATGTTTGCTACTGAGGAATTGGTTGACACCTTTCTACGATGATTTTGGTTGGATGAGGAGAGCTTCGAAAGGGCTTGATCGGTATTTAATTGAGGATGGTTTAAGCAATACCATACTCACTTTACCTCTTGCTTGGCAACAAGAGTTTTTCCTAGCTTGGTTTGATCGGTTCTTGAACTCAAATGAAGACTGTCCTAATATCCAGAGAGGGTTCGAAGTTTGGTGGAGACGGGCGTTCTGGAGACGGAAAGAACAGAGTCAAGAGCCTGCTCGGCTAAGAATCACAGCTTCAGCTACTGAAAACTCTTGAGAGATCTATCTCTCAGGTCTGTTTAACCCTACGTTTATTCGTCGGGTACCTTTGCGCTGTTTCTTGACGATCACACGATGAGAAAGAGTATGAAACTAAGTTCAAAAGATAAGGCAAATGATGAATGAAGATGTGTAAGATTAATCGGTTTTTAATACCGCCATCGCGGTTAGAATTAGTTTGATACGGGTTTTGCATGAATTTGATCGTTTGGTATTAGTTTTCATTTTGATGAGTCGGAGCTCGTTTTTGTACATCTCTCTGAGTTTTTCTTAATCTTCAACTAGATTTGAACCCACGGTTTTTTATATAAATTTATAGTTTTATTTATTTATTTACTGTTTGTTAAATATAAAAATTTGATATGCGGATATAGATATTAATTTGCTATGTTTCGTATATATGGGATATCATGTTCTTAACAAACAAAATATAAAAATATGTATAAACAGTAAAAAAACAAAGTAAGTTAAAATTACACAAAAAAATACAAAGTTTTATACTTTTGTTCACATGAGCTTTACTCTTCTATTGTATACTACTGTATTGTAAATTTCAAAAATTCTAAAACAACCAAAAGAAAATTTTTGAGCTGTGCGATTATCTTTTAACTGTAACATTAAAATGTACTCTTCTATAGAGTCGAATTCGCAGTACACCACAAGTCAATTGTTTTATTTTCATGTAGTTTTATTTTCAATTGGATCTCTATATACTGAAAATTTTAAAAATATTAAAAAGTACAAAAAATAATAGAAATTTGTTAATGCTATATATATATATATAATTGTTGTTCATTTTTGTTTCTTTAGTTTTTAGTAATGTTTATATTTTTGTGTAATTTATATAAACATTATCTTCTCGTGATGAGTCGAACCCGCTGCAAACCGCTGATCAAAGTTTTCTTAATCATTGTAGCAAATGTTTATATTTTACAATTTAATATTTTATGTTTAAATTTTCAGATAATTAATAGCTTTTTAGAATTGGTTCATTTCGTTTTTATAATTATTTTTTCTTTTAGTTAAATGTGTTTTACCAATAAATGAGTTTCAAGTAAAAAAAATTGAAATCTATAAGTTTTCAAAATTATGAAAAATGTAGTAAATGGTGATTTTTTTGAATGCTATAACCCACATATTTAACCAAAAAATGAGTATCAAGAAAAAAAATATTGAAAGCTATAAGATCTCAAAAAGGGAGGTAAATATGATTTTCTGAAGGATACAACCCACATATTTTACCAAAAAATGAGTTTAAAGCCAAAAAAATTGAAATCTACAAGTTCTCAAAAATAATAAAAAATATGATTTTTTGAAGGCTACCCACATATTTTACCAAAAAATTTAAAATCTACAAGTTCTAAAATATTAAAAAAATGGAGTGAAATGTGATTGTTTGAAGGGTATAATCCACAAGTATTACAAGAAAATGAGTATCAAGGCAAACAATTTGAAATCTACAAGTTCTCAAAATAATGAAAAATAGAGTAAAATGTGATTTTTGGAAGGCTATAACCCACATATTTTACAAAAAATGAGTTTAAGTAAAAAAATTTGAAATGTAGAAGTTCTCAAAATAATCAAAAATAGAGTGAAATGTGATTTTTTGAAGATTATAACTCATTGATGAGTTTCAAGCCAAAAAAATTGAGATCTACATGATCTCAAAAATTATGAAAAATGTAATGAATTGTGATTTTTGAAGGCTATACCCACATATTTTACCAAAAAATGAGTATCAAACAAAAAAATTTGAAATCTAGAAGATCTCAAAAATAATAAAAAATAGAGTGAAATATGATTTTCTGAAGGCTATATAACCCACATAATTTACCAAAAAATGAGTTCCAAATAAAAAAATTGAAATCTAGAAGTTTTAAAAAATAATAAAAATAGAGTGAAATATGATTATTGGAAGACTATAACCCACAAATTTTACCAAAAAATGAGTTTCAAGCAAAAAAATTCAAAATCTAGAAGTTTTCAAAAGTAATAAAAAAGGAGTGAAATGTGATTTTTTGAAGGGTATAACTCACATATGAGTTTCATTTAAAAAAAATTAAGATCTACATGATCAAAAAAATAGTAAAAAATGGAATGAGATGTGATTTTTTGAAGACTATAACCCACAAATTTTTCCAATAAATGAATTTCAACAAAAAAAAATTGAAATCTACAAGTTTTCAAAAATTATGAAAAATGTAGTGAATTATGATATTTGAAGGCTATATAACCCACAAATTTTACCAAAAAATGAGTATGAAGATTTTTTTTTTTGAAATCTAGAAGATCTCAAAAATAATAAAAAATGGAGTGGAATGTGATTTTCTCAAGGCTATATAACTCACATATTTTACCAAAAAATGAGTATTAAGCCAAAAAATTTGAAATCTACAAGTTTTCAAAAATAATGAAAAATAGAGTGAAAGGTGATTTTTGGAAGGCTATAACCCACATATTTTACAAAAAATGAGTTTCAAGTTAAAAAAATTTGAAATGTAGAATTTTTCAAAATAATAAAAATGGAGTGAATTGTGATTTTTTGAAGGTTATAACTCATAACTCGCAAATGAGTTTCAAGCCAAAACACTTGAGATCTACATGATCTAAAAAATAATAAAAAATGGAGTGAGATGTGATTTTTTGAACGCTATAACTCACAAATTTTACCAATAAATGTGTTTCAACAAAAAATTTGAAATCAACAAGTTCTAAAAAATTATGAAAAATATAATGAATTGTGATTTTTGAAGGCTATAACCCACAGATTTTACCAAAAAATATCAAACAAAAAAGCGACGGAAGCCGATAAGAGAAAACTCCAATGGAATGAAGGCAACACAAATACTCCTACGCTGTTGCCGGATTCTGGTCGGATGAATACTCTCTCGGAAAGAGAGACAAAAAATGAGACTTTGAAATTGAAACTTCAAAATCATCGCTTTAGATTTATTAGAAAGGTAAAGCCTAATTACAATCAAACAAAAGGAAAACAAGAAAAACATAAAGGAATGGAGATGCACGGTGCCGGCGTGATGCCGATCACCGGCAAAACAGAAACGGCGGTTATGTGGCAAAGATTGAGGAAGAAGAAAAGTCGCACTTCTAGAGAAAACCAAGCGATTATAACTCTTAGAATTTTTTTCAAAGCAACTTTCCACTTATGTTACGGTTTTGATTCTGATTCTAAATGCACCAAGTTGTCTTCAAAATCCGGTTATGTGATGATTTTGTTGTATATTTGAATCTGGCTTAAAAATCCGGTTATGGTGATCTATATATATATTATTTGACATGTAGTTTTGAGGCAACGGAGGCCTCTGAGGCTATAGTTGGGGGTTGCAATTATAGTTTTGCCCCTGAGTGTGAACAGAATCTAACTTAAAAAAGAATATTTTTTTGACGATTTTTCCATAATTCTCTAATTTGGGCTGAACGATTTAAAATTAAAACGAATTTGGCCTATTAGGCTTCATAAAAAACTTGGATTACATTTTTTCTAAGCCCATCAAGAATTTGGTTTGACCTAGATTTTCCCTATAAATATATATTTAAACAGTATTATCGATCATTAAAAGTCTTCGTCGACGTCACTGTTTTAGATTCCTGATCTCTCATAATCTATGGTTCCATTCTAAAAGATAAGTAACTTCATTTTTTTTCAATTCGTCTATGCTTTATGGTCAATCGCTTTGTTCGATTTTGCTTATTAGATCATGTTTCTATCGTTTGATTTGTTTATTCAGTTATAGCTTCATGAGATCGGTTTGTTCTCGCTAGAATACCATTTAATTATTGATTCTTACACAAGTACAAACAGCTAAGTCCATCGCCATCTCATAATTTATTATGAAAATTTTATTAAGTTATTGGAGATCTTAGTATTGTGATCGTCACATGCCTTACGTTCAATTTAGTATGCAATATGCCTCTTTGATATAATTTATTTTACTGTTCCATCTTTGACTTATGTGATTTAGTATATGGACTTGAAAAGAAATTAATGGAGGTTCCTAAACTCTCATGTTGATCGACACATGCTTTATTATATATTAATTTATGACTGATTCATACTTTACTCATTCATGATTAGTGTTTGACGTTTGTGATATGTAGTTTTAAGATTCGTTGTTGGTTACAACTGATTTAATAGATCATGAAATCTTTTTATTAAATCGTATATAATGATAGACTAATTGTTTTTTAGTATTTTGAAATAAAAGGTTTAATATAAGAGAATGAGCAAAAAAAAAAAAAAAAAAAAAAAAAAAAAAAAAATCTAAACTGAGTCTAAGTGATGCTGTCTCCGTTCTCCGACGACGATGTCTCTGACCGTGATCTTAACCCTTTCCATCAAGAGAAAATAATTGCATCGAGATAAATAACATATAATTATATATTATACAGCTTTTACCATATTATGATAGTATCAAATATGAATACAAGTCATCATGCTTTATGCTTCGATCCGTTTGGTTAATTATCATTACACAAAGAGATCTATTTGTTATCACTTGTTGCTTCATTATATATTGTTCCATGTTTTTCATCAATGGTGTTTCCGATCTCCGTTATTGTCGAGATAAGTATTTCTCGCCACAGGCTTTTATCATAATTTATGCTTTGTAATGAATCTCAATAAATCGGCATGTTAGTTTAAAATTATGATAAACTATGATAAAGTGATTACATGATTGATAGAAATTATTTGAATTTACGCATAAAATCCGTTGAACTTAAATTTACATGAAATTTCGATTATAAAATCTGCATTGTTTTCTATTACTGAATAGAACCATATTTGGCACGGATTTTTGCACATAGTTATTTTAATCGAATTTTACAAAATATGATTTCGTACGGATTTTGCACGGAATTAATTTCACACAAATTTTTACTGAAAACAATTATCGTTTATAATGATTTAGCACTGTATTGGCACTGGTTCTCTGATGCTTATATTTTCTCATGTATAACCTGATTTTGCACGAAATATGTACATGGTTATCAAATTATCTTGTTTGATGAATTAAATGGATTTATTGAGAACATATATTATTTGACATGTAGTTTTGAGGCAACGGAGCCATGAGGCTATTGTTGGGGTGGCTAATTATTTTCCAACCATTAATGAATTCACTTATTTACGAGGGTATGCCACTCGCTTTTATAAAAGGAAAAAAAATACAAAAATGGGCCTATTTTAATCGGACCTAATACTATAAATTGTGAATTCGACCCATCGTTTATTTTTGTTAGATATAGTTTTATCTGGGTCATTTGGGCCATATCTTTATATATAATATTTGAAAATATAGTTTTATCTGATTTTATGATATTTCTGTTTTTCCAATTCAGCCTAGAATATCCGAAAATATTTACTAAATATTGCATTATACACTATCTGAAGGAAAATTTCTATTAATTTAATATTAGATATCTTTAAAATATGTAAATCCTAGATTATGCAACCACCTTTTCCATTCATATAAATAGTGAGTTTAAGTTTTCATATAACCTAATATCGTTCTCTGTATTAAAATTTAGGGTTTAGGGTTTTTAAGTTGTGATGGTTTTGTTGTTTGAGTAGAACGTTTGATTGACTGTTTTGAATAAATAATCTTTTAACATCATCTAATGGTATATTATATTTTTCAGGTAATGGTTTTGATCTTCACATAAAAAGAAAAAGTTGAAGCGGAGGAGGAAGAAGAAACCATTTTAACAAAACAAAGAAGAAAAAACGAGGAACAAGGTGATCTATTAAGTATGAAAAATGCTTAGGGTTGCAAGAAACGTAATTAATATAAGACTGAGTGGGAACATCAAGAACTTCATTTGATGGTTTGTGAGAATAAATTGGGAGATAAATTTTTTTTATGGTTTGTGATAAGAAACTGGGAGATGAAAATTTCTCTCCGCAGGAAGAACTTGGCAAGATAAATTTGTTTACCCTTGTCGAAATGAGGGAAAGAAAAACCAGTGCGAAAATGAAACTTTATGAACATGAGAAGGAGATTAGGGTCTGGAGACTGAAAGCATCAAACTTAAACAAAGGTTGTTCAGAAAAAGCCAAAGAACACAAAGCTCATAAAAATGGAGAATTGTTCTCTTGAAAAAATCGATTAGTTGTTAAGGGTGAATAAAACTTAAAACTGCAGAGAATTTTTCAAGAAGCTAGGGGGTACATATGGAAGAAGATTGAAGAGTTGTCATTAGCGAAAAATAAGAGCTTGGACAAAGGAACCGACATGTGGAGCATTATTCAAGAAGCTGAAGAGCTCAAGAGGAAGGGAACTTGATTGTTGAACACGACTCAATAGTTGTAACTTGTCAGAAGTAAATGAAAGATTTTCTGATAAATAAACCAAAGTGTGAAGCACTGTTCTAGAAAATGAGGTCCACAGGAAAAGGTCATTGACACAATCTTGGTTCAGGATCACATAGATTTAAAGACGAAGACAATATCTCTAATTCACATCTTCCACAAATGTGATGAACTGAATCAATGTGAGTGACTTCTTCATCCATAATTTCCCATATTCCATAAGAACACAATGACTTATACCAACTACAATTATTTTCTTACAAATTACATGTAAAAATAAAAATAAGAACAACATAAAATATATTCTCTTTTAAAATTATAATTGATAGACCATCATAAGTGATAGAGAGGAAGGAGAGACCTTGGCGTGATAGCTTATCTCATCCTAAAGTGCTTAGACAGTACAAGCTCAACATTTTTCTAGGCGTAGGGCGAGAAAAATGTTTTGGATCCTTAAAATTTCTTTTTGTACATTTTGTAATAGAAAAAAATATATACATATAAAATATTTTTTGGACGCTCTTCAATCTAATAGTTTTTAATATTTAAACTTATAAATAAAAAACTGGATCCTTTAATCATTAGGGGACGGAATTGGAGCTCGGACTGTCGCGCCTCTTATCCCCCCCACTTGAGCCGACAATGTGTCTAAAACACTTCAGTAAAATCTTTTCCTCTAATCTCAAGAATGTTTATTTTTTTTCGTTCGAAATTACATTCCCATTTAAGATGTGACATAAACAGTTTATGGTGGCAATTTTGTTTGCTATGACTACGAACAAAAATCAAAGCCAAACATTTATAAAAAGTTAAGATATTTCTTCTTTGACATGTCTTTTCCCATGGATGACAATATGTTGTCGAAAAAGTTTTTCAAAATATCGTTTAGTTTTAAACTTCTTAGTTTTTGGAATTTTTTAATTTGTTTAAGACTTTATTAGATTTGGGCTCTTAGGTCTTTTATCTTTTGTTATACTAACAATTACCTGCAACTGTTTTGAAAATTTAATTTTTGATTTCTATTTGAATGACCGAACTACAAATTGTATACTGTGTAATATCACATTTTAGTTTTTTAAAAAAATTAAGGAACTTAAAAAGTTATAAAATTAAACAAAAAAACAACAAACATGTTTTATACCCCGCGCGAAGCGTGGGTACCTCACCTAGTGATTTTGTATATTTGATGCTTTGGAGATTTACATTATGAGTTATGCAATTATCTGTCTGTTTTTTTTTTTTTTTTTTTTTTTTTTTTTTTAGCAATATTCTAAATTCCTAATGATATCTTCACTGAAAACGTTAATCCAGGATCCAAAATATCGTCTCACTTAATTAAATTTAGGGCTTCTTTGTCTTCCATTAACAATCTACTCAGCCTCTCTGGAAGAAAACAGCAACCTGTGGCTAACACTGATCTTAATTTACTTGAAACAGCGACGATGATGATGTCAAACCTTCCACATGATTTGGTCGAGGAGATTCTCTCTAGGGTTCCGTTGACATCTCTAAGAGCAGTGCGATTTACTTGCAATATGTGGAACGCTTTAACCAAAGATCAGAGCTTTACAGATAAGCACATCGTCAAAACAACTGCATCAGGAGAAAGAGAGTATCTAATGGTTAAGGATCATAGTATATATTTGATGGGCTTTAATCTCCATGGAGTTCACAACAACGTTGATCTATCTATAAAGTGTAAAGGTAAACTTATTAGCCTTGACAATTCAGATAAACTATTATTTAGATCTCAGGTCTTTCACTGCAAGGGTTTATTGTTATTCCTATCAAGAAAACACACTGGTACTAGTCTTGTGGTTTGGAATCCGTTTTGTTTGAAATCAAAATGGATCAAACCTAGAGATAAGTATGGGAGTTCAGACACGTTTTTTCTCGGGTACGATCATTCCTGCGGTAGCCACAAAATCTTGAGGTTTTTCGATTCAAAAGAACTCGAAATCTACAGTTTGAACTCCAATTCATGGATGGTTTCTAATGCCACTATTGAGTGGGATACTGTGTATATAACACCTAGCGTATCTTTGAAAGGAAATACTTACTGGTATGCAAGAGATAAGGAATCAGGAGACCGTTACTTATTCTGCTTTGATTTTACGAGAGAGAGATTCGGACCGCGCCTGTATACGCCCTTTGATGGAGGTTATTCGTATCTATCTGTGGTTAAAGAAGAGCAGCTTGCGGTGTTATTACAGCGATGGGATAAACTGAAGATAGAAATTTGGGTTACAAACAAGATTGAGCCAGATGCGGTGTCATGGAGCAACTTCTTAATAGTTGATATGCAACCACATTGTCGATTTGGGAATTTCTTTATAGACGAAGAAAAGAAAGTCGTAGTTGTTATTAATCAAGAAGAGATGGAGAGGTTTCACCTCATTTGCAATGTAGCTTACATCAATGGAGATGAAGGTTATTTCAAAAGAGTTGACTTTGGAGAATCTCGAGACACACAACTTCGCCCAATCTTCTGCTCTTATGTTCCAAGTTCTGCGCAAATCAAGTAAACCAGATTATTAATTTTTTTTTTTTTCACATGTAAAGGGTTAGACGTTTACATTTACATTATGAATGTGAGGTATTTTTGCTAAACTATGACATTGTTGGCTTTGTAGCTAATCTTCAAAATCAATAATTTAAACCCAAAACTCAGTTCTTGCTTACCCGCCAAGGTTCTCAAGTCTTCTCTTAGCTAATAAAGTAAATCTTTGATCTCTCTCTGGTTATTATCCACTTAGATGATTGTTACAATCTAAAGCTGCTGATGTTTGGAACTCAATACGATCTCAATCAATTGTATGTTTCCGCCAAGTAGAGATGCCTTATGAGATGGTAAGAATGAGAAGCCATCCAGAAGTTTAACACACTTCAGGCCCCATTTTACCATCAGGAACTCAATTAGATGATGTCCACTGCAAAATCAAATCAAAAAACAAATGTAAACCAGAACAGAAGAAATCGTCACCCTAATCTTGTTGTAGATATAATATTAGACGACTAGGAAGAATGAAAGAAGAAGAATTTGTGTACCTTCTGTTATGATATGTAGTGATAAAAACTGTATCTGGTAAACTTTGTAGCAGAAACGAGACAGTCGCAAAGAGATCATCAAATGCTAAACAAAACAAAGGTCCAAATACACATTTCAGCTTATTTTCACAAGGGAAAAAGAAAAGGGCCAAGACCAAGACCAAGAAAAACAAATGAAACTTACCACTTGAATCATACAACACATCAGCTCCAAGTATAACGTTAGGTCGCAGTTCGAATATCGGTGCATCCCACACTCCCCAAGTGAGACCCATTACCTGCAATAGACAACAACCACAATAAACTTATAGAAGCAAACTCTCCAAAATTTAAATTTTTTTAATAATAATCCAAACCCAATAAACTCCATGAAATATAAATGTAATTGATAATTCAGGGGTGTTATATCGATAAAAAGGTGAAGAATATAGTTTACATTACATTACAGTTTAGCTTGTTAAGCTCACAGACTCTTCTCATATTATCCAAAACCTGCATATATATGATATGACACAAATTAACAAATTAAAATCATAATCTTGGAACCAAATAACAAAATAAGAAGATCAATTTCACACACCTCTCGTTTAGTTGCATCATCGGTTAGTGTGACATTAGCCCCAATCTTTGCAGCTACTAAACCGGGCAAGGAAGTACCAGCACCAAGCTACAAATACAAACACAGAATACAATCACACATATCCCAATTTTGTAATCAATTTCAAAATCAACGGTTTAAGGAAAGATTGGTTTTGATTAGAAATGTACCTCGAGAACTGAAGAATCACGAAATCGAGATCTCTGTTGCCAAACATACTCAGCGAGGATAACGCTGCAAGGCCAAACAAACAATCCATACTCTTCCTTCATATTCTACACATAATCACAGACGAAACGTTGAGAACGAAAGAAGAAGAAGAAGCCCGATTCGAAATCACCAGTGAGAGCTTTAATACCTCAATAATAGAAATAGAAATGGAAGTTTCAGAATCTCCATCACCGTTAAATACATGCTGAGAAATCGTCGTCGTCGTCGGAGTAGTAGTCATATTTCGAAAATTTGAATAACGTCTCCGTGAAGAGCTAATTAATTAGGGTTTTTAAAATTGAATGAAGAAGGGAATTATTTTGAAATTTGTCCCACATCGGTTAAGTAAAGGAGTGAGGTATGATTAGTTGGGTATTAAAAGGGTTAGTAGTGGATCAGTGATAAAATATGATCCTTCAGGCAAGTTAAAGGGGAAATGAGGAGTGGTTTAAAACTCGCATTAATGCGAGATGAGTGTTTCGCTCAGCCTGTTACGACAATTGAGCGCTCTCCTTCTTTATACAATCTGATCCCTCTTCTGAATGGATTACTTTTAGTTTCATGAATTTAAGTGTTTTGTTTTTGGTTGTCCAGTCATAAATGTTTAGTAAATGCTTTTAATAAATTTATATTTTAACATCAATTTTTATTTTAATAGTCTGGATTGAATGTGGAACATCTAGAAATTCTTTGGTTTTTGAAAAAGAAAGTGAAACAAATTTGAGTTGGTTTGATATGATTAGAATTTAAGTTTTAGTTTTAAAGCTGGCCAGTGAATTTAACTTGGCCACAAACCTAGTCGCCGAGATTATTGACAATTTAAGCTGGCCAGTGAACAATCCATGGCTATTTTGACAACAGAGATGTTTCAAAAGAAGCAATGAGCCGTTTAGAATCGTAGGGTATGATGTTTAAGCTTAGACTGCCAGTGTTTATTCTAATTGATTAGTGAGAGATGTGGAGTCCTAGGGACAAACACAGTATAGCATAGTGTAAGAAAGTAAAAATTCATTTTTTTTTGGCCGACAGTAAAAATTCATTTTTAGATCAAATAAAATGAGATAGGAAGATGCTATAATTAAGGAAAGACTCATTCAGTTCTCAAACAGAGCTATCAACTTGAAACCATAACCAAAATAAGGGTATATTTTTCTTTCAAGGAAAGCCACCAGCTCGAAGACCAAACCAAGGCCTAGCTCCTGGTCCCTGCACCACTAAAAAATTCAATGCTTCAAGCACAACAAAACCAAGAGTACATGTAATCATGCAAGACATAAGCAAGTACAGGTTATAAGGAGTAGAACTGTCAATTCTGTTTCAATATGAAACAAAACTAATGATAACATGGAAATTTTAAAGGCAGGGACAACCATTTGCGAATTTTATTGTTCATTGAATAGTTGACAGATTTCAGGATTATAAATTTTAGGAAGTTTAGAAAAACGGAAGCCAAACCACAAAGATTTCACACATCGAATCGAACCTATATACGGTAAAAGGAAAATATGGCAGCTAATGATGACATTCAAGGTAGCAGGAACAATTTCAGACGGGAGACTGAGGTAAGTCCTGAGGAAGTCAATACCTTCATTGGCAAGGAAGCAGTAGTCTCTCTGACATATTATCCTTTGATTTAAAGCCTCTGCACAAAAGAGAAATGGCCACGTCATCAAATCGCGGGCTCTATTGTCCCCTTCCCGAAATCAGAGAGACCGAAGCAGAGGAAGAGCCAACTCCAACAATCTGTGCGTTTTTCTTTGGAGTCACAGATTACTCCATTTGAAGGATCACTGTGTTCAGTGTTGTCTTCATAAGCTTCTTCCCTGGGTTCAAACTCGATGTCGTCTTCATTCACTTGGTCTGATCTAAATTTATGGCTCACTATCATGCTCACTTCTGTCAAGATCTTGGCACCGCATTCAATAATGTCGAAGTCTTGGTATTCGCTGCTCAATTTGTATACGATCTCTCTGCTATCTTTATGTGGGAAGAAATGTAGAAAGCAAGAGTGAAATATAAAAAGATGTTCACTTCGGAATTTGGAGACTTCACCTATGTAGGTCAAGCCCTCGGGATAGCCATCGTTTTGAGCCATGATTCGACTCCACGATAGTCTGGAAACACTTTCTGTGATTTTCTTGCGAGAAGAAATCACGACACAAAATACAATGCCGGTGTAAGGGTTCCCGTCTGGACGAATGATCAAGAAATTTCCTTTGGCACGGTGATCGAACTCTGCAGGCACTTTTCTTCCTGGTAAGAGAGCCTTCCCCCGAAAAAATGGTTGTTGGATAATTGAGCTTCTGGCTTGTTGGCCCAATTTGAAGCAGTTGGTGAAATCGAGGGATGCTTTTGGAATGTTCATAGGGCAAAATACTGTCTCCAGTGATTCACAATCGACTGCCATTAGATTTCTAATCGAACGAGGAAGCTCTGGCAATGATGCGAGTCTTCTGCAGCCTGATAGCCGAAGGCATTCTAGTCCACGAAGAGCTCTGATGCAATCTGGAATCCTTTCAATATCAGTACTGCTCAGGTTTAGTATTTGTACACTCTGGGGGAGATGTGTTAATCCCTTGAACTTTCCGCTGCCGTGTATATCAAGAAACTCAAGATGAATGCAAAACCCAATTGATGGAGGCACATCTTCAACCGCTGTGTTGTTTATGTACAGTTGTTTGATATTCGTTGACATAACTGGAATATTTCTCAGTCTTAAGCATCCTCCCATGAAGACCAATTCAAGGGATGCCAAGTTCATGTCAGCTGGAATGACTTGTAGGTTTATGCAGTCATTCGCAAACAAGATAGTTAGTTTATGAAGATGTGAACATGAGGATGGAATCTCTTCCAAACTCTGGCAGTCACTCAGTTTCAATATCTCCAGATTTGTAGCATTTGAAAGATCCGGGACTTGTTTCAAATGAAACGACCCTGAAATATCCATCTTCTTGAGACTCTTAAGCGGCTGATTATGTAAGAAAACCACACACAACAAACAGAGAGAAAAATCATCAAATAACTTGAACATATATATTACATATATTTCAAGTACAACACCAACCTGAGTTCCTTGCCAGAGGTACTCAAGCTGGCTACCTTGCATATTGAGTTCGATAAGATTTTCCGGATGAAATGAAGGTGGAAGACTCTTGCTTGGGTATGCTTCCCAATGTAGTAACCTTAGATGGTGCGGAAACTCCATTTCCCCATGCATTATATCATTTCCATCATATCTACCTTTGGAAACTTTGAGGAATCGAATATTAAGTATTCTTTTAAAAGCGTTCTTGCTTATAGATACTCCATCGATACCAGATATATCAAACGACATACCAACAACATTCCTGGTACCCTAAACCAAATACCAAATAGAAGAACTCGTCAGAACAATAGCTAGGTAGGCTTTGTTTATCTTCACCAAGTACCTAATTTAAAGTAAAAATTAATGAACAAAGAATATTATAAATACAAGAGAAAGAACTTACTTTGGCATCTTCAGGTGCATCAAAAATCTCCCGAGCACCCATTAAGATTAGGCATTTCCAAGGCTCTTGTTTATGAAGGGCCTTTATACCCACTTGTTGTAGTCATTTGTGCATCACTATTTTTTCCCTATACGTATCTATCTCTATGAGAGATCTGTTTTCAAGAATTTTCAACACGTGTTTGACATCCACGTCACTGTCATCGAACATGGTTTTCACAAGATCACCATCTCTATTGTTGAAGAAGACTCCAATGTGGAGAAACAGCATTTGCTCATTCTCATCTAAACTTTCAAAACCGACTCGTAGCACATCCTTGATATCTCGATCAACAATAGATTCTAGCATGTTCATTACTTCGTCCCATCCGCCCTCATTTTTCCCACGTAAAGATGAACCCACCACACGTAGACCCAATGGAAGCTTACCACAAAGCTCTGTTACACTTTCTGCAAGCTTTTTAAAACCAGGACGTGGAAAGGTTTGTCTAAAAGCATATCTACAAAAGATCTTGAGAGCTTGTTCATTAGATGGAAAGCCCACATGGTACGTATTGTTGATACCATGTTGCTGCAAAAGCTCTTTGTTTTCTGTTGTAACTACAATCCTACTCCCAGGACCAAACCATTTACTTTGATTTGTTAATACCTCCAATTGCTTTAGATTGTTCACATCATCAAGGATGATGAGCACTCTCTGATCGCTTAGATTTTCTTTTATGGCACCTAAATGGCATTTTCTCAGTCCACTCCGGTCCAAAACCTTTGAAAGAAACTGTTCTTGTAAACGCAGCTTCAAAGAATACTCATCAAAACCACTATCCACAAAACAATTAAGTTGAAACCTTTTGTAGAGTATGCCATGTAAAGCTCTGGCAATGGTAGTCTTACCAATCCCAGCAGGACCAGTGATTGCAACCATCTTAACTCCATCATAATCAAAGTCTAGCAAAGACTGTATTTCTCTCAAATGAGCCTCAAGTCCCACAATGCCATCAAAATTCCTAGAAGGTATAGCATTCAGTTTATTTAAAACATCTTTTGCAATCTTCTCAATCATTATCGCTTCATTGTCCCTAACAAAAGAGAAAAAAAAAAAAAAAAAACACGGTTAGAGATAACATTCCCCTGCTCCAGCTTCCTAGTTCCTAGTAGTTTTATGTCATGTATTTGTAATATCCATTCAACAAGAAATTGTAATACTCGTTCAACAAAAACATTCTCTTAAATTATTTTTCGCTTCATAGTCCCTAACCATAGATACATATAACATTTCGCTTTTCCCAATAATGGAGAAACTATAACATTCGTTCAACAAAAAACATTCTCTTAATTAATCATTTCAATCCAATTCTTTTGACCAGAACAAAAAAAAAACCTTCCTAATTGTAAAAAAAAAAAAAAAAAAAACATTATTGTTACTCTTGGTTACTACTTGGAACACAAGAAAACAGAGTATAATGAGTTAGAGACAAACCAATTTAGGAAATGTTCTCCGACTATGTTGCCAACATCATTCAAAGCTTGGCTCCATTTTTGCCTCTTTTCCTTTGGCTTACGAGCACAAGTTTCATTGAAAGCGATCCCAAAATCTCCAGTCTGTTTGCGCACATCAGATGGATCTACACCGTGAAAGACAGTCATCACAATTTGTCCGATATCTTCCTTGCACTCCAAAATCTCCAACAGCTCATCCAAACACCAGCTGGAAGAAGCATAGTTCTTCGAGAGCACCACGATCGAGATCCTTGATTCTCTAATCGCTTCCGTGAGTGTAGGAGAAATCAGTAAGCTTCTCTCGATCCCTTGGTCATCGAACATCGTAATCCCATCACAGTTAAACTGCTTTCGTAAGTGACTGATAAATGTTTTACGGACATCTGGTCCGTGGAAACTCGCGAACACGAGGTATTTCTGGGTGCTAGGCAAAGAAGATGAAGAAGAAGAAGAAGAAGAAGCCATGAGAGATGATTGCAAAACTTGTATGAAGAAAAATTGGGAAAACGCGTATTTACAGTTGAGTGTTTGTTTGCACTATAAGAAAGAGAGATGAAGTTTCGTCGCCCTTCTCCTTAGTTATTACAGAAAACTAATCTGACACACTGGGACCGAAATAAAAAGTTATGTCGTTTCGAATTTCATTGACAATAATAGACCGTATAAAAATGAGTGTGGAATACGTTGAGCGATGAGCTGCTTTGATTACTCGCCAAAAAAAACCCATAAAAGAGATTGATATTACACATTTTTTCAGTAGGCCCATCTTGAGCCCATATCTTACCCACCAGGAGGACCCAACGCGTTGGATAAGCCAATGGACAAGCAGATGAGCCAAACTCCAACGATCTGTTCGTTTTCGGCCTTCAACATTCTCGTCTTCTATCGAATCACTGCTTTCTAAGTCCACAACAAGCTTGGGGATATTGCCCACTCGATTGTTGAATTTTATTCGTAGAATTTAATCAGATGTGTTATTATGAATTGGGGGTTAAGGTCTACAACATTTTATCCGTTTCTTTTGGGTTATGGACTTATGGTAGTCTCAAAATTACTGCTTTTGCTTTGAATTTTGCTAATGCCATGGATATATTTATGCTTGAAGCTTTGAGTTGTGTAATCCTAATTATATGAATTCTTTAAAAAAAACCTGGCTTAATGGCAATTGATCTTGTTAAATTACTTCAGTAACGTTGGACTCAGAAATGCATAGCTCTTGTTTCTTTAAAGTATTCACCTTATGCAATTTTCTCAGTATGGTTTAGATCAGAGGTCTTTTGCTGACTCCTTTTTTGGTCGTGCTCTGGTTAGTTCTTCTCAATGTGTAAAAAATCTTTTGTGGAGGCTTTTGAATAAATGTCTCATAATGCCTTTGGTGTTGGTCAGTTCTTCTCAAAACTATTCTTGTGCATCTAAATCATGCTTGAGTCATTTTTTTTTGTAGGATATGAAAGAAAGAGCATAAAAAACAATGGATATTTTATATTTAATTTATCTTATTGTCTTGTATCTGATATTATAAAAATCAATATGGCATACTTACTGACGTTGAGGTCTTCCAAGCGCTTTCTTCGGTTTCTTTTGGTAGATTTGATGTTTTTATGCCCTCATGTATTACAGAGCCTCACAGAAAAGTTTGAGATGAATTGGAGAATTGACACATCATCTTGTTTTATTGTCTTGTTCCGGATGGGAGAGATCGAAGCAGAGGAAGAGCCAACTCCAACAATCCGTTTGTTTTTCGCCTTCAAGATTTGTAGGGACACCGAGATTCTCATCTTCTTTGGAGTTGCAGAGTTCTTCATTTGTAATGTCATTGTATTCAGTGTTGTCTTCAAAGGCGGCTTCACTGGGTTCGAACTCGATGTCGTCTTCATGAGTCACTTGGTATGATCCAGATTCATAGCTCTGTTTAATGCTCTCTTCGGTAAAGATCTTAGCACCACAATCAATAATGTCGAAGTCATGGGATTTGCTGCTCAATTCGAACACTATCTCTCTGTTGTAGTCAGTTGGATAGAATTCTATAAAGCGAGAGTCAAATATAAATAGATGTTCCGTTCGACATTTTGAGACATCGCCAACGTAGGCCAAGCCCTCAACTGGATAGCCGTCGTCTTGAGCTATGATGCGGCGACACAATAGCCCGGAAAAAGTCTCTGTGATTTGCTGGTTAGGAGAAATCAGGACGCAGAACACAAAGCCGAGGTAAAGGTTGCCGTCTGGACAAATTGTCAAGGAATTTCCTCTGCCTCGGTGATCGAAATCTGCAGGCACTTCTCTTCCTGGTAAGAGCGACACTCCTGGAAAGAAAGATTGTTGAAAAATTGCTCTTCGTGCTTGCTGACCCAATTTGAAGCAGTTGGTGAAATTGAGACGCGCATTTGGAGTGTTCAAAGGACAAAATATAGTCTCCAGTGATTCACAATTGGCTGCCGCTATGGATTGGAGCGAACTAGGGAGCTTTGGCAATGATTTGAGTCGTCTGCAGCCAGATAGATTAAGGTCTCGTAGTAAATGAAGAGCTTGGATGGAACCTGGAATCCTTTCGATATCAGAATTACTTAGCTCTAGATGTGTCACGCTAGTGGGGAGAAGTGTTATCTCCTTGAGCTTTCCTTTGCCGCTTATATCAAGATACTCAAGACAAGACCAAAGCATACTTGATGGAGACACATCTTCAACCGCTGTCTCTGATATATACAGATTCTTTATGTACGTTGACATAACAGGAATATTTCTCAATTTTGAGCATCCTCCCATACTGACGTATTTAAGGGATGCCAAGTTCATGTGAGCCGGGATGACTTCTAGGTTTATGCATTTACTCATCGACAGCTTTTGTAGTTTGTGCAGATGCGAAAAAGAGGATGGAATCTCTACCAGACTCTCGCAATCATTCAGATTCAAATCCTCCAGATTTGTAGCATTTGTAAGATCCGGGATTTCCTTGAGATTCTTGGACGCTAACAAATCCATCTTCTTGAGATTCTTAAGTGGCTGAATATGTAAGAAACAAAAGCATCATATAACTTGAAGAGAAAGTATGTACATATATTCATGTATCTAAAGAACAACACCAACCTGGATTCCTTGCCAGAGGTACTCGAGCTGGCTACCTCGCATTTTGAGTTCGATGAGATATTCAAAATGAAATGTAGTTGGAAGACTCTTGCTTGGGTATGCCTCCCAATCTAGTAACCTTAGACGACGTGGAAACTCCATCTCCTCTGGTATATGCATGTTATCATTCCCATCATATTTACCTTTGTAAACTCTAAGGAATCGAAGATTGGGCAATTTTTTGAAAGCTTTCTTGCTTATATATACTTCACTGATTCTGGATATATCAAATGATATACCAACAACACTACTGTTACCCTAAACCAATTTCCAAGTAGAAGAAATTGTTATTAGCACGTACGATATGTATTGATTTTCTTATCTTCACCAAAGGCCTAATTTATAGTATAAATTAATGAACAAAGAAGATAAGAAATCCAAGAGAAAGAACTTACTTTGGCATTTTCAAGCACACCACAAATCTCTGAAGCATGCATTAAGATTAGGCGTTTCCAAGGCTCTTGTTTATGAATGGCTTTTTCACCCACTTGTTGTAGTAATCTGTGCATCACTACTGTTTTACCATATGAAAAAATCTCTATGAGAGATCTGTTTTCAAGGATTTTCAACCCTTGTTTGACATCCAAGTCACTGTTAGCAAACATGCTTTTTACAAGATCAGCATTTCTGTTGTTGAAGAAGACTGCAATGTGGAGAAATAGTGTTTGCTCATTCTCATCTAAACTTTCATAACCAACTCTTAGTACATCCTCAATACCTCGATCAATAATATTTTCCAGCCTGCTTATCACATCTTCCCATTCGTCCTCCTTCCTCCCACATAAAGATGAACCCACGACAGAGAGACCCAACGGAAGCTTACCACAAAGCTCCATTACTCTTCGTACGCGCTTTTCAAAACCATGGTAAGGATAAATTCTTTTGAAAGCATATATACATAAGATCTTGACAGCTTCTTCATTGGATGGAAACCCCACATGGTATGTATTGTTGATACCATGTTGCTGCAAAAGCTCTTTGTTTTCTGTGGTCACTACAATCCTACTTCCAGGACCAAACCATGTAGTTTCATTTGCCAATGCCCTTAACTGGTGTATACTGTTCACATCATCAAGAATGATGAGCACTTTCTGCCTGCGTAGCCTTTCTTTTATCACACCTAAATGGCAAATCCTCATACCATTTAGGTCCAAAAGATTTGAAAGAAATTGTTCCTGTAAACGCAACTTCAATCCATACTCATCAAGACTAATTGGGTAGCTTTCCCTAAGGTTGTCCACAAAACAAGTAAGCTGAAAACTTTTAGAGAGTAGACTATGTAAAGCTCTGGCAATGGTACTCTTACCAATGCCTGCAGGACCATAGATTCCAACCATCTTAACTCCAACCTTATCTAAATCTAGCAAATAGACTATATTTCTCAAATGAGCTTCAAGTCCCACCATGCCATCAAAATCCCTAGACGGTGTAGCATGTAGTTTATCTGAAACATCTTTTGCAATTTTCTTAATCATGTTCGCTTCATTGTCCCTAACAAAAGAGATAAAAGAAAAGCACCGTTTCCATTAGGGCCTTTCCATCAAATAGTCACAGAGATAACATTCGTGTTTCTAATATACATTCCTCTGTTCCCAATAATCTATGAAAAGTATTTCTAATATTCATTTAACAAAAAAAACATTCCCTTAATCATTTGAATTCCAATCATCCTAATTCTTCCTATCCAATCATAAAACACATAACGAATAATGAAAGAATTCATATATTGACATTTCGTGCTGCAGCGAAAAGAAGGCGGAAAGCCTATGAAAGGTGAAAAAGCCTAGTGATAGGAGACTATCTAGCTTGGTTCGGAGAGCACTTGTTGGGTTAAAGACTGACGTGCCAGACCTAGTAATTGAGTGACAGCAACTAGCTCCGCGAACTGCTTAATTAGTTTGTTCTCTGGTGATTACCACTTAAATAGAACCTAAAAAGAAAAACAGATTAATTAAAGACTAACCATCTGGAGAAGTCTTCTCCAGCAATGTTGCCAACTTCGTTCAAAGCTTTGCTCCATTTCTGCCTTGCCTCGGCCGTCCTACGTGCACAAGTTTCATCGAAAGCAACCCCGAATTCTCCGATCTGTTTCCGCACATCGGATGGATCTACACCGTAGAAGACGGTCATCACAATCTGTCCCATAGCTTCTTTGCAATCCAATATCTCCACCAATTCATCCAAACACCAGCTTGACGAAGCATATTTCTTGGAGAGAAGCACTATCGAGATCCTCGATTCTTTTATAGCTTCTATTAGTGAAGGTGCGATCTCTGCGCTTCTCTCAATCTTTTGATCGTCAAACATAGTAATCCCGTTGCGGTTAAACTGTTCGCGTATGTGACTGAGAAGTGTTTTACGTACGTCAGGCCCGTGGAAGCTCACAAAGACATTGAATTCGTAGTTGCAAGAGGGAAAAGAGGAAGGAGAAGCCATGAGAGACATGCTCAGAATCAGAGAGATGCAAGAAAGGGGTAATGAGAAGTGGAAGATAAAGTAAAAATGTAATTAATGGTGTTTTTCGGAAGCTACATAAAAGCAAAAAAAATGGGGTCCTATAAACGCGTTATATATTGACTGACTTATACGCGTTACGAAGTCAAAGAATTAATAATTCATTTTTTTTTTTGTTATAATTCGGGTGATCCGGTTCAACGGACACCATGAGCTCCGAATCAGATTGCGTAGACGTTTACCCCTGTCTAATTCTCGGGTCAACGGACCATGAGATCCGACTAATTTCGGAGCCCGGAGAGACTATGTGAATGCTCCGGTGGCCAAATAAAAATAAATAGAGAGTTTCATGCTTGAAAAAAATCGATCACTACCCTACACCAACATGACAACTCCTGCTCAAGTATAACCACTTGGTTAATAATTCATGCATATCCATATTTGTAATCTGCACTGCAAGTCTGCAACCATTCATTCAAATGCTAAACAAAAAAATATGCTTTCGTTTTATTAGTCTGGTTACTATTAAAAAGTTTTTCAAATCCTTAATAAAGTAGAAATTTCAAGTTAGAAACTACCAAATATTGCGATTTGTATGTATATAATATGTGAAACTTAACAGTTTTTGTATCCATGTGTCACTATCAAAACCTTAAACCTAAGCTCCAGGAAATAAAAATGGAACTATCGAAGTCACAAAACTCATTTACATTTAGTAACTTCAATGTCACTATTTAACTTTAGCAGAAACAGCTTAAGTAAGAAGAAGTGTAACCATCACATTGCAAGCTTACAGCTAATTTGCAATATCATAAATATGAAACACCTAATTGCATAAAATAAGCCTTATCCGCCTAATTGGGCTTAAACAGAAAAACAACACATTTAGGCCCATTGAATTAGGAAATGGCCACGTCATCAGCTTCCTTGCTTCCGGATTTAATCGTCTTCTTCCCCAAAACCGTGAGCTAGAGAATATGAGAAAGATCGAAGCAAAGCATCATCCAATTCCAACACTCTGTATTTTGAAATTCTCTTCTTCTTTTAATTCACAGATTACTCCATCACTGTTATCAGTATCTTAATTCTTCAAAAACGCTTCCTCGATTCAAACTCATATCTCTGCTTAGCGAATTTTGCCATGATCGTCTTCCAAAACTTTATGTTCTAATTCCAGATTCGTTTTGCTCCCATCGCTATATCATTCGATTTCAATAAGAGAGTGACTTCAATCTGATGATTCCTTGGGGTGGAGTTACTTGTTGCCTTAGCGCCGCCGCTCTTTATCTTCTCGGCCGGAGTAGTGGCAGGTTTGTAATTTTCACTTACTTCTGATCTTAAATTAAAGCTTAGATTATCAATTAAACCCCTTTAATTATTCTCTGAGCGCAGAGATGCTGAAGCACTCAAAACCGTCACTAGAGTTAATCAGCTCAAGGAGTTGGGTAATTTTCTCTTACAAAATTGCTTTTTTTCAACTCTCTCAGAATGATTCTTGATCCTGTGTTTTGAAATTGCTCTGTATTTGCAGCTCAATTGTTAGATTTAGATAGCAAGATTCTGCCTTTCATTGTTGCGGTATCAGGAAGAGTTGGCTCTGAGACACCTATCAAATGTGAACATAGTGGTATTCGTGGTGTTATCATCGAGGAAACGGTATGTGTAGACTGATGAATTAAGCATGGAATGGTACCTTAGTGTGTGGAAATTTTAGCAATTACTTGATCGTTTCAGGCAGAACAACATTTTCTGAAACATAATGAGACTGGTTCTTGGGTACAAGATAGTGCATTGATGCTATCAATGAGCAAGGAGGTTCCTTGGTTTTTGGTAAGCCAAATATAGTAGTAGCATAGTGTTTTGAATAGCTGTGGTTGGATTTTTGTTAAAACCATTTCTCGAATTCTATAACTTTTTGCTATAGGACGATGGGACAAGTCGTGTTAATGTAGTTGGAGCTCGTGGTGCGACGGGTTTTGCCTTGACTGTTGGAAGTGAAGTATTTGAAGAGTCAGGGCGCTCGCTTGTACGAGGAACACTTGATTATCTCCAGGGACTTAAGGTTTTAGCTTTTCTTTCTGGCTTCTTTATTTGTTGGCTCTCTATTTGCTTAAGCAGCCATTTTTTTGTTTGCAGATGCTTGGAGTAAAGCGCATTGAGCGTGTTCTTCCAACTGGAATACCGTTAACAATTGTTGGTGAGGTATGTTGTATTCTGAGTGTTTTAGTTTCATCTCTTCTGCTTAAGTTGTAACTGTTGGTATAGATACATCTTTCGATCTTTGTACAGAGGCGTGCCAATTAGTTTTAACTTTTAAGTCTACTTTCTGTGACTGCCATGTATTACAGGCTGTCAAGGACGATATTGGAGAAGTTAGGATTCAAAAACCTGACAAGGGGCCTTTCTATGTCTCTCCTAAATCTCTTGATCAGCTCATTTCTAATTTGGGAAAATGGGCAAGGTTGTCTATCTCTCCTCTTCTTGGTTCTTCTCCTTGTTTCTTACGGAAAAACATCGATGAGCTAAACTGATGGATAAGAGTTTAATTTACAGGTGGTACAAGTATGCCTCCATGGGTTTAACTGTTTTCGGTGTGTTTCTAATTACAAAGCATATAATTGATTCTGTTCTAGAGAGAATACGGCGGCGACAGATACAAAAAAGGTATGTCACAGATTTGTCTGTCTCGAAAGTGAATAATCATCCTCAAGTATGAGTGCTAGAGCGTTTTTGTTTCCCTCCAAATTGTGTCCACACAAAATTAAGCAGTTAGCTGTTGATGCAGAGTGCTTGATGCAGCAGCTAAGAGAGCTGAGCCAGAGAGTGAAGGTAATCCATACATTAGTGAATCTTTTTTTCTACATATACAAGTTGCGCAATTCTGACTAACAAACTCTTTTCGCCAGGTTCAAAGGGGGAAGGTGAGAGCGTTTCAGATTCTACCAAGAAAGAAGGCGCTATTCCCGATCTATGTGTGATCTGCCTTGAGCAGGAGTACAATGCTGTCTTTGTCCAGTAAGCATTCTTCTTATTTTGGCTGATTATAAATTTGCAACTTGCTAAATCGTTTGTGGTTTGGTAATTTTCTCGCAGGTGTGGTCATATGTGCTGCTGCACCACTTGCTCCTCCCACTTGACCAACTGTCCACTTTGCCGGAGAAGAATAGATCAGGTGGTTAAGACTTATCGTCACTGAACAACAAACTCAAGCCTCAGAAGTCAGAAGAATTATCTACTTGAGTCTTGTCTGTAAATACCGGAAGATCAAAACATTACAGTTTACCGTTTGATCTCCCCTCTTGTTTGATTTCGGAGAACAATGCATTTGTACTATATATATATAGACGCAAGGTGTTTGCTCGATCCATGGAACAGTACATTCGTTTTTAAATAAACTTGTTGCTGCCAATGCAATAACAAAGTTTGTTATTTTCTATATATTATTGTTGATTAAGTAATTAAGCTTTTTATTACGTAAGAGGAGGTCTACGACATGTACATTGGTCCTTGTGACTTGCATAAGGGATAAGCAAATTGCAACACAAATGTCAATGTAAATTATATATGATTCTAGTAAAGTAATTTCTCCACACAAAAATGATTCTACTTAACAAATACAGTAATACCGATGAGCTTCTCTATGGATTATGTTGTCTTCTTTGCCAACACAAGCTTCGAATGTTCCTCGCAATACTAGAGAGATCAAAGCAGACGAAGAGCCAACTCCAAGAATCTGTATGTTTCATATTTTCTTCAATAGTCTTGTCTTCTTCTTTTATTTTTTGCCTTGAAGTCTTCAACAGTCTCGTCTTCTTCTTGATGGGATGCTTTGACTGATCTCGAGTCACAGCTGATTAGTCCATTTGTAGTATGGTCACTGTTGTCTTCAGAGTCTTCAAAGACTTCACTGGGCTCAAACTTGTAGCTCCAGTCATCGTCTTCTTCTTCTTCAGAAACTTGGTCTAATCCAGATTGATTGCTTCCGCCACTACTTTTGTTCGTCAAGATTCGCACACCACATTCAATAATCTCGCAGTAGTCATCTGGAGAGTCGGCTATGCTGCCATCCAATCGAGTGTAGGCGCTACTGAATTCAAACAATAACTCACTGTTATTTTCAAGGGATGTCTCTTCTTCAGGCAATTCACCATGACAAACACACAGGTGTTTCATTCGAGTGTGTGCATAGGAAAAAACATCTTTACGAATAGTCTGTCGGCTTTTGCCTATGATATGACAATTTAACCTCACATTTCTGTATTTTCTTGTGTGTTGGTGCTTTGCAACTATGACGCAAGCCTTAAAACTGAAGGATGCAGAAGAAGGACGAATGGTTAAAGAATTACCTCTGGCTCTGTGATTGAACTCACTAGGCATTTCTCTTCCGGGTAAGAACGCTGATCCTTTCAGAAAAGATTGTTGAATAATTAGTTTTCTTGCTTCTCCATCAAGTTTGAAGCAGTTGGCGAAATCGAGCATCGCATTTGGAGGGTTTAAAGGGGAAGCTACTCTCTCCATTGATTCACAATTCTCTGCATTCAGGTAAGTGAGCCAATTAGGGAGCTCTGGCAATGATGCAAGCTTTTTGCAGCCAGATAGATACAGAGTCTTCAACCAATGAAGACCTTTGATGCAATCTGGAATCTTCTCAATATCACTATAGCTTAGATCTAGCTGTCCTAATTCTGCGGGAGAATATATTGAGCCCCCAATTTCCCTGCCTCTCATACTAATAAAAGTAAGATGAGAACAATGCATAATTGATGAAGGCACTTCTGCTATAGCTGTGTCTGATAAACTGAGACCTGTGATGTTGGTAGAAAAGTTTGGGAAATTTCTCAATCGTGAGCACCCATCCATGTAAATCCTTTTAAGAGATGTCAAGTTGACGTGTGTTGGAATAACTTCCAGCTTTTTGCAGGACGCCATCACTATGTCCTTTAGTTTATGAAGATTCCCAATAGATGGTGGAAGCTCTACCAAACTCATGCAAAAACTCAGCTTCAATATTTCGAGATTTGTAGCATTTGAAAGATCTGGGAGTTCCTTCAAATCCAGAGAATTAGACAAATCCATCTTCTTGAGATTAGTCAGAGGCTGAAAGTAAAATCGCAAAGCATAGAAAGAACATTAGAACATAATGATAAAGTAACTTATTCGTATTCTATACTTTGCTATTTGACTATTGCTAATACCAGATATTAGTTAATCTGTTTATTTTCCATCGAAAAACAAATACAACTAACCTGAGTTCCTTGCCAGAGGTACTCGAGCTGGCTACCTTTCATGTTGAGTTCGACGAGATTTTCCAGATGAAATGTCGGAGGAAGACACTTGCTTGGGTATGCCTCCCAATGTAGTAACCTTAGACGAGGTAGATAATCCAACTCTGCAGCTCTATGCACTCTATGATTCACATCATATCTTCTATTGTAAATCTTGAGAAATCGAAGATTAGGCATTCTTTTAAGAGCTTTATTGCTTATAATCACTTCATTGATTCCCGATGTATCAAATGATATGCCAGACACAACTCTAGTACCCTGAAACATTTTTCGAAATTAAATAAATTTTTAGCATAATAGGTAAGCTGTTTTTATTTTCACCAAGGGACTTATTTCAGAATGCAAGGGGCAGAGGGATAAAATAAATACAAAAAAAAAAAAGACTTACTGTTTCATATTCAAGGACATCACATATCTCTTGGGGATCAATTAAGATCTGGCGTTTCCAAGGCTCTTGTCTATGAATGGCTTGTCTCCCCATTTGTTTTAGTAACTTGTGCATCCATATTTCTCCATTGGTAGACGTATATATCAGAGATTTATTTTCTAGGATTCTTAACCCATATTCGATATCCAAGATACTGTCAGCGAGCATGGCTTTCACAAGATCACCATCTTTATTGTTGAAGAAGACTGCAATGTGGAGAAATAACATTTGCTCATTCTCATGTAGACAGTCATAACCGACTCTTAGTACTTCCTCAATATCTCGATCAATAATAGTTTCTAGCCTACGTAACACAGATACCCATTCATCCTCATTCTTCCCTTGTAAAGATGAACCCACCACACGTAGACCCAACGGAAGGTAACCACAAAGCAACGTTGCCCTAAATGCCAGTGTTTCAAAACCACGGCATGGAGAGCTATGTTTAAAAGCATATCTACATAAGATCATGACAGCTTCGTCAAAAGATGGAAACCCCACATGGTATGTATTGTTGATACAATGTTGCTGCAAAAGCTCTTTGTTTTCTGTGGTCACTACAATCCTACTTCCAGGACCAAACCATGAAGTATCATTTGCCAATGCCTCTAACTGCTTAATATTGTTTACATCATCCAGAATGATGAGCACTCTCTGCTTGCATAGCCTTTCTTCTATCACACCTAAATGGCAAATCCGCATACCATTTTGGTTCAAAACCTTTGAAAGAAATTGTTCTTGTAAACGCAATTTCAGTCCATACTCATCAAGACCAATTGGGTAGCTTTCCCTAAGGTTGTCCACAAAACAAGTAAGCTGAAACCTATTCGAAAGTCGACTATGTAACGCTCTGGCAATAGTACTCTTACCAATGCCTGCAGGACCAGTGATTCCAACCATCTTAACTCCAACCTTATCTAACTCTAGCGAAGACTCTATATTTCTCAAATGAGTTTCAAGTCCCACCATGCCATCAAAATCCCTGGACGGTGTAGCATTCAGTTTGTCTGAAACATCTCTTGCAATCTTCTCAATCATTTCCGCTTCATCGTCCCTAACAAAAGAGAAAGAAAAGGCGCATTTGTTTCCATCAAATAGTCATAAGAAACAAAAACCATAGTGATAACATTCTTATGTTCCCTAGTAATTTATGTCATGTATTTCTAATATTAATTCATTCAACAAGAGATTATAACACTCATTCAACAAAAGTATTTCCTAATCATCTAAGTTCTATTCTACTCAGTGTTATGCCTTCTTGCTCTTGGACTAGCTCATAAGAAAGAAAAAATCGAAATTTCATTAAAGACAAACCAGTTTAGGAAGTGTTCTCCGGCTATGTTCCCCACATCAGTCAAAGCTTTGCTCCATTGTTGCCTCTCCTCTGCTGTTTTATGAGCACAAGTTCCATCGAAAACCATCCCAAAATCTCCGGTTTGTTTGCGCACATCGGATGGATCTACTCCATAAAATATTGTCATCACTATTTGCCCAGAATCTCCCCTGCACTTCAAGATTTCCACCAGCTCATCCAAACACCAGCTGGAAGAAGCATAGTTCTTCGAGAGCACTACGATCGAGATCCTAGATTCTCTAATCGCTTGAGTGAGTGCAGGACCAATGGTTTCGCCTCTCACAATCTTTTGATCATCGAACATCGTAATCCCATTGTAACTGAACTGTTTGCGAAAATGACTCAGAAGGCTTGTACGAACATCTGGTCCGTGGAAACTCGTAAAAACGTTGTATTCCCAGGTGCGAGATGAAGAAGAAGCCATGAGAATGATAGAGTGGCCAGAAAGTTCAAGTCAGATCTACAAAAATGTCTATGGATGAGCCATATATGTAGGAGAAACTGAAAAAGACTTATTTGACTATTCATCGATGACTTTTTGAAATCTGTAGGAGATAATGAAAAAGACCTATTGACTATTCATTGATGACTTTTTTCAAATCTGTTGGAGAAAATGAAAAAGACCTATTGACTATGCAAGTTCGGTTACTTCACAACAGTGAGGGTAACAAATTATAGAAAATTCACTATTATCTATCATCATATAATCATGACTCATGAGAAATCAAAGTGGAAATAACTTCGAATGAAATGAAACAAACAAACCAGTTTATGAACTGTTCTCCAGCAATGTTGCTAAAATCGTTTAAAGCTTGACTCCATCTTTGTATCTCCTCCTTTGTACTTCGGGAACATGTCTCTTTGAAAGCGATCCCAAAATATCCGATCTGCTTCCTAACATCAGATGGATCTTCGATTCCCCAAACGAGTGCAGGGAGAATTATCTCAATCTGTTGATCATCCTATAGTCTTGATCATCCTATAGTCTTATTCACCAACCCAAGCTTCCAATTTTCCTCAATTTATGGGAGAGATCAAAACAGAGGATGAACCAACTCCAACAATATGCATGTTCTTTTCCTTTAACATTATTTTCTTCTTCATCAGAGTCTTCGAACACCTTGTTGGGTTCATAATTGAAGCTCAAGTCATCTTCGTCTTCTGAAACTTGGTCTAATCCATAATTATCTCTCCTGTCACAGTTTTCTTCCGCTTCGTTTGTCAAGATCCGTACACCACACTCAATAATGTTGATATACGGGGTTGTGGTGCTGAATTCAAACAATATCTCTTTGTCCAGTTCAAGCCTTCCATCTTCATCAAGCAGTTTAGACTGAGATATACACAGATGTTCAGTATGGATTATGGGGAGATCATAAACTATGTTTTCGTCAATGATGCAACAGCTGCTACTTATTCTACATAATAATTGGAAACAAGCTTTTTCCGTATGCTGTTTAGGGGAAATCACGACACAAATCTTAAATCTGTTGAAACCTGAACGAATGGTCAAGGAATTTCCTATGGCTCTGTGGTCAAACTCCGCAGACATTTTCCTCCCTGGTAGGCATGCCTTCACGCAAACTGATTGTTGGATAATTACTTTTCGTGCTTCTCGACTCAATTTGAAGCAGTTGGAGAAATAGAGATCTTCAATGGGAGAGTCAAAAGAGAAAGATATTGTCTTCAATGATTCACAAGTGTTTGCCATTATTCTGAGTGAGGCAGGGAGCTCGGGCAATGATGCAAGTTTTGGACAGCCACTTATATAAAGCAAGTTTAACCCATGCAGATCTTTGATGCAATCTGGAATTGTCTCAATATCTGCTCCACTTCGGTTTAGAAACCTTTTTGCACCATATGAATCTGAAAGTGTATTGACACTGCCAAATATACGGAGAGTCTCAAGGCGAGAACAAAGCTTAATTGATTCAAGCAATTCTTCTAACATTGTGTCTGGGATTGTAAGTGCTGTGATGGTCGAGGGAATATCTGGAAAGTTTCTCAATTGTGGACATCCCAACATGTTAAGGTATTCAAGAGACGCCAAGTTGAAGTGAGCCGGAACAATTTGTAGATTTTTACAAAAAGCCATCCCCAACCACTCTAGTTTATGAAGATTTCCAATAGAAGAAGGTAGTTCTACCAAACTCTCGCAACCAGTCAGAATCAATCTCTCCAAATTTGTAGCATTTGAAAGATCCGGTAGTTCCTTAAGATTCAAGGAATCTGACAAAACCATCTTCTTGAGATTTGTGAGGGGCTGAATGTAAAACGAACATCAAAACATGATGAGAATATAACACACTGCAAATATTCAAAGTAACCAAATATAAAACCAACCTGGGTTCCTTGCCAAAGCTTCTCGAGCTGGTTATCTTGCATATCGAGTTTCACAAGATATTCCGGACTAAATGAATGAGGAAGACACTTTCCAGGGTATAACTCCCAATGTAATACCCTTAAACGATGTGGAAATTCCATGTCCTCGGGTACATGAACTCTATCCTTTGTATCAAATTTTGTCTTGTAGATGCTGAGAAATCGAAGATTATATATCCTTTTAAAAGCTCTTGCGCTTATAGATATGCCGTCTAGAATTGTGGATATATCAAAAGATATACCAATCACACTTCTATTACCCTATAAAAGTTCCAAATATAGAAGAAAATGTTATCACAATAGGTAATATCAGCGAGTCTTTGCCAAATGACCCGATTCAGCGGATAAATATATGAATTTAATAAAAGAAGCACTTACAGAATCAGTTTCGAGGACATCACAAATTTCGTGAGGATCAATTAGAATTTGGCGTTTCCAAGGCTCTTGTCTTTGAATGACTTGTCTAGCCACTTGTTGTAGTAACTTGTGCATCGCTAGTTTTCCTTCGGTGGATATTTGTATGAGAGATTTATAGGCAAGGGTTTTCAATCCATGTCTAACATCGAACTTACTATCATCAAACATGGCCATAACATGATCATCATCTTCGTAGTTGAAGAAAAATGCAATGTGGAGAAATAGAGATTGATCGTTCTCACGTAAACTGTCATATCCGACTCTAAGTACTCCATATATATCTTGATCAAGACTATTTTCTAGCCTCTGCAGTATAACTTCCCACTCGTCTTGGTTCTTCCTGCGTAAAGATGAACCCATGACACGGAGACCCAACGGAAGGTTGCTGCAAAGTTCTGTTACTCTTTTGGCAATCTTTTCAAAACCATCAGGTAGAGAGCTCTGTCTATTAGCATATTTGCAAAAGATCTTACGAGCTTCTTCTCCAGTTGGAAAATTTACATAGTATGTATTGTTAATACCATGTTGCTCCAAAATTTCTTGATCTTCCGTAGTTACAATAATCCTGCTACCACGACCAAACCACCTAGTTTCATTAGCCAAAGCCTCTAGTTGCTTTAGATCATCCACATCATCAAGAATAATAAGCACTTTTTGGTCGCATAGCCTTTCCTGTATTGTACGTAAATGGTATATCATCATACCATTTTGGTTTAAAATCTTTGAAAGAAGCTGTTTTTGCAGACACAGCTTCAAACCATACTCGTCAAGGCCACTACTATAGCTTCCCCTAAGATTCTCCATAAAACAACTAAGCTGAAAACTGCTAGAGAGCCGGCTATGTAAAGCTCTGGCAATAGTAGTCTTTCCAATTCCTGCAGGGCCACAGATTCCAACTATCATAGCTTCGTCTTCATAATCTAAATGTAACAAAGACTGCAACTTATTTAAGTGAGTTTCAAGTCCCACCATGTCTTCAAAATCATTTGACGGCGTAGCATTTAGTTTGTGTGAAACATCTCCTACAATCTTCTCGATCATGTCAGGTTCAGTGTCCCTAACAAAAGTGAAAAAGAAGAAAATATAATGTTTCATCAAATAGTCTTGAGACATAACATGTATATTAGATATTCATTCAACAAAATATATCCCTTAATTATTGAAACACTATCTTATCCACCTTAATTCCTCATATTCATCACAACACACCATTATCAGTTTGATTTTCTCTTGTCATTACCACTCAATAGGACCTACGAAACAAAAACTCAGATTAATTAAAGACAAACCAATTTTGGAAGTCTTCTCCAAGTATGTTGCTCACATCAGTCAAAGCTGTGCTCCATTTCTGCCTTTCCACGTCCGTCTTTAGTGAACATGTTTTCTTGAAAGTGCTCCCAAAATCGCCTGTTTGTTTCCTTACATCGGAAGGATCCACTTCATAGAAGATGGTCATCACTATCTGTCCCATAGTCCTTTTGCACTCCAATATCTCCACCAATTCATTTAAACACCAGCTTGACGAAGCATAGCTCTTTGAGAGAATCACAATCAAGATCCTCGATTCTCTTATCGCTTGTATGATTGAAGGGGCGATCGTTGCGCTTCTCTCAATCCCTTGATCGTTGAACATTGTAATTCCGTTATATATAAATTGTTTGCGCAAGTGACTGAGAAATGTTTTACGGACGTCCGGCCCATGGAAGCTTGGGAAGACATTGAATCTGTAATTACAAGACGTAAAAGAAGAAGGAGAAACCATGACAGATGAGCTAAGCAAAGGCAAAAGGGTGAAGAAGTTGAAGATAACTAAAATCAGATATGTACACAACTACAACCACCTCCTATATGAAATTTTGGCCCTGTGCATTTGAGTTGTAGTTTGTGATAGTTTGAGTTGGGAGAAAAAAAAGAAAGTAAAGCAAGATTGATGCATTCAAGAGTCAAGACTAGAGATATCATTGGGTCCCTTTATTTTTTTCAGATTTTTTCTCCTCCACATATTTTACTTATATCCTTTCTCTCTCAGCATTTGTACGAAGACTTTGAAAACAGGTTTGGTTCCTTTCAAGCCTTAAAGTCTTGTAGGAAACTAAACTTGTTTACTATGGACTCTTTGACATTTGAAAAGATTGGACATTTGCTTCAAATTCAAATTCTTAATATTTGAAAGTAGTTGAAATGTAAAACAAGACTAACCTGGATTCCTCAATAGAGCTAAGGACATATCAGGTTTGATGCTTATCAGAGTAATGAAAGCCAGTGTTGGTTAAATATTCATGTTTGCAGTCAGCATATGAACCTCTCCTTCACTCCATCTCCAGATGTCACTCGTTTATAAACCATCTGTTGTATATTTTACATATTAGATGATACACCTATCATAAACCCACGAACATGTTACAAAATATGATCCAAAAATAGAACCTATGCAAGTTCTGTTAAATTCACCAAATAAAGAATCAGGGAGAGTAATATTAAAAAAAAAAAAATTTACAGTATCATTTGCTACCACATCAGAAATCTCCTCATCATCTAGTGACAATTGTCCTCCAAATGCATGCGTACCGAATCAAAAAAAAAAAATTGATAGAAAAGGTAAGTGAAGCTTCAAATAATATTATAGCTTTCCCTCAGATTGTCCATTAAAAAAAAAAAACTTAGTCAAAAACTGATAGAGAGTAAGCTATGTAAAGCTCTAGCAATGGTGGTCTTACCAATACCTGCAGACCCACCCACAAATTCCAACTATCCTCACTTCATCACATTATAGACATAACGGAGAACTTCAATTCCCACCATGTCATCAATTGAACTGAACGAAAACAAACAAACCAATTGAGGCAGTGTTCTCCGGAAATGTTGCTAACATCGTTCAAAGCTTGACTCCGTCTTTGCCTCTTCTCCTTCATACTTCGGGAACAATGTTTCCTTGAAACCGCTCCCAAAGTCTGCGATCTACTTCTGTACATCACTAATCTGGTTTGCATTAATGCTAAAAATTCCCCAGCAATTCACTCAAATCCTAGCTTCTCTAATCACTCGTGTGAAATCAGGGATAATGGATTGGCTTCTCTATCGATCCTTTGATCATCGAACATCCGAAATCCCATTGTAGTTAAACTGTTTGCGTAAATGACTGAGAAATGTGTCAATGACGTCTGGTCCATGGAAGCTTGTGAAGACGTGGTATCTCCAGATGCGAGGCGAGGAAGAAGAAGCCATGAGAGAGGAGGATCGTGAGTAGTTCAATGGCACAGATTGACAGAAAAATTTTAAGTTGAAAAAAAGAAAAAATTTATTAGAGTAATTGTTGAACTTGAGAGCCATTTTCAATAGCGTTTCCTAAACCGGATCGGGCGTTTCCTAAACCGGATCGTTGAAGGTACTCCGACCCGATATATAATTCGGTCGTTGGAACTTGGTTTAGATTTTTTTTTTTTTTTTGTTGGCACTTGGTTTAGATAATATATCTCTGATTGCTGATTGGTTTCCGATATCCACATTCCATATATACCTTTACTGATTGAAAAAATTCATCTTATAATAAGTTTTTGTTAACAAAATTAGTCATTAGTCATTTAAAAAAGAAAAGTTATCTTATGTAATTTTTTCTTCTTCTTTTTTTTTGAATTGCTTTGCTTCTTCTTTGTTTGGTGTAGTTTTTTTTTTTTAGTTTAGGAAAACTAATATTTTTGATTACTGGCGTACAAACTATATAAAATAAATAATTATTGACTAATGGTCGTAATTTTCAGGTAAAAGGTATTGGTTTTTAATTTGAATGATTGATATGTTGATTTGATGATCAGGTAGAACATTTTGATCTGTTTTGAAAATTGTTTCAAAACAAAAATTGTTTTGACAAATATTTTTCTTACATTTTAGGTGGACTAAAATAAATAACTGTTCACATATTATATATCAATATATTTGAAGAATTTCCCTTTTTATTTTGACTGAAAGATAAATTAGAGTTATTGACAAAAAAAAAAACTCAAAAAATATACTTCTCTAAATGATTAAAAATGCTATAGCAATAGATCGTTATTCTCTTTTCTGCAATAGTTTTTTTTTTTTTCTACAATTGTTTTTGGTCGTGTGGGTGACCAATCTCTACGTTTGTGTACCAAAACGATAACGTTAACGAAAATGCATTGAATACAACACTGTATATATTGCCTTGCATTATGGAATAGAGCCTTTTTTTTGTCCTTTAAATCTTTAATATATAGTGCCAAAAAAATAAAATAAAAATCTTTAATACATCAAATGAAGAACAAAACCATGAGTTAGCAAATAACACATACATACATCCATTCACACCATCTCCTTATCAACAATTTAGAACCCTCAATACAAAGATCATATTTAAGTAAAAATATCCGAAAAAAAAAACTAAAGAAACAAACTTATAAACAAATTAGCGTGAGGTGCGATTTAAACATTAATTTAAAATGAAGAAGGGAAAGAAGAAGATAAGGCAGATGATCCCAAACTCATTGATGGGTCTTGGTTTCCAACAAGAGATGAACCTTCAACGTTTATGTTAAGATTGTCCCAGAAGAAAAAACTAGAGCATTGTTGTGAATCTACCCATTGATCATAGCTTAGATCTTGCCTCTTTAGACATTCAAATGTCGATGCCATATCTCCATCTTGGACATTGCTGTTTTCATTTTGTATGATGTTATCAACATTTCCTTCTATTAGCGCCGGTAGATTATAACTTATAACCGTGTCGATATTTGAATTGGTAGAGTTGTTGAACAAATGTGAAGCCATTGTAGGAACTTGAAACGGTTCTTGTTGATGAGGAAGATTCATATCCCATTCTTCTGTATTAGTTGTTAGAAATGATTGTTCGCAAGCGTTTCCTCTTCCTCCTCTTTGTGTTTCATCATGATCACTGTTCTTGTTGTTATGGTTTGAGATGATGTTTTGAGAGAACATTCCTTCTAGGATAGGAAGTGTTGTGTCTACCATGAAGAGAGGAGCAGGTTTATGAGAGAAAAGGGTTTCTTGAATCTTTATGTTAGTTTCTTGATCATTGGTGAAGTTTAAATGGTTAGGAGAATTCGTGAAACCGTCAAAATGTAAGTTGTCAACAGGAATCGATGTTGTGGTTGTAGAGACGACGGTAGTGGCAATAGTTGTAGCGTCTGTGTCCAATGTCACAGTATTTATTGACGGTTGATGACGATTGTAATGGTGGTGAGGTTTTCGTATCTTCTTCTTAATCCATGAATTCCAATAGTTTTTTATCTCGTTATCTGTTCTTCCCGGTAAATGACTCGCTATATGAGCCCACCTAAAAAAAAAAAACCATTAAGAAAATAAGAATAAGAAAATGTGTATGTATGTATGTATCACATTTTGAGAATGTTCGGTTAAGTAACTTGAAGTACACTGCTTATAGCTCGAGCAAGTAGACAAAAGTAAAATGAGATGAATGAAACTACACGTTAAGATTCTTTAGTCATCGACAGTAGGCTAGTCGTTTGCTTCGAACCGAGGCCAAACTAACCATATAATAATTTAATGCATATGTATATAATATGATAAATTTAATATATTAACTACAAAATGTAGGGCCTGGGCGTTCGGATATTCGGGTCGGGTTCGGGTCGGATTTTTCGGGTTTGGGTTTTTCGGGTTTACAAATTCCTTACCCGTTCGGGTATTAGAAAACTTCGGGTCGGGTTCGGTTCGGAATTGGTCGGGTTCGGGTTCGGTTCGGGTTTACCCGAATATCCAAAAAACAAAAAAAATTGAATGTAAATCTACTAAATTACTTGAAAATATCCAAAATTCTAAAAAAATACAAGTATTATTACCCAAATCTACAAAAAAAACAACTAAATATACTCAAAATAAATCTAAAATATCCAAAAATCATGAATATTTAAACATTTGTCTTATTACAAGTATAATTATTACTAATAATATATTAGTATGTACATATATTTCGGGTATGTTCGGTACATGTTCGGGTTTCGGTTCGGATCGGATTCGGGTTCGGGTTTTCGGGTTTTGAAGTTTAGTACCCGTTCGGATATTTTAATATTTCGGGTTCGGATTCGGGTTGATTTTTCCGGGTCGGGTTCGGGTCGGATACTCGGGTTCGGATATTTTGCCCAGGCCTAACAAAATGTAGTATATATAGTATGTTTCCCAAACTTATTACTAAAAGTGGTATTAATATTGGAAATCTTATGATAATTTTAATAATCTCCTATATATATATATATATATACATGATAATACACTATATTGGATTGATATATTTCTATATATACAGATTTAGGTTAAATTAGTAAAAATGTAAACCTGTTTCCCACAACTCCATGAAGGCTTATGATCAATTTCTCTTCTTCAGGAGAGAACCTTCCTCTTCTGATATCAGGTCGAAGATAATTTATCCATCGTAATCTACAACTTTTTCCACATCTTTGAAGCCCTGAAGATTACCAAACATGCATTTTAAATATGACATTGATAGTACAAAGTCAATTAGCTTAAGATCATTGTAATTGATCATTAGAGAGAAAATACAAAATATAAGTTAATTAAAAAGTAGTATATAATTAATTAAGTACCTGCTTTTTCAGGGACTTCACTCCAACATCCATAGCCATGAGTTGTGATATATCTAATAAGCTTCTCATCTTCTTCCGGTGACCAAAGCCCTCTCTTCACCTTTTGCTGGTTGCAGCATGAGTGATGACCCATGATTAGTAGCTCCTCAAATTTAACTTAATTAATTACAACTAATCACTTGATCACAATAATTATATTAAATTATGTTATACAGAGAAGTATATCACCCGGCCCTTAGGATTTTACTATTTCTTTCTTGGGGGATGTTTATTTGTGTTCTTGATCAGGGTTTGTAGCTGTAGAAGAGAGGAGAAGACAAAGAAGCAATGGAGAGTTTTAAAAGGGCAGGAGACAAAAGTCGGGTCGGGTCAGGTCCCATGGGTGGGGCCTGAGATATTTCTTCATCTATCTAACCTTAAAACGACGTCTCATCGACTTTCTATTTTCATGTGTTATTACTCGTTGTACGTAGAGAGTTTTTGTTGTAGTATTATTACGTTAAGCCCTTGTCACTTTTATATCTTTTCTTATTAGCGTACCCTTCTGTCTCCCGCGAAATTTCCTTTTCTTTTTCTTTTCCTTTTTAAACCAAATGATTTAAAAAAAAAAAATTGCTAAAAGGATTAAACCAAATGATTTTGCGACGAAAACTGCAACTAAACTTCATATATATAGATTTTACAGTGACCATATAAATTTGTTATAAACTTTGCATGTTCCATATAATTTCGTTATAAACTTTGCATGTTCTGTTGCATATTAAGTCCTCCAACTATTTAGTGTGTAATATTGCCTAACTTTTATACGCTAAACAACACACATAGACGTACAGTTTTAAATTGATGGGTTGTATTGGTTTAAGAAATAAAATGGTATCTTAAACAAAACAAAAAGGTGTATTAGAAATTTGTTGATAAAATATTGTATTCAACGTGAAATAATTGATTTAAGTCATGTAGCGGAAATTGTAGTGATCTCTTTCAAATCCAAGTTTAATATATAAATAAATCCATCAAAATATAGTTTTAAAAATTGATGTACGTCCAATACCAAAGCTTTTTTCAAAGATTTATGGAATAACAATCATTACAAGTTTCAATTACAAGGCTTTGATTTAGTTAGGAGACATATCGAGAGACCTTGCCGAAAATGAAATCGCTTCGTTTAGAAATTTTCGCCTTTTAGTTTATTTTTTTGTATTGATAACTTGTAAATACTACTATATATATAATATATTATAATCATATATATCACATCAGTTTTGTTCTTTTTGACGGAGAACTTTGTCGTCCTCACATAAGTAATAACTTATTAAATAATCTCGTATAGTAAAAGGGTGTTATTTTTATATTATATTTAGCTTGTGTTTGTTATTTAATGTATTAAATATAAATTATCTTATCATCGTAATTTTACACATGCTCAAATCTCTTATGATAATAATTAAAATAACGATGGATGAAATCATCAATTCGTCATTAAGTAGACATACTCTTTTTCAATAGAAGCCTAACTAGAGAAGTGTAGACAACGGCTTACACATAAATCACGATACAATATACATACATCTGATTTAACACATGTTCTTATAATCTTGTTTAATTGTTTATTTCGGTTATAAAAAATATCCAAAACACTTGGCAGTCGCCACACATCACTAAATCACTGTTCCATTAGTTTTGTTATGTTTCTCATTTATAATCCAACCCTTCTGCTCATTCCATAAAATTTTTTACTCCCTTGTTCTTATGTTAATTAAATCAAAGTTTTTTTTTATTTTTTTCAAATATTTCATAATTTTGTTAAATCATAGCTATTGATTCTAGTTTAGTAACTTGCACTGGACCTTATTATATATGGTTTGGTTAAATAAAAGATTGTTGATTCTGAGTGAGATGGGTTTTTCTTCTCTGTAACGAACAAACGATCTTTTGTGTGTATCTTTCTTTCTGTATAGGGAGACTCATGTACGTAGATGGTATCAATATAAAAGTGGGACCGTTGGATTAAAGCAAATCAATTACCAAACATCGATGTGAATATGATCGCATAGAAATGTGACTTTTGCTTCTATATATCGCAATCTTTTTCTCAGCTATTTTTTCTTCTACTTGAAACAAAAAAAAAAAAACCTCGAAAAATTGCCAACATTCAAAATGAAATAAAAAAACCTTAGCATTGCTAAAGACAAAACATTCTACTTAAAACATTAATGCATTCTCGGAACGTAATAAATATAGAAACCCCTATATTTGTGAAGTAAATGAGCATTTATTGGCACTCGATGATTTTGAACTTCACATAAATATTTTTTATAATCAATATAGTGATATAATCCAACTTAAGCATAAGCTTAGTTTTCTAGGATTGAAATCATTAAGGGCTTACCTTTAAGGAGGAGCAATGGAATGAGAATGACCTTGTTGGATCGGGTCCACAATTTTTTTTTTTTAATTCATATGTACAAATTTATAAAACTAGCTTAGCTATATATGTAAATGTTTTGTCAACATGAATAATATTTCTGGTGATTAATTAGTGATGCTAATAAAGCAACTGTGTTAATTAATTAATTAAAAGACAAGCCTTTCAAGGGATGGTTGGTCGAGTTAATGATAATCATTTGATTAAGATGTCTCTACCATACATATAATTAAGTTTTCTCTCCTTTATGTTCACTCCTTTTTAAAGAACGGAAAAACTAGTTTATGAAGTTGATGTAACGTAACTGCGTAGGATATTAAGATCAGATTAAATATTTTTCAAGTTTCTATGTAGTAAGTTGATAATTTTAGTTAGCTTTATTTGTATTAAGTTTTTAAGGTTTAATTGCTTTTAATATAAATAAGCAGCTTAAAGTTTGAATTTTGATTGATAAAAATTGCACATTTTTTCTTCTATTCATTGAACGATTTTTATAATACACACACACAAAAAAAAAAAAAAAAAAAAAAAAAAAAAAAAAAAACTAGTACTATCGAGTATCGACGTTCCCTACGCATTAGAAGTTTCGGTAATGGTCATCAATTGGTAGAAAAAAAAACTCAAACGTTACAAAAGAGAACCTCAATTAAACTACTAAAGAATTCTAAATATTCTCTGGTGTTGGACAACATATGGCATTGAATCTATTGATACGGACTTATTTGCGATGAAACTCATATTGTAAATATTTTAACTATATATTTTTTGAAATTATGTACGTTAGTTTCTGAGTACTCACCGTCATGCGGAAGTACTAATTCTAAATATATTATAAACTTATAATATATTATATATGGCCGCCTAACATAAAGTCATAAAATAATTAGCAAAATAAATGAAAACAACGTGGCCGTCGTGGTTTTGGTGGTAGCTTTTGGAGTTAATTTTGTATCATATATTTGGCATAACATTGCTTGATTAGTTAAAAATCATATGAACTTTGAAGTTATATTCCTAAGGTAAAGAGACATTGACAATATATATCAATAATATAATGTCCCCGTCACGGGTTCAAGACCTTAATTATGTCATTCGGCTTCTTTATGAATCCGCCATCTTTCATCTTCGGCTTGCTCACATCATCGAGAAAGCTATTCGCAAACAAGTCTCCAATCTATTCTGTCTTGAATTGGATTATAACATAGACTCGAAACATTCTTTTGTGTGTGGTTCATTTCCAATGACACCCGATCGAGTTACGTTGGATCCCTCATATGAATATTTTAGATCTTGTTCCTTTTTTATACTCTTTTTGGTATATTTTCTTAAAACTATCTTTGTTTTCCGGTTAATTCTGCTTTTAGAAAGTTCATAAAAATTATAATGTAAAAAGGTATTTTTTAAACATTGAAAATGCAGAGAAATTTTAAATATGCATTATAAAGAAGTTATCCATAAAATATATTAAGAACATTAATATTTAAGTCTCGATCTGCATTTCGGGTTCCTTTATCAAATAAAAAAAATCTGAATTTCGGGTTGCTTTCAGTTTTAGATTTTTTTTTTTTTGGTTATAAGACAATACAAGTAACTATAAATAAAAACTAAATATATTAAAATAATGTCAAGATGAAGAAGATGAAAATTAAAGCGGTGAGATCCTTTTATAGTAGTATGGAGTAATTTTTAGTCTTAATATTGATTTGAAAGTACACATGACAACTTTTGAATTGATTAGGGCACAAGTGTCGGAGAGAACTATTCATATTTTTGTGTGTGTATAGGGTTCATCAGTAGTCAAGTAGCACCAAATTTAGAAACTCTTTTATAATTTACTATGTTACTTTTCATTTAAACACAATTCAAAGCAAAACGTCTGATTGAATACACTTTGTCTTTGTGTATTGTGAAACATTTATTTTTTTGTCAAAAATATAATTCAAATTATACCGCTTTGGTTCATGATCAACATTCGGGATTCCTATATTTTGCAAACATGCAGTAAAACAAAGCGACATGCAGATTGCAGTTTGATGATTTTTAAAGTAATCTTGGGTTTCGACGTTTTTAATAGCCCAATTTCTCTTCATCGAATCTGAAGTTAAAATTGGTTTCCATCTCTCAGAGTCCACCAAACCCATTTTAGCTTCTTCTTTTTTTCCCCAAACAATCATGATTAAAGCTAACTCGCATGTTCTCAATAAAATATAAATATGCAAACCTTGAAGATAATATTCTTGTTCCATTTTACTTATGAACAATTTGAATCTGAATTCCTTTCAAAAGAACCAATTTAGAAACTAAAAATATAATTCATTCTTGGATTTTCAAATATGATTGCCACAGTTTTAATTTACCAAAAATAACAAAAAAAAAGAGTAAACTTAATATAAAAAGATAAAAAAAATAAAAATAACTGCGCACGAAGAACGGGTCTCAAGCTCTCCGACAAGACATGCGCACCACAAATTTCTTCAGTCTTCATATATTAATCCTCCATTTCCAAAACCTTCCCAATCTTCTTCTTCTTCTTCTTCCTCCTTCAAACTAAAAACAAATCATGAGACCTGCGCAAGATAATCAAGGATCATTCCTTGGCCGTATTAGTATCCGTCGCAATCAATTCGTCGACGTTAACAACGAACAAGAACAAGAAGATCTCGAGCTTTTCCAAAAACACATCGCCGATCGTTTCACCGAGCTTCTTTCTCCTCCTCAACCACCACCGTCCGATGAAACGAGCACGGTTGCTTCTGTACCCGCGACGGAGCAGATCATGTCCGTGACTTGGCTTCGTAAGCTAATGGATGTTTTCCTCTGTTGCGAAGCTGAGTTTAAAGCGATTTTGTTAATGGGTCGTGACCCGACTCAGATTTCTAAACCGCCATTTGACCGGTTAGTTCCTGAAATGTTAGACCGGTCTATTAAAGCGCTTGATATCTGTACCGCCGTTGTTAACGGAATCGATTCCGTTAGACATTACCAACGTTTAGCTGAGATCGCCGTAGCGGCTTTGGAGCAACGTCCGTTAGGAGACGGTAACGTGAGGCGAGCGAAACGCGCGTTGGCGAATCTCGTCGTCGCGTTGAGCCTCGAGGATAAGGAGAATGTTAGCGGCGGAGGTGGTGGTGGCGGCGGAGGGAACAAGACGACGGAGAGATCGTGGTCTTTTGGTCGTCGTAGTGGTGGATCGTCGGCGGCGAGTAAAGGAGGAGCGACGATTGGTCAGCTCAAATCGTCGTCGTGGGCGGTTGGGAGGAATTGGTCGGCGGCAAAGCACATCCACGCAATGGCGACGAATCTGACGCCGCCACGTGGCAACGAAGCGGCGGGATTGCCTCAACCGATGTTTATAATGAGCACGGTGATGGTGTTCGTAATGTGGGTGTTAACGGCGGCGGTTCCGTGTCAGGAGAGATCTGGATTAGCGAATCATTTACCGGTGCCGCCGAAACATTTGAATTGGGCTCAGAGTTTGATCGGAATCCACGAGAAGATCGGAGATGAGTGGAAGAAGAAAGAGAAGAAAGGGTCAGCGGGATTAATGGAGGAGATGACGAGGATGGAGAAGCTTGGTCACTCGTTGATAGAATTCACCGATGGTTTTCATTATCCGGCGGAGAAAGATGCTGCTGAATCTGCGACGGCGCAAGTGGCGGAAATGGCAGAGATATGCAGGAGAATGGAGGAGGAGCTTGTGCCGTTGCAGCAACAGATCAGAGAGGTTTTTCATAGGATCGTGAGGAGTCGTGCGGAGATTCTTGAGGTATTGGAGCAAGCAGGAAAACTTTCGGCGCCAGTTGTGTAAAAGTTTTGAATTATTGGGGGTAAACTTCGAAGTTTTGTAATTCTTTGGGGGTTAATAGGATATTTATTTTCTAGTTCTTGTTGGGCTTTCAGAACTCTGGATAGGCCCATGACATATGTCTTTCATTTTTACTTCTTATATTTTATTTTGTTGGAACCTTATTTTTATATTTTTCCATGATTTATTTTGCTAAATCTTATTATATAAGCGGTAAACCTTAAATAGTAAATACATTCACAAGAGGTCGATATGTATCAAAGTGATAATTAACTAGATTGATATATTTGCCAACTAAAAACATTAGATATCGACATGCACCAAATCTATTAGATATCGACATGCACCAAATTTATAATTAAAAAAAACATTTTTAATATATCAACCTAAATTTATCGAAAATAAAACTATCAACATATGTAAAAGGTACAATTTTTTTTGTCATATATGAAAAGGAAATTGACATTTTTTTGTTAATATATTCAAGTTTAGACAAAGTGATAAAAGAAATTTGCTCATATATATAAATAAATAAATAATTGTTAGAAAAGTTCCTTATCTTAACAGAATAAAGAAATAAAACACATATCTTCAATTAAATTAACTTGTATAATTGTGCATTTTTGTAGAGAAGTGAAATTAGGACATGAGACTTATGTACTTAAAAGAAATTTCTCTACGAAATGCACATACATTTTTTCTTAACTCGATGTCTCGATTTTATCCAGATGACCAGATCGATATATACAAAATCTTGTTACAAGGCGTCAAAAAAAAAAAAAAAAAAAAAAATCTTGTTACAAATGAATAAAAAGCAATAAGACAAGTCAGCTCCATTCTTCACTTTCACTACCCCATCTTTACAATAATCATCTTTACAATTCCAAATTCAAACTCACTCATAAATCTTTATGCCCTTTAGCTTTGTTATAGAGCCAAAAACTACAGAGAGATCATTTCAATAATTAATAATTTGAGTTTTTTGGCTCTTCTTATAAACAAATGTCTCCAGGTCCATCTCTTTCACTCACCACCCACCTTCTTCCTCGATTTTCAAAAACCTAGATCGATCGAATCTTATCTCTCTCTAATCTTCTCTGTTTGTTACAGTTGTTCGAAGAGTCATGGCGTTAGCATCCACAACGTTACCAACGAAGACTGGATTATCTCTTTGGTGTCCGACTTCTCACTCTCTCGCTCGTCGTTTCCCCGCTCGTGTTTCTCCGATCGGTTCTAGAATCGCTTCTAGAGGTCTCGTCACTGCTTCGTTCGCTAACGAGAATCGCGAGTTAGTATAAATTTTCTTCTTAATTTTGGTTTCGATTAACGAGTTTTGAATGAGAATTAAGTTTTTGGATTGTGTTGTTTTAGGTTTGTGATTGTTGGTGGAGGAAATGCTGCTGGTTATGCTGCTAGAACTTTTGTAGAAAATGGAATGGCTGATGGTCGGCTCTGTATTGTGACTAAAGAGGTGAAATCAAATCGATCGTTTTAAGTGTTTTCTTCAATTAGTTGATTTGTTTATTTGTAATTTGATTGTTGGATTTGTTGTTGTTGTTAGGCTTATGCACCTTATGAGAGACCTGCGTTGACGAAAGCTTACTTGTTCCCTCCAGAGAAGAAGCCAGCTCGTTTACCTGTAAGCTTTTAGCCTACTTTAATGTTTGATTCCATCAATTTGAGTGGTTCTATTATTGCTATTGATCTTAGTTTTGGCTGATTTGAAGATTTTTATGGTTTGGCTTTTCGAATTTGCAGGGATTTCATACTTGTGTTGGAGGTGGTGGAGAAAGACAAACACCAGATTGGTATAAGGAGAAAGGAATTGAGGTAATTCTTCATCTGATACATGGAATATTTACAAGTGATATGTTTTTTTTTCCATGATGTGGTATGTAAGTAAAGTTTCTTTAGTTTGTTTAATTATCTAAGTCGGGAATCTATGTGGGTGAATGTGTTGTTTATAGTTCTATTGCGTCTTACCGAATGCGTTTGGTTTAAACTTTGAACAGGTGATATATGAAGATCCAGTGGCTGGAGCTGATTTTGAAAAGCAAACACTCACAACAAACACTGGGAAGCAGTTAAAATATGGATCTCTAATTATCGCTACAGGGTGTACAGCCTCTAGGTGAGTGAAGTAACGATATTCTGTTCGCAATGAATTGATAAACAACATCAGAGAAACTAGGCCTTCTCAACCGTGTCCATGTCTATTGATATTATGAATTTTTTTCTTTGAATTTTTTTATTGTAGGTTCCCTGATAAAATTGGTGGGAACTTGCCTGGGGTTCACTATATTCGTGAGGTTGCAGATGCTGATTCACTGATATCATCTCTGGTAAGCTAAGGGTACCCTTATCAGTTATGTCATCTTTATGAAATTTTACACTATGCATCATCAGGAAACTTTAAATTCCCTTGCCGACAATATAACCTTCCCATATATGATTCAGGGAAAGGCAAAGAAAGTTGTCATTGTTGGTGGTGGCTACATCGGCATGGAGGTTGCTGCTGCAGCTGTTGCGTGGAATCTAGATACAACGGTTATTATCCCTTTGACTTTAATCTTTAAATTGTGCTAGTAATGAAGTATATTTTTAGTCATTCGTTGAGTAAAAAAAGTTCCTGGAAATTGTATTTTCGTATGAATATACTAACTTACAACTGGTTTTGGGATTTCCCTCTGTAACAATAGATTGTATTCCCCGAAGATCAGCTTTTGCAAAGATTGTTCACTCCATCTCTTGCTCAGAAATACGAAGAACTATACCGTCAAAATGGTGTTAAGTTTGTCAAGGTAAGATTATCAATCCACATTCAATGCCCTGCAAACCTAAGAAATTCAGAAACAAAGTGAGTAAACCTTAAGTTCCTCTTCCTGTTGAACAGGGCGCTTCCATAAATAACTTAGAAGCAGGTTCGGATGGACGTGTAACAGCTGTTAAGCTTGCTGATGGGTCTACAATTGAGGCAGACACGGTATAGTTGTAGCTCAGCTTCATTTTTTTGTTTGTCTCAAAATGATGCAACTTCAACAACTCTGATAAAATGAAAAATGTGAAGGTCAATGAAATGCTGACTTCTATTCAACCTGTGTATCCTTACTTTACAGGTAGTGATCGGAATTGGAGCTAAGCCTGCTATTGGCCCCTTTGAAACTTTGGCCATGAACAAATCCATTGGAGGAATTCAGGTATTGTTATAACAAATATCCGGATTTAGTTTCCAATATTAACCGGTTTTCGAAGTTATAACTTCATGAGAAATTAGGTCTGTATTTCGTACAATCAAAAGTCTGATAAGAGCTCATCTTCAACCATAGGTTGATGGCTTGTTCAGGACAAGTACCCCTGGAATTTTTGCTATTGGAGATGTTGCAGCCTTCCCTTTGAAGGTACTTTTGCTGCTAGATAAAACATGTTATAAGCCACCAATCTCTTGACCTGTAAACTCATCATGTTATTTTCTGATGAACAGATATATGATCGGATGACTCGAGTTGAACATGTTGATCACGCCCGTCGTTCTGCACAACACTGTGTGAAATCGCTGCTCACAGCACACACAGACACGTAAGCTTCTTGTACCAATGAAAGAGCTGTACACTTCTGTGTATCTATCTCTTAACAGTTCTTTACCTATAAGTTATTTTCTTGCTCAAAACGTTGTAGGTACGATTATCTCCCATATTTCTACTCAAGAGTATTCGAGTATGAAGGCAGCCCAAGAAAAGTTTGGTGGCAGTTTTTCGGGGATAATGGTAAATCTCGTTAGACCTATACATTTCACGAACAATCCAATTACTCAGACAACATTTCCAGTTTATCTAACCACTGATTCATATTGGCCAGTGGGAGAAACTGTCGAGGTTGGTAACTTCGACCCGAAGATCGCCACCTTCTGGATTGATTCTGGTAAATCATACCTTATACTTTTACTCACTTGTCTTCTCACTGTTGACCACCCTTTGCACAAACACACAGTGTAGTAAATTAACTAACTTTGATGGTTGATTAATCGTAACACAGGCAGGTTGAAAGGTGTTCTTGTAGAAAGCGGATCGCCTGAGGTAAGAGTCTTTCTCCGTAACTCCCTCGTTAACATTCTTAGTAGCCAATCTCTAAAACATCATGATTCTTGTTAAACCTCACCTCAAATCACTCTTGAAACACTAAAATCAGGTAGCTTGTGTATCAGAAATGTCTCGAGTGGGTCACTTTTGATCCGCGGGACTAAAAAAATTAGAATATTTTGAAACCAGATCATTGCAATTACTTCAGAATGTGTTTGTTCATGTATATATAAAAAAACTAAATTGGGTTTTAATTACTTCCATTGTTGTGTGCATTTCTCTTAAAACAGGAGTTTCAACTTCTCCCAAAGCTAGCAAGAAGCCAACCACTAGTCGATAAGGCTAAACTCGCCAGCGCATCATCAGTCGAAGAAGCCCTTGAGATTGCTCAAGCCGCTCTACAGAGTTAGAGAGACTAACTTCATGTTTTTTTTTTTTTATATAGCTTTTGAGTTCAGAAAAAAAAAAAAAAAGCAACATCTTTAATTCTCCATGGAAATAAATGATTTATAGAGAGCATAGTTGTCAACAATCTCCACGAATAACTTGTAGCCTCTTTTTGAGATTATCTTATGTTTGCTCATTAGAAAACTGTTCTCAAATAAAATCCATACGAGAGTCAGGAGTTTATATAGAGATCGTGTTCTCATGATCTATGGGTTTTATACTTTTATGTATCATTGAAATGTTTAATTTTTAGATTTCTTTAATCGACTGATAAACATAAACCAAACAAAACTTATAAATAATAATGGAGGCTTAAAAAAATAAAATAAAAAAAATAGTGGAGGCTTTATTATAAGTTTATAACTCACACAAGGATTTGGTTTGCGGCACGTCAGAGTCATGATGGGAGGATGACTGCGTCATGTAAAAAGGTTTTATGCAGTCTACAGATGTTCCATATAAAGGTTTACATATATTACTTGAAATGAATTTTACTTTTTTACAATAGAAAGTTTTTTACTCGCTACTAGCTGCCTACTTTAAATATATATATATATATATATATATTACTGTCCGTAATTTATCAGCTTATGCCATGTGACTTCTGCAACTGCGAAAGTGATGATTATTGATTGGTAAGTCGTAATGTTGCAAACTTGCAAAATCTTTTTTTTTTTTGATAAAAATGTTGCAAAATCTTATAAAACAAAAACACATAATGTTGCAAAATCTTAAAAAACAAAAACTCAGAATGGTGGAATTACTAAACAAACCAAAATAATTTTAACTATTATATAATAGCGAATTACTATATATATTTATATATATTTTTTATTAAATTGTGGAATAGTGGGAATGATGACAGACAGAATTAGAAACAAAAATAGCTATTCCGTGGAACCTTGTGTTTAGTTAAAATCTAGACATTGGGAAATCATTCGGCTAAGATGTCAAAAATGTTTATGCGATATGTTACTACGTAGACTATTCAACAGACTGTATATTTTTTTCTACAAATTATATAACTCCCTATGACGACTAATAATATGAGCGTAGAACTCTTCTCTAACTCGTTTTAAACTTTTACGTGACATAATTCTCGGGATTAATACAAATGGACCATTGCTTATAATAAAAAAAAAAAGCACCCTCGGTGATGTCAAAAAAAAAAAAAAAAAAAAACCCTCGGTTTTGCTTTTATTGTGGTTTAAACGTGCGACCTTTTTTTAAAAAGAGGTTTTCCGAGTTTTATAACTTTCCGGTGTTGAAGAGGTGAAATATATAGCAAAATGTAAAAAAAAACATGTAATATTGGTAAAAACCTATTAATACTATTAAATGAAAAAAAAACATTGAAGGACTCATTCACAAATTGAAAATTGAGATGGTATATGTACATATATGTACGTACTTAAAGAAACAATAAAAATTGAAACGATTAGTATTATCGACCGTCACACATCATCAGCATTAAGCACTACTTACTGCTAAACAAAACAGGAAAAAAATAAAGTGAAAGGTAAAATACCACACGCACTTCTCGCGATTGAAACACACGATTGTGTGTTTCCACTGAAGAAGAAGAATAACCATTCTTCTTATATTTGTATAAGCGCGTGTCATATCGTATCACAGGCTTCCTTCCCCTTTTTAGACCGATCACTTGTTTTTCTTACATATCCATTAATGTGGAATTTTTTTATTTTTTTTTTGTATATAAGGCATCGACTTGTTTGCATTTTGGAACAGAACCATCGACATTTACTTCTGATCCCATCTTCTGCTCTGTTCTCTTAAAAAATGATGGTAGTTTTTATATGGTTTTAAAACAAAAGCAGTCTTTTGATTTATATATAGTTCGAAGTTTTTTAATTGATGTTGTTTATTCTCTCACAATTTTTTGCAGAAAATGATTGTGGATATGGATGTTTATGACGAGAAATCCAAGGAGAAAATCATGGCGAGCGTTGCTGGCTTACCAGGTAAATCACATCAAATTAAAACAATTCTTTGATACCAAAAAAAATTTAAAAAATAAATAAACATTTGATCTTTCAACTACATATTGTACATTCTTCTTTTGGGTTTTAGAGCACAAATCTTTAGTATATTGTTTTCAGGGATTTACAAGCCTTATATGGAGTTGAAAGAAGGGACACTAATAGTGATTGGAGATATTAATCCTGTGGAGATCGTTACCAAACTCAAAAAAAAATGGAGAAAAGCTAATTTAACATTATTTGTACCTTATGATGCTAAGGAAGAAGCAGAAATGGCTGAAGCCAAAGAGAAGATAGAAACTATTGAACGTGATGCTTTTTACAGATCTAACCATGAATATCGTAATCTTCATCTTCATGCTCCTCATTGTAATCTTGTCAATGATAATGAGCAAGGTTGTGTCATTTGCTAGAGGTCCAAGAAAGTAAAATAAAAAGACATATGCGAATTAACTATTTTGATTTGTTGGAGTTGTAGTTCATTTTGATTATTGTATCAAGTTCAGTTGATGAGTAAGGATGATTTAAAGTTGATCGTGGATGTTTTTTTCACCTTAGTTTTAGTTGTGTTCGTTTGTGTAATTAGAGTAAAATTTTCTTTGTGTCAAATCACTAATTTATAATTAATTCAAAAGTAATTAGTTAAAACAAACTAATATATAAACTTGTGAACAACTGATCAACGTCTTAAGATATAATATTATATTTTGTGGAAATGAAAATACAGTGTTACATAATGTGGTGAAAATGAATTAGAAAAGCAAAACCGTATGGATACATAAAGCCAAAAAGACAAAAGTTTGGACAATTAATCATCTAGAGCTAAGAAATTAATGACGTGATTAGAAGGATGCATCATAAATTGGCATTAAAGAAAGAACTAATTAGATGACGACAAAAAAAAAAAAAAAAAAAAGAAAGAAATTAGCAGAGAACCCTTAAATAGAAAGTTCTTGAGCAAATTTAGAGACTTTCACATGGTTTCGTGTGATCATGCCGCAAGTGGGATAACTCGCTAATAGTGTACGTGGAAGTTACCCACTGCTTTACTCAAATGCTTTCAACTTTGCTTTCGTTCACGGCCCATTACAAATTGAAGTTAGGATTTAGGAACCAATACACTTACGAGTTTATTGATGACAAAATATTAATCAACAAAATAATCTCATTTTGCATGTACTGAACGTTGCAGAATTTTACCATTTTATCTGAGTTAGAAGATAACAAAAGAATTAAAGAACCTTCCACGTTTATTTTCAGTCTCAAGATGCAAAATTGACAACTTTTCCTAAGAACTTGCATAACAAGAAACTTCCAACCAGAGCTCATGATTCCAATTCTATACAAATCTGACCAACAAACAAGAATCATTCTCCATCTTAACGCTCATCTTATAGGCTAGAGAGTGACTACGTTGCATAAAAGTGATATGTTTTTGTCTCTATGAGATTGAAACTTATGGATCTAGCTAATGCTACGTGATGAGATTTTCTCGGACGATCCTCTTTGTTCTTGTTGCAAATTAACTAGCTTCCCATCTATAAGTATATACTTTTTGTAATAAAGAGAAACCTTTTGTTTGATTCAGTGGCTACAAGTTAGTTCTGAAGATTACTTGAAAACATTTTTGAAAACATAAGCACAAAAATTCACGGCTTCGCTTAACTGTGTGATCAATCGAAATATGTAAATACGCAGAATCGTGTTATGTGAGACACAAACGGTTCAAGTTCAACAGACTGTATAAATGTTTTCTACATAACATTTAACTCCCAAGGACCATAACCTCTCTATATCTTCATAAACTCTTCTATAACACCTCTAAAACTTTCATTGTGACATTTCTTGTGAAACAAGAAACCATTGTATATATATAACAGAGAATTGATTGGTGTTTATTGAGATGAATATTGAAAAAGGTGAGATTTGTTATAAGAAAATGCATGACTGTTTATAATTTACATATCCGAGTTTTTTTTATGTTCTCTTTTTACTGGGGAAGAATTGTAAAATGATGCAGAAAAAATAATATGGGATTGGGATGCTAGTAGTTGGTACTAAAATATAAAAAAAAATTGATGAAAATTATCAGAAAAAAAAAAAGAGAAAAGAAAAAGCATTCGATGAACTTTACTTACCATAAAAAGGGACATTGGAAGAATCTTTGACAAAATAAAAACTTCTGAAATTGTAATTACTAAATATAGAAACGATTAATAAAAAAAATGGTCCATGAAATTGCCAAAGAACCACAGAGAAAAAAAAAAAAAGTGAAAAATCCCACAACGACTTTTCACAAGTGAAAACTCCACGCGCTCGTTTTTTACTCAAATGTTTTTAAAAAAAAATTCACAAACTACTCTGATAGGTGATAGCTAAAAGAAACATTAAGGAGAGTGAACCCATCTCATGTGGCGGTTTGTTATATAAAGCCTCAACTTTTTTACTGTTCCCATCTTCTTCTCTATTCTACTAAAACAAAAAGAATGAAGGTAATGTTATTTGCTTTTCAAATTACTAAAAGTTTAAGCTTTTGATTTTATATGAGTGGTTTGATTAATGTTGGTTCTTGTCTTACCCTTTCTGTAGAAAATGGTAGTGATGATGGATGTTCATGACGACAGATCAAAGGACAAGGTTGTTCGTACTGTTGCAAGCTGTTCAGGTAATTTACAACAACCTTAAAAAGAAAACTTCTTTGATGCTTTGGTCTTGTTCTTGAGTTTTTTTATTGAACAAAAGAGAAAGCTTTTTGTTACATACACTCTGTTTTTATTTTCTTTATGGGTTTTACGTCAAATGAGTTTTTTTGTTCTTTATAATGAGTTTGAATTGAAACCTCCCAAAACTGATTCTTGTTCTGTTCATTAGTTTTTATTGAAAAGCCAAAAGCTTTTGATTTTAACATTCGCTCTGTTTTTTTTGTGATTCTTCATCGTGGGTTTTGAATTGAAAAGTGAAAATGATTTTTGTATAATTCATGAGTTTTTGATGAAAAAACAAAGCTTTTCGTTACTCACATCCCTAGTTCGTGAGATTCCTGATGGGTTTTGATTTCAAACCCTCAAAATTTGATTTTTTTTTGTTCTGTTCATGAGTTTGAAAATGCAAAGCTTTTGATTACACTTATACTCTGTTTCTGGGATTCTTCATGGGTTAAATGATATGATCAAAAAAAAGGATTTTGATTTTTGTCTCATTGATGAATTTTAATCGAAAAAAACCAAAGCTTTTAACGGTATTCTTTTATGTGTTATGAATTGAAACCCCAAAAGAAAATGAATTTGAGTTGTCTTATTCATATGAGCTTTTGCTGCAAATCTTTGAATACTCACATCACATGCTCTGTTTTTGGATTCCTTTATGGGTTATGTACGCATTGAAATCACCAAATCTTTTACATTGTTTTTCCAGGGCTGACGACAATAACAATGGATTCGGAAGATGGCAAATTAACTCTTATTGGAGATTTCGATGAAATGAAGATCCTAACAAAACTCAAAAGAAGATGGAAGAGTGCAAAGATGGCAACTTTTGGAACGTATGATCCGAAGAAAGAAGATGAAGCTGCAGAAAAGAAGAAGAAGGAAGAAAGCGAACGTCAAGCATTGGAAGCTCTTCACCGGTCTCACCGTGAAATCCCCATTTATCCTCCTATGCATCATCACACTGTTGTAAGTGATCACGACTACAACCACAGCTGTGTAATCTCTTAGGAGTCTCCAAGTTATTAAAAAAAAAGGCATATAAGGATGCTTTAGTGATGATCATTAATGTTATTACTCCACTTTGATTTTAGTTGTGTTAACCTCAAGGATTCGTAGTTATCTTTATGTCTACTTCACTTAAGAAAGTTTGTAAAAACCAACGATGTCTGATTTTAATTTAAAGATTATATGTATATATAAGAAAAGTGACAACAATATCACAGTTTTCATGTGATGAATGTCTGAAGATGAAAATGACAGACGAAGAAAATTGGGTCACAAGGAACTTGCAGTCAAAGACACAGTTTCCAGTTATGACTCATCATCAACATTATCAAAATATTATTCGATTATCACTGCTTCTACAAAATGATTAATAAGCCCTCTAAATGGTGATTACACTTATTAGTGTAAATTTACAATCAAAAGTATGTGTTTGTATTAAGATAAGATTTTAAGGAAGATGATAAAGAGCTAATTTTGAGTTTATTTCTTCATGAGGAGAATAACAGTGTGTGCTGCAATGCTTCTGTTTTCTCCTAAGCTATCAACTTTCTCATGTGTTTTGGCTTTTAAGTTGACAACAGAAGGATCAGCTCCAAGAAGCTTGGACAGATTGGTTCGAATGGTCTCCTTGTGAGGACTTATTTTTGGTCTCTGGAGAATCAATGTCGCGTCTAGGTTTCCTATCTCATACCCTGCCTCGTCCATGAGTCTCACCTGAAACACACATAAATAAACAAAACTTAGTTTCAAGTTCATTGATTACAATCATCATTCATCCCTACAAGAACCTGGCATTTTCACCGTTATAACCTCATCACAAGTGAATTCATCATTTTAAAGTTTCTGGCTTGATGTTCATTAGCTTCCATGACATCAACATTCACAGTCGGTTATACTTTTGAGCTTATCAAAGATATATACACTAAACCTAACCCCTAATTTAAGAGGCTGGATAAAGAAAGAAACTCTAAAGTTTCAACCTTGTGTAAACCATCATTAACATCAATCATATATGTGTTACATCCAAGGAAAATGTAAACAATACAAGACTTGTTCTATATTTCACCAACCCAAGATAAACTTTAACTGATAAATATTGAGTTATGCAAAGGCTTTGCAAGACAAAAACTCATGTATACAAGAAGGATAAAGATTATAACATAGCATCATTGAGTGATCACAACAGTTGAGGGATAAGATTTGATCTCCATAATCTCTTCTACTTCCTCTACAGATGAAAACAATCTACAGAATCTTCATATTATGTGATATTCACAAACCCAAGATGCAGAAACCTAAATTTAAACTGATAAAACCGAGTTATGACAAGACTCTTGCAAATATACAAGAGTGATCACAACAGTTGAGTGATAAGATTTGATCTCTACATCTCTTCTACTTTCTCTATAGATGAAAATAATCTACCACAAGAGTATTATTACAGAATCTTCTTCATGATTAAACTGAGTAAATTACATCAACCTATGAATCTAGCTTGAATTCTGAATCATTCTACAAAAACAAAGGCTTCAAAAGACAGAGCTATACTGTAAACTGAAACATCTCAAGGTAAAGCAAAAGAAAGCTTACAGCTTCTTTGATAAAGACAGAAGAAGCAGCTCCTTTCCATTTAGGATCAGAATCAGGAAAAATCTGACCTATATCAGGTAACCCTAACGCTCCCAAAATTGCATCCACTACACAATGAAGCAACACATCGCCTACAAAAAAAAAAAAAAAAAAAAAAAATCCAACTCAAATCAAAAACCTAAAATCCTAAAATTCGATAAAATTGTTACCATCAGAGTGAGCTTCACAGCCTCTATCATGAGGAATATCAATCCCGCCGATGATCAGAGGATACCCTGGCTCTAACCGATGCAGATCGAAACCATGACCAACTCGAAACGGAAGCGTTTTGATTGATTTCTCTGAAGTCACTGATTCATTAACGCCGACGGCGGAAGAAGCAGCTAAAACCGAGATTGAAGGACGATATGATAACGAAAGAGACTTCTTAAGGCCGCCGATCTTCGCCGCCGGGAGAAGCAATGGCGTTTTCGTAATTTGAGAGTGAAAGAAAGAAGAAGACAGTAGCTGATGAGTACAAGTAGTAGTAGCCATGGCCATTTTCTTCTCCGATTTCTCTCGTCTAAACTCAATCCTCCAATATTATTTGTTTTTTTTTTTTTTTTTTTTAATTTATAAAATATGTGGTGGAAATTTTCAGTAATTAATTATTTTGAAAATACTTACTATAGTATAAAGGTTTTATTCAAGATTTTCGGGTGAACAAAGGCAAACTAACTTATTATTACATTTTTTACAAGATTGCATACTTTTGTTCATTCTGTAACAATGATTATTACAGTGTATACAAAACCGATATTTTATATTAAAATAAAAAGGTTCAGGTTCATCCAGATAGTAATTACTTTTAATATCAGCCTCCTCAACGCTGCTAATTTGAGGACTAATATTTGAATTAGATTCCGTCTTAATATTTGATGTACCTATAAATATATATCAAATTAAACAATTAATATATCATCAAACAGTTATATGTATTTAATATAAGTAATCGAGGATAAATAAACTTACATGATAAAATCACAACTAGAAAAATGATAAACGAAACTGTATTCATTTTATTTTCTTCTTTGAAACTTTGAGATTTTCAATTTGTGCTTATTACTACCGTAATTGTTTTGAATCTTGGTTGTGAGTCATTGAAATTAGATTATATCACATTTATATGGTTTCTTGTTGAAGTTACAAAAAAAAGTATCGTTCTCGTAACGTTTTTGTTATAAATTTGAGGTTAAAAAACTATACCCTATTAATTAGAAATTTAATGTGAAAGTATTAGCAGAAGAAGGTTTGAGTTGGGCTTTTAGAAAGATTCGGTTGGGCCTTAACTTATGGTTAAAGTTGGGTTTTATAACGATCTCTTGGGCCTTTAATTACTGTAGCACCATTTAAAATCTTAACCGTCGATCAGGTTGCATATCCACAACTTTACTAAAGGCCGCGTTGTAGAGTATAATTGCTCATCACTTCTTCCGCTTTAGGTTTTCTCCTCCAGCTTTCCGTAAACTCCCTCGCCCACTCTTCTCTTATGTACACCGCTTTTCAAACGGCGACAAAAATTTTGTAATCGATCGCCGGAAAAATTAGAAGAGAAGATGGCGGCGCCGGAAGCTCCAGTTAAGTACGTCGGAATCCTTAAGGAATCCGCTGCTTTCCGGCTTATGAAATCGATGGTGAGTAACTTTTCCTGAATGATCGATCTTAATGTGTGTAGAGAGATTTGATAAAGACCTAATTTGTTGGATTGGTGATTTTTTTAGGGTTGGGAAGAAGGAGAAGGACTTGGTAAAGATAAACAAGGGATCAAAGGTTATGTGAGAGTCAAGAACAAGCAAGATACAACTGGTTCGTTTCTTCTTCTTATTAATAGAGATTAGAGGTTTAAATTTCTCTGATTTGGTGAATGTGAAGTTTTGAAATGTAGATAAGAGGTGAAACTTAAGTAGAGCTACTTTGAACTAATAGGATTTAAAATTTGAAATTGTGAGCAGGTGTTGGTGTTGATAAGCCAAATCCATGGGCATTTGATACAACTCAGTTCGATAACATTCTCAAGAAATTGAAAGTGGTAATAGCTGTTTTCATCTTTGTTTTTTTTTTTAACTAATCTCTTTGAATAATTGGAAATGATTTCAACCTTTTGTGTGTGTGTGTATGTGTTATTTGCAGCAAGCAGCGCCCACCAAGACTAGCAAGAATGATGATGGTAAATACTACTTCTTACTAAGTTCAGTTCTTTCTTGATTATGCAAATTTAATTATCCTAATGGTTTTTTTTTTGTTTATATGGCTTATGATAGCTGAAAGTGAAGACGATGCTGGTAAATCTGAACCTACCAAGTTGAAGACGGTTGCTAAAGTCACTCGGCCACAAGGAAGGTATAAACGTAGAGAGAAAGGGAAGCTTGTCAATTCTTACTCCTCTAATGATCTTGAAGGAATCCTGGTAAGCTTGTTCTCTATTCAGTTCCCTCCTTCTTATATCTGCTCATGACTAAGTTTCATGTCGATTAGCAATAATCATTACTTCTATATGTTGTTAATTTGTGCATGGTTTTAGGATTTTCTCTTCTATCACCATTATATAAACCAACCGCCCGCATTATGAAAGTGATAGTCTAATTTAGGCTAAATTGTTTTACTGTTTTGTAGGTTAAGAGAACTGAGGAGCCTTCTCCTGTAGTTTGTGACATAGACGATACTATGGAGATTGAAATTATATCTGAGGAACAACATGCTAGTGTTAAAGGTGATTAGATTGTACTCAAATCTTGAACTGGTGTGACTTTTCTACTTTTTTTTTCTTTCCTTTGAGCTGAAAACGTATGGATCTTTTGGGCTGAACAGAAGAGAAAATTGAAGAACCTTCTTCAGACTGGTGGGGATTTAAATCCGGGTTTGTGTCAGGCGGTCTTCTTGGGGCCAAGTCGGGCAAAAAGAAATCATCGAAGGCTAACGAGAGAAAAATGTTTAGTGAGAATGATCAAGAGAATCTTTACAACCTGGTTCAGGTATGTGGGTTTGTCTCCCCCCACTCTTCTTTGCTAGCTGTTTTGGAAAAGAGGTTGAGATCTAATATCTTGACGCCATGAAATGTCTGTAGGATAAAGCCACAGCTGGAAAACAAGGACTGGGTATCAAAGACCGGCCAAAGAAAATTGCCGGTGTTCGTTTCGTAGGGAAGAAAACATCTTTTGATAACAGTGATGATGATGATGACGAAGAGGAAGAGGAAGAAGAGAGTGAAGAAGATGACGAGAAGAACTCTGTTATCCAAAATTCTCTTCCTGCAAAAAGGAAGCACGATCAGATCATGGAACCCAAAATCAAGTTAAAGAACCTGTGCAAGCAGATTCTTAAAAAGGTTGGTTGTCAATTTACTATAAACGGTGATATGCATTCTTCTATAACATCCCACCTATACCGACTTACATGTATATGTGCAAAAACATTGTCAGGGTGCTGGTAGTGGTGGATCCATGAAGCTTAAACAGCTAAAATCTCTGATTGATGAACAAGCTCCATCAGTTCTTTCAGAGTTCTCCTCGAGAAAAGATGCTATTGCTTACTTGAAACTTAAGGTAAATATAAACTTAGTGTATCTTTTATCCCAAATCTTCCTACGATATCTTATATGCCTACCTACATTAAGCTTTTGAATTTGAAACTCATTGGATGTTAGATTAGAGAATGTGAGAGTGGAGACGAAATCATTTTGACTAAAGAAAGTTCAAAGTTGTTATTTTGACTGATGTTGTACCAATCTCTTTGTTGCAGCTGGAGCGAAGTGGCAAGTTTGTGGTGGAGGGAAAGAAGATCAGTCTCGTATCAAAAAAGAAGTGAGGACAATTTTTGGTTGGAACTATCATTATACATGGATAGGAGAGTGGAGATTAGGACAAGTTTTGTTACTATATCATCACCATGTCGTATGTAAAACAAAGATCATCCTTTAATTTGGAAATTTTGATTTGTTTGTAATCTATTTATACATTCTATGAGAGTTTTCATAAAACTTCACCCTAATAAGTTCTTAACCTCATGATATTTAGAACCAATATAAAGCAAACACATTTTAATATGTTGGTGTTTGAAAGTGTTATATCATATATTCATATGTATTTGCCCTGCACAATCTTTGTAGCTATATATTTTCCTAGATAATCATAACCATGGCAATACAGAGCTTCAATTTCCGCTCTTTTACCAGTTTCAATCATCAGTGATAACTCGTTTCTGTAATTTTCCTGGTTAGAAGCAAATATCAAAATCGATTAGAGTAAATATCAAAACTGAACATTACTACTGATCTCTGCTTATAATGTATAGTTAGTTTACCTGCAAGGTTTTGGAGGACATTAAGCTTTTAGCAATCTGTAAGTCCTTTGGTTTTTGAGGAACCAAAGACTCTTCTGGTATTAGATTAAGATCATCTCCTCGGAGTCCAATCCACTTTACATTACAAGCTAAGACAAATAAAAAACTATCATTACAGAAACTTGGGAGGATTATTTGATGTAAATAGTGAGTCTTTTTGTTTTTACCATATCTGTAAGCTTCAAGACCCATTCCAATGCTCCCAAACTTGAAGGTGCATAGTATAGCTAACCCCGCTGGATTCCTTACAAGTTTGAATCATAGAACTTATGAACTTATGAGAAGTGAACATTTTCTAGACAAAGAGGAGAATGTTTATTTAAGCAGCTTACCAATCTACTAGAGCAAGAATTGGCAAATCAGGAAAAGTTGTGCTCATCCGATGAACGAAAAACCTAAATGATTCAACTTCCAAACTACTCAATATCAATGACTAGATTTGCAAACATGGTTTAGTTATCTGAGATAATGAATTGACCTTGTAGCAATATCCGGATACCCTTTCGCAGTGATGAATACACAAGGAATGTGATTGAACACACGATCTTCCACAAGCCGATGAAATATCGCATGCTAAAAACACACAGATAATAGATTGAGTATATTATATGGACAGTTATGTTATGTCATATACGCTTTGATTGGATCAAGAAAATACCTTTTCCACAATAATGATATACCGAGCATCACTTGTCATGATGGTATTGTCTAGCAAATTCAAGTCTCCTGATATAGTGAAACCTGAAGAACCACAAGCTGAACAATCTACAGCTTCTTTACCTGGTTCCTGAGAGACAAGATTACAGTCTTAGCTACAAACAATAAAGAATTTCATCATAGAGCAAAGTGATCTTGATTAATATTACTCACTTTTAGAAATAATCTTCCAGCAACAAGACCTCTACTAGAAGCCATAATCCCAAGACTGTATCTACTACAACGTAGAAGTGCTATTACATCTGTTCAAAACCAATCAGGAAAACAAAAACCAAAAGCTCTCTTTTGAATCCAAATGTAAATGAAGCTTTAAGATTGACCTTGCACAGTTCTGTTGACTTCAATCTGAGATGAGAAATATTCAGGTGAATCACAAAGCAATTTATAGAAGAGCTCTCTTTGTGTCACTCGTTTCTCTTGTTGAAGAATCTGAAAACATATTTCCATAACTTTCCACACTGTTTCAATGAGAATCACAAATAATTTACAGTCATATGAATCTGAATCAAAGATTTTAGATGAATAACAGAGAGAAGAGAACATTGAGAAATTACCACGAACGAAAGCTTTAGCTGTTTTTGCATTCGTTAATGAACTTTTAGTAAATGAAGTAGAGAGGAATATATATGAAACGTCTGTGAGTATTCCTTTGTTTATACAGCTATTGCTTCTCTTCCGATTGATCTGTTCAAAACGAGAATTTCAAAATCCCAGAAAATCTCGGATTCGAGAGCTATAGTTAATTCGGAAAGAGCTAAGATCGAAGAAACGGATTTAGAAAATTAGTATCAGAGAAAGAGAGTAGGACCAGGGAGAGATCGGAGATGGCTGGATCTGGAGAATTCAAAATTCTGAGGAGATTGAGAACTGAAACTTCGATTCTAGCACGAGCCTGTAACAAACGAGCTTCAATTTTCAATCAGAAACCAACAGTGATTCCGATAATCGAAAGTGAGACTTACTTCGTGAGGACGAAGAATATCAGCGTAAGAGAGGTATTGATCGGAGAAGAACTTCATTGATGATAGTCCTGAATTTTCCGCCATTTTCGTTTATTTTTTTTTTTTGGAGTCTGGAGTGAATTTGATTTGAATTCTATTGGGAGAGAAAGAGAGAGGCGCGCTAACTTTCAGGATTTGGGATTTACACTGTATGCCGTTTCAGTCATGAGAAACCGGCATGCAGTTCATGAATCTTTTCACGGAATTTCAGTATTCATGTGGATCCGATTAGTAAATTAACTGATACATAAATTTCTTTCTTTTTGTTTGATGAAATATAAATTATACTACCAAATGAAACATGAATTTAAGAGTTGTAATTTGTAAATCATATTAATTTTTTTTTTTGTAAATCTCAAGAATCCGAAGAAAATACCATACTCATGTGAATTTTACTTAATTAGTTATGCATTAATAGAATGTTATACATTAACACCAAGTGAAACAAGATCCCGTCTACATATATGATATAACTTAAGACTATATATACATATGTATAGATTTACTAACATTTTATTTTCATTATATAAGACTTTGACCAAAAAAAAAAAAAAAAAGACAGTTTATGAAAATGAGAAGCTTCCACGTGCATGCATGAGTTTGCATAGGTTAATTCTGCTAATCCTATTTGGGTTTATTCGACCGGTCAAAGAGATTCTTAACAACCACAACCACAATAATTTGCTTAAGTTCGTTTATCCGTATTTAATGCCCAACATTTTAAGCTACTTCATGATTTCTATAAGTTTTATTAAAGATAAATCATTAACTAATCGAATTCTCGTAATGAAACTTATATAAGTCGCTTAAAAGGTTATAATTCACAGAATTTTTATGGTATTAATTCATTATTGAGCATATAAATCAATCTATAAAAAAAAAATTAGCTAAAATTGATCCCTCAAAGTAATTTAAATTAATCTACAAAAAAAAAAAAGTCTCAATTTTAGCTAATTTTCAATCCGACCAGACGTGCATTTGAGGGATCAAGAGCGTGCGAACGTCATCAATATGTACAAGTATGTGTTTGGTATACTATATTTAACCACACGTATGAAATGAGAATAAAATAAGAAATAATTAGTATTATCTTACCTTTTTCTTTTTGATAAATATTAATTTACCTCTTACACGAAAGTTTATAAGCTAATTAAGCCTTTACCAAACATTCCCTCTGTCACGGGAAACCATCAGCAAGAACTTTGACCATAAATATTATCTCATGTAAGTGATCGAGTTATATGAAACATTCCCTCTAAATTATTATTGTTATTTACATAGTTAAAGAAAAAAAATCAAACACATATTAGTTTTGCCGTAATATAGTTTATTATGAATACAGACCATTCGGTATATTTATACCATCCCTGTCATTACTTTTTAAATATTTACTATTTACATTTTAAAAGATAGATTTAAGGAAATTTGGCATATAACATGCATTTTTTTAATAATCTGGCATATATTATAACATGCATTTTAATCTATGATTTTATATAATATAGAGATCCAAAAACATTGTAAAGGAGAAAAATAGATATATAGCTAGGAAAAGGAGAGATTAAGGCAGTTGAACAGAAAGTTAGGTGAATATAGTTGGCCTCAATATTATACCCTTTTACTCATTCTTCTTCTTTCTTCCCTACAAATATCATTATAGTCTTTCTTCTCCTTCTTCTTCCTCTTATGCACCATACATATTTACATAAATACGCATACATATATACATATATATATAGTGAAAGCTTCATAAACAATGGAAGGGGTTGACGATACAAACCCGATGTTAACCCTAGAAGAAGGCGAAAACAACAATCCTTTTTCTTCCTTTGATGACAAAACCTTAATGATGATGGCTCCTTCGTTAATGTTTTCCGGCGATGTGGGACCATCTTCTTCTGCTTGTTCTCCTGCTAGTTTTCATCTATCTGCTCAGCCGGAGAACTTTCAAGGAGGAGTAGGAGAGATGGGTGGATTAGTGAGTAATAATAGTGATCTTAATACGAATTGCAATAAAGGAAAAGGGAAGATATCGCCGGCAACGCAGAGGATAGCGTTTCATACGAGGAGTGACGATGATGTTCTTGATGATGGTTATCGTTGGCGTAAGTACGGTCAGAAATCTGTCAAGAACAATGCTCATCCAAGGTTCTTCTTTTTTTACTTTATCACTTTCAATACATTCATTAGTGTTTTAAAAAATAGTAATTAAAATGCGTATGACATTGTTAAAAGTAGATATCGAAATTGACCTAAGCATATATATATACACACATACTATTTGGTCACGTGTATATTTTAGTTGGAAACATTAGTTTAACAACCTAAACGATCTAAGACATCAATTTGAGTTAGTCCGGTAGTAACGTTATTGCTTGGAATCTAGGGGTGTTCATAATTCGTATGGTTTATCTAAACCGATCGAGTCCTTAATTATATAATCCCATATAACATTTTTATCTATAACCAAATGTATTTGAAGTATAACCAAATGTATTTGAAGTAAACCAAGTGGTGGTGGTCTATTGGTTCCCACTTGAAGAGAAGTTGTCATGTTGGTTTAGAACAGGGATTGATTTCTTTCAAGCGCAAAACTCTTTATTTATTTTCACTTGGCCACCGGAACATTCACATGACTTTTCCGGATCCCAAAAATAGTCGAATCTCATGATACATTAATCCGAGAATCAATTAGGGAGTAAATGTTCCCGCGTAATCATAATAATCATATCCAATAAAAATTTAACATCGACCATATATATAACTTGGCACGGTAGCTTAATTCTTAAATACAGTATCATCTATGGATTGATTTATTATTCATTAATTTATTTTTTGGAAAATAATAAATGCAGGAGCTATTACAGATGTACATACCACACATGCAACGTGAAGAAACAAGTGCAGAGATTGGCTAAAGATCCAAACGTCGTTGTAACAACCTATGAAGGTGTTCACAATCATCCTTGTGAGAAGCTCATGGAGACTCTTAGTCCTCTCCTTAGGCAACTTCAGTTCCTCTCCAGAGTTTCTGATCTGTAATCAAATGTTAATTAGTTGTGTAATTAATTAATTATACTTTAATTGCTTCATTGACCCCCAACCCCCACAACCCCCATCTCCCAAGAGATAAATGTATAGAACAAATCTGAGATCAAAGATGCTTTATGTTTTATTGAGATGATCATGTGTTTGCTTTTTTTATTTATTTGTCTAATTGTCTCTTCTTGCTGTGAATTTTTAGTATAGTTTTAGGCAAAAGACCATAAATTTGAATTACAATCGAAAAAATCAAACCGAACGAAATATAAATGAATTTATTATATATTTACGGTTTTTTTTAATGATAAACCGTAAATGAATGTTTTTAAAAAAAAAAAAATTTATAATTAGACTTCATATTAGTTTTGGTGATAAATGTGATGTCTTTCGTCTCTTAGTTTTTTTTAAAGAGTGATGCCATAAAATAATGTTCTTACTTCTTTTTTCAATTAGAGTTCATATTAGTTTTGGTGATAAATGTGGTGTCTTTCGTCTGTTAGTTTTTTATTTAGGTGATACCGTAGAAGAATGTTCTTACTTTTTTTTAACTAGAGTTCATATTAGTTTTGGTGATAAATGTGATGTCTTTAGTCTGTTAGTTTTTTTTAATTAGGTACCATAAACCTAGAGAAGCAATTGTTGCTGAGTATGCAACTTAGTAGAACTATACAAACATTCACAACAAAAAGATAACAACAATGTGGAAAACCTTTAGAACAAAAAAAAACTGTACAAATATTTCAAATATATAAACGGGTAAATCATCTAGTGTAAATTGAAATCATGTCCTCGTTAACCACAATACACTAGCAATCTAGTTAGGTTTCAATCCAATCCAATTAAATCACTTATTTTATAAAAAAAAATTGAAATATGTAAAACAAATTGACAAAAAAAAAAAAATTGAAATCATGCCATCATTAACCACATCACTACACTAAGCAATGTAGTTAGGCTTGACCAAAAAACAAAAACTCAAAAATTATGAAAAATATATGTGATTTGATAACCCACAGATTTTATTAAAAAATAAGTATTAAAAAAAAAAAAATTGAAATCTAGAAGATCTAAAAAAGAATAAAAAATGGAGTGAATTGTGATTTTCTTCAAGGCTATAACCCACAGATTTTACCAAAAAATGAGTATCAAGCATAAAAAATTGAAATCTAGAAGATCTAAAAAATAATCAAAAATTGGGTGAAATGTAATTTTCTCAAGGCTATATAACCCACATATTTTACCAAAATATGAGTTTCTAGCGAAAAAAATGAAATCTACAAGTTCTCAAAAATTACAAAATATGTAGTGAATTGTGATTTTTTGTAAGCTATAACCCACAAATTTTACCAAAAAATGAGTATCAAGCAAAAAAAAATTGAAATCTAGAAGATCTAAAAAATAATCAAAAATGAAGTGAAATGTGATTTTCTCAAGGCTATATAACCCACATATTTTACCAAAATATGAGTTTCAGGAAAAAAAATTGAAATCTACAAGATCTCAAAAATTATGAAAAATGTAGTTAATTGTGATTATAACCACAGATTTAACCAAAAAATGATTATCAAGCAAAAAAAAAATGAAATCTAGAAGATCTCAAAAATAATAAAAAATGGAGTGAAATGTGATTTTCTGAAAGGTATAATCCACATATTTTACCAAAATATGAGAAAATATGAGTTTCAAGCAAAAAAATTGAAATCTTCAAGTTCTCAAAAATTATGAAAAATTTGGTGAATTGTGATTTTTTAAAGACTATAACCTACAGATTTAACAAAAAATGAGTATCAAGCAAAAAAAAATCGAATATAACCTTTATCATAAAATGAGTAACGCGTAAGGATTAAATTACAAGTGGCCAATAAGTTTCAGACGTATGTAACCTCTCAGCGAGAACCCCTCGAATTGCTCTAACCTTTAGCAAAGAGGGACTTGCGAGTACTGCTGACGTGCAAAGAATTTGTTTCATCATATTTGGATTCATCTTTAAAAGAATGGAACTTACGAATCTTTGACCTATTATCTTTTAAGTTTTCATATTTGGATTCATATTTTACATACATGTGTGTAGAACTACTGAACTAGGGTTTTGCGAATCGTTGACCTATCATTGTTAAGTTTCCCAAACGAAACAGCGTGCCGTTTTTGTCGAAGTGAAGAAGTCACAGGAGAACATCAGGATTTTTCATTAAAATGTTTTAAACAAAACAACATAAAGTGTATCTCACAGAGAATATCTCAGATTCACAGAGCTCAAAGACACAAGCTTATGTAATAATAGTCAGATATTTCATATTCACTCCGTCAAAAAAGCCAAGGGAAAAGATAGAAGTACCCCTCAGCCAAAGTGATCTGAAGCAGAAGGAGACAGTTTTGATAAGTTGAGCTCAAGCAAGTGTCTTTGAGCTATAAGAAACATGGAACACACAAAACAGAGTTTATGGGATTTGTCTTCAGCCTTTTCCACCCTACAAGAGATAACAAAACAATGAGTTGCGTAAGAAAGCGCTAATAAAATCGAGTATCATTTGATGCTTTAGAGAAGCGCTTACCTTGCGAGGCGGGGTTCCTCGCCTTCCTGCATTTTTGCCAAATCCGAAATGTCCTTTCTTTTCAGATGCTTTAAGGATCTGAAATGAGCATGTCAAGGAATCATCCACACTCATCATTGCTCCTGCATTGTCAAACTCTCCACAGTAGTTTGGGGCCGAGAATATCGTTACTAGCTGTCTATTTGCAAAGAACTCATACCCGTCTTCCACAACCTAAAGCGAAACAATCAACTTCAATGGGTTAACAGCGAGAAATCAAAATTATCCTTCCAGAATTAACCAAGTCATCAGCTTTAGTATCCCTATGATGAGAAGTGTAACCAAAGAGACTTGACCAGATACATGCCTAGAACGGTTTTCACCAGCAAAATATTACCTGATGAGCTCTGCAGATTAGGTCAAGGTCATGCGTTTGGAGAAACTCCTCGACTTTATCAACCCCAAAAGTGTAAGAGACGCCCCTGTCATTCTCTCCCCATCCATCAATGTCCTTGTCAGGATCAGACCACAAAAGATCACATAGTAGTCCATGATCAGGAATGTCAGCAGGACGAGCAATATTCCTGATCTCATCCAAGTGCTTCAACTCAGGCGATAGCCCGCCGTGCATACAGAGGATCTTTTCATCAATAAGAGCAGCAACAGGGAGACAGTTAAAGCAGTCAGTAAATATCTTCCACACACGAACACTATATCTCTTCTTGCACTCGTCATAGAATCCGTATATACGGTTTATAGAAGCACACTCATGGTTCCCTCGTAGAAGAAAGAAATTCTCTTTGTATTTGATCTTGTAGGCAAGAAGAAGGCATATTGTCTCTACACTCTGCTTTCCACGATCTACATAATCCCCAAGGAACAAATAGTTTGCAGCCGGTGGGTAGCCACCGTACTCAAACAATCTCAAAAGATCTGAGAACTGACCATGAGTGTCTCCTGTTAAAAACATGAAAACGACACACCATTATCAGAAAGTGCTTTGTCACCAGAAACTCCAGCAACACAAGCATAGTCTACTTTTCATGTGGAATGAAACCGAAACGAAAACCCAAATCCAGCAAATCATATATTGCACCTTTTTGATACCATTACACATCAAAATGATAGAAAATATGGACAGAACAATACAATATAAGCTCTGAAAATCATTGATATGGAGACAACATAACACATTAACCGAAATTAAAGATCGATATGAAGATCAATGATCAAGTAAATGAAGACCTCCATCCAAAACAACAGAGTCGCCAGATTCATATGCATTTCTATAAAATCTCATCATCTCAGCTTAGCTAACAATCTCCAGCTACTCAAGAAACACTAATTGACCAGTTTCATAAGCATTTCTCTAAATTCCAAAAACTCTGATTAGCTAATCAATCTCCATTCTCATCTCTTTGCCAAGCTATAATCAACCACAAATTCTCTATACAAGCCATCAAAAATAAATAACTAACAAAAAAATTCTTAGGATTGTGCTTCATAATCAATTCAGTACCACAAATCTTAATAGGAGCCTCGAGTTCAAGAAGATTAGGTTGACTGAGAAAGATCTGCTTAGCCGTTGAACAAAGATGTTTAATCTCAGCCTCCGTCAACTGAACCTGCTTCGTCGTCTTCCCGTTCTTCGCTCCCAACAACCTCTTTATAACATCATCCACCAAATTATCTTCCATCAAAATCAAACACTATAAACCGAATTAAAAACCTTCGATATTCGAATCACCGGATAAGATAAAGGAGTTTTTCCGTCTCCGTCCTCCAGTTTCGGAACTCAGTTTCCGATCAACGTGGCACAGAATCACCTCTTCGTAGAGAATCAATCGAGAGCGAAGGGGTTTGTGAAGCCTAAGAAGAAGAAGAAGACGGAGCCCTAAACAGAGAGAATCGGCTTGAGACGGGCAAGGAGAAAAGGAAGAAGCACACGTGCGGTTCGTGTGAACCGGAAGGGACGGCTTTGTCTTTTGACCAAACTCTTATTTTTTTACTAATTTCTAAAAACCATTTTGTTTGTCAAAATGCGACTCGAGTATTTAAAAATTTTAACTAATATTTCTATATGTTTAGATTTTTAAATCCAAATAATTTGATTAACATCGAACTGAAAAAATTCATTTTTGTCGAATCTGACCAGTCATCAATACGGCTCTTGAACGTGTCCAAACGTAGATTATATTATTTTTATTTTATTCTCTTCTTTTTTTGGCCAATATGAAAATACTGTGACTCCGCCAACGCTTATCCAAATGACATAACCAAATTCCACACACGCATATGTAGAAGCAATATAAATCTAAGCCCCATATTTTTAACTCTCGTATATACCTATCGGCCCATACAATTGTTCTTATTCTTCTAGGCCCAATCTCTAATCTTATATGTGGGTTTTCTCTTTTTTGAAACCAATGTGAGTTTAATTACGTAAACATTTACGCATATTAGGTGCTGTTAGAAAAAAACTAGATTATTCAATTTGTTTAAACTAACGTCTAATATACAAACTTTAGAATTTTAAAATATATTCGTCAATATTATTAACTAAAAATCCTATTAACGCTTACAGGACAACAACACTCTTACTTCAACATATATCTTTACTCAGTTATTTATTATCTTTGCATATTTTTAAAAAAAAATTCTTGGTAAACTTTCAAAAACTTCATAATAATTGGATTTTATTATCTACATTGTAGTCATATTAATTAGTTTGAATAACTATATCATTCAAATTTTATCTGTTGTTGAAAATTTGTTAGACGCTAATCAGATGTTTTGAGGTTTTATATATGCTTTTAATTATTGATTTGTTCCCTTTTTTTTTCTTTTTCCAAATGTGACTTGTTCAAGACTTGAAGTGACTTTATTTAATAAAAATTTCGAAAATAGTATAATAAAGAGTTAACGGAACCCACACAATCTAACGGCGTTCATTTCAAATTCAGATAAGGGGTAATTCCGTCAAAACAGAGTTTTACTCCCGACACCCCCGCTCCAATCCAACACCCTGAGAATCCTCAAGTGGCATTTCTGGAAACTCACCTTAAAAAATCACATGAACAAGTAAAAAATTTCACTTGATACGTGGCACTCCATAAAGCAACTAGATCATAAAACCCCCGTCACCAATCCATATCGAACGGCTCTAAATCACTTCGTTTTACAGTGTAAAGCATAAATGTAATTGACACATCAGACTTACTGGTACGGACGAGCTCACCGGAACAATCTCACCGTCGACGGCTTATCTAAACATGACAAAGTTAATTTCCCGAAAACTATAAATACTCATCTTTTTTCCCCTTTCATTTTCTTGCCCTAGAAAAAAAAAAAATCCCTCGATTTACGCAGCCGCACCATTGCGTTTTTTGTTTCTTCTCTTCTTCTTCCCCAATCGAGAAAACCCCCCAAATCAATCTCACTCCTTTAAGCTTACTGATTTTTATTTCTGCGATTTAGCTTCTCTCTAAAGCTCGATCGAAACTTTGAACTATCTGGGTTTTTAGCTTTTAAAGGAGATGACTTCGTCTTGCGATGTCGTCGATTTGGGTTAGTGATGGATGGTTTGGAGATTTCTTGTCCTGTAGACGTTTCGGTGTCGGCTAAGCTTATGGGATCTGAAGGGTGTGGTGGTGGAGTTAGGGTTTCGTCGAATAAAGCTGATAACAACAACTGTGACAAGTCTCGTGTCTCGATTAGTGTTAATTCTTCGATTGAGCGTTGTAGTGTTTCAATTAACAAGAAAGGTTAGCTAATTTTGTTACTTCTTGATTCCTCTTCTTATTTCTATTTTGACCTTTCGATTTCATTTGGGTCTATTAAGTTTCAATCGATATAAACTTATCAAGGGGCTTTGAAATTATTGTTCTTTACACTGAGTACAGTTTATACTTGTAGATCCAAATGTGTGTTTGTTAAATTTGCAAACTTTTCAAGATTGGTTGGAGACTTTTGTAATTTACTCTTTGTGTTTGATGCAGGAGCAGGAAGCAGCAGTGGGGCTTCAGATTCATCGCTATGGAGAAAGTTAATGCATTCACATGACTTTGTACATGATAGGCTTACCAAACTTCGGGTTGAGAATTCATCTGAGCCACCAAATGGTGGTTATTCACCAATTGCTAGTCCAGAAAGTGCTGAGTCTCCTAGAAAAAGAGGAAAACTTTCGAGAAGTAGTAGTAATGGGACTTCGAGGAGGACAAAGTTAATCCTTTTAGATGATACGGTCAACACACTGAGATGTAACGACACGAAGGAGTTATGTGGACAAGGATCTACTCACTCGGGTAATTCTTTAGACAACCAAAATTTTAATTTTCTTTGGTTCATTCCTGAAAAAAGTGTATTTGTGCATTAATTTGGCTTTATCTAGGTTACTGATTATCTTCTGTTTGTATGCTACGTAGATAAAACGTTAGTAGTGAAGCAACGGAACAGTTGTAACGGCAGGCGAGGTGATAAGAGAATTTCAAAAGTTCCCACGAGAATTTTTTCAACCATCAGTTCAGCAACTGGCGAGAATGCATTTTTCGGTATGTGACTGCTTCTGAACTAGTCCCGTCCCGTGGTGTGTTGCTAATTTAACAGTTGACTCCTCAATCTGGTCCGTTTACTTTGGCTAGTTAATTATTTTCTTATATACTCTCAGTTCTGTAGATTGTGTCATCTGAACTTTTAAGTGGTTTACAAGTGAACCTGTTCTGAGGTAGCTTTAGAGGTTTCCTTGGTTATTTGGTGGTGATTTATATTTTCTTTAGAGGTTTCCTGAAGTCAAATTGAAAAGGTTCCATTGGCTGACATATTCTTTGCATCGCCAAGGTACCAAAGGGACAATGTGAGAGTCATAGCACCTGTGCTTTTTACTACTATTTCATTAAAATGCGACCTTGTTGATATGGCAAGGTCTCGTCAGTATATCCTCCTCACGTTAAAAGCTCTGATATTTTTCTAGTGTTGTCTACCTCTTAATTTTCTTTACATGCAGGTGCCTATGGCCTGAAGCCTGAAATAAATGATGTTACCAAACTCATTGAAGATTTGTCATTAAAAAAGCTACTTGATGGCTCTTATGAGTGTCCCTCTTTGGGCAAAGAAAAGACGAAGAAATTAGAGAATACTAATGACACTTTGCTGAGTGTGGTCAGAAATGTTTGGTCCATTCTACCAACTAAGAGGCCTGTTCAATCACAAAGCTCTGCGGAATTAGACACTTGTCTCAGCAGAACTCAGAGTTCACCACCTAGCTCCATCTCTGCTAAACTAAATGGTGAAAACATCGATAAAGTAAATGTCCTGGATGGAGATCTGTCCTCATCTTCCAAGGTAGATTTCTTAATTCAACAATTTGAAGTTCCATATATATTCTGATTTGACCTGTAAGTAAGTGATAACGTGACTTTGATGGTTTTATTTTTTTAACTGAAAAGTGATACTCTTTGTTTTCGCAGGATCATTGTGTCAACTCTGAAATTCCTTCTACTCCACTTAATTTCCCATTATGTGACGCTAGTGATGTATTGAAAAGATTAGGCCTTCCTCCGCCAAAAGATTTAGACTCTCTGCTCCAAGATGCAACAAAACCTTCTCAGAACTCTAAGAACAACTCGGACCAGCAGCGTTCAGCTAAACAACTACCTCCTCGTGGTGGATTGCCACATTTCCCTTGGTCACAGACTTTTAATGGGAGCTCTAGAACCAACTCAGAAGCAGCAAAGCTTCTAACCGGCAAGACACTTTGTCAAGGACGATGGCTAAGAATAGCAGACACTACTATGAGTTCTCCAGAGAGTATAACCAATAATTTCGCAAATCTGAAATCACTCACTTTCAACCAAAGCTTAGTCCCTCCACCACAGAAGCAAACTATTGCTGGAACTAAGACCTCTCAGACAATTATTGTTACTCCGTGCCAGTGCACAGGAGCATCTGTTTCGACCTTTCAAAAAGCTTCCTTTGTTCCTACAGGTAAGAATCTGTTATCTTTTTATCTTCTTTTTGCCCCCCTTTTATTACTATTAACTGAAACTATATAATATCAATTCATCTCGCATCAAATGCAGAACCAGAGGGACCCCGAGATGTTCAAGACGATGGTATGTTTTCACAAATGCTATGACTCAATTTCTCATCACCTCAATTTTTATCAAAGATCCTCTTCTGACGATGATGATGATGATGATATGTTGTGTGCAGCTCTTTCCTGTCCACAGCTATTAGCTGCTGCTCAAATACTCTGTGACATTGCAGTTCAATCCGGAAACCACAACAACCCAAACGGAATCCTCAGATGGCCAAAGAAGCTCTCTCAGAAATCCATGAAAGCTCGCAAATCCAAACTAATCGAGAAGCCCCTCGAGAGGCACGGGACAACTGTTTCCTCAGTAGATCTTAACTCAAGCAGCAACAACAATAACAAGAACCACGTGAGGAAAGACTCAGCAGCAGAGCATAATCATCATAATCATCATCATCCTAAGCCTTCAAAGAGAATGAAACTATCAACAATGGAGAATAAGAAAGGATATTTTCCAAGCCCATCATCATCCGCAGTAGAATCAGATAGAAAACATTCATCCTCAAGCAAGTTCAAGAATCATTCCCGTTTGATGCCGCCGCCTCCACCACCAACAAGAACACTCCAAAAATCATCCACTTATCCTCAGAAAGCTCGGAAATTTTCGGGAACCGGTTGAAAATAAGCGTGGTGGAGCCATATAAACCAATCTTGTTTACTCAAAAAACCGGTCTGGTTTTACAATGAGACAAAACGGCGTCGGAGGAATCGTCTGTAAATACGAATGGTATCATGGTGTAAGGTAAGTTCTTCTCTATGTGCACAGTTTAGGTGCAGAAGACTAAATATATATATATATATAGTTTTATATATGTATTGCCTTCAATGTTGTAACATTTTTTTCCGGTTGTAGTTTTAGCCACAGTTCTTTTCAGCTCTGTTGTGTTTAAAGATTTTTAATTCTACGAGGTTAATGATAAAAATTCCCAACTTCTGTGTCTTTGTATATTGATGTACTATGTCCTAGCTCCATAAAATTTGTATTTCCGTTTCATAAATGCTTTTTTTCTTACGAAAATTAAAAACTAGTTTTTCTTTTCAAAATTTGTCATTTTAGCATTTCGATGTTAAATTTTGACTATATTATATAAATAAATAACTCTCTTTTTGGAGAACCGTCTTTAAACAAAAAAAAAAAAATTGAATTAGGAGTTCAAGTCCAATCTCTCTATTTGTTTTTACAAGTTTAAATTGACAATAACATATAATAAACGTTTAAATAGTCATTTGATCTTTAGCTGTAATATAATAATTATTATTTTTGGCTGTATAAAATATATTATTACATTTGTTGTACAATCACTATACACTTAAAGAGGTTTGTGTTCACCATTAATATTGTTCAACAACATTCCAATATTGATGAACTAAATGGAAATTTTCTGCGTATTTTTCTATATTGGAATTTTTGAAGATATCATATTATTTTTAGACTATTATCTTTGAATATTTCGTCAACTCCTAAATTTGTAGTTGTTGTCGTATTAGTCTCCGCCACCACTATTGGTCACAAAACACACGACGCGTACGCCTAAGATTCTCATGAATTTTTTGAAGTGGGTTTAAGTTTTACCCCGAAATTTTTGAGAAAACAAATCAAATAAATAATTGACTGATTTTGATCTAATTTTTTTTTATTATAGGGAAAAAAAACGTGTCATGAGTTCGCTGCTTTTACTTTTTATCATACAACAAATCCAATGAATGCCTCACCACCATCCACACTTGAAATTATTTGCAAACTTTTTCCATATTTTCAGGCTTAACGTACGTAAGCCGCGTAACAAATAATTCTTTTTTATTTATTTTTTTCTTTGTCACCAAGGAACTTGTTTGTTTATCAAAAGAATGTAAATGCACACACCATACATGTGCAATGTGATTGTGTATTAAATTAAATAATTATCATAACCTAAAGATAATATAGTAAATTTGGAAAGCCATCATGAAGTCGGTTCAATTCAAACCTCATTTGCTTATGTAATGTATGTGGTGTCACACCGATCACGATCGGTTAGTTTGTATTTATAAAGTGGTCTATTATTAAACTTGATACTTCAAATGTCAAATAAGCAACTACCATAAATAACTTTTGAGGATTAAATGAAAACAAATGGTGTCAATAAAAAGATTAAATGAAAAAAAAAAAAAAAAAAAAACAAATAGTTAAGATGACATTGATTCCTATTCTGTGTACAAAGAAGTGGTTGGGTCATTGACTTGGAAGATATAAGGTGGGCCCATTCTTCTCACTGTATTGGGCTTCAATCACGTTTTTTTCTTCTAGAAGCCCAAATTTTTTTGTGCATATACTATATATATATATGCATGAACGTAAATTTTTTTTTTTTTTTTTTGTAAACGGTCCTAAAATATTATTAGTTCAACGAAATAAACTATATCACATATGTACATGGACTTGGTGACAAAAGTAAACTATGAAGCAGACAATTATTCGTTATTGTTTTTATCCGCTTGACCTTGAATATTTTCCGTATACGATAAATAAAAAGTTTTCCATAATCTTAAGTAAATAACCATTAATTAATAATTTAATTTAATTGTTAACGTGATATATGATTTTTTTTTGTGGGAACAAAAAAGAAAACAAACAAAAAATTAAAGTTAATTCATCATTCCAAAACATTTGCTTTAATCAATAAGTTAACTAATTATTGTAATTAATTAACATTCATGAAAAGCAAAAAATATGTCAAAGTTGAAAACCTTAAATAGTCAAGCAGGTGGGCTAACTTCCCTTATAAATTTTCTAATCTACAGTTAAGAGAAATTGTTATACACTAATCTAGATACTTTCGTACAGTGATGTTCAAAAATCTATACATGCATGCATACACATTTAAAACACCATCCTTTTTTGTAAAAAAGGTTGGTGGAATATTCATATATTAATATTCTTATTCTTCAAAAATAACTTATGGGACAAGTTACTTTCGTTCAAAAAATTTATAAAAGTTGCAGAAGATGGTGAAAACAAAACTCTAAAAAATAGATATACGTTAGTTTTATGTGCTGTGTGCTGTGAAACTGTGTGCATAATTGCATATATGTACTGATATAAATATATACACATTTTTCTATTAACCACGAGTTTGTTCAAAAACCTCTGACTTTTGTTCATTCATATAAAATACTACAAGAACTTTTGAGTGAATACATTGACAATATGTATGTTTCGTCAAATTGAAATTGATGTCGCAGTTAGGTGTAGCGTGAAAAACATAGATTAATTATATATATCAAAATGAGATTAGTTACGTTTGAAAACGTTTCTGTATCTATGTATATAGCAACTAGTATCAAGCTTGACTTTTTATTAGTGAAACATAATCTGTGAAATATTTTCTGTATTTCTCATTTTATCAATAATGTATTACATATGGTATATATACAGTTTAACTAAACCATAATAAATCAAGAATCAATTCACAATTCAATAGACTAAGCTAACCAATACATTTGATATTCCCCCTCAAGATGAAGGTTCATAAATGTTATGAATACCCATCTTGCTAATCAAATTCCGAAATGGAGCAGGATAAAGAGCTTTAGTCAATGCGTCGGCGAGTTGTTCACCCGTCCGAACAAACATGGTTTTGAGCATACCATCTTCAATCTTTTCTCTCACCTTGTGGCAATCTATCTCTATGTGTTTTGTCCTTTCATGGAACACCGGGTTACTTGCAATATGCAATGCAGCTTGATTATCACAATAAAGATGTGCCGGAAGAGTAAAAGGAATCTTAAGATCAGACATAACTTGAGTAATCCATATCATCTCCTTTGTTGCCATACACATGGCTCTATACTCAGCCTCTGCGGAACTACAAGAGACTGTGTCCTGCTTCTTGGATTTCCAAGACACCAAAGAGCTGCCAATGAACATAGCATAACCAGTAACAGAACGACGAGAGTCCAAACATGTACCCCAATCTGAATCAGAATAGCCACGAAGATCAAAATTCTGTTCTGTTCCATAGAAAATTCCTTGGCCAATTGTTCCTTTCAAGTACCTCAATACTCGATGGACAGCTTGGAGATGAAGATCTCTTGGAGCAGAGGAGTATTGAGCTAACTTAGAAACAGCAAAACAGATATCTGGTCTTGTAATGGTCAAATATTGAAGCTTGCCAACCAGTTTCCTGTAATGCTTTGCCTCATCTGTAGCTAAAATAACTCCTTCTTCTTTGGACATTTTCTGATTAGGCTCCATAGGAACCTTAGCTGGTTTACAATCGGAAAAACCATTTGAATCCAGCAAGTCTAAGACATACTTCCTCTGATTCAAAGATATCCCTTCAGATGATCTAGCAATTTCAATGCCAAGAAAAAACTTTGGAGGACCAAGATCCCTAAGTTTGAAAGCATCACTCAACTGTCCTTTCAACTCAATGACAGCATCATCATTTGTACTCGCAATCAAGATATCATCGACATAGACTAGGACCACAAGAAACTTCCCATCAGACTGTTTAACAAACATAGTATGATCTCCATAGCATTTATCAAAACCAAGGCCTGTTAAAGTTGTAGAGAATTTGACAAACCATTGGCGAGATGCTTGTTTGAGACCATAAATGGATTTATGTAATCGACAAACAGCTGTGGAAGAAACAGATTCCCCCTTAATCTCAGAGTAACCTGGTGGAAGTTTCATGTAGATCTCTTCTTCAAGATCACCATTGAGAAAGGCATTCGAAATATCCAGTTGTGTCAAAGACCATTTCAGCTTAGGTGCCAGAGACAACATAATTTTAACTGTGGCCATCTTAGCAACTGGAGAAAAGGTATCAATAAAATCGATCCCTTCTTGCTGTGTGTACCCTTTTGCAACTAACCGTGCCTTATGCCTTTCGATACTACCATCTGCAAGAAACTTAATAGTGAACACCCATTTACATCCTATTGCCACTTTACCGGGTGGTAATTCAGTAATACTCCATGTATCTGTTCTTTCAAAAGCACCAACCTCCAAGCCCATGGCATCACACCATACCTTATCTTTCTTTGCCTCTGAATATGTTTGTGGTAATGGTGTATTTGTGATTATATTAATAAAAGCACTGAAAGGCTCAGATAAATAGGAATAAGAGATATAATTTGGTAAAGGATAAGGGGATGTGATTTTACGAGTAGTAGTAGTATTATTATAACAATGAAAATCCTGCAAACGAGAAGGCAATTTCCTTTGCCGAGGAGGTTTAAGTTCAGAAGGAACATAAACCTTAGAGGATGACTCATCCAAATGTGGAGGAGCATCAGAAGATGATTGCACAAGAGGCAAATGTTCATCAGATAAAGCAGGTGAATGAAGATGAGGAAAGAAAGTCCTTGCATCTTCTGTGATATTAGAAGACACTAAGGGAAAAATATCCTCATAAAAGATAACATGTCTAGAAACAGAAACTGAATTTGTCTCAATATCTAGAAGTTTGTATCCTTTAAAACCTGAAGGGTATCCTATGAAAACACACGCTTTGGCTCTAGGTTCAAACTTATTCCTATGGCTGGTAGAGGTAGAACTATAACAAAGACAACCAAAGGATTTCAAAGCTTGATACTCAGGCATCTTAGACGTTAGTTTCTCAAAAGGTGACTTGTTATCAAGAACTAAAGAGGGTAACCTATTGATTAAAAACACAGCCGTTAAGACACAGTCCCCCCCCCAATATTCCAAAGGTAAGCCAGATTGAAAAAGTAAGGCCCTAGCTACATTAAGAAGATGCTGATGCTTTCTCTCTACTACAGAGTTTTGTTCAGGGGTTTCAGGACAAGAATGATATGCTTTAATTCCTTTTGAGAGATACAAATCAGTAAATTTCAATCCATGAGCATTATCAGATCTAACTGAACAAACTTTTGTGTTGTATTGAGTTTCAACCAATTGAATGAAACCAGGAAAAACAGTCAAGACATCAGATTTTTGTTTAAGCAAGTAAATCCAAGTGGCTCTACTAAAGTCATCGACAATTGTCAAAAAATATTTAAAACCATCAACAGTGGGAACTGAAAAAGGCCCCCAAGTATCAATATGAAGTAATTCAAAAGGTTTTGAGCACATATTTTGACGAGAAGTAAATGGTAAATGCTTTTGCTTAGACAAATGACAAACATGGCAAGGATCAGATGCTTTATTATTTTTCCGTTTTGGTAAAACCAATACATCAGAAAGCATATCTATTTTAGTCATTGAGGGGTGACCTAATCTTTTGTGCCAAACTATAGGATCAACATGTAAACTAGCACAAAAGACTGACATACCTGTAAAAGACAAAGTATTAAGTAAACTAGGGAGATTCAGGACATATAGATTGGTGACCTCTCTACCTTGACCAATCATCACCTCCCGAGAAAGATCCTGAATAAAACATTGAGTAGCAGTAAAACTAATTTCAGTATTCAATGTCTTTGTTAAAACACTAACACTCAACAAATTGAATTTAAATTCAGGTATGAACAGCACATTGTAAAGGGAGATAGCATCAGTCAACTTAATAGAACCAGCACCCTCTATCTTCACAGTGATACCATTAGGAAGGGTGACATAGGTGTTAGCTAAAGGTTTGTACTCTAAGTATAAGGATTTAGTATGAGTAACATGGTGACTAGCTCCTGAATCTACAACCCAATCACTATGAGACAATTCAGTTCCTGGAGAGATAGAAGAAGTCAACATGTCATAATAGGAGGTTCTAAAAGATAAGAATGTACCAGATATCTGTGAGATATTAGGCACTGAGGTTGAAGACGAGGCAAAGTTCCTTTCAGATACCGGACTGGGAGCTGGGAGCTTGGTGTTCTGAGAACTGGATCCCTGAAGCTTGTTACTCAAATAAGCAATCATCAACTGGACTTGCTCTGTAGACAAATTGTCATCCCTTATAGGAGAACTCATATCTTGGAGAGGCTGAACATTGGATGAAATAGCAGTCGCAAGATTTGTGCTACCAACAGGTTTAGCCATCTTCTTATGCATTGGATGACCCGGCGGATAACCATGAACCTTGTAGCATTTGTCAACTGTATGTCCAATGCGGTGGCAATGAGAACACTTAGGTTTCTGATGAGTCCCTTGTGCAAGCAAAATCTGTGTATTCTCCGGAATAGCAGATTGCATTTGAAATGCAGTGGGATTAGAAACACTTTTCGTGTTGTTACCAACCAGTCGCTGACTCTCATCTTGATCCAGGATGTTGTAGATGTCATTAAGTCCAGGCCTAGGCTTCATATTCAGAATTTGACCTCGAATATTATTGAAGTTATCATTCAAACCCATAAGGAACTGAATGATCTTACTTGTCTCAGCCTCTTCAAGCAATTCCTTCACCTGTTCACAATCACACGTCTTCACCGATCTGGACTTAGTGTTAGCCAACTGTTCCCATAGGGTTTTCTTCTTGGTAAAGTAAGTGGATAAGTCAAGTTGTCCTTGCTTAAGAGACATGACTGCTTGCTCCAGCTGATACTTGCGAGGGAGATTGTTAACTTTGAATCGCCGAAACAAATCATCCCACATCTCAGCTGCATCCTCATAGTATAAGATACTATCATAGATTTCTTGATTCACAACATTCAACACCCACGATTTAACCATACTATTGCATCTACTCCAAATTTTGAACAAAGGATCATCAACAGCTGGCCTAGGGAGAGAACCATCAACAAAGCTCAACTTGTTCTTTGCATCAAGGCTAATCCGCATAGCAATAACCCAGCTATTGTAATTTGTACCATCTAGAGTGTGAGACACAATCACCGAACCTGGATAATCCGAAGAATGAAGAAAAAATGGGCTATGAACACTGTCATACGATTCCATCATCATCGGAGGTCGGCCAGGATAATCGCGAGTCAGAGAACGCCGGATCTGGTGCGATCGTTCAAGATCTGCATCAAAATCAACAAGATCTGGAAGCTCGGACTTAGATCGAGCTGCAGAAGCTTGATCTTCAGCTGGCGAGCTCCGATTCTTTTGTTTTCCCAATCGCTTCACCATTTCAGCTCAAACAAGTTCGTCGAGGAAAGATCGAGTGCCAGAGAACTGATTAATCGGTGAAAAAGAACGAAAAGAGAAGAAGAATCGAAGGAAATGGAGAAAAAATCACAGAAAATGGTGAGTTGCGGAAGACTTGCTCTGATACCATATTAGTGAAACATAATCTGTGAAATGTTTTCTGTATTTCTCATTTTATCAATAATGTATTACATATGGTATATATACAGTTTAACTAAACCATAATAAACCAAGAATCAATTCACAATTCAATAGACTAAGCTAACCAATACATTTGATACTTTTACATCGGATTCATTTGACAATATCTCTAAAACATACTGATTTAGAATATTAACGTTTTCAAGCGTGTGTATTAGCATACCTCGATTAGTTATATAGATCATGCATAATTTTCAGATGTCAAAACAAAATGAATTATATATACATTATAGTTGGATAATAAATAATATAATACTTTATCGTATATATATATATATATATATATATATATATCATAGTAAACAAAAAAAAAAAAAAATTCGTTCTTCACGATTTTTTTTTAAAACTTATAGTGTAAGATCAAGAAGTAAATCATAAAGATTATAATACTAGTATGGCCATATGAGATGTGTATCATTATATTACCAAAGCGTTTGCGGTAAGATTATAATACTAACGGTAGTATGATATAAAATAAGAATAGTTTTATTTTCTTGGAGTAAATATATTTGATATCAAATAAGGTTAAACGCAACATCATAATGTAATAATTTTCAAAGTATCCGGTGTGGTTCAATTCAAATAATCAACAAATATATAAAAGTAATTACTTGGTATATACGCAAGCAATTCCCAGAGACTAACAAAAGGAAAGGAGACAAAATTCCTAAAGAAAACATCTAAAAGAAACTAATTAAATATGAGTTGGATTAATCGATATTTCGTTTCAAAGTTTTAGAATGTTTAATATTTCTATTAGTTTGTTGGTAAGTCGTAATCTTAACAAGTTATCATCATGTGTACTATTTATAAGTGCATGACGAAGTTTTAATTTTTTTTGACATTTACCATGAAGAAGTTGAAAAATTAAAGCATCCATACATATACAGATATCCATGTCATCTAACTTATAGTAAAATAGTAATTATTATAAAAACTGATATCAAACTGTAAGTTCATAAATAGCTATTTTTATTTTATCTGTCTTCTAAAAATCGGATAATCAGTATGACTAACGGAATACTAAAAAAAAAAAATTGTTTAAGTAGATGCTTAGAAAAAAATTAATGGTCTTCTAATTTAAGGTAAGCACTATAACCCATAGATTCATGGCTTAGATGTTAAAGCAGCTCTAACTTGCTACTAATAAAAGATATAAAAAATTGTGTAGCTACTAATATACTATAGATGGTTAGAGGTGAAAAGTTTAATAATTGTTTAACACAAGGAACAAAACATAATTACTTAAATCTTATTAAACCTCCTTGCAAATATTTTTGGCATAATTAAATTTATGATTCTGTCTTCGTAATTTTTCAAGTCACTAGCCGTCACAAGCTTGGCATCTAGCTCAATCATACTCCAATATCCTATAATTTGTTTCTCCACACTTAACGATGTTCTAAGATCATTTTGGAGTTCAAATACACAAATATAACTCGGCCAAATTGAAACACAATTTAGTGTAACCACATTGGAATTGGAATCGAGAGTTCATTTGAGAATAATTTACACGCTATACGTGCGACCATAAATATTAAAGGTTGATAAAAAAGATTAAATTTCCTGGTTAACAAAATAAATTTTTATGGTAGTAATTACACAATAAAATCATATAAAATAAATAGTCAGAACTGAATATAAAAATATTCAACCCGCAATACAGAATTATGATGGACCAACCAAGAAACATTTTTAAGTGAAATCTTTTAAATCTATTAGAGAACAAAATGCTATCAAATTTGAAAAAAAAATATGTTGTTATCAAAATTGATTTGTTCTTCTTAAAAATACACTTGTTTTCGAAAATATTTATAGTCGTGGACTTAAGTCAATCACGGTAACACTTGCACCCACCACAAATTTCATCTAAAGCTATATTCAAAGTCGTCCTTCTTATTTTTCTCTCATCGTCAGTTCACAAACTTAGGATAAAACGCGTCTGACAAAAAATTAGACATAAAGTAGACTTGCAGAGACACAACAGTCACACAATCACTCATAGTTATAATATTCCTTTTGGTATTACTTGAAATAACATATCCTAATTTTTATTTTCCGTTTACATGCTATAAGAACATAAAAGATTGGTGGCCTTTAAATATTCGCTTAGAATTTAAAAGAATATTCATTAAGTTTTATTCGATGATTTTCTTATCCCGATCGATCTTCCTTAATGATTTTGATCAGTTTATTTACTATATCAACTCTAAAATGTACATCAGTAGTATATCACTCTACAAAAAAGCAGTTTTTAGTGCTTGTTACTATATAGTAATGACGGGTTTCATTCTAATTAAAGTGATCACACAATGTCGTATACGAATTTGCTTATTGGATAAGAAATTCAAATAATGACGTCATCTGAAACTATATCTTATGTATTTTGTTTGACATCATTTTTAATTTTTACTGAAGAGTAAAGTACTACTATAAGTGAAATGTTTGGATAGAAATAGTAGTGTACTCGTAAAACAACCCACGAAATAGAATGACTAGCACTATATATTCACAACTCCCAAGTCTCAAATTATCAACTTTAAAATGTATATCAGTATATCAATACAATAAAGAAGTTTCTAGTGCTTATTACGACTAATAGTGGGTTTAATACTCAATAGTTCCCTTTATATTTTATCTCAAAAAACTAATATTTTAAGTATATTTTTGTTTGCTATTTATTATTTACTTCTAAAATTTCATTTTATTTTCTAATGAGCCCACTTTTAAAAGAAAAACCATAAAAAAAAAACTAATAAGAGAAATATTTCTCTAATGATACATCATTTTGAGGGAAAACATAAGTTTTATGAATAGTATTCCCACAGATATGATGGATTGCTATTTATAATCTCATTTTTTCCTCATAATGATGTACCATTGGAGAAAATTTTCCCTTCTTTGTTTTTATGTTTTCTTAGAAAATGATGGACCATACCAATAAAAAAAAACAAAAAAAAAAAAGTTTCGCCAATTCTAATTACAGTGAACACACAATTTCATACTAGTTTTCCTATTAGACAAGAAATTCAAAAAAAAAAATAATGGTATATGAAATAATAGTACTTTTCTCTAAATAATAGTACCATTTTTTTGTACTTTGTCTAAACAAAAGAAAATTTTTTATATTACATGAATAAGAAAACTATTCCGAGAACTAATAAATTTCCGTTTGAACTTAAAATTCTAATCTAAATAAATAAATAAACAATCAAAATATTACTATTACATGTTTACTACTTAACATTTTCAAAAAATAAAATAAAAAGTATATTCCGTCAACTTATTTTTTTGTTTAAATATGTACTCCGTCAACTTTTTATCCCAGTCTGGTTCGATCCTCCATCATCTTTGCTTCTCCGTCAACGTTGTCTCTCTCTCATTCATAAGTCTTCAACCTCTTCATCACCTTTCTTCTCTATAAAGCTCTCATTCCTCAGCGCGTGATAAAATGGCTTTTCCCACTGAGCCACGACGACGCGTCTAAAATCTCTCTCTCTCTTTCTCCAAAGATTCCACCTACCTTTATATATATCTATATATATATATATTCTATGCTACGTGTATCTTCGCCGGCAAAAACCTGATCTGATCTTTGTTTTGAGATCTATCCGATCACCAAATGAGACCGTTCTCTAAAAACGATCGTCGCCGATGGTCATTTGATTCAGTTTCCGCCGGAAGAACCGCCGTCGGAAGTGCATCTACTTCACCGGGAACTGAATACTCCAACGGTGAAGAGTTCGTTGAAGTCACAATCGATCTTCAAGACGATGACACAATCGTTCTTCGTAGCGTTGAGCCAGCAACAACAACTACCATTAATGTCGATATCTCCGATGAAACAATAACTTCAACCACAACTCCGGTTTCGATCTCAAGATCTCCGACTATGAAACGGACTTCATCAAATCGGCTCCGTCAATTCTCACAAGAGCTTAAAGCTGAAGCAGTTGCCAAAGCTAAACAGTTATCTCAAGAACTTAAACGGTTCTCCTGGTCTCGTTCTTTCTCCGGTACTTTAACCACCGCGAGTCATCAAACCGGTGGTGGTGGTGGTGGTTTAGTTAACTCGGCTTTAGAGGCAAGAGCGTTACGGAAACAACGAGCTCAGTTAGATCGGACTCGGTCTAGTGCTCAAAGAGCTCTTCGTGGCTTGAGATTCATCAGTAATAAAAATAAAAACGTTGATGGTTGGAACGATGTTCAAACCAACTTCGAAAAACTTTCTAAAAACGGTTACATCTACCGCTCCGATTTCGCTCAATGCATAGGTTCGGTTATCGTCTTTTACATCATTATTATTAGAAATATCTGATCTAATCGTATTATAATCTTGATTTTTTTTTTGTATGTATCAGGAATGAAAGATTCGAAAGAATTTGCACTTGAATTGTTTGATGCATTGAGTAGGAGAAGAAGATTAAAGGTTGAGAAAATTAATCATGATGAGCTTTATGAGTATTGGTCTCAAATCAATGACGAAAGCTTTGATTCTCGTCTTCAGATCTTCTTCGACATGTACGTTAATTTTTTTTTACTTCAATAATTAATTAGTTACTTCTAATCATAGTTCACTAATTTTTTTTAATTTAATTTAATCATCATTATCTTAAAAAGCTACTTATAATCATTTTACTATAAACGATCCCATATTTTCAGCGTTTCCAGATCAGTCTTCTTAATTATGATTATATAAACAGTGTTCTAAGTAATGGTAATTTGCATGTGAGCATACCCTTTTTTTTTTTTTTTTCTCTTTGACTTTAATGGAGATAGTTAATATAGAATCTATTAATCCCTTTTATTTGCCGGAAATTACAGAGTGGACAAGAATGAAGATGGGAGAATTACAGAAGAGGAAGTCAAGGAGGTAAAATAATTAATTGCTGTTTAATTCTTTCCTTTTTAAAAAATTTGTAATTAGTCAATTAAACAAATATATATTTCGTATAATTATAAATTTAAAAAACTAAAACCGGGACTGTCAAAATAGTTTTTATTTTTATATATACTCAAAGTTAGGCGGGGATTTGGTGACCTTAAATCTCATGAAATGCTGATATACTAACCACTCCATTTAAATATTTTTTTAAAAATGGAAGAACCAAATTGCGAATTTTCTTGTCCTTGATATTGTACCCATGTTCGTTAGATTCTTATCTGTAATAAGGTGGCATATATATATGTTGAAATATGTTATTTTTAATTGGTTTTGACTAATAATAAGTTTGTTTAATATATCTAGTGACGGTGACACAATATACAATAGAGATGGCTTACTTAACATTATGACTATATCGTTATCCTCTTTTTTTTTTCTTTATGAAAAATGAATATTGATTTTGTAGATTATAATGCTGAGTGCATCTGCAAATAAGTTATCGAGATTGAAAGAACAAGCAGAGGAATATGCAGCTTTGATTATGGAAGAGTTAGATCCTGAAAGACTTGGATACATAGAGGTTGGTCTAATACACTCATATCTTTTAAATAATGTTACAAAAAAAAAAAAATTGAATTTGAATCTCCATTTTTCCACCATCACATGTTTTGTTTCCGTGCTTGCATGATGTGAATATTTTATTGCATAATATTTTCAATACTTTCATTACACAAACGGAATAAAGTATGCTAAACCGCCGCCCATAAATAGAATTTTATAATTCTTTTATATAAATGACCTCGCAGGTTATAACAACAAAAGAAAGAAGACAATTTTACTAGCATTAAATTATTTCATTTTTGCTTTTTTTTTCCTACTCTTTATCTCATTTTCCTGATACCTAGAATCGTTGTCAATTAAAAAAAGTATAGATTCTTCTAATTCAGCAGCTCAAATATACTATTAGCTTCTTGTTTTCTAAATCACTAACTTAAATGGTAGGTGAAGTAGTTACAATTAAACTATTTCAATTTGTTAATTAAGGTAGAAGAAAATAAAGAGTTTGGGAAAAGAAAAAAACATGTGACTGCTATATCTAACTCATATGCATTGTATAGTTATGATTCATCAATGCAAATATTTTCATTTCATACATAGATTTTAATGCTATTTTTTTTTGTTTTTTCTTGTGTTAGCTATGGCAACTAGAGACTCTACTTCTACAAAAAGACACATACCTCAATTACAGTCAAGCATTGAGCTACACAAGCCAAGCATTGAGCCAAAACCTTCAAGGGTTAAGAAAAAAGAGTCGAATACATCGAATGAGCTCGGATTGTGTCTACTACATTCAAGAGAATTGGAAAAGGATATGGGTTTTGTCATTATGGATCATGATCATGATTGGATTATTCTTGTGGAAGTTCTTTCAATACAAGCAAAAAGATGCATTTCATGTGATGGGTTATTGTTTACTAACAGCAAAAGGAGCAGCTGAAACACTTAAACTCAACATGGCACTTATACTTTTCCCAGTTTGCAGAAACACAATTACTTGGCTTAGATCCACAAGACTCTCTTGCTTCGTTCCTTTTGATGATAATATCAACTTCCATAAGGTTAGTGAACTATAACTAAACTCCCTGAAAATATAAACCTTTTTATTATTATTATTATTAAACTTTGATTTCTACTTTTTTAGCAATTTTGGTGTCCCATAAGAATTAAGAACTTTCTTATCGTGACTCTATAAGTCAAAACAAATACTAATTAGATGCAAAATCCTCTTCCAACGCAATGTGCTGTCCAAAAATGTGGGGCTCATATTCTTTGTGCACGCACTGGAAATTGACAGCTAAACAGCTATTTTACTTCTCTTTTTTTTTCTCCATTTCTTTCATTTTTTTTTCACAAAAAGAAAATGGAATAAGAGTCACGCATGTGAAATTTTGGGTTCTCTTAGGAAAGTTTTATACCAAATTAAACGTGAATTTAGCTTAGTCTGAAAAAACTCAACCTCATATACAGTTGTCTTAAAAAAATATTGTAAAGTTTTATACCTAATTAGAAAAAAAATTTCTGTTCAGTTTGAAAAGAAAAAAAAAAGATCATTTCGGTGGTTCCGTGTTGCACAAACATAACTTCATATAAAATTTTCAAAGTTAGTATTATATTTAATTTCCATTCTAGTTAATACATATAATTAAATTGTTTTAACTATATAAACAAATTAAAATTTTTTAATTAAGTGTAGTGGTATTGGTTGTATAAATTTGGTTTCATAAAAAATAAAGTAAAAAATAAATAAAAATAAATAAAGGACAATCTTCAAAAATAGCATAAAATATAGTTTTTAGATAAAATTTAATTTGATGCTATTTGAGGGAATTTCTCATAAGTAAATTTGGTTTCATTAAGGATTTTAGATAAACTTTAATTTAGAAAATGCCCACCTTCAAAAGTGAAAAGTGAAAACTGTTGTAGTGGAAAAAAAAAAAAACTTATATAATATATATATTTTTATAACTTTCGTAGACTAAATAAGAAAGAAGCATATATGCTCAATAACTCATTAAACTATTTTGATGGAATATTTTCTCAAACTCACATCTCTTTTTTATTATGTGCAGACAATTGCAGGAGCCATTGTAGTAGCCGTGATCCTTCATGTTGGAGACCATATAGTTTGTGACTTCCCAAGAATTGTTAGAGCCACTGAATACGATTACAATCGCTACCTGTTTCATTACTTTCAAACAAAACAGCCAACGTACTTCGACCTCGTTAAGGGACCTGAAGGGATCACTGGGATTTTAATGATCATTCTAATGATTATTTCATTCACATTAGCAACAAGATGGTTTCGTCGTAACCTTGTCAAGCTTCCTAAACCATTTGATAGACTTACTGGTTTTAATGCCTTTTGGTATTCTCATCATTTGTTCATCATTGTGTATATATTGCTTATCCTTCATGGTCTCTTCCTCTATTTCGCCAAGCCTTGGTATGTTCATACGGTAAGTTCTCTATGATTCTTCTTAGCTCTTTAATTGTTTGACAAAAATGTAATCTTGATTTTTGAGATGTGTTCTCTTTTGCAGACATGGATGTATATTTCAGTACCAATTTTACTCTATGGTGGAGAAAGAACACTTAGATATTTCCGTTCTGGTTCTTACTCGGTTCGACTTCTTAAGGTAAGCTTGTAAAGCAAAACAAACAAAAACAGAGTACTCTGTTTTCTTTACTTGTGTAAGAAGAAAACAAAAAAGCTTACTTCTTTTGAGTTTTCTTCTTTAGGTTGCTATATATCCTGGTAACGTTTTAACACTGCAAATGTCGAAACCATCTCAATTTCGTTACAAAAGCGGACAATACATGTTTGTTCAATGTCCTGCGGTTTCGCCATTCGAATGGTAAAAACTTACTCAAGAACTGTTTTTGGTACTACTAATTAGATCATCTTTGTTGCTAAGTTTGTATTTTGTTTTAGGCATCCATTCTCAATTACTTCAGCACCTGAAGATGATTATCTCAGCATTCACATTAGACAACTCGGAGATTGGACACAAGAACTCAAAAGAGTGTTTTCTGAAGTTTGTGAGCCTCCCGTTGCCGGTAAAAGCGGACTTCTTAGAGCTGATGAAACAACAAAGACAAGGTAACACACACAAAACACAAAAACCAAACACTTATAACTAAAATTAACCAATATAATCTGATAGGTTTAGTTAAATGTTTGTTTCAGTTTGCCAAAGCTATTAATAGATGGACCATATGGTGCACCAGCACAAGACTATAGGAAATATGATGTTCTCTTATTAATTGGTCTTGGCATTGGTGCGACTCCATTTATAAGTATCTTGAAAGATTTGCTTAACAACATTGTTAAAATGGAAGAACAAGCGGTAACAAAATCTTTACCTTTCCTTTCTTGTCTCCCAAACAGTTAATAAAGATGTGAAATTGATAAATGTTTTTTACATTTTCAGGATTCGATCTCGGATTTCAGTAGATCATCAGAGCACAGCATAGGAAGCAACAGTGAAAACAATAACACACCAAGACGAAAGAGAATACTGAAAACCACAAATGCTTATTTCTATTGGGTCACAAGAGAACAAGGATCTTTTGATTGGTTCAAAGGTGTGATGAATGAAGTCGCAGAGCTTGACCAACGGGTAAAAATAAACTTTTACATTTCTTGAAAAAAATCAAGATTTTTCTCAAAGTTGATGAATATTTTGTGTGTGTGTTGAATAGGGTGTGATAGAGATGCATAACTATTTGACAAGTGTGTATGAAGAAGGTGATGCTCGTTCTGCTCTTATTACTATGGTTCAAGCTCTTAATCATGCCAAGAATGGAGTCGACATTGTCTCTGGCACTAGTGTACGTAACTTTCTTGATTTCCCAAAACGGTCCCCAACTTCTCATTGTGGAGAAATGAACCCCCACACCTCCAAAACCTTTGAAAGATCTATAATTCTAATAAAATCTTCATTTTTTTTTTCAGGTGAGGACACACTTTGCAAGACCTAATTGGAAGAAGGTTTTTTCTAAGCTAAGTTCCAAGCATTGCAATGCAAGGATAGGTAACAATCACTACCTCCTCCATTCATTTCTAATCTTCACAAAAAAAGGAAACTTATCTTTCTAGATTTTATTCAATTTAGTCCCCACAATTACTTTTCATATTTTGTATCCGTGGGCATTACGTTTCATTTTCATGCTTTAGTTTATAGAAGCTTTCAGTTTCTATCACAATCAAGATTAGGGTTTCGATCAAAATGATTCTTAAATCTTTTGATTTTTTATTGCAGGAGTGTTTTACTGCGGAGTACCAGTTTTAGGCAAAGAGCTTAGCAAACTCTGCAACACATTCAACCAAAAAGGTTCAACCAAGTTCGAGTTTCACAAAGAGCATTTCTAAAAGACAAGAAGGAAGAAACTTAAAGTCCCCCCCTAGATTCTTTAATATCTCACATTTAGCCACTTATAGTATAAAATCAATCTCTTCCCATATATATAAATTTTTAATTCAAAGTGATTAAGCGTTAACACACTGTCAACAGTGAGTGTGTTAACGTTTGATTCCACACGTTCTAGGTCTATATATACACCGAGGCATACGTGTAAATATACGAGATGGAGAATACAAGGGGGAAGTTTTTATAGAAGCATATAGTACATTTTTAAGTTATATATATTAGGGTTCTTTTTGATTCTTGTATAGCAAGCAAATGAGGTTCTAGAAGAGAGGCGAGGTTTGGTGAGGGAATGAGACATTAATCCGACGTCGTTTTCGGTTGTGGAGAAAGTGCAATACAGCTGCAAGGAAGAGAAAGGATGGAAGCAGATAATGCGTTGATAAGGTCCATGTGATTAGGAGGAAGACATTTTTTGGGGTTTTTTTTTTATTTATTCCTATTTTTTAAAATACTTTTTTGCTGTTTAAAAAATGTTAGTGGAGTCGGTGAAAGAGAGACTAGCTTCTAGAATCTTTGGAGGATATGAAATAAGGAAATTATAATATTTTTATCAACATTATATTATAATTATTGTAAGGTGTACATAGCATAAAATTTTGATTGTTTCTCTTTGTCTTCTCTCTTTTAAAAATTCTTAAAATCATCATTCGTGCTCTGCTAGTATGTTTATCTTGGGGTCTAAATGATGATAATAAAAAAAGCGAAATTTAAAGCGGTTTTTTAAAAACCGTAATATAAATACTAATCAAGAATTTTTTCAAAACCGTAATATAAATACTAATCAAGAATTTTTTTTAAAAAATTGCGGTTTAAAAAAAAAGAATTATAGATTTTGATTTATATGGGTTTGTGTATGATGGATAAAATCTCTTAAAATCATCATTGCTGCTCTGCTAGTATGTTTTTCTTAGTTCGTCTCCTTTGAATAAAAATCAATCCTACACATTCTCTTAAATAGCACAAAAATGTCATTTCTATTTCAAAAGAGAGACTAACTTTCACCGACTCCACCTCTTTGTTCTTTTTTTTTTTTTTCTATGTAATGCCATTTCTATTTCAAAAGTTAAAACATTTGTTAATGGGCCATAATGCAAAGCCATTACTTCCGAGCCACTAAGACTACATTTTACAAAGATTAAAAATATATAAGGCCCAAGTGGAATCAATGGTCGGTCGTAAACCTCTTGTTAGGTTAAAGCTCTTGTTAGGGTTAATATATATCATATAGAGTAGAGAAAAGCTTTTTTTTGTTCTTATCGAACAGACGAGAAAACATGGATTCTGTCTCAGCAGTACGTAACGAGAACCCAATAGTTTACCCGAAATCGAAACGGCGTGTTCGTACTGATCAAAGCATTACCGATGAGTTCTCAATAGAACCAATAGATAAACTCGAGGTTTTTGATCATATAAGAGATATCAAAGATCCAGAGCATCTTACAATTTCTTTAGAAGAGCTCCATGTTCTTACAGAAGAATCAGTTGAAGTTGATGACGAGAAGAGTTACGTAAGAATCACGTTTACTCCAACTCTTTCACATTGTCACTTGCCAAATAATATTGGTCTTTGCATCTACGCAAAACTAGTACAAAACTTACCTCCTAGGTTCAAGATTGATGTGAGAGTAGCACCAGGGAGTCATATGAAAGAAGCTTCTGTCAATAAAATACTAAGTGATAAAGAACGAATGGTCGCAGGATTAGAGAATCCCTCCTTGCTGGCTCTGTTCAATCAAATGTGTGATTTTAAATCCATCTAATTTTTGACACATTTGTCTTTAGTTTCTTGTTTCTTGTCTCTTACATGATATTAATTAAAAACAAGAGCATTGTAATCTTCATTCTGTTTTTCGACTTCATTCTCAAATCTCAATAATATTTAGTCAAAAAAAGTAGAACTAATTAAAGCCTTGCGAGGAATTATTCATTCTACTCCAAAATCCTACACGTAATGTAGTGATGGAGTCATTAATCGTTGATATCCGCAGTTGGGCGGATCGATTTAACAACATATCATTTACTTTGACTCTCCGAGAGTGTAACAAAGTGGCTGATAAGTTAGCAAAAGGAACACTACATCAGAACATTATCTCTCGTTCTTATTTTTATCCACCGGGATGTATTAGTTCTTTTTATTTTATGACTATGTAAACTCTTCTAGTTAATAAACAAGACATTTTAAAAGACATGAAAAAAATAAAAAAATAAAAATTAAAAAGAAGAAGAAGAAAGAAACTAAAGCCTTTACATCCTTCGGCCCGATCGTAGACAAATCCGATCTTGTATAAGCCCACTGGTCCATTAACCTTTGGCCCGATCGTAGACAAATCCGATCTTGTATAAGCCCACTGGTCCATTAATTTATCGTCAAAATAAAAAGTTGGAATCAAAGTGTTACCAACTCTGATTAAAACGAAAAAGACTATTTACATATTATAGGTTTTCCATAATTGATGAAAGAAAACTATAAAGCCAAATCAATAAACAATTGATATTGTTGAAATATTTAAATCGGTGTCGTCGTCTAAAGAATAAAGTCAAAATAAAGTTGGAATTTTCAACGAAGTTTAATGTTGTACTTAATCAAAGACACCAGACCAGAAGAGAAATAAAGTCAAGTGGTACCAATGAAAATATAAAACAAACCAAAATATTATTGCCTCCATTTCATATTATTTGTAGTTATAAAAGTTAAAACTCATTTTAAATTATTTTTGGTTCTATATTTTTAATACAAATATTTGAAAAGAATTTCAGTTTTATCGTTCTTGTTTTAATGTATTGGCAATAAAATTAAATGAACATTAATTAAAAATAAAACAGAAAAATCAATTAAAAATTAATTATTTTTTCAATAAATGTGAAACAACTTGATAACTAATATAAAACTGAAGAAATACTATTTATATATTTTTAGGTTTCCCAAATTAAATTGATGAAAGAAAAAAAAACCAAAAAACCAAAATTCAAAAGGTTTCCCAAATTTTCTTGAAAGAAAAAACTAGAAAACCAAATTCAAAAAAAAAAAAAAAACGATGAATACAGTTGAAAATTTTAAATATTTGACGTCTTCTAAAGAATATACATATCTCGGAAAATTTAATTTTACCAAAAAGAAAAGAACACAACAATTCGAAGTAAAAAAAATAAAAAAATCAAGGCCTCCGAAAAAGACTAATGGAAAACGAGTCAGAAAAATAAAACTTAGGAAAAAAGAAAAAAAAGCCACCGCGTTAGACGACTCTAACTCAACACGATCTCGCCACGTGTCCATCCACAAAATCCTCTTTTAACCGCCAAAAGAAACAACCACCCACACTTCCATTAATCCCCCTCTCTTCATCTTCTTCTTCATCTTCTTCTTCTCTAAACAACAAACAAACAAAAAATGGTGGACGAAGATCGGATGACGTTAGCTCCCACGGAGATCTATGGCCGGAGCGATGAAGAAGAACAGAACGGACCAAGAATCTGGCGCCGGAAAACAGAGGAACTCCCAGGGAACTGTCTCGTCTATTCCTTAACAATAATCGTCATCGTCTTCACAGTTTGTCTCATCTTATCTCTGATTTTTCTCCGGATTTCTAAACCGGAGATCGAAACCAGATCAATATCTACAAGAGATCTCCGATCCGGAGGCAATTCAACGAATCCTTACTTCAACGCGACGCTAGTAAGTGATATCTCGATAAGGAATTCGAATTTTGGAGCTTTTGAATTCGGGAATAGTTCGTTACGAGTTGTTTATGCTGATCATGGAGTTGTGGGAGAGACGATGATTGGTGGGAGAAGAGTTGAGGCTCATAAGACTATTAGAATAACCGGTGTTGTGGTTGATATTGGTTCGTTTCGGTTATTGAATACCAAAGGTTTGGATTCGGATTTGAGATCTGGGTTTTTGGAATTGACAAGTGTTGCTGAGATTAGAGGAAGTATTAAGGTTATGGGAAGAAGGAGATGGAAAGTTAGTGTGATGAGTTGTAGAATGAGACTTAATTTAACCGGTCGGTTTATTCAAAATTTGTTATGTGAATAATATATATAGTAGTATTTATCGGTTTTGTGATCCGGACTATTTTTATTATTTTTATTTTTTTTGGGTGTTTTTTGCTTTTGTGATTTTGTAATTTCAATGTCTTTTGTTCATGAAGGAAATATCAATGTTGGATAAGGAAAATGTTTTTTCTTTTGTAAGAATTTGTGGGATTATATTTTTGTTTAGGGTAAGTTTGATGTGAACTAAAAAAAGTTTAGAGCGTTACGAAAATGAGAGAATTTAATAAGACTTTTCTCAATAATTAATAAATGAACGGTGAAATAAATTGACTCTCAATGCCCCCACGTTTTGACTCATTCATGCGCATACACATCATGTTTACGTATGTACGTAAACATCCAGTAATTAATGTATATCTTGTATTTTTGCCGGTTTAGTAAATTTGTCAATAAATCGGATTTGGGATATGGTTCATTCATGTTAAAATGTGCTGTTCCGCGTGGGAAATAGAAGCTTCACACTTTACAAAAGCTGGTTTTGGTTTAGCATTTCTGGTTTGTTTTGGGCCTATATGGACTAGATTTGGCTTCAGTTCGGTTTGTTTGGCATGAAACAAATATTAAACGGGTTTAAGTGATGTGGTTTGTTTTATTTGTTCGGTTCGGCTGATAGAAAATTTCGGTGTTTATTTATATAAGAACCCAAAACTTGGACAAACTGAAACCGTTGGGCTTGGGCTTTTTGGTAAACTTGGCCCATAATATTAAAACAATCTCATCTAGACTACTTATTCATCGTTTTAGACGTATGTATAATACTTTGGTTTTATAACACCAAAAGCTCGTGGAACATCCTAGACAGTAACATTATTTTGATTTTTGAGGAAACAACAGTTTGTAACTTACATAATTTATTTTTGTCTAGAAGCATTGAATATTACACCATAATGAAACAATAACCACGGAATCCGCGTTTTCACGTTGTGAATTTATTATTCTGTAAACAAATTTTTATTCTTTATATATATATCAAGTTTTTATTTTATTTTTAAATATGCATTTTGTAATCCGTGTGCGTACGTACACATGATAACTTTATAACTGATGAAATTGCAACCGGGGGATATGTTATTGCGAATTATTGATGTGAACTTTTATAACTTTTGTCCTATATTTTCTATACGGGAACTTGAAATTTATGGATTTTGTTTTCTACCTTCTTTTGTTTTTGTACTACTCCATTTACAAACAAAAAGAAAAGAGAAAATCACATTTAAAGAAAAAAGGGAAAAAAAAAAAGTAAATTTGATTTTTTTCACTGTTTCTGTCTCAACTTTCACCATCTCGCATATCAATAAAGGCCGCATTTACTTCTCTTTCCGTCATTCCAAATTACCAATATACCCATTAACGCAATAACAAACTAAATCAACTCAAAGTAAACGACATATTTAGTAGTAATATATTTATCCCCTCTCTTTTAAAAACAGCTTTTCTTTTCCAATAATTATTTCAAGACATATCCGTGAATACACATATCTATAATCTATTTTATAAGAATAAGAACACCAAAAATTTTCTATTTTCCATATGGCAATACGCATAATTTACGTTTAACATTTATGTCAACAAATCAATTTCATAAGAACTAGTCGTATGGCGTGTGTATATCCCAAAGTTGTTGACTCTTATCATAAAAATGACAAAAAGAAGAAGATGTCTATTTTATTTTTCTTCTACATAGCTTTTAATGTTCCAAATTTTCAATAGTCATCATAACTACATGACCAAACATTAACTACTAAAATCCACCACTCTTGCTGCTACAATTCTGACCAAAATAAGCTAAACAAGTATATTTACAATAATAATCCATAATTATCATAAGTGTTAATGCGAGAAAATCAAAACCGTTGAGATTCTCGTAAACGAAAAAGATACGATTTTTCTCATTTCTCGTAAGAGGAAGGATCACTCACCGATCTTGGTAACACCGACGGATCTTTATCTAAAAACATTTAAAAAAAAAAAAAAATTAATTAATGAAATTAGGAAGAAGAAATTGTTAATGGAGATTTAATTAATTTAATTAAATTACCTCTTGATGAATTAAAAGATCTTTTGCAGTGTAAAATGGCGCTTTGAATACTGTCTTGTTGTTGTAGAAGTGAGTCATCACGTCTCCTTGACTCAGACGGAGTCATAACAGTCGTCGTCGCCGTAGACGACGGTGGAGTAGCCGTCGAGGAGGACGATCTGCTTTTTCCGAGGTGTTTCCTCACCACTTTAAGACCTGCTGGAATGTTGATGTTTCCATGTTTATGAGTTTTCGTCGTCGGAGAATCAGTTTTCTCCGCCGTGGATCTCGCTGACGGAGCGGAGGAGCCGATGGTTAATTGACTGGAATGTCGTAATTTCTCGCCGTAACGACGCGAAACTCTGATGTAAAGTGGCTTCACCTTCTTCAGATACTTCTGCATCATGACGAAGCGTTTCTCATCAGAAACGACAGTTTCGTTGCCGTTTTGCTTCTTCAGTGAAGAAGACGAGGAAGAAGAAGAAGAAGACGACGATGAGTTCTTCGAGCTGTTTTCTCTTGTGAATAGAGAAATGATCGGAACGTCCTCCACTTTTAAATTAACTGTCACCGTACTTTTCTGTTGCGACTGAGATTCCGGCGAGTGTGACGGCGGAGGAGGAAGAGAATTTGGCTTATCGTGGTCATCAGATCCGAAATTAGCTTCCGATTTCGCTTGTATGAGCTTTGATTTCTTCATCCCGAGCATGAATACACGAAGCTTAGTGGCGGATTTCAAAATAGAAGCTGATAACTGAGCCGCCGGAGCTTTGACGGAACAAGTCTGCTCTGTGCCGTTAGACGACGAAGACGGAGGTTCGACTTCCTCCTCTTCCTCCTCAATAGTTCCCTTGAAGAAAACATCATCGGAAGGTGAGAAATCAAGGTCTGGATCTACTCGATCTTCCCCGCCGGAACATGACGACAGCGTGAATTTATACTCACAACCGCCGTCCGTACAATCGGAATCTTCATCACCTCCTGCTCTTCTTCCACCGTCTTCTTCGGTTTCATCTTCCTCAGCTGGAAGAGCGAACTCAAGGTCGAAGAACGGTCCTTCGTCGTCGGCTTCTTCATCCTCAGTTTCGGTAACAGAAGTGACAATGGTGGTGGATTCGCCGGCGGAGTAACGGCAAGAAGAATCGGAGGATTGAGGGAGAAAACTAACACCACCACTGCTTTTCCAGTAGTTAAGGAGACTGAAAGCTTCCATGGTTGGGAAAGCCAGAATACTCACTCTTTCCAAAAACGCTGCGTTTTCAAGCTTTCAAGTCTCCTTTTACCCTTTTTTTTATTTTTTTTTTTTCTCCACTCTCTGTGTTAGAAAGTTTACGGAGCTTGTAAGAGAAGAGTGAAAGCTATAAATATAAAAGTCGCCACTAAAATTAAATATGATGCTTTCTTGCATTTCATAAAAATGGTATGAAACAATTATGACCTAAAAAAAAAAAAAAGAGAGAAAACTTAAAACACTATCCTAATTCACATGGCAAGTTTTTTACTGTCTTTAATTACAGTCAGTTACAGTTCATAAGTCTATAATTAGTAATTCACTTACAAGGTACTTTGTTTTACATATTGCTAGACAAAATCTGAACTTCAACTTTGTGTTTACAATTATAAGTCAAATGAAATTTTGAGTTCTAGTTTTGGATCAGAGCATCCTTATACACTATTTTTTATTGAAATTATAATATTTTGTGTGATTTAAATACTAAAAGAGTTGTATCCTCCAACTCTGACACTAAAAATTACATTAAAGTACTATTATATATTTTATTTTTAAAATAAATAATTGTTTTGTTATTAATAGTTTTGATTGATATTTTTATTTTATAATTATATTACATTAACAACATATCATATTAAAATATTTATATTTTTCATTTTATATATATTTAAAAAAATATTTTATTCTTTATTTTATTAATAAAATAAGTAAATAGTGTTAGTATTATGAATAGTGTCACACCAAATTTAATATAACATTGTACCATTACACTAAAATGATGTAATTTTTAGAGTTACTTTAAAAAGATTTTGGTGTAAAAATTACACTAAAATAATTCTTTAAAATTCCATTTGAAATAGCCTAAAAATATATATAGTTTCTGCTTTGGAAGAGATATTTTATTTTATTTTATTTTGATAAACGAGGTTGGCTAGTAAGGTTCGAAACTTGTTTGGTCAAATTAAAATCTCAATTTCTACTCATAAAAAAAAAAAAGATGAATGTTTAACATCCCATTTGGGGTTTCAAAGAAAACTTTGCATGAAGGTAGGGGAACATACATTTTTGTTTTCTCACAACTAAAATAAGCTTTGGATGCTGTTTTTAATATTTATTGAAAGACGAATTTATCCACAATAGAAACAAATTTTATTTTTCCATTAATATTGTACATTCACTTTGTATTTTCCTTGTTTTACAAAGAACTAGAGCCAAAAGAGATGAGTAAGAAAAAACTTGGCAAAGAATTGCATTGTTAAGTGTAGGGAGCACAGGTCAGTCACGTGACTTTCAGACTGGGACAGTCAGACCAAAAGGTCAGATATCATTAAAGTATTTATACGTACTTTTTTATTTTCTACTCCATCTTCATAAGTACACATCCATTATATAAATAGTACTTTGCATATAAAAAAAAATTTGCATTTGAAACCAAAAATAATAATTTACATTATAACATAAGCTGAGATGATTGAGCTTGATTAGAATTGACAAAAATTGCAAAACTAATTAATCTAACGGTTCAAGTTGGTTTATGAAAAATTGTGAAAATTGTAAAACTTTATTATTTAATCTGTACTGTCTGTTTTATTCATTTTGCACTGCATATTCTGCAGCTAGTTGTTACACCATAAAAACAAAAAGAAAAAAAGAAAAAAATATCTGCACTAGTTTAGTTTATGTTTACGAGATTGTGTTCCATATTATAACTCAATTAATTAATAGAAATCGACAAAATCGATGGTCTCGCCAACAAATTATTTTAAAATTAAATTGATTCCGAAAGAATCTGGATAATGTTTAATATTTACTACTTGTGACACAATATTTGTAAAGTTTGTAGTTCCGAGACGTATTATTAAGATATTATTTTTTGCAATATATTTCAGACCGTCAGATTTACTGAATGTGGACCCAAAAGTTCCATTATCACAGTTCTTTAATGGGCCTCAAGTTCCCAAAATCAGTAAAGATGATGGGCCCTTAAACTATGCATGTGTACGTGATTTCGTATGATATCAGTTTTTTTTTTTTTTTTTTTTTTTTTATTCCATTTTATTTCTTATGTGTATGATAAATATATTATGCGATGTAAATTAATCTATTTAGTTGGACTTTAGTTTAATGTTTCATTAAGTAAGTTTATAGAGAGCTTGATTTTTAAATAAGTTAATGGGACACATTCTCCAAAAAAAAAAAAAAACCTTTTTTATTTGTTCCTCATTCGCTTTATAAAATTCAAAAGGGCAAAGCACTTTCAAAAGCAAGTCAAAGAAGCTAGTCTCTCGTTGTTTGATAGGCTTCCTGAAATTCAGCTTTAGTGGATTTCCTCCAAAATATAAAGTACTCGTTAAGTTTTTATTTATAATGTATATGATCGTAAAATGTAGAGAATTGTGTAGAATAACACCATTGGATAACATATGATATGAGTAATTTTGGATTGACAATTTTTTTTTTGGAAAGACACGTTTATAGTTCTGGAGTTTTCCGTGCTTTGCGCATATATTAACATAAGAATACATAATACTAATGCATATAATAATTTTCTTAAACCACAAAAGTATGAACATTGAAATCAAATACTATATGATGTAAATTCAGTTGATATCTATAAAATAAAAAGTTTCTTAGTTTGTAAAAAAGAAAATGTTATGTGGTATAAGGTTTATTTTAATTTATTTAAACTATGAATAAATAATTCTATAAACATTTTGTAAATGAAATCGTTAGGGAGACAAAAAAAACATTTTTAAATGAATTGAAATGACAGTATCCAAATTATGACTCCTAAGAATTTGACAAAATCTTGAACTACTATTAATAGTCAAAGAAAAACACTTCATTGCAGCTAGCTATCTCCGTCCAACTCAATGATTAAGCTAATTCTCTATTTTTAATTAAGTATTGATCCCAAATCATTTCAGATACTTATACTAGTAAACTAGTGGTATAAACATATGTTCTCTTTATCCTGTTGATCACGAAAAGAATATTACTACCCTAATAAAATCTGATCTTGTCGGCCTAATTGTTTTAGCATGATGCAGCAATAGTAAGCCCTAGCGATTTGATTTGGCTAGGTTAGTAGCTAAATACTACCCTTTTTTGTCTTCTTCTTAAACTCGAATGCGTATATTATATCGTTTCAAATGACATTAACATGGTCCGAAAACGTATATTTAAATGCACAGTAGATTGGAATAATCGAAAGAAAAAGAAGACAATGTGATTCGACCAATAACCACAATTAGATTTTGTCTTATATGATGCAGAACGCATCAAAACTATAGCAACAACAGAATAAAATAACATGTTTCTTTTCACTTTTGTTTAGCGACAAAGTTAATGTAGTTGTGTTCAGAGAATATGCATTACTTATTTGTTTTTTTTTGTTCTTTCTAATTTTTTTTAATTTCAGTACCGTAGTAGATAAAAACAATGTACTTATATCCCATTTCTAGGTTTGAATATTATTATTTTTTGTCAAACCCAAAATTACAGATCAATATATAGTTCCGTTTAGAAATTCAAACCTAAATACATAGTTTATATAAATAATAAATTTTGGATAAATTATAGCATTCCGTATTTTGAATTAGGCCTGAATATATGGACTTCTCAATGGTTGTTATGAGATATTCTAGGGATTAGTAGTTGATGGGGCCGAGCATAGTTAAATTATAAACGGGCTTTAATCGGCCCATAAATATTTAGAACTTGAAGCCCGACTAAGACCGTTAGTCTAGAAGTTAACTACGACGTCGTATCTAAGCATCTACATCAACGCTTCACTAACGGAGATGCTAGATTAAAAATTTAACGGTCATTTGTCTTCCGTCTCGAAGATTTTACTGTTATTTAAGTATTACTATATTTTAAAAGAAAATAAGTCATTAATTTCCAACGTGGACTGTTACCTGCCCGTGACATGAACGGCCAAGATTGAGTTAGATAAATCGACGGGTGAGATTGAATCTGTATCAAACGCTCTTATTTAGAGATGACTGAAGAGTCTATTCATTTTCTTCTCCGTTTCTCACTCATCGCTACTGAACCAGAAACGAGTTTAGGGTTTTTGCGGAGGTTTCAAAGAAGGAAAGTCACAAATGGCGGAAGAGAACAAACACGAAGAATCAATCATGGAGAAGATAGCTGAGAAGATCCATGGTCATGGTGACTCTTCTTCATCATCTTCCGATTCAGATGACGAGAAGAAATCTGCATCTTCTTCGACTATCAAAACGAAGATTTACCGCCTTTTTGGTAGAGAAAAGCCTGTTCATAAGGTTTTTGGCGGCGGAAAACGTATGGATCTCTCTCTTATTTATTTTTTTCCTCCAGATTTTTTTATTTTTTTATTTTTCTCTTCTGTTTCCGCTTTGCTCTTCACTATGAAGTCAAGCTTCTCCGATTAGCGGATTTATATCATTTTTTTCATTCCGGATCTGGATTCTAGGTTTTAGCTACGATCGAATTCAAAGTTTTGTTGTATGCTTACTTTAGCCTAGGATTTGATCTGTTGCTTAGATGAGTATACATTCAGAAATTTAGGATCTGAGAAGTGTTTAATGGAACGATTTGATTTGCTGGTGTATTATGATATCTGAGAGAGATCTGTGGAATGAGTAATTTCACTGTTTTGATTCAGCTGCCGACATTTTCCTATGGAGGAACAAGAAGGTATCAGGAGGAGTTCTTGGTGCTGCAACTGTTTCGTGGATCTTATTCGAGTTACTTGAATACAATCTCCTCACTCTTTTTGGCCACATTTCAATTCTTGCTCTTGCAGTATTGTTCTTGTGGTCTAGTGCTAGTACCTTCATTCACAAGTAAGTTCTATTGGAAGTGTGTTTTATCTTTTTGTGAGTGATTGATGTTAAAGCTGTAGTTCTTTTGCATTACAGGACACCTCCACATATCCCTGAAGTTCACATCCCTGAGGATATTGTTCTCCAGCTTGCTTCTGGACTAAGAATTGAAATCAATCGTGGTTTTACTGCTCTTAGGGACATTGCATCAGGAAGAGATCTCAAGAAGTTTCTTTTGGTAAATCTTTTTTGTTCATTATGTTTGATTTTTGCTGGTTTCTCGTTTTTTTAATTAACATTTGTTCACAAATATGTTTTTAGGTGATTGCTGGGTTGTGGGTTTTGTCTAAAGTTGGTAGCTGCTGCAACTTCTTGACCGTAATCTATATTGGTAAGTCTCTTACTTAGCTGCTGTTGAACCATATCAATTGTGTGTTTTTCTAAGATCTAATCCTCTTTTCTCTGCTTTCAGCAACCGTACTCCTCTTCAGTGTTCCCGTGCTATACGAAAAGTATGAAGATAAAGTAGATGACTTTGGTGAAAAGGCAATGAGGGAGATCAAGAAGCAATACGCTGTGCTTGATGAGAAGGTTTTGAGTAAGGTGATGAGCAAAATCCCTAAAGGAGCCTTTTACAAGAAGAAGGATTAGAGAAGTGAGTAAGTTTCCCATCATCATCTGAGTCTTCCAGATTGATATATAAACCTGGAAGCATTGTCTTTTAGACTTGATTTTGGCAGTTGTTGGTTAATAACCCTTTGTTCTCTCAACTCTCTGCTCTGGATTTTATTCGGGTTTTAACCAAATTTTATAGCATATGGAATTTGAATGAAGTATGAATTGTGTGATCCTGTTTTAGAATACCATGAATCTTTATTATGATAAATCTTTGAATATTACAAACTTAAATTTAAATAGCTTGCAAAATCAGAGTTGATGAATTGTTTCCAACAAAATGGAACCTATTAATTAAGATCCAAATTTATCATGCTTCTATTGCACTATTAAAAAAAAAGTGATTTATAAGTGTTTCCGAACACACTTTTTTAACTAAATTTAAATCAGAATTACTGTAACAGTTGTAACCAAAAACATTTATTTCCTTATCTAATATTAGAGTATTAATAGTATGAATTATGATTCTCTTATCACATTTGTTTGATCTTATTTTTCAAATTATTTTGAATAATTATATAAGACATATAAATTAATAAAATTTTATATTTTTCTGCATATATTCTGATTGAAATTTTTAAAAAGTGACATATATTACTCAATTAATAATGAAAAGTGTGTTCAACGTCCCACATCGACTAAGATTTTTGGGTAATGCATCAGAATTTGATAATCTTCATCTTTAATATATATGCTACAATCTTAACAATCAAAGACAATGATTTTTAACATTAATTTTAAAATAAATATTTTCTTATTACCTTATTAAAAGTTTCAAAAAAATCACATGAATCTCATCTGTGAGTTATAACCTTCAAAAAATCACATTTCACTCCATTTTTTATTATTTTTTAGAACTTTTAGATTTCAATTTTTTTTTGCTTCAAAGTCATTTTTTGGTAAAATATGTGGGTTATAACCTTCCAAAAATCACATTTCACTCTATTTTTCATTATTTTTGAAAACTTGTAGATTTCAAATTGTTTGGCTTGTTACTTATTTTTTGGTAATACTTGTGGATTATAGCCTTCAAAAAATCATATTTCAATCCATTTTTTATATTTTAGAACTTGTAGATTTTAAATTTTTTGGTAAAATATGTGGGTTATATAGCCTTAAAAAAATCATATTTTATTACATTTTTTATTATTTTTGAGAACTTGTAGATTTCAAATTTTTTTTGCTTGATAATCATTTTTTGGTAAAATCTGAGGGTTATAACCTTCAAAAAATCATATTTTACTTCATTTTTCATTATTATTGAGAACTTGTAGATTTCAATTTTTTGGTAAAATCCGTGGGTTATAGCCTTAAAAAAAATCACATTTCACTATATTTTTCTTTATTTTTGAGAAAATGAAGATTTCAATTTTTTTTGGCTTTAAACTCATTTTTTGGCAAAATATTTGGGTTATATAGCCTTCAGAAAATCACATTTCACTCCATTTATGATTAATTTTTAGATCTTCTATATTTAATTTTTTTTTTGCTTGATACTCATTTTTGGTAAAATTTGTGGGTTATATCCTTAAAAAAATCACAATTCACTACATTTTTCATAATTTTTGAGAACTTGTAGATTTCAATTTTTTTTTTTTTTGTTTGAAACTCATTTTTTGGTAAAATCTCTCGGTTATAACTTTAAAAAAATCACATCTAATTTCATTTTTCATTATTTTTGAGATATTGTAGATTTCAATTTTTTTGGCTTGAAACTCATTTGTGAGTTATAACCTTAAAAAAAATCACATTAACTCCATTTTTGATTATTTTTGAGAACTTCTAGATTTCATTTTTTTTCTTCTTGAAACTCATTTTTAGTAAAATTTATGGGTTATATAACCTTCCAAAAATCACATTTAACTCTATTTTTGATTATTTTGAGAAATTCTAGATTTCAATTTTTTTTTTTTTTGCTTGAAACTCATTTTTTCAGTAAAATCTATGGGTTATATAACCTTCCAAAAATCACATTTCACTCTATTTTTCATTATTTTTGAGAACTTCTAGATTTCAGTCTTTTTGGCTTGAAACTCAATTTTTGGTGAAATATGTGGGTTATACCTTTTAGAAAATCACATTTCACTATATTTTTGATTATTTTTGAGATCTTCTAGATTCCAATTTTTTTTTGCTTGATACTAATTTTTTGGTAAAATCTGTGGGTTATATCCTTCAAAAATCACAATTCACTATATTTTTTTTTTATTTTTGAGAACATGTGAATTTCAATTTTTTTTGGCTTTAAACTCATTTTTGGTAAAATCTTTGGGTAATAACCTTAAAAAAATCTTATTTCACTACATTTTTCTTTATTTTTGAGAACATATAGATTTCTATTTTTTGGCTTTAAACTCATTTTTTGGTAAAATATTTAGGTTATAACCTTCAGAAAATCACATTTCACTCGATTATTGATTATTTTTTAGATCTTTTAGATTTCAAATTTTTTTGCTTGATACACATTTTTTGGTAAAATATGTGGGTTATACCCTTCAAAAATCACAATTCACTACATTTTTCTTTATTTTTTAGAACATGGAGATTTAAATTTTTTGGGTTTAAACTCATTTTTTGTTTAAATATGTGGGTCATAGCCTTCATAAAATCACATTTCACTCCATTTATGATTATTTTTTAGATCTTCTACCTTTCAAATTTTTTTGCTTGATATTCATTTTTTGGTAAAACATGTGGATTATATAGCCTTAAAAAAATCACAATTCACTACATTTTTCATAATTTTTGAGAACTTGTATATTTCAATTTTTTTGCTTGAAACTCATTTTTGATAAAATCTGTGGGTTATATAACTTTAAAAAAATCACATCTCCCTCCATTTTTCATTATTTTTTAGATCTTGTAGATCTCAATATATTTGGCTTAAAACTCATTTGTAAGTGATAACCTTCAAAAAATCACATTTCACTCCATTTTTGATTATTTTTTAGAACTTCTAGATTTCAATTATTTTTGCATGAAACTCATTTTTAGTAAAATCTATGGGTTATATAGCCTTCAAAAAATCACATTTCACTTTATTTTTTATCTAGATTTAAATTTTTCGTTTGAAACTCATTTTTGGTATAATTTGTGGGTTATAACCTTCCAAAAATCATATTCCACTCTATTTTTCATTATTTTTGAGAACTTCTAGATTTCAATCTTTTTTGGCTTGAAACTCATTTTTGGTGAAATATATGGGTTATACCTTTCAAAAAATCACATTTCACTCTATTTTTGATTATTTTCGAGATATTCTAGATATCAAATTTTTTTGCTTGATACTCATTTTTTGTTAAACTCTGTGGGTTATATAGCCTTCAAAAATCAAAATTCACTACATTTTTCTTTATTTTTTAGAACATGTAGATTTCAATTTTTTGGCTTTAAACTCATTTTTTTGTAAAATATGTGGGTTATAGCATCGGAAAATCACATTTCAATCCATTTATGATTATTTTTTAGATCTTCTACATTTCAAATTTTTTTGGTTGAAACTCATCTTTTTGTAAAATATGTGGGTTATAGCCTTCCAAAAATCACATTTCACTCTATTTTTCATTATTTTTGAGAACTTGTATATTTCAAATTGTTTGGCTTGATACTTATTTTTTGGTAATACTTGAGGATTATAGGCTTCAAAAAATCACATTTCACTCTTTTTTTTTATATATATTAGAACTTGTAGATTTTAATTTGTTTGGTAAAATATGTGGGTTATATAGCCTTCAAAAAATCACATTTCTCTATATTTTTCATTATTTTTGAGAACTTCTAGATTTCAAATTTTTGGCTTTAAACTCATTTTTTGGTAAAATATGTGGGTTTTAGCCTTCAAAAAATCACATTTCACTCTATTTTTGAGATCTTCTAGATTTCAAATTTTTTTTCTTGATACTCATTTTTTGGTAAAATCTATGAGTTATATAGCATTAAAAATCACAATCCACTACATTTTTCATTGTTTTTAAGAACTTGCAGATTTCAAATTTTTGACTTTAAACTCATTTTTTGGTAAAATATGTGGGTTATATAACCTTCAGAAAATCACATTTCACTCCATTTATGATTATTTTTTAGATCTTCTGCATTTTAAATTTTTTTGGTAAAATATGTGGGTTATATACCCTTCCAAAAATCACATTTCACTCTATTTTTCAGCCTTAAAAAATCACATTTCACTCTATTTTTGAGATCTTCTAGATTTCAATTCTTTTTTACTTGGTACTCATTTTTTGGTAAAATATGTGGGTTATAACCATCAAAAAATCACATTTCACTTTATTTTTGAGATCTTCTATATTTTAATTTTTTTTACTTGATACTCATTTTTTGGTAATAAAAGTGGTTTATAACCTTCAAAAATCACAATTCACTACATTTTTCTTTATTTTTGAGAATATGTTGATTTCAATTTTTTAGCTTAAAACTTATTTTTTGGTAAAATATGTGGGTTATACCATTCAGAAAATCACATTTCACTTCATTTATGATTATTTTTAGATCTTCTACATTTCAAATTTTTTTTGTTGAAACTCATTTTTTGGTAAAATATATGGGTTATACTCTTCCAAAAATCATGTTTCACTCTATTTTTCATTATTTTTTAGAACTTTTAGATTTCAAATTGTTTGGTTTGATACTTATTTTTTGGTAATACTTGTGGATTATAGCTTTAAAAAAATCACATTTCTCTCTATTTTTTTATATATTAGAATTTGTTGAATTTAAATTTTTTGGTAAAATATGTGGGTTATTATAGCCTTCAAAAAATCACATTTCACTACATTTTTCATTATTTTTGAGAACTTGTAGATTTCATATTTTTGGCTTTAAACTCATTTTTAGGTAAAATATGTGGGTTATAACCTTCAAAAAATCACATTTCACTCCATTTTTGAGATCTCCTAGATTTCAAAATCTTTTTCTTGATACTCATTTTTTGGTAAAATCTATGGGTTATAGCATTCAAAAAATCACAATCCACTACATTTTTTATTATTTCTAAGAACTTGTAGATTTCAATTTTTTGTCTTCAAACTCATTTTTAGTAAAATATGTGGGTTATAGCCTTTAGAAAATCACATTTCACTCCATTTATAATTATTTTTTAGATCTTCTACATTTCAAATTTTTTGGTTGAAACTCATTTTTTGGAAAAATATGTGGGTTATACCCTTCCAAAAATCATATTTCACTCTATTTTTCATTATTTTTGAGAAATTGTAGATTTCAAATTGTTTGGTTTGATACTTATTTTTTGGTAATACTTGGGATTATAGCCTTAAAAAAATCACATTTCACTCCATTTTTTATATATTAGAACTTGTAGATTTTAAATTTTTTGGTAAAATATGTGGGTTATAGCCTTCAAAAATCACATTTCACTACATTTTTATTATTTTAAGTACTTGTACATTTCAAATTTTTGGCTTTAAACTCATTTTTGGTAAAATCTGTGGGTTATACCCTTTAAAAATCACAATTCACTACATTTTTTTTATTTTTTAGAAGATGTAGATTTCAATTTTTTGGCTTTAAACTCATTTTTTGTAAAATATGTGGGTTATAATTTTCAGAAAATCACATTTCACTCTATTTATGATTATTTTTTAGATCTTCTACATTTTAAATTTTTTTGGTTAAAACTCATTTTTTGGTAAAATATGTGGGTTATATACCCTTCCAAAAATCACATTTCACTTTATTTTTTTTACTATATTTGAGAACTTTTAGATTTCAAATTGTTTGGCTTGATACTTATTTTTTGGTAATACATGTGGATTATAACCTTCAAAAAATTACATTTCACTCCATTTTTTATATATTAGAACTTGTAGATTTTAAATTTTTTGGTAAAATATGTGGGTTATTATAGCCTTCAAAAAATCACATTTCACTACATTTTTCATTATTTTTGAGAACTTGTAGATTTCAAATTTTTGGCTTTAAACTCATTTTTAGGTAAAATATGTGGGTTATAGCCTTCAAAAAATCACATTTCACTCTATTTTTGAGATCTCCTAGATTTCAAATTTTGTTTCTTGATACTCATTTTTTGGTAAAATCTATGGGTTATAGCATTCAAAAAATCACAAACCACTACATTTTTCATTATTTCTAAGAACTTGTAGATTTCAATTTTTTGTGTTTAAACTCATTTTTTGGTAAAATATGTGGGTTGTATAGCCTTTAGAAAGTCACATTTCACTCTATTTACGATTATTTTTTTAGATCTTCTACATTTCAAGTTTTTTTGGTTGAAACTCATTTTTTTGTAAAATATGTGGGTTATAGCCTTCCAAAAATCATTATTCACTCTATTTTTCATTATTTTTGAGAATTTGTAGATTTCAAATTGTTTGGCTTGATACTTATTTTTTGGTAATACTTGTGGATTATAGCTTTCAAAAAATCACATTTCACTCCATTTTTTATATATATTAGAACTTGTAGATTTTAAATTTTTTGGTAAAATATGTTGTTTATAACCTTTCAAAAATCACATTTCACTCTATTTTTCATTATTTTTGAGAACTTTTAGATTTCAAATTGTTTGCCTTGATACTTATTTTTGGTAATACTTGTGGATTGCCTACAAAAAATCACATTTCACTCCATTTTTTTTTATATATTAGAACTTGTAGATTTAAATTTTTTTGGTAAAATATGTGGGTTATACCTTTCAAAAAATCACATTTCAATACATTTTTCATTATTTTTGAGAACTTGTAGATTTCAAATTTTTGGCTTTAAACTCATTTTTTTTGTAAAATATATGGGTTATAGCCTTCAGAAAATCACATTTCACTCCATTTATGATTATTTTTTAGATCTTCTACCTTTCAAATTTTTTTGGATGAAATTCATATTTTGGTAAAATATGTGGGTTATATAGCCTTCCAAAAATCACATTTCACTCTATTTTTCATTATTTTTGAGAACTTGTAGATTTCAAATTGTTTGGCTTGATACTTATTTTTTGGTAATACTTATGGATTATAGCCTTAAAGAAATCACATTTCACTCTATTTTTTAGACCTTCTATATTTTAATTTTTTTTACTTTATACTCACTTTTTGGTAATATATGTGGGTTATAACCTTCAAAAATCACAATTCACTACATTTTTCTTTATTTTTGAGAACATGTAGATTTCAATTTTTTGGCTTTAAACTCATTTTTTGGTAAAATATGCGGGTTATAGTCTTTACAAAATCACATTTCACTCCATTTATGATTAATTTTTAGATCTTCTACATTTCAAATTTTTTTAGTTGAAACTCATTTTTTGATAAAATATGTGGGTTATAATGTAGATTTTAATTTTTTGGCTTTAAACTCATATATATATATGTTACGAAGCGTTAAATATGATATATAATCTTTATATTCTTAGATTATACTACTATCCAGTTGGATCTATTCGGATCAACAACTCAACAATATAATTAGTTTATAGCAACAAATATCATCATCATTTTTCCTTTTTTATTGACTTTGACCATGAAACAAATTCACCATAATACGTATATTACATTCCATAAGTTCTTACATCATCTTGATCATCATGATGATTATAAGAAGTAAGTGAGTTGTTCTTTCTTCCTCGATCCTCCTTCTCCATACAACTCATTCCACTGCTTCAACTCTCCCATTCCCGCTCCTTCACTCGCAAAGCTCGCCGCCACCTGCGTTTCCAATTTCAAAACATTACAAAACGCAAAACGCAATTTGAATATCCCAACACAAATAATATCTATAAATATTTTACCTGATTCTTTGCTTCTTTAAAGTCTTGTCTGTTCAACGGACGAAGTGTAATAACTCTCTCCTCTTTCCCTTCATCTTCTTCAACTCCCTTGGTAGTCTCTCTATGCTTCTTCTTCTCCTTAAAAGAACAAATTCGAATAAACAAATATCAAATCAAGACCAAAACAAAGAAATTAGTATATATAAAGAAAAAAAATCTCAAAAAGCTTGAATTCTTACCGTATCTTTGATCCTTTCTTGCTGTATAAGCTCTCTCACAGGCCTATACGCAGCAGTTGTGCACAGATTCTGGTCAATTGAATCAATGGTCAAGATCTCTTCTTCTGAATCTTTACTATAAATTCAAGAAATGGGTTTGTAGAGCGTAAAAAAAAAAAGAACCTTGAGATCACTTCCTGTGTATCCTTCTGTCATCATTGCTAGTTCCTTGTAATCCAAGTTATCATCTACTTTCTCCTTCGCTAACAATGTCCTTAGAATCTTCTCTCTGTTCTCTACAGCTGGTAGTCCCACCATAATCCTACAGAAGAATAAACCCGGTCAACCAACTAAACCGAATTGAACCAGACATGTGATTACAAGTGTTCAATTCATCAGGTTAAAAGTAAATAAGTTGCTTGCAGTATAAGTTATATACCTTCGTTCAAACCGTCTGATGATAGCCTCATCTAGATCGAAAGGCCGATTCGTAGCAGCAAGGACTAAGATACGCTCACCAGGTTTAGTCATTAAACCATCCCAATGACTCATAAACTCATTCTTAATCTTTCTCATAGCTTCATGTTCACCAACTCTAGTTCTTTGTCCCAGCATACTATCAACTTCATCCACAAATATAATCGTTGGCGAAACCTTCGAAGCTAGAGTAAACAAAGCCCTAACATTCTTCTCGTCTTCTCCAAACCATTTCGAAGTTATGGTTGACATTGAAACGTTAATGAAACTCGCTCCTGCCTCTCTCGCGATGGCTTTAGCTAGCATTGTTTTACCAGTACCCGGTGGACCGAAGAGTAGGATTCCTCTGCAGGGCTTTAAGAGACCTCCTGTGAAAAGATCTGGTCTACGGAGAGGAAGCATTACAAGCTCTTGTAGTGACTCTTTGATTTCGTCAAGTGCACCAATGTCTTCAAACGTGACATTAATTTCTTCTGCTGGGATTACTTCAGGTCTTATCCGTTTCTCAAACTCATTATCCGGTGGAACATCCTGTTCCATAGGGTTAACAAAATTGACAAACTGTTTCGGCAATGTCATGAAGTAGATAAAACAGTAGATAGATCAAGCTTACTGGAGCTTTTGAGGCTGGTTTCTCAGATTTGGCTTCTTTTTCCGGTTCGTTCTTGCTGCTTGAAGTGGTGACACTCTCTGATTTTTTCTCCGGTTTGACATCCGCCGCTAATTCAGCTTTTACTTGCTAAAAAAGTGAAGAAAATACGATGTTTCAGTAATGGTTCTGTTCTGTTTCTGTCTTAATCCTCTGTTTTCAGCTAGAAACAGAGTATATAGAGAGAGACCTTGGATGTGTCTTCCTTGGGATTTTGCTTCAGCTTTTCTCGGCCGCTCGCTTTACCCTCTCTGAAGAGGCTGAATCCATGCGATAAACTAACCGCGCAAGAAATAATATATCAGTACCATTATTTGTCGTAGAGGCTTGTTTATGATACAAGTTAGGGTTTTCTTAACCTTGTAGAAGATATCACCAGCTTTCCGTTTCTGTACTCAGGATCTTTGTTGTTCATCAGATGATAGGAAAGAGCAGAGACAACAATCTCTTCAATGTAATTGCTTAAAACCTTTGTGTCCTCAAATGAGATCGATTCGAGGTCATCGCATATAAGATCATTCTCTGATAACACTTCCATGATATGGTTCCTATTATCCTGAGTTTGGATCATGTTCATGTCGCGTTCAAGCTGCGATTTCCAGCTCACCAGATGGTTTTCATCTTCAGGCGGTCTTATGTCGATATTATAAGGGAAAACAGCAGAGAGCTTCTCATCAATTTCTTGAGCGTCTTCGCTCGATAAGTCTACGATTCTTGAACCGAGAATGAGAACCGGTCCACTGAGTTTCTGGAGAAGCTTTTGGAACAAGTTGTAAATTCTCTGCGAGCGGAACAGAAAGTTCTCGACATCTCGAAGATATAACACAATCGGATTCGCCTTGGAGACATAGGCCAAGACCTGCTCAAAATATTATAAACAAGATTCAAACAACCTAAATGCATATAGTTTTAAAACATTACCTTATATAACGATTGGATGAGAAGTTTTTCATCAAAAGACCAACTGCTAGTACGCTTCAAAGATGCTGAAACTCATATCAAATATTAGTCGATGTATCGTAAACTCGGAATACATAAAAGATTGAATGCATTACAATAAATAACCTTGATTTGATGAAGATGCAAGGTTGCTAATATTAGCTGCGGCTGAAGAGTTTCGACGAAGCTTTGGAGGATTACTAGAGCCTTCCATTGAGCTGCATAGATGATAAAAATACACATTAGTTTGGTTTCAAATCATTGATGGATATTAACATTACTTAAAATTCACCTTGATTTGAGATCCACACCACTGCTTTGCCTCCTCAAGGTACCACCAGCTGAACAGATTCATCAATGAACAATGTTAATATTAGTCATAAAACCGATTAATATCCAAACTATTAAGGCTAGTTGATGATGACCAAAGTCGATTTCTCGGTTAAGCAGAGCCGATTTAACATCTAACCAGGATAAAATTAAAGTTTCGGTTTACCTTTAGGCTCTTCTCGCTGAGAAAGGATGGAGAAGGAACTAAAGAGTCCTGATAGTTGCTCTAATGCAGATTCTGAGGGAGATCTCTTGAATGACTAAAATAACCGAATGATTCCGGTTTAGATCATTTACAAGAAACCAAAAACAATTCGCAAACCTAATCGAATCGAACAGTAAACTGCTTACAGATGATTCTGTACTTCCGCTGCCGTATTTGCTCTGTATCTGCCAAACACACAATAAAGTAGATTTAAGGTTTCACAATAGAGAAGACTCACAGTAAGAAACAGAGTTTAATGTTTTTCTTTAGGGTTTTCAGAAACCTTGAGTGCAAAATCGTTGACGTCTAGAAGAAGTAACTTGGCTTCGAAGAAATGAGCTAGGGCTTTGGCTAGCATTTGTTGGTAAAGCTCTACAAAGAAACAAGAATAAGAATCAACACATAAAACGAATCGGTTCAATATCAAGATCAAGATCGAATCATCCGAATCTAACCGGCAGGACCGGACAAGAGAATGGCTCGGCTAGCCGGAGATAGGTTTCTGGTATACTTTGAAGCATCAAAGTGCTTCAAATGGACATAAGCTGCACTTGTTAAAAGCACTCGTGTTTGTTCACTGCACAATCCCAAAAAAAAAACAATGATTAACAAGATTACATGTATAATGTGTATCGGTGTATGTATACGTTTCAGACATCAAGGGAATAAATCCAAACATCTTGGGATAAAGATCACAGGATCTAAATGATAGTGACACGTGTCTTAATCAGAAGACTATTAGATCATCCCGGTCGTATATAAACAGAAATTCACATGCTTCACCTTTATTACTCCAACGAATATCTTATCCATTTTTGTAAACTTTATTAAAAGAAAAAACAAATTCATAACTTTATTTCCCTTATCATTTCTATATTCGCAACTTGTATTATCGTCTTGAAATTCGAAAACCATAAATTAAAAGTGTCTATCATGAAAAAGACACTATATAATTTCATCATAACTAAAAAACTATTTAAAAGATAATCAAAACTGATAAATCTTAAAGTTGATTTGAATTTCATATGAAGAAAATTTATGGGAACTTCCAATGTTATAAAAATGAATTACCTGAGATAATAAGGAAACTCATCGAAAGTAATTTTACTCTCTCTGCCGTCAACAACTTGACGGAGAATCTCCTTCTCCATCTTATCCGCCGTGACGGCGTTACTTGACGTAGAGTTCCCGCCGGCCCATTTTCCAACGGCTTGACCCGAAGCCAAGCCCAAACCTACACCAACTCCAACTCCGACGCCGAGCGCCGATAATAACATCTGTTTGCTATCCATTTGATCTTCTAAACACAAAATCCAAAGACCAAAAAAAAAAAAAAAACTAAAAACTGAGTGTTAGTAACAATATTAATCGTAGCAATGTTAACAATCGTGTATGATAACAGCCAGAAGATAGATATTTTCTTTTAAACTTAATTTTATCGAAAATATATTTTATTTTTCTTATTTTCTCAAGAAAACAGAAAAACATCTACTACCGATCGTTTGGTCCTTACGATTTAATTGTCTGAAAATCACAGAGGGGTAATGAGAACTCGAATCTATTGACACGTCATCACCGGCTGTGGAAATGAGGCAGAGACAGCGGCGGATATGAGAGATTTAGGTTTTTTTTTTTTTGAAGATTATCTTCTCTGCTTTTTTATTTCATGGCTATATGAAATGATGAGAGTGTATACATACACATGAAAACTGATGAGTCATTACAGAGGCTTTGCTTACGTGTCGTTATATCAACGGCTAGTAGGTTGGTTTTGGCAGTTTTTTATTCGATGTTGCCGCTTCTTTACTCTAGTGCCCTTTAATTCTGTTGTTTCTTTAATTTATTCCTTGATATTCTCAGGATTGTCATTTGAGTCCAGCTTTAGGTATCTACTCTTCAAGTAAATGTATTTCTCTACTTTGCTATTTGAGAAAATATTATCTCATATTAGACATGTACATTCGAATTTCGGATCGGATTTGGATAAGAGAGTTCATTGTCCGTTCGGATTTTATAACTATTCGGTTTGGATAGGTGTCGGGTTCGGATCGGTTTCGAATTATTTTTAGGGGAAAAACTAAAAATTTGTTCAATTTTAATAAAAAGTTGTTTAATTTTAATATAATTGGTTACATTTTGCAAAAATTATATAAGTTTAACAAGAGAAATTCCCTCAAATAGCACCAAAACAAGTTTTTGTTCCACAAATAACACACATTTTTATTTAGGACAAAAATAGCATTTTATGAAGTTCATAATTTAATTTTTTTGGTTGGGGGTAACTATATTAGAATTTAGGGTATAGTTTTTAGGGAGTAAGGGGTACAATTTAGGGTTTAGGGTTTTCTAAACCCTAAACCCTAAATCCTAAACCTTAAAAATATGATATTAGAATTTACCCTCTAATAAAAATGCTATTTTTGTCTTAAATAAAAATGTGTGCTAAAAATGTCACAAAAACTTCATTTTGTGCTATTTTTGAGAATTGTCCTTTTAACAAATATAACTTAAAATTTTCAAATATCTAGGTTATTTCAGGTATTTTTGTTATTTGGTATTTTTGGGTATAAAATTATGACTAAATATAACTAATATTTTGGATACTTAATTTTATTTTGGATTTTCGGATATATTATTCGGTTTTCGGTTCGCGTCGGGTCCGGTTCGAATAATTCGGATAAGAGAATTTAATATCTATTCGGATTTTAAGACTATTCAGTTTGGTTTCAAATTCGGATTTTTCGGATCTATACCCAGGCCTATCTCATATTATTAGACAATACATTTCATCTCCTCTAAAATTATGTCTAGTAAAAAGAAAATTTGTTTTCAATTGGGGTTTTTTGTGATAATTGATTAATTTGTAGGGGGGTATCTAAAACTGAGTTGTTCAAAGAGGTATGAGTTTAGTAATTAGCAGATATAAAAAATGGTACAAAATTTAAATACAAATGAAGAAATGTAGATAAAATAAAATAAGAGGGAGCATAATCTAGAAAAAGCATGACTGTTAGATCTGGAAGAGGTGGCTCAATTAAAGCCGTTGGATTACAAAATAAAACACACGTAAGGGAACAAGTTGACGGCTTAGATCGAAAGGTATGGCACCTCCTGCCTTCGCAAGAATCGTAGGCATTAACTAATTTGGTTGCAATTAAACCCACGCGCCAAAAAATATCGCACTTAGCAGAGTGGGCGCGTGACATATTTAAATGGATTTTGTTGTTGTTATTGTTGTTAGTGGGCTTTTTATTAAAATATTTCGTATGGGCCGAGCTTGGATGAGAAAAACATACATGTGGAGTATGTATATTACAAATGTTTACATAAATCAAAAAGTCAGGATGGCCGAGTGGTCTAAGGCGCCAGACTCAAGTTCTGGTCTTCGAAAGAGGGCGTGGGTTCAAATCCCACTTCTGACAATTTTTAATTATTTTTACTTTTTTAACTATACTGCAATATTTCACATAAACATTTCGATATATAACACATGCAACATTGAAACGAGTTTGTATGATGGAGTTTTGAGTATCCGACACAAACAAGACCATTATGAGGAAATAGCAATTTGAAAACAAAGACATGAGTTTTATTATTATTATCATCATCATCATAAGATTGTTTTGAGAATTCACAGGTAGGCTTGTTTACCTGTATAATTCACAACATCACAATAACCTTTGCTTCGACCCTTAATTCAATATATCTACAAGCAAATAAGATTAAACAAGACACAAGACACAAGACTTAATAAACTTTTTCACTCTCTAAGCAAACCTAAAACTAGAACAAACACAGACTCTTTAACCCCTTTCACTCTCACACACGCAATAGAACCAAACTGAAGACAACTTACATCCACCTCTTTGGCCTCACCTGCTCATTGCTAGAGCCAGAGCCACCGTCTCTAGCCAGCATCGCCATTATCAAACTTCCGCCATGGACTCTTCCTTCTGGAGCTAATCCCAATCCTGCATACTCACTCAGATCTACATCAGTCTCTGGAGATCCAGAAGTACTTCTTGCTTTCAAACCATCGACATTCATGTCTTGAGAACCGCTAAACTCTTCCTCGTTCTCTGTTTCGCTGCTTAGTCTTGGTTCTTGGCTCTCGGAAGTTACAGTCATTCCTCCGTGAACCCGGTTATCCTGAACCAGACTGTTATGGAGTGCACAAAGACCAGTCTTACCTCGAGCAAACGAGCTACATGGACCAGAAGAGGAATGTCCAGCATACTCTGTCTCGGGATGACCCCACGCACATCGTTTCCCTCCTCCATGTGCTTTGCAAAAGTCAGTACTACCTTGAGCACTTTTGCCACATCCTTCAGACTTACATCTCTTTCCTCCACCATGTCTGACACAGAAATCAGTCCTTCCTCTAGCACTCTTTGTGCATTCGGGAACCGCACATCTCTTACCACCGCCATGTGCCACACAGAAATTGGTACCCCCATGAACACTCTTGGAGCAAGGATCATCTCCTTGAAAGGCACATCTTTTGCCTCCTCCATGTCCTTTACAGAACGGCGTGCTTCCTTCTGCACCTTTGGTGCAACCTGTGTGTGTACACCGTTTACCACCACCGTGTGCTTTGCAGAACATTGTGCTCCCTTGTGCTCCTTTTGTGCATCCATTAGATTGACATCGCCGACCACCTCCATGAGAGATGCAGAGTCCCGAAAGCCCTTCAGCGCTTTTAGTGCAGTTCTCTTTTTGGCATCTCTTTCCTCCACCATGCCTGATACAGAGTCCTGATCTTCCTCTAGCAGCTCGTGTACAATCCTCATGGCTGCATCTTCGACCACCTCCATGAGCTATACAAAAATCAGTACGGCCTTCTGCGCTTTTGGTGCATCCAAGAAATTCACATCGACGACCACCTCCGTGGGCTTTACAGTACACAGTTCGACCTTCAGCGCCCTTGTGGCAACCATGTTTCTGGCATCTACGTCCACCACCATGGGAAATACAACGACCAGATGCGCCTCTTGCTCCCTTATGACATCCTTCTACTTGACATAACTTGGAATTAGAAGAATTCTTAAGCTGTGGCTTCAGCTGTTGAGTTAAACCGGAAGTAAATGTACCCGAGCTTACTGGTGTTGTTGCTGCAGTGCTAGATGACAGTTCCAGAACATGAGCAGCAGGAGGAATGATGATATTTTTTGGAACATTGCCTAAGAAGGAGCTTGTTTCTTTGCTTGACGAGGCTGGCAATGTCGGTAATCCAAGTCCTGGCCTCCAACCACATGATGTGGATTCTTCATTACTTGCACGTAGCATGTCCGCAAGGGTTTGAAATTGCTTGGCCTTCTGCTGGACCGCAGTGATCTCAGATTGACAAGATCCTCCACCAGAAAGACTCAACTCAAGATCAAATTTCGGGGAGAGAACCTGCAACCCTTTCATCTTCAAATTAGCTGGTTTTTTGTTGCTAGCCGCGGGTTTCTCGTTGCCAAGATGAAGGCTAAAGTCAAGATCAATATCCATGGAGGACGCCTCCTCGGTTTCTTTAGCAGAAGATAAACTGGTGCAAGCAGTTGCGGAACTCCCTTTGCTATCAGAAGAGCTTGACGAGTGACCGAGTCTTAAAGAAAGTAAAGGATCAGTTCCATCAATCAGATTCCACTTCCTTTTGATTCCCTTAGCATTATTACACAAAGGAGAGGCAAGAGAATCAAGACGCAGAGTCGTATCAGCAGCCTCAGGGACATCAACTTGAAGAGAACGGCCCAATATCTTAAATGAATTTGATGATGAATTATTACCAGCATGCATGATCAGAGCTTAAAAATGAAAACTTTTTGTTTGTGAAAAGAACACCAAAGCAAAGATGTGAAGACCACACAACTACTTCCGGGTTAAGAGAATATAAAGCCACAGCTCTAATTGAGTTAAAAGACTTTATAAGCATCTCCACCACCGCTTACAAATCCTGAAGTATCACACCGATCCATTTCAAATATAAAAATCAAATCTGGCACCAGCTGGATTCAAAAGTTGCTCTCAAAACCAAAGCTAATTCTCAATCTTCACCAACATATTATAACAGTAGCAGCTAAGCATCCTGATTCATATATAACAGATAAACAAGTTAGTGCCAATTCTATTACAATTTGACATAAACAAGCACAACTGAGGAAAAAAAGGGTATTATAACATGAACAGAGCATAAAACACACACAGATTCAAAAACAGAACTGTTTTATTGTTCATGGAAACAAGATCTAATAAACAGATTTGTGAAATAAGAACTTTTGGCAAAGAGATACACCACACAAATGATTGACTAATCACTAGCTTATATCATGATTAAGAGACACTAAATCAAAACAGAAGAAACCAAAAAAAAAAAAAGTCCAAACCAGAGTATAACCTCAAAAACTAAGTCTTTCTGTATTAAACCGACACAAAAATTTCATAAATAAATATAAAACAGAACTAGTAAGAAACAAAACAACAACGACTTCAATTTCCCAGACATCGATCTCAGGGACATATTTTTTTTTTCTCTGAATTTCTCAAAAAACAAACATGCAAATCAACCGAATTATAATACAGAGAAAGAAGAAGAAGAAGAATTACCTCAATTTTGATTGAATCTGATTAACAAAAAAATATCACGGCATCAAATCAAATCGCGAAAATCTCTTTCTCTCTCGAAATCAACGAAATTGAGAATTATTTGACTTTATAGAATTGTTCTTCTTGGTTGTGAAAATCTAGGGATTAGCAGCGCCGGCGAGAGAGATAGAAAGAGGTATAAATAGGAAAAGAGAAGCTTTTTTTTTTTTTTTTTCAAGGAGTGGAAATCATCGAATCTCAAACAAGAGGAGGAAATAAAAGGAAAAAAGGCTTAAGGAGAGGACTGATGATGCCACACGTGCCTTCCGAATCTTTGGCACGTGCCATTTCCTTTTATGGTCTCTTCTTCTCATTCTTTTCTCTTTTGTATATTTGATGTACATTTTTGATTATTCTGAGAAATAAATAAAACAATAACTAATTATTCAATGACTTATAAAGCACCAGCTAAATTTTAATTATTGGTTGTGTTATACACTTCATCTTGTATTTCCCTCATTTTCAGATTTTATTATTACATGTGTTTTTTTTCAACCAAAATTTTTATACTCAAATCAGTTTTATTACACTCTTACAAAGTTTTCAAAATCTTGGTTTATTTCTACAAAACTAGATGTTCATTTTTTTATAATTATTGTTTTAACATTAAATTTTTTTGTTAATAACAATTATGAGAGACAATGATAACAATTATTAATATGTGGAAATAATCTAGGGTAAATTGATGAAAATGCCATCTTTGAAAGAGAATGGCATATCTTACATATAATTAAAATAAAATTTTAATTAGTTGAATAATAATAAATTTAATTAAAAGAAATTTGTAATCATTTGACTCATTTGCAAGTTGAATATATTATAAACATACGGATGTATATTTGCTTAGATTACAATATTAAAGAATTATAAGGGTATGGTTAAAACTTAAAACCAAACCAAGATTAACGGCGGTTGCTAAGGTCAGCAGTGCGTGGCGGCTGAGGCAGCAGCGGCTCGTCACCGTTCAATTTGGTTCTGTGATTATGAGTTTGGGCCCCACATGCCTCTTTGTGGGTCCCCCCCTATGATTCCCTCGGGAAGGTCTACGATCGATAGCGTAATCCTGGCTTCCTCTTCTTCTTCTTCTTTTTTTTTTTTTGTAATTTATTGTAACGCAAAAAAATATATAAAGCGACGTCGTTTATTTGTTCTGCTATCACTGTCCGAAATAGAAAAACGAAAAAAGGGTCCACGTACGATAAAAGAGTGGTTCAGGTTGCAAATGCAAACACATAGATTTTGTTACTTTTTTTAGGTCAAATGTAATGATTCTCTAATTCCTTTATTTTTCATTCAATTAAACTATGTTTGATATTATTTTTTTTCCCATTTATACCAGGTAAATTGTTGCTTTGCGAGTTTGTTTACGTGGAAAAAAATCTAACCAAAAAAAAAAAAAAAAATCATTAGCCAAAAGAAATATTAAATTAAATTTATGTTGTAGGACAACGAATTGCTAGTTGCCTTTGCGAGTTTGTTTAAAGATCTATGTTGCCTTTCAAAATCAATTTTGTTTTAATGTATATTTACAAAATTTCCCAACTAAAAAGTGTCCGCTTTTCTCGTAATGCTTTTTTTTTTACACCTTACTATATAAGAACTACTCATTTGGGAGTGGAACTTATAAAGCGTGTAAATTTATAACAACTTTCATATAGTTTAGCTACAAAAAAAATATTTCATATAAATTTACTTCGCATGCAAAATTCTAATATAAAAATAATTAAATACACCTTTATATGAAGAATAAAAAAAAGAATATGCTCTTCCATGTTCGAATCCTTTATATTCTTTCCGGTCCCGAACACGTGTTATGTTTGGACGCAACTTTCAAAACATAACCACTAAAAAACAAATCAATCAATAGTAGTAAGCATATATGAAAAAAACATTAAATATTTTTTTTCCGAAATTTAGTATATAGTTACTTAGTTAGCAGGAAAAGACTGGAGAATAAACAATGTACTAAAATTTGCAAATAAATTTAAATAGTCTTTTTTATACAAGAAATAAGAGAAGAAAGATATTATATCTCCGCCACTTACGTAACGATCTCAGCCACAGTCACAGCAGCAAACACGAGAAACAAAATTCCTCCGACATAAGCAATTGCCTGATTAGAACCAAACAACATTTAAACCTTTCCTGTTAAGAACTCTCTCATTTCTCAAAATAATTATTTTCAAAGAGTAATGATAATTAATAGCCTAAGTTTTATATCAAAATTAGAAACGAGTCTATATCTTTATAAGTTAAGAAGTAATTCTACAATCTTAACTCCAAACTCTGTAACCTAAAACCTAGAGACTAAATCCCAAAACGTAAATACTAAAGTCTAATTTATAAAGAAATAGACTTTTGAACAATAAAACCTAAACAAAATGATCTATTCATTTAGTTTAGTTTTTTTTTTTTTTTTTTTTTTTGCGATTAGTTTTATTAGTTTGGGAATAATTATGTGTTGTTGACAGATTGGATCGGACATAGGAAAGAATAAAAAAACAATAAAAGATGTTAATTTGACTCTTTTTTAGGGGAGGAATAGATACCAAATGATGTGGAAGACTTGAGATCAATGAAAATAATAGTAGCTTCGTCTTGCCACTTGCCATAGAATAAAAACCTTAATCTCTACATCTCTCACTTTTCTTTCTATCAAGTTCAATCTCAGAATACAATACGAGAGTAAAAAGAGATCCTTTGACTAATTAAAACAAAACCCAAAAAGGTGTTTTAGAACTTTAAAAACTAGGATAAAAGCTAGTAAATTGCCAATAGAATATGATTTTGTTTTGAGTAATAAAGGCTAAATATATTCTAGGATATGCTAGCATTTGGTATATTCACCCTACATTTCATGATAATTTAAGGACATGGACCTGTTTTATATATTATTAATTTTTTCCTACTTTTTTAATTCAAACATTAAAGTTTTATTCTTCTTAACCTTTTTTTGGTCAGGACAGGAATCTGAATTTATTCTTCTTAATCTTAGTATCAAAATAATGTAATTTTAGACGTGTAATAAAAGTCTAAAACTGACATTATAGTGAAAGAGGAGAAGTATTCTTCAAGTGCATTTGTGAAATAATGATTTCTAAGATTAATTTGATCTTGTACAAAGCATATATTATGTAAATAGATATAGATAGAGAGTGGAGTTACCTTCTCTGACAAGAAATTTCCCAGCAAAGAACCTCCCAAAACCGCAAGCTGCGATCATTAAACCAAGCTGCAAGTTAAGAGTTCTTGTGTCTCCCAAGTTTCATGAGAATTGAAAATCTCTTCTCTGATAGATTTTTAAGTCTTAATAATATTGCTTGGAGATGCTTTTGATTAGCCTAATTGCTAGGATCTTTAATTCGTTCACATAAAAAAAGTTCAACCATTCTTTGTCCAAAGTAAACGAACTCACCAGAGTCGCAGCACCGTGACCCGCCAATGCTCCAGCAATAACACCCAATGGCGATGATGCAGCCGCAAGAGCTTCAAAGAAGTAAAAACATTATTTACAGTTTTAGAGTTTTTGGACCTAAGGTTTTAACTTTCACCAAGTTTATCATGAAACTTGGAAGCTTTTAGTCTCACCGATTGTCGAGAAGAAGGATTTGTCACCCCATTCCGCGACAAAAACCAACGCGAAAGTGCTTATTATGGTGTTGGCGGCTGCTACTATGCCAGCTCCGTTACCTGAAAGCTCTGAAACCGCTAGCTCTGCCTGTAAAAACAAAAAAAATCAGAAAATATTTACTTCTTGAATGAAAACGTTGCATGTAAATACAAAATCTGAAAGGCTAAAAGAGGTTTTACTTCTTTCTGTTCTTCTTCAGCTTTACCTTCGTCTGAAACAGCGTCTAACAGCGTTGAAACACCAAAGTAAACCTAAAATATAACAAAAAGTGGTCAATACTATTTTGGTCTGTGCGATATGATCCAACCAAACTGAGCCAAAAGGTCCAAACCCAAACACTCATAGTTAAAAGATTTACCAGAAGACAAACTGCTGCAATATCATCTATAGGCAAATCGGTTTCACCAAACCTGTGGTTTCAAGTCATTGACGTTCAAATTCATCATATGAAACCTAAAAGCCTGAAAATTAAATTTTTGCCCGCAATTTGCAAACCTGAATGGTAGAACTTCATCAACATAATGAAAAGTTCGTCCAAGTACTACAGATATTATAGTCATTATCCTACAAAATAACACAATTTGATAACGTTTCTCTACTGATTTCAAAGTAAACATTTGGTATCAGAAAAGTTTCATGGATCATAACGCATCTGTTTGAGAAAGAAAGCATACCCAAGAGCGCCAAAAGTCCCCACGAATACGGTAGCAGCAGAGTTCCTTGCTGCTAAAAGTGCCTAAACAAACACATGAACAAAACTTAATACACAATCAATACAATGTTTGATTAACATTTCAATATATCTTATAAAAGCTCAAGATCATACCGCAATGAAGAAAGTCTTGTCTCCAAGTTCAGAGAAAAATATAAGCAAGAACGCCTACAGAGAGACAGAGACAGAGCAAAACGTAAAATTTAAAGAAGTGGTCCTAAAGAAGACTTAGTTGCCGGTTCTGTGAAAAAGGAAGATTCTCTAACCGAAGCAAAACCTGAGCTAATGTCTCCGAGGTCTCCAAGAGAAGAGACAAGTGACTGCGTCACATTGGGAATTTGCGAAACCGCAAAAGCTGGATCAGTGCTGAGCAATGCGACAGAACTAGAAACCGCCAAGAACTTAAGAACTCTTTGAGTCTCTCTTCTTCTTGAATGAACTATCGATGGCTCCACCATAAATTCAAGATTTCTATATTTTTCTTTCTGAAGAAAAGCAAACAAAACAACTTATTTCAGTTCATCTCGTATTAATGATCTCTAAGTCTCTATACTAAACTTAACAAAATAGCCTTAGCTTCTACAGAATCTCTCTTTAAATTCACCTGGAGGTGACAAGTGGCATTTGGTCGGAAGCATCGAAGCCTTAGCTGAGATTCATTTCGACGCAATTGACTTAAGCATCTGCGCATAATTGTGAAGATATAAACCACTAAAATGCAGATTCAAAAAGCATTGGGATGAATAAGACTTACTCAGAGAAGCATCTCCTCGAGGAAGAAGATGAAGAACAGGAATCGGATTTGGGAGGCCTAAGGTTTTGGAATGGGAGACGAAGCGAATCGGAGAGATTCAAACTTAGCATTTCTCTCCTGAGTTTTTTTTTTTTTTTTTTTTTTGGTGTGTTTCGGTTTCGTCTTCTTCACAGTGAGAGATGAATCTTTACTGCAAAAACCTTTGGCTCTGTTTGGTTGTGAGAAGATAGTGAAAAAATCCACACAAACTTGTTATGCGCGCGCGTCCACGTATTATACCATTCACACGTGTGGGAAACACACGCCAAACGGGTTTTGAACCGACAGCTAACTTCATGTTGGGCCAACTATAGGCCCGTTATTTGTTAAATTTATTTGGCAGTTTAGGCCCATTATGAAATTTTACGAAAGAGGTAAAAAATAATAATTTATTTTCATATATTTGATATTTTTTCTATCATTTAAAAAAAAAAGACTTCTAACACACCAAATTTAATTTAATATTCAAGAACATAGGACTATTAATTTTCTCTCTTTCAGTAATTGGTGATAACCAACTATGGATATTACAATCTACTATTACATACTCCCTCTGTTTCATAATAATTGTCGTTTTAGAAGTTAAAATTCGTTTCATAATACTTGTCGTTTTGTGTTTCCAATGCAAATGTTTGGTAAAAAATTCAATTTTATCCCTATTGATTTAATGTTTGACCAATCAAATAAAACCAAATAAACATTAATTAAGGTTAAAATAGAAAATTTAAATGTTTTCTTAATATGTGTGAAACAACCTTAAACGACAACTAATTTGAAACGGAGGGAGTAGTAAATTTATAGGAAAAGAAAATACTATTTTAATTTGAATATATATTTTTCTCCTATAATTTTTTTATTAAATTACCCGGTTCAGATAAGTTGAATATATCTTTTTCTTTACTATGTTGACTTTTTTATTTCTTTAAGTATGTGGTCTCACGATATTATTAAACAATTATGAATAGTTATAAGTCACATTTATAATTCTGCAATTTGGTTTGCTTTATTGACCGCCAAATTCTGAAATGCAAATATTTCTATTAAGTCGGCCAAAGCAAATATATATACTTTGAGAGTATGGACTATATATACTTTGAGCATAAAAGAGAAAACTATATATATACATACACTTTTTAATATTAAATAAAAACGCTATAATGACACATTAACATGAGCATGTTAGTGGCATTTGAGTATTTGACCGAATTTTCATGTAAAAAATCCTAGTGCTTACTAGGATAGGCACATACATATTCACAAAGATAGAATGACCAGTGGTTAACACATCCATTTATTGCCTCACCAACCCATGATTAAAGGATGAAACTTTAAAGTATTGAAGATTATTAAGGTCTCGATAGTTTTAATTTTTTAAAGCATTGTTTTGTGTTTACATATAAATTTATATTTTGTTTAAAATACTTTTTTAAATCTTTTAATGGTTAGTTTTAAAGTATTTTTACAAATTATAAACGTGAAAATAATTGTTCTTTCTTTTTGCTCTGTTTTTCTTTTTTCATTAGCATTTTTTGTATTGATTAAATACTAAAGATGTTGACAAAACAAATACTAAATCTTGTAAAATTATTTTAGTTGAAAATAAACAAACTACTATAACGTGTAAAGGTAAACAAAGTACTCTTGATTCTAATTTAAATTAAAATTTTAACTAAATTTGCGACACAAACTTGAAAAGAAATGTTGAAATTAAAATATATTAGTACTGAAGAGTACTACTATACAAATTTGTTAGTAATGTTCTAGAATTAGACGAACTAGTAGATTATTCACCAATTTGATATTTGATCTGCTTTCAAATTTGGGTAATTTTGTCACTGACATTTTTTAAAATTATTGTAGTTCTCCTGGCTTAATTAAGGCATAATTATTAGTTTATGAAGTTTTAGATAAATTGTATCAAGCTATTAAGCTTTTAGTATGTCACTATGATTTCATGTTTAATTACTTGTAACTGTTTTCTCCATTACTACAAGTTGTGGAAATTTTTGAAAGGTGATTGGAGCCGCCTACATTGAAAAGTTTTAAATATTCATTGTAAATCATTTCACTATTTATATAAACAAAACTTTCCACCAACCTAAAAAAGGAAATAAATCAACAAGAAACTAGAAAATAAAAACAAGTGAGCTAGTAAACCCAAGTTGTATATAAACCCATCACACTTAGCTAGTGTTATCAAACAACTCTTCTTCTTCATCAATAATACTTACTCTCTCATTTTAATAAGATAGAAAAAAATGGTAAGCCAAATGAAATCATTTCTCTTCTTATTCATTTTTCTTGTTCTATCAAAAACCGTCATATCAGCTAGAAAACCATCCAAATCGCAACCAAAACCATGCAAAAACTTTGTCCTTTACTACCACGACATAATGTTTGGTGTCGACGATGTGCAAAACGCAACTTCTGCAGCCGTTACCAACCCACCGGGCCTTGGGAATTTCAAATTTGGAAAACTTGTGATCTTCGACGATCCAATCACCATGGACAAAAACTATCAATCTGAACCTGTGGCACGTGCTCAAGGATTCTATTTCTACGACATGAAGAATGATTACAATGCATGGTTCGCGTACACACTCGTGTTCAACTCGACGCAATACAAAGGGACGTTGAACATTATGGGAGCAGATCTTATGATGGAGAAGACTAGAGATTTGTCTGTGGTCGGAGGGACTGGAGACTTTTTCATGTCTAGAGGGATTGTTACGTTTGAGACTGATACCTTTGAAGGTGCTAAGTATTTTAGGGTCAAGATGGATATTAAACTATATGAATGTTACTAAAAGTCTAAAAAAATATATGATTCGAGACAGAGTGTGTGTGTGTGTGTTTGATTACTTTGAAATTTTTAAATAAGTTGTGTTACAATCTATTTTTGGTGGATTTGTTGTATTCTGTTAGATTTGTGGTTTGATGTATTACATATGATCGATCTGTTAAACAAAACATTGTGTTATACAATATCAGTTTTTTCTACTGAAATTTAACCTCTCTCTTTTTTTTTTCTTTTTCTTTTTTGTGTCAACGAAACTTTATTTATAAAAAAAAAACATCTTTATCTAAGATAGTGACAATGTAAGCAAAAGTGAAAATAAAGAAATGTAACATTTTTTACCCTGCAACACCACTAGATATATTATTGTGTCACATGTCAGTAAACAATATATTTTAAATTTTTTTTCTTAAATTTTTTTTAATTGATTTCAGTTTTAAATTATAAAATTGAATATGAACTCATAACAATACTAATAATCAATTCATCAATTTGCACCCAAAAAAAAAAAAAATAATAATAAAAAAATAAAAAAAAAATCAATTCATCAAATGATATATTCTTCTAATAATTCAAGAGTATACATGAGTCACTGTTTTATAATTGTTTATCTTATAAGTTCATGAAAAGGGTGAATTATCTAGTACATGTTGATACATAACATAAGAGTGTTCTGTGTCATCCATCTTGTCTTGTGCTTCAAGGTAACACACAAACAAAAAAAACATCTTCCTCTGTTTTCAGTTTTCTACGGCGTCTCCACCACCGCGACAGAGGTCGGACCCACGACTGAAGTAGTTTTTGGGGTGTACTGTTGAACCACCAAAACCGACACTGAAGAAGATATCTCATTCGACACGATCAAGTTTCCGACCGGTCCAAGTTCCGGACACTCTATCTTCGAAACCGGTAATCTCGAAACCATCGGTCCTTCCAAAGATTTTCCGACCAACAAAATATCGCACTCGGAATATTCTCGGATAATCTCAACCGCTTCCTCAATCGAATTCACCTTTCTCTCTTCAAATCTTGTCGCATTGTCCCTTTTCTTGATCGAGGCAAGAAATTGATCGTCTAACAAAAAAGGTAATGTTTCTTGCGTTTCAAGTATATCAAATCTTGACATCTCCGGACCAGAGATAACCACAACGGTCAATCTAACGCCGGGATGTTCCGCCATTCGTAACCCGTAAGCCAAAGCTTCACGATCATCGCAACCTCCAAAGAACAATACGTTGACGGATAGCGAAAAAGTATCATTGTCACCGAGACCGCGATCAACCAATATTCCAACAGAACATGGCGAATTCTCAAGAACTCTTTTGTTAATCCCTTGAAACTCCGATCTCACTGTTTCAAATTCGTTCTCTAAAGAACTCCACTGCTTATGAAACGGCAGAATCACAAACGCTGCCCCTTTTCTATCAGCAGAGCTACATATATCCTCATGAATTGTTGACAACGGTGAAATCGCGGTCACAGAACGCACCAAAACGCTGCTTATCTTATCAGATGCCGCGAACGCAACCACAAAGTTATTATTATTATCTCTTTTCTTGTTCCAAAAGGGCAAACCATTTCTTCTCGCCTTTTGAACCATACGAATCGAAGAAGGTCTCTCCGAGAGTTGAGTTAAATGCATAACGTAAACGCAGAAGCTTTCTTTGGTTTCGTTGCTTCCACGAGAAGCTTCGATTATTTTCATCATCGGAATAATATCTCTACTGCTTTGAAGACATACTAAAACCTTAAGCTGCTGTATTGTTTTCTGATCCTCTTCATCATTCTCAATCTTGCGTCGTCTGTGTTTGCCGTTCTTGTAGCTAACACTATCATACGTTTGCGTTTGCGTTGTCTCGTTTGGTTTGTATAACGCCATGACTATTGGCGTTGTGATAAATGTCGTGAAAATAGCCATGAGAACCATAATTGCAAAAGTTTGATCGCTCAAAACCTGCGTTATAGAATCATAATTAAATCCTGAATTAATTTGAATAAAATCACAAACGATTTGAGAGATTAGATGAAAGAACCTTTCTGTCTTTGCCAATGTTGAGAATAATTAGCTCTATTAAACCCTTAGTGTTCATTAAAACCCCAAGAACAACAGATTCACGAAGCCCTAACTTGCATAACAAGGCAGCACTCACAGTTCCAAATATTTTCCCGAAACAAGCCGTAACGATCACTAACGCGAGTAATCCCCAAGATTTCAGACTGTGAATCGTAGTTATATCCGTTTTCAAACCGCTCATAACGAAGTACAATGGTAGAAGAAGACCCATTACGAGATCTTCTATCTTCTCCACAATCGCGTCTGAGAAATGACCTTTTGGGAACAAAACGCCGATCACAAACGCACCGAAAATCGCGTGGATACCAATCGCGTCTGTTGCGAAACCAGCCAATAAAACCACGCAAAGCGCGACGCAGACGTATTTTTCGTCTATTGGTTCGCCTTCTGGACAACGCCGAGAGATAAATTTGAAAACTAGCGGTGCGATTAGAAAACAAGTGATCACGAACGCGATTCCACTTAACAGAACCCAGAGAGGAACAAGCGGAGAATTACTATCGCTGGTGAGAGATACAGCGAGAGCGAGGAGAATCCAAGCGGCGACATCGTTAATTGCGGCGGCGGAAACTGAAATCTGGCCGAGATCAGTGGTGAGAAGCTTTAATTCGGCGAGGATTCGAGCCAAAACGCCGAAAGCAGTGACTGAGAGTGCGACTCCCATGAAAATGATGAACGGAACTATTTTTTTATTTTCGCCGGAATAAGAAGCCTCCGGGAAAGCGAAGGAGGTGACGACTCCCATACCAAAGGGGAGAAGCATTCCGGCGGCGGCAATGGAAATTGCTTTTTTGCCAGTGCGACGGAGAGAATTTAGATCGATCTCGAGTCCGACGAGGAAGAGGAAGAGAAGGAGGCCGAGGTTTGCTATAGTGTCGAGCACCGTTAGACTTTTCGCCGGGAAAATTGATTGCTTGTACGCCGTGATTCTACCTAGAGCCGACGGGCCTAAAAGTATTCCACCCTAAATCCCGGTACAAATCAATTTCGGTCTGGTTAAGGTTATGGTTAAACCAAAAAATGGATTAATAAAATGGATTAAAAACAGTTATTATAGTGTTATGAGCACACCACCAATACAAAAGATTTACAACTACAGTTAAACCTCTATAAATTAATACTCGATAAATTAATATCTCGCTAAATTAATAATTTTTTCCGATTCTAAATTTATAATTTCACTCAAATACCACTTCTGTAAATTAATAAACACGATAAATTAATAAAATTTTGTAACATATATATGTCTTAATGTTATTAATTTATAGAGGTTTTACTGTATTTAAAATGACCGGTCTATGTAATTGATTGAGAACTTAATAAAACTAGAGTTGTTCAATTAATTAAAGATAAACCCAAATGAAAAAAAAACATATATAAAATCCGAATTGAGTTGTAATATATATATTTATATATATATATATATATATATATAAGGGATATATAATCATAAACATAAATTTATCTGTAGATAAAAACAAGGAAGAATTCAAACCAAACTGAAAAACATCAAGCTCAATTTTACCTTTAAAAAAACCATATACTAATATACATTGACAGTACAATCAAAGCTGTGTCATATATTAATAATATACTTAGCGGTGTTCCATCCGAATTTAAATTTGATTTTTCTGTTTTTTTTTTTTTTTGGAATTTTGGTTTATAGATAATGGTACCAAAACAAAAACTAAGTATTTTATAGATTTAGTTCTGACTCTAATTTTCGTCGAATATGTTTTTAGATTTGAAAGAAACTATGGTTGTAATTTGTAAATAATTGTTTTTTCTTTTTCTTTTTCTTTTGTTCGGATTCGGCTTATCGTATATAAAAATGAATCTATTTAAACTATATAAAAATATGGTTCGACTTTTAGTTTTATTCTAAAAACACACCAATGGTTCGGACCGAACACCCCCATCGGTTTTGTTTGTAACTAATTTTTTCTAGCTGAAAATTCGTATAACTCGGATCAAACAGTTGTGTAATGGTTACCAAAAGGCTACTAGGCTTAAGAAATCCATAATTCGTCTGGTAGAGTTATGATTGAGGACTTACAATGATCTCGGCGACGACACGTGGCTGTCTCATGGGACGGAGAAGGAAGGCCAAAGAGCGAGTGACTGCAACGACTAGGCAAATCTGAAGAATGACAAGAGGAAGAGCGAACTCTAATGGACTCTCTCCATTGAACACTCCGTTTGATGTTGCCTTCATCATCGCCACCTTCTCCGGACACTTCATCGCCGGAATATTACCGTTGACCAGAGTACTCATCGTTGTCTACTATAAATAATATCTTTGTGTTTGAGATTCCGTGGAGTATCTTAAACTTGTGTGTGTATGTGTATATATATATATATAATTTATAATCGGTATGCATTTATTGGTTTAGTCCGGCTTTGACGTTAACCACTTGCTTTGACAATTAATGGTAGCTTATAAGAATCATAAGATTATCGACTAAATAAAAGTATATTATAAGAATCATAACATTATCGACTAAATAAAAGTATATTCGGGGCAAACAAAGTCCAAACCTATATCAAAGTGGCCTAACAATCTCACCTGTTTATGCCATTCGAATTTTGGTATGAATAAACCAGGCACTGGTTCATTATTTCATTATTTCATTATTCAGTCAAAGCACTCTCATTCGTAGTCGAAGAGACTGTCTAGTGTCTAATAAAAAAATAAAAAAATAATTAAATAGTAAGAGAGAAAGAAAAGTGAGAAACCGCCACTTATCACAATAAATTAAATCATTTCTGTACGTAGAAATATTAATCCCACCCCTAATTTTCAACCTCACTTATTGGAGTTTTGTTTTATTTTATTTGGTCCCATGTTTGAAAGCATATAAAAAACAAGAAAATATCAACTAACTAAGGATGAAATGGTACGTCTCATTAATATACCTTTCTTAGACAAAGTCAAGGTTGTTGTTACTTGTTAGTATTTACAATACTCTCTCTAATTGAGCTTAAAGTACAAAGTTCCAAGAAACAAATATTAATTTATAGAATACAAGATAATACATCGGAAATCGTGAAAACAATTTGTAGTTTTCTTATGGATAGCTTCGCTCGAAGGAGACATCCAGCTCCCTCATGACCAGCTCATGCACACCCGGAAAAGACTTGTCACACTTTCATTGAGTCACTCGTCGCCAGTGGCGGAGACAGAAAAATAAATCGTGGAGGTCAATATAATCTTCTAATACATAAATAGTATCAAAACCAAATAGAAAAATAAAAGTCATGATTGTTATATTTTTTCAAGAATGTAGTTTCAATCGAGATAGTTTTATGTTTTTTTTTTTGATATATTTTTTTTGAATGTTAAAATTTGTTATTTGGTTTGCGCCGTTAGAATTAATTTTTTTGCTTTCTATTTAATTAGTCCAAGAGTTATTTTATATAATTAATGTGTGGTTGATAAAAGTGTAAAAATGAGTTAAAATAAAATTGATTAGTGAAATTTTTGTTAATTAATTTTTTGTCTAAAAAACTCAAATGTATAAAGTTTTACATAAAACATAAATTTTCACTTCGGTTCGATAGTAAACTAATATGAAAATAATCTAACGATTGAGAATAACTATTATGAAAAGAAAACATAATTAGATTTAACCTATTTTAATGGGTTTATATTTATGTATGGTAAATTTATTGGGATAATATGTTTTATTGTTAAATATATTTATTAAGTTACACATAAATATAAATTTGATGGGGTCAATAATTTTTTTGGAAGGGGTCAATTTAAAAAAATTTGAAAACTTAAACTAAATTTTAAAAATCCATGGGTGTCAATTGACACCCCTCTTCACCCTATACCTCCGCCCCTGTCAGTGGCTCGAGCATTTTCTGTCAGATTGTGTATGCGTGCATGGTACTTCTTAGTCCGAAGTTAATACTCATGTCTCTCTGTCCGTGGCTACTAACTAGATTGTCTTCCCTTGTACTATCAAAGTGGTCTTTGTTTGTTTTCCAGTGGACGAACCATCACTTTTCCAAAATTTAAAAAACAGTTCGAGACTCCACAGCACGTGAAATTATAATCCCTATCTATATAAAAGAATAGTTTTCTATCTGAACTTATAAATGGGTATTTGGATCATGAGAAAAAAAAAACAAAACTAAGAAATCTTACACTACAAGATAACAAGACACATTGATTAATTTTACCAAAATAAAATAATAATCTATATATAATAGCAAACTTACTTTTTTAAGACTGCTTATATAAAATATTTTTTGATTTTTCAAACTTAAGTGTTAAATTTTAAAACGGTAAAAACAAATCAAATTTAACATCTTATCCTTAGAATTTTTTTTTATAGAAGTGTTATAAATTTAATATGTTTTTACGTAATGAATATCACTTCTGAATATTTTCTATAAGTTCGGTTTTCAAATAACATTTTAAATATAAAGGTTTTTTGTTATATAAATTTTTTTTTGGTTTTTCAAACTTAAGTATTTAATAAAAGTAAAAACAAACTAAACTTAGCATTGTATCCTTAGAATTTTCTTTGTTTCGTTAGCTCTGTTATAAGTTTAACATGTGTTTTACGTTATGAAATTTAACAATTATGATTATTTTCTATAACTTCGGTTTTCAAATTATATTTTTAAATATAGTAAATATAAAGGTTTTCGCTATATGAAATATTTTTTTGTTTTTCATACTTAAATGTTAAATTTTCAAATGGTTAAAAACAAATCAAATTTAGCATCTCATCCTCACAATTTTTTTTGGTTCATTAGAGGTGTTATAAGTTGAACATGTTTTTATATAATGAAGTTTAACACTTATGATCATTTTCTATAACTTCAGTTTTCAAATTATATTTTTAATTATAAGGGTTTTCGCTATATTAAATATTTGTATGGACTCGTAGTAATAATAACAAGACAATCAAAACTGAAGGTACTTTGTCATTTTGTTGTCACTCAGGCAAAATTCAGATGATTATGAATTAATAAATGGTGTAAGGAAGTGACGCAATTAAAGTGACAGACAAGTGATTCTAACAATTTCTCCTTTTTTGCGGCCATTGAACCAAGCCTCTGTCCCAAGAAGAAGAAGAAAAAACAAAAAAATTATTACACAAGAATCAAAATTGAAGAACAAAAAGGAATAAAAATGACAACAGTTTCGTATCCATGATGATGAACAGAGAAAAAGAGTTTCTTTTAGATTGAACTAATAAAAGTAAAACCAACAGAAAAAAAAAAAAAAGGTAAACTTTTGGTCTAAAGAAATGAAAAGTAAAGAAGAAGAAGAGGAAGAAGATGGTGGAGAAGGAGAAGAAGAAGAAGGGCAAAAAGGGAAGAGATTTATAGAAAAGTTAAGGAGAAGAGCTGTTTTTGTAGGCCATAGAAGTGTCTTTCGCCGACCTTCCACTCCGGTGCACATTAGCTTCAACCCTAATAACCCTTCTTCTAATTTCTCATCCTCTTCCTCTAGAAAGCTCGCTGCTTCTCTCTGGGAATTTTATCAGTATTACGACAACGACAACAAGATTCCTCCTGTTGCTAAAATGCACCGAGCTCCGAACGGTTCTGCTGGTCCGGGTAACCGTCGTCTCCGTCACGACCATGGAAAGGCGGCTGTTATAGACAATGGTCTTAACCTCACTGATCACCAGGTCTCTCACTCTTTCTCTTATTAGGGATATGATCCTTTTTTGGAATTTTGGGGACATAGATTAAATTGATTTAGCCGTTTTAGTTGATTATTCAATGAAGCTGATTGGTTTTAGAATTTGGGCATTGCTCAAGTTTGGATTTTTTTTGTGAAAATGTATAGTTTTGCCCTTGTTTTATTGTCAAAGTTTGAATTTTGTGACATGGGTTGTGATCAAACTGGTGAATTCTTAACCTTAGATTGTTCTGGGTTTTGGGTTTTGGCCAAATTTAGATTTTCATAGTGGTGAATAAGTGTTCTGGGTTTGCCTAATTGCTTTGTTCTCGGCTTAGAGTTTTGCAAGTGATTGGTTAAATAAGAGTTTAATTTTGTTGATTGAACAGAATTTTTGTGCTTCGAACTCGAACCTCGAAGCTGAAGGCTCTTCTGTTGCCATTGATTCTGAGCTAAATTTGTTTTTGGTTCTTGATTACTAGATTTTGGTTTCTTAGTTCTGCAGAGGTTCTTTTTAAAAATATGATCTTTAGTGTAACTGCAGTTACTTGTTTCTCTTACTAGTTTACTCTCGCATCACTGTTTCTTGAAGATGCCGTTTGCTCAATGCAGTTGCTCTTGTTTTTTATTCTTATTTTAACATTTCTGGTATGGTTCTTGTGTCCCAGCCAGAGAGTGCGGGAAGTATAAGGAGACAGATCGGTCAAATGCTGATGAAGCATCATCATTTAATCGAAAGTAACGACCATGCTTTGCAGCCCGTTTCTCCTGCAAGCTATGATAGCTCCCTCGAGGTATTCACATTCACTCCAAACTCTACTTTTTCTTTCCTTAAACCGGTTTAATGGCTTTTCGCAAAGATATGACATTTTTTCCGATACTAGTGAGCGATTTAAAAGGTCTGGTTCTCACTTGTTGGGATTGGTATTGAGATGAATCATTCTGCAGGTGGCTCCATATAATGCACCAGGTTCTCCGGGAAGTTCGTTGGAGTTCCATGGAAGAAGACGAGCTGGTGAGCCTAACTACAATCTCAAGACATCAACCGAACTTCTTAAAGTACTGAACCGAATCTGGAGCCTCGAGGGGCAGCATTCCGCTAATATCTCCTTAATAAAAGCTCTAAAAACCGAGCTTGCTCATTCACGTGCCCGGATCAAAGAGCTTCTCAGATGCCAGCAAGCCGATAGACACGAGATAGATGCTTTAGTGAAGCAACTAGCAGAAGAAAAGCTGTCAAAAGATACCAAGGAACATGATCTATTAAGCTCTGCGGTTCAGTCGCTAGAAAATGAGCGGAAACTTAGGAAACGTTCTGAGAGTTTGTATAGGAAATTGGCACAAGAGCTCTCAGAAGTGAAGTCTACGTTGTCTAACTGCGTTAAGGAGATCGAGAGAGGGACTAAGTCGAAGAAGATTCTGGAGAGATTATGTGATGAGTTTGCGAAAGGGATCAAGAGTTATGAAAGGGAGATTCATAGTTTAAAGCAGAAGTTGGATAATAATTGGGAAGGTTGGGATGAACAAGACCAGATGGTTCTTTGTATTGCGGAATCATGGCTTGATGAAAGGATTCAGAGCGGTGATGGATCAGCGTTGGAAAAGCTCGAGTTTGAGATAGAAGCATTTCTTAAAAGTAAGCAGAACGCGGATTCTAATGAAATATCGAGAAATCGCCGGAGTTCACTTGAGTCAGTTCCATTTAACGCTATGAGCGCGCCGATTTGGGAAGTAGACCGTGAGGAGGAAGAAGATTCTGGCGGGAGCCATTCAAACTGTTTTGAGCTCAAGAAACATGGGAGTGATGTTGCAAAGCCACCACTCAGCAATGAAACTGAGAAACCAGAACTAACAAAAGCTATATCGAGAAGACGGAATCAAAGCCCGTCTAGTTTACAAGTGAAGTTCGAGGATCAAATGGCGTGGACGATGTCTTGTAATGAGAAAAAGAAAGCAAGAGCCATTGAAACTGAACGTGAAACTGGTAAGAGTGCTAAAGAAACGAACAATGTGGTTGGAGATATGATCAGAACTCATCGGAGGTTATTGTCAGAAACTCGGGAAATCGATGAAGCTTCTTGCAGTCACCCATCTAGAAGACGGGAGAGCCCGATTCGTCAATGGAATTCAAGAACCGTAACATCTGATATCGGTGCACCACAAGGAGTAAAGGAGAACACTTTGAAAGCTAAACTAAGCGAAGCGAGACCAAAGAGTTCGAAGACCCGGGTTCGACTACTCAAAGGGGTAAAGTTGTGATGTTATCTGTATCAGAAAAGCCAAAATGGTAGAAGATGGAAGAAGCAGAGATTGTTGTAGGATATAGACAGAACCTGAGAGTTCCATGTGTGGATATGTTCATATGTTAAATCTGTAGAGTTATATGTTTGTAAACTATGTATAATGTATATCAATGTTATATCGATTTGATTGATAATTTCTGTGAATCAAATGTTGTGGCTGTATTGAATATAGTTTTCTTTATACGACGTCGGTTTATAGACTATAAAGAGATGAAAACGTTTCATTCGTGGGAAAGTCATCTTTGTCTTCGTCTGTTTGATGGCTACTGCGTCGTTCAGGTGGATCTTGCAGCTTCACAGAGACGTACCAAAAGCTGCTCGATTCTACGCGCAAGGTCTTGATTTCTCCGTCAATGTAGTCACCTTACGTTGGGCTGAACTCCAGTCTGGTCCTCTCAAGCTTGCACTTATGCAATCTCCAAGGTATTAAGTCAATGCAGATAACGTGTTCGATCATTTGCCTCAATGAAACTTTTTTTTTTTCCTGGTTGATCTTATAGAGGAAATAATTCTTTCCGATGTTGTAGTGATCATGTGGTGAGTGAGAAGGGATACTCTTCGTTACTATCGTTCACTGTGACAGACATTAATACAACAGTCTCAAAACTTATGGAATTAGGAGCTGAGCTCGATGGCTCTATCAAATACGAGGTCCATGGCAAGGTAATAATAATATCAAACCATTTTCCTGCAAAAAATTGCTCAGACCTCATTGCTTAGTTACGTTTGTTTTTATGGAATTTGAAATCTTTTTTTTCTTTGGTATTGTTTTGATGAACCAGGTTGCATCTGTCAGATGTCTTGATGGTCATGTGCTTGGACTCTATGAACCTTCGTAGGTTTTTTTTGCAATTTTCATGAGTTTTCTCTGTTCAGATTATGAATTAATGGATTTGGTTTTGATTTTTCGACCCCTGTTTTATAAATATATCATCTAGGTTGAACAATGCTCAAATTTCATAAAAATGTGGTCAAGAGAGGTTAAGAAAATTAAACAAAGTTGCTGCTGCAAATTTTTTATTCTGAAATCTGAACAAAATACTCGTGAAACAATTTGGTTTGAATCCCATTTCCAATTGCTTAAGAAAAAAGCAAGTCAAAAAGGGTTTTTACGAAAACAAAAGGAAAAAAAAAAAAAAAACCTCAGTGGAGTGTTTTAATTGTTCTTCCTAGCAAGCTTAGTCCATTCAGTGTGGTACGCACCAGAACGATCAGTTCTCTCATAAGTATGAGCTCCAAACAAATCTCTCTGTGCCTGAACCAGGTTTGCCGGCAATCTAGCGCGTCTATAAGTATCGAAATACGCAAGACTCGCACACATTCCAGGCGTGCTTATCCCCGCAGAAACAGCCAACCCTACAACCCTTCTCCAAGCAGCTTGTCTCTGAACCATCTCTTTAGCAAACTCAGGATCAACCACAAGACTAGCCAAATCTGGATTCCTCTGGTAAGCTTTCTTGATCCTATCCAAGAACACCGCTCTTATAATACACCCACCTTTCCAAATCCGAGCCAATTCACCGAAATTCAAACCCCAACTCTTCTCTAAACTCTTAGCTCTAAGCAAATTCATTCCTTGAGCATAACTACATATCTTAGAAGCATACAAAGCTTGTCTAACATCATCAACCAATCTCTTCTTATCGATTCCGCTAGACGCAGAACCAATCTCTTCTTTCAGTCCAGCTTCCTTCAACACTCTTGCAGCATTCTCCCTCTCGTCTTTCAATCCACTCAAATACCTACAATCCAACGACGCCGCAATCGTCGGAGCCGCAACAGATAGCTCAGCCGCTTGTTGCACAGTCCATTTCCCAGTACCTTTCATACCAGTCTTATCCAAAATCTTATCAACTAACTCACCATCACCAAACTCATCCTTAACCCTAAAGATATCAGAAGTAATCTCAATCAAGAAACTCTCAAGCTCACCTCGATTCCACTCAGTGAAAATCTCAGCAAGCTCTTCATTGCTTAAACCACCAACGTTCTTCAACACATCATAAGCTTCAGAGATCAATTGCATATCTCCATACTCAATCCCATTATGAACCATCTTCACAAAATTCCCAGATCCACCTTCTCCAATGTAAGTAACACAAGGTCCATCTTCAACCTGAGCTGCAACTTTCTCCAAAATATCTTTGATATTATCATAAGCTTCAAATGATCCACCAGGCATTAACGATGGACCATTACGAGCTCCTTCTTCGCCGCCGGAGACTCCCATACCTAAATAGAGTAATCCTTTTTGATTCGCTTCGGAGATCCGTCGCTCTGTGTTAAGATACCATTCGTTTCCACCGTCGATGATGCAATCTCCTGGCTCCATGTATTCGGAGAAGGCGTCGATTGTTTGGTCAACGGGAGCTCCAGCTTTGACGAGGATGATAAGAGATCTAGGCCGTTGGATTGAGAGGACGAAATCTCGCGGCGAGTATTGGCCTGAGACTGGGAGGTTTCCTTCGACGACGGCTCGATCTAGGGTTTCGTCGACTTTGGATGTGGTTCGATTGTAGACTGAGATTGGGAATCCTTTCTCGGCGATGTTTAAGGCGAGGTTTTGGCCCATTACGGCGAGTCCGGCGAGACCAATTCGGGATAGAGCGGCAGACTCCATTGCTGAGAGAGAGCTGAGATTTTGGTAAAGAGAGAAAATGTGGTTGTTGAGTGATGCGTGAGAGTGGGCGGAGATATTTATATACTGTGACAATGACGGCCTCGTCGATGGAGCCAAGGGACAAACAAAGACGATGATCTCAAATGTTTTCAAAACGGTGTCGTTTCTTTCAAATAATGGTAGATTATTCTAAATATAAAAATTTGTCTACATTTCTAACAGATCATTTAATATGAATCCGAATTGTGACTATAAATTAGTAGATTCTGTGAGGTTTATGGAGAATAATACTACCTTTTAATCATAACTTAAGAAAAAAATGTGTCGTTACAATAACATTATATTTCGATTTTTTTTATTACACCCAACTAGTGGGCTATTGGATTAGTTAATCTCTAATCATGTTTCATATTTAATAATATGGTAGTGTGGTGTTCATGTCGAACTTGGACTCTACCTCTTATTTTAGTCTCTTTTTATGTTTTCAATAATTGTACATCAACTTGATTATTTAGCCTTTTGACTATGTTGAATGGTCGGACAAGAGTTTCCATCTACGATCTCACCAGACACAAAGCATCGAGAGAAAAATAATACTCAACGGTTTCACATGGTTACCAAATAAACACTTATTGTTCACTGCGCAAAAAGGTGTGAATATTTAAAAATAATATAGTAAGTAATATAAAAGTGGACAAAATGAGCAAATTACTCTTATTATTATGGAATCATTTACGTCACCAAACCAAATAAATATTTTTAAAATAAAAGATTAACAACAAAAGGCCAATGCCCACTAACAAAAGCAGACGGCCCATTTATTCAACACATTCCACAGTTTAAAAAATGGTGACAATAGGAAAAAAATGGATGGGATAAATGGGGAGAGCCACAAACATTTCTTGGTTATAAAAGTTGGAATCATTCATCAAGCTGTACCAACATTGCCAAAGAGCGACTTTCGGATCTGCACACATTTAGAACCAAAAGCTAAATCCTTAGACAAATGAGAAATTTCAAATGTTTTTGAAACCAATAAGAAAATATTAGCTTAGGAATTAGGATGATACTTTCAAATTTAGGAGAGCAAATAGGGATTTTTATCTAACCTCGGGAAGCTTTTTGCGGAATGCGACCTCCAACCTCTGATCAAGCGTGTTTTCGCACACGATTTTCCCATCACGAGAAGCTAGCACCACTCCTCCTGCACTGTTATATATCACAAGTGTTGTCATTTGGTATTAGAGTTTCTGGTTCTTTATAGTTCTTATAGTGTTTTGGTTTTGATGAAATTTACCAGTAAAGAGCATGAGGATCATCATCTGAAGGAGCAGGAGGAAGGAAAACGTCCTTGTCAACAATGATTTCAGGAGCATGAACTTTGGCTTTCTCACAATATTCCTCACTCGCATCATCCAACATAGACTCAACCATGTGAAGGTCTTCTTCACGACAACGCAGTAACACTGCAGGCTCTTTCAATCTAAGCAAACACTACAAATGCATAACAAACACACAAAATTAGAGAACCATATTAGTGCAGAGTCTTTGTGAATTGGTTGGTGTACATATAAACCAATGTTAATCTCTAATTACAATTCTGAGTTTATATGCATACAATAGGCCTAAACCAAAGCCACAAAACCAATACTAACCGACTCTATTAACATTGGTTTATATGTACACCAATTCACAAAGACTCTATGTACACTAATAAACCATTAAGTTTTTTCAGAGAAATAACAGTAAGAAAAAAGCTTGTTTGTAAACTGAGACAGACCTGAGCAATGAGATCTTTCAAGAGATGTTTATACTGATGATGATGATGATTGAAAAAGCCATGGTGGCTAACTTTCAAAAGCTCCGTAGCTGCTTCTTCTTTCATTGCATTGACAATGTCATCTTGAGCTTGTAGAACTTTGATCCTCGATGCGTTCAATTGCATAGAGTAATCACTTTTACAAGAAACAAAGCAAAACTCACAATCAGAACCAGAATCATTTTTTTGGTATTAAAACTATGAATCAATGAGGAATAGATCTCACTTACATCTTCTTCCTGACGTCGACTTGCTTCTCCTTCTTCTCATACTCTTGTCTAATCTTCTTCTTCTCTGCTTCAACGAGCTGCAACTTCTCAATGTTGAATTCCTATAACATCAAAACACAACACAATGGATTTAAAATTCCAAATCCCTAGATCAGAAACTACGAACAATAGAATCTGTGAAAAAATCAAACATGAATCATAAGATCCGAAGATCAGTCAACAGAATTTGAAATCAAAATGGTCGCAAAATCGTCAACAGTCAACAATAGTCGTACACCGGAGAAATTAACAAAGTGAGATCGATCGAGAGAGAGAGAGAGAGATAACGAACTTCTTCGGCGGAGACGGAGATCTCATTGGCTTTTTCTTCAGCTTCCTGGCGGATAAACCTGACCATCTGCTGGATCTGGTTAGAAACATCAGAGTCGTTCATCTTCGCCGGCGAAAAAATGTTCACCGGAGAGAAATAATCAGTCAGGTCTTCTGAGATCTTCAAGTGTTGAGTGAAATGGATAAATGATTGATGAAAGCCGTTTCGTCATATTTTGGTCAGTTAATATAGAGTGGACCCCCACCCATATTAGATTGGGGATTGACTAGAACCACCTCATTTCACGTGTTGCTCGTTGTTTCTCTATCAATAATAAATTAAAATTAAACATATTATATTATTTTTAAAATGAATTTTAATTTCTTTCATATTATATAAAAAGTGAAGTTAGACATGAAATTTTAAGCATATTATATGATTTTAAAAGTTAATAATAGGTCTTTTACTTGAATATATGACTCTTACTTTTTTTTTTTTTAATATATGTATTATTTACTTGTAATTATTTTCTTTTTTGGGTCAGATTTACTTATGATTATTTAGACGTTAATTAGAGATGCGGATATGCATAAAAACATCTAATTTGGTATTGTAGCTTACCAATCGATAGTCTCTCAGCACGCATGGAATATGGATCATGCGTATATAAAATCATGACATTAGTAAATAATAAAGGGAATACATCTTGATTTTACGGTTTATGTGTAAATAATAAATAAATAATATCCACTCTATTTTAATTTTACGGTTTGAGATGAGTAAACTAGGTATATTTAAGTTTTTGATATTCGTTTTCTTGTAATGTAATGTTTTTTTAGTTGACTGTGACTAACATATATGTCTTATTTGTTTCTTAGTAAGACCAAAATCACACAAATATACCAATTTAACGATCAACCAACACTGTAATCAGAAACCCTATATATATGTCATTATGAAACTAAAATGTGATACAAAACAACTATTGAAGCTGACTGGAAATATTGTATTGACTCTCATAAAAATGAATGTACATAGTAGCTACACTTATATATAAATTGAATTACCTTAATTACTCTAAACGAATCACATTAATAGAATCATATTCATAATATCTTGTCACTAATGGTATGGATCTTTCGAGAACCTTCTACAGCAACAACGAGTAAAAGACATACAACAACTTTTACTAGCCAAAAAAAAAAAAGCTATTTCTTTTTTTCTCACTTTGAATAATCAGACAAGAGCGGGAAATGATGATGAAGAAACAATTGATACTTGGAGTGATTTTGCTGGGAATCTTCGTGATTTTCTTGGACACCACACAAGTCGAAGCCGCTAGGCCGTTCCAGTGGCTGCAAAGAGGTACGGGTTCAGGATCAGGTCGAAACGAGTGTACCAACATTCCAGGAGGTTCGGGCTCGTGCCATCTCTGAACCGTACCACGGAAATCTGATTATTTCATTTATTATTTATTAAGATTAATGTAATAATTAAACATAATATAAGATGGCTTGATGCAATGCAGTTGTTGCAAATGTGAAAGCATATATATGTATTCCTTAACTTTGTAAAATCTGCAAAAGGTAGTTGATGAGAGTTAGTTATTCTTTAAATATTTTATAAACTTTAAACATGTAACTTTTTGGTTTTTGTTTTTAATTATATTTTATTTTAAGCATATTTTCTGATAATTTATTAGTGCCGGTCAAGATTGCAGCAGTATTAAGATTTGCATGCAGTATTAAAATATTTTCGGTAAATAAAAGATACAAATTAACAATATATGATACTACCAAAATAAAATAAAAATGATTTAACGTTTATCAAGTTATCTTGTTTTGGAGAATTTTTTTTTTTTTTTTTTTTACCAAAAGGAATTTGGGAGTGCGATAGCATATGTCTTGTTATTATATCAATCGTTACGATCGCAGACACATGATCAAAAAAAAAAAAAAAACTCCTATATATATTGAGCTTTGGTTGGATCTGGAATGATTAAGCTTGTTTATGGAATATAGTTAACCACCATTAGACATTAGTCCCTGTCTAATAGGAGACTTGGAACTTCCAAGCTACCCAAAAAAAAGAAAAAAAGAAATTTAAACAAATTAATTGGTCTACAATTAATATTTGTTCAATGAAATTATTTATGCAAAAGTCTTGGTAAAGAGAAATATTTTATCAGTAAAAGAAATGATAATTAAATACATATATGTATTACTATATATTGAACAACAAAATTATTTCATTATAATTCAATTTTATGATACAAGTGAATTCGTACAAACTGTTTCGATTTAAACCAAGTTATTATTGGCTAAAATATCTTTTTTATGAAGGCACAAAATCTTTTTTGTCCACCAGAGTTTACATTGCTGTTGACAATACTAAATATTAGTATGGTTTTACGCTTGGGGTACATGGTAAAAAACAAACATTATATCATAATTTTTTTTGTACCATGGGAAATGTTGGTGCAACGTCCATTTCGACCTGACCCCTTTGTAGCGCCTGAAACACGAGCTGGATCTCGTCAACAGCGGTTGAGAACGGCCTCATGTCTCTGAAAATACCAAGAGAAGCCAGCGACTTAACAAGAACAGACTTCAAAAACCCATCCATTTCAAGCGAAGATACATATCCAGAGATTTTATTACCATTAAGCAAAGAAGAAACAAGAAGCTCTTGCTTCACAGACTCAACTTTCTTAGACTTACGACTCTTCTTCAACTTCCCATAAGATTTCACAATTGATTCAAGACCCATCCCATTAGCTCCCCATATATTCTCAGACAAATCAAAAGCCTTACGATTATGAGATTTTGTAAATACCGGTTCCTCTCCATTCTTGGCTTTACAAACATTGTTCTTATACTTTTTCTTCAAACTCCTAAACTTATCCATGAATTGGACTTTAATAACATAAAAGCTAATAGCTTTCTTCACAAATAGATAAAATGATCTCATTAACAATGTTAGTTTTTTTCTGCAAAGCTAATTGCAGATAAAACTAACATTGTTAATGGGATGGCTTTATCTATTGGTGAAGAAAGCTATTAGCTTTGATGTTAGTTAAATCTAATTCATGGATAAGATTAAGAATCTAAAGAAGAAGTATGAGAACAATGTAGGTAAAACCAAGAATGGAGAGGAACCGGTATTTACAATATCTCATGATCGTAAGGCTTTTGATTTGTCTAAGAATATATGAGGATCGCTAATGGGATGGGTTTAGAATCAGCTGTGAAATCTTATGGGAAGTTGAACAAGAGTAGTAACTCTAAGAAAGTTAAGTCTGTGAATCAAGAACTTCTTGTTTCTTGTTTGCTCAATGGTAATAAAAACTTTAAAGATGTACCTTCGCTTAAAATGGATGGGTTTTTGAAGTCTGTTCTTGTTAAATTGATGGCGCCTCTTGGTATTGATGATCTCATCGCAAGGGTTAAGTTCACATTCACCTCTGATGGCAATGGGTTGTCCTGTCTCAATATGGCGCCTCTTCGTCTCCATTGTTTGCTGGTTGGTTTGCATCGTATCATTGGTTCGATTGGAGTCCTTTACAAGATGTCTTCTACTATATCAAAAGGCAGTCACGAAGAAGCCATGCAACTCTCTTCTCGAGAGAAAAAAATTGACAAAAATAAATTTGTAAATTAATTGCCATATAAACAGAAGCAAAGGACTTTTGAGAAACACCATCAGATTCAGTTCACCAGGCATAATCAATATATATACAAATGAGTTCTTAACTACCCAAATTTTAAGCCACGATCGTCTAGAAAACTGTACTAAAACCCTAACCCTAGGGTATGTAAAATTATAGGGAGAGAGTATTATGTGTATAGTTCAAATTACCGGTATCAGTGATGTCTGCGACGTCATCCATTGCCTTACTCTGCGGCGGACTACCAAAAACGGGCGACGTCTTTCCCCTCGTATACGTCAGTGTTCATCTGCGCCGCCGTAACGAAAATTGCTTCACGCTCACGCCTCTCTCTTTTTCACCGAAACAAATAAAACCTAAGGTAACCCTAATGAATATTCTCATCATTTTATACCCAATCACTTTACCCGACAAACCAAACGAACCGGAAACGGTTCAGCTTTCGGGTATGGGCCTGTGGATCCCAAAGACCCAAAACGATATAAGTGAATATTTAGATATCAAGAATGATGCATCAAGGGATTATACGCTATTAAATAAGAAAATTAGGCTTGGGCAAAAAAACCGAACCCGAAAACCCGAACTGGAACCGATCCGAAAAAACCGGTTCGGGTAGGGTATGCGTATTATCAAATTACCCTATTGGGTAGTGGATTGTCTTACCCGTGGGTATCGGGTCGGATATTACCCGATACCCATACGGGTACCCGCTCAACCCGAAACTAACACTAATGTCTATGATTTTTTAGGGTTTTTACTAGGGATTCCAAATTTAAAGTTTAATCCATGAAGTTGACATTTGTTTTATCTTTTTAATTATATTTCGGGAGTGATCAATAGTCAAAACAAAGTCCATATTCATCTGTGTATTTCCAGTTTTAACTTTTACCTCTATGTTTTAGTTTCACATCGACTTCTATTTAAATTTGGTTTTGGATATTTTCTATTTTTTGTGAATATTGTCATTTGTGTATGTTATATTGCAAGTATTTTCGGGTAAATGGGTATACTATCGGTTATATTTCAAGTTTTCGGGTATAAAATATCCGAACCGATGGTATACCCATTTTTTCGGGTATTTAAAGGTTCTTCAATCTGAAATCCGAACCGATCCGAACCCGACAAGACCCGAACCGAAACCGAACCGATTTTTTATAAATACCCTATTGGATAGTAAATATAGAAACCCGATAGACCCGAACCCGATAGGGTCCTACCCAAACCCGGACCCGTTACCCATATGCCCAGGCCTAAAGAAAATGATACATCAAGGGATATGATTAAATAAGAAATATATACAGATGTGATTTAAAAACTTAAACCTAACAAATGTGAATTCAATTTCTAATACCTGCCATTTTTCCATGATTATGACTTTTGAGTTAAGTTATCAAGTTGACAAACACACATATAACTCAAAATTGTATTTTCAACTTTAATTAAATCCTAAAAATTCAGATTTATTCATGATTTCTTATTTCTTCTTCTTTTTTTTTTTTGGATCAGTTTTACATATGCTTATCTAGACGTGAATTAGAGACCCGGATATCATATGCATAAAAATAAATAAAGTCTATGCATTTCAATAAATGGGGTCATAGACTCACAAAAGTCATAATATAACATATCCTAGTTGGATACAATCATACAAATCATTTTTAGTTTTTTTTTATTTGGGTGCAACTTTGGGTAGGATACAAATAATTTAGATAAATAATCATTTTGTTACTTATAACAAAGGTATGGTTGTCTCACAAAGTCACTCAATAGTTAATTAAGCTTTTGTGTCCCTTTCCCAAGTCCTAAGTCCTAAGAAATCACTTATTATTTATTTATGTGGACTATATTCAGGTATATTATAAATACTGGTATATATAACATCTAATTTATAAGATAAAGACAAAACATATTTGTACAAACGTACACATAAGAGCAAGATACACAAATAAAGAAGATATAATCTAAAAAAATTAGAAAGACCACAAAATGTAGAAGTTTTCAAATTATATATTCTAAAAAGTAGACTATGTTCATCACTTAGTATTTTCCTATTCGTTTTTCTTCTTTTTTTAATTTTTTTTTTGAGGCAAGCCTCTGGATTTTACCGCGCTTCCGTTACCACGAAGTGAAATGAGCCGTTGGTGCGAAAATGCTCCAAACAAGAATTAAATACCGAACAATCAAATACTAAGTGAAACGGTCACAATTTTGTTAATGGCTTCCAAGTTTTTTTTTTTGGTCTCTGCTTATATAAAAAAAAAAGACTTTTGTTGCCGGCTAAACCTGCCGGCGTATCTTTTTAATTTCCTATTTTTTATTTATTATAATCCTCACAAATTTTTCAGCTATAGAAAAATTCTCTGTTACAGTTTGAAACAAATCTAGTTTCTTACAATGCAAATCTTCTTCTTCTTCTTCTTCTCTTTAAGTCTCTGTTTTGTTCTGATTTTCTCTCAAACTCTTGAAGACGACAAGAAAGCTTTGTTTGATTTCTTGTCAAATTTCAATTCATCTCTTCTCCGTTGGAACCAGAGCTCTCCGGTTTGTGATCACTGGACCGGAGTTACCTGTAGCAAAAACCGAGATCGAATCGTATCCCTTAGATTGCCTGCGGTAGGATTCAACGGTTTGATTCCACCTCTCACCATCAGTCGTCTCTCTTCTCTGAAAATTCTAAGCCTTAGAAATAACCAATTCACCGGAGAGTTCCCTTCTGATTTCATCAACCTCAAGAACTTGACTCATCTCTATCTTCAACATAACTTCCTCTCAGGTCCATTACCAGCGATTATTTTCTCGGAGTTGAAGAATCTTAAGGTTCTTGATCTGTATAACAATGGATTCAATGGAAGCATCCCAATCTCTCTTTCAGGTTTGACCAATCTTAGAGTCTTGAATCTTGCAAACAATTCATTTTCAGGGGAAATTCCAAACCTTGATCTTCCAAACCTGAGTCAACTCAACTTATCCAATAACAAGCTCGTCGGTACAATACCGAAATCTCTTCAAAGATTCCAAAGCTCAGCCTTTTCTGGCAACAAGCTTAGTTCCATTACTAAGAAGGCGAAACAACAGAAGAATCCTTTCGGGTTAAGCCAGGTTGCTTTCCTGCTGGTTCTGGCTGCAGCTTGCGTTCTTAGTGTTTCCGGATTTTCTTATATAATGATCACTTGTTGCCTACGAAGGAAATGTTTCGGGAAGACTAGAATCCCAGGGAAGTTGAGGAATAGAGACTCGTCTTCTCCTCCAGGAGACTGGACATCTAGAGACGATAACACTGAAGAAGGTGGGAAGATCATCTTCTTCGGAGGAAGAAACCACTCATTTAATTTAGATGATTTGTTAACCTCATCTGCAGAAGTTTTGGGGAAGGGTGCTTTTGGTACAACCTATAAGGTAACAATGGAAGACATGAGCACAGTCGTAGTGAAGCGATTGAAGGAAGTTTTCGTTGGAAGACGAGAGTTTGAGCAACAAATGGAGATCATAGGAATGATAAGACATGAGAATGTAGCTGAGCTAAAGGCTTACTACTATTCAAAAGACGATAAACTCGCTGTTTATAGCTATAACAATCAAGGAAGCCTCTTCGAGATGCTGCACGGTTCGTTACTTATACTCTTTTACTTTAATTGCTCTCATTCTCATGTTTAACCAAAAGCAAAACTGAGTATAAACATAAAAAAAGTTTCAATTTTGTTTGCAGGAAACAGAGGAATGAATCATCGAGTACCTTTAGATTGGGATACTAGACTGAGAATAGCAACAGGAGCAGCGAGAGGGTTGGCTAAAGTACACGAAGGGAACAACGGGAAACTTATCCACGGGAACATCAAATCCTCAAACATCTTCTCAGACTCACAATGCTACGGCTGCATCGGCGACATTGGCTTGACAACCATCATGAGATCTCTTCCTCAAACAACTTGCCTTACTTCAGGTTACCACGCACCTGAAATAACAGACACAAGAAGAAGCACACAGTGTTCGGATATATACAGCTTCGGGGTGGTACTACTCGAGCTATTGACAGGGAAATCACCGGTGAGTCAAGCGGATTCAACACCAACACGAGCTCAAAACATGAATTTAGTTACATGGATAAGAAATATGGTGGTGAAAGAGTGGACCGGGGAAGTTTTTGATATGGAGATATTGAGTCAATCAGGTGATTTCGAGGAAGAAATGGTTGAGATGTTGCAAATAGGATTGGCTTGTGTTGCTCTGAAGCAACAAGATCGACCTCATATAGCTAAAGTTGTTACATTGATTGAAGATATTCGATCAATCGATGCAGCAGAGTGAAGGAAACAAAGTATTAGTCTTTAAAGCAGAATTTTTTTTTTAATTTCTTCATAGATCATTTGTTTATTGAATTTGAAACTGAATGGTATAATTGACTTATTCTTTCTCACCAGATTTTGCAAAGAATGAAACTTTAAACTATAGATTTTGCAAAGAATGAAACTTTAAACTAAAGATTTGCAAAGAATGAAACTTTAAACTATCGATCCATTTCATATATCTAAAAAACAGAACAAAGTTGGAGAAAGTAAAGCATCTAAAACATTGAGAAGATTCGACGAAGATCTAATTCTGAATGAAATTGGAGGATTAAACCGGAGTAAGGAGCTGAAAGAGATCAGGTTTAGGATCTGAATTCATGCCGATGATGATGATGAGAGGGATGAAGCCATAGTGAGTTGCGACCTTAGCTTTGTGCAATGACCAGTTGGTCCAATCCTTGAAGACCTGGAACTTTGATGATGATGAGGAGGAGGAAGATGATCCCTTTGATCCTTTTCCTTTTCCTTTGATCTTCAACGAACCCTTAGCCGCCATTGATTCTGATCTCAGAGCTCTCTCTCTCTGCGTATCTGTGTCAGTGTTCTTGGGAAGAGAAGAGTCACTTGAAGCCAAAACCCTAAAGGGTTTAAGTCCATTTTAAAGTCTTCTTCTTATGTAAAACTCTGTCTATGACAGAAGGTTCTCTTTTCCTTTTTTAAAAAAATAAAAAAATATTTTTTACTTTCTGAAGCATAATAAATCCACAAAAGGTCTCTTTTTCATATTCTTCTTCTCGGCTCTCTCTCTCTTTCTCTCTCTCTTTTTCAGCATCTGCAGGAGTGAATCGTAAACCGAGTTTGGAGGATCTGTTTGAGGTAAAAAGCTCACTCCTTTTGTCTGAAAATTCAACCTTGTTTGATTATCTTGTTTGTTGCTGAATCGATCTAGGTTTCTTTTGTTTTTGATTGGATCTAGGATCTAGAGATGGCTTCGAAACGGATCTTGAAAGAGCTCAAGGATCTCCAGAAGGATCCTCCAACCTCCTGCAGTGCTGGTTAGACTGAATCTCTTCTTCTTATTCTACTTTATGTCTGATCCATTTGAGCTCTGTTGTAGATCTTATTAACCTCATTTTTAAGCAAAATAAAATTCAGTATTACATAGATCTTGAAGAGGTAGTTGTAGATATGTAGTAATCATTGTCAAGAAGAAACCAATTGAAAAATGAGATCTTTTTTTCTAGAGAATAACAAACTGATTGGTGTGCTGATCCTATTTGTAGCTTTCTAATGATGATAGCAATTGAAAATTGAGATTCTTTTTGTTAAGAGAATAAGCTTCTGGGTCGTGGATACAAAATTGCAGCTTTTTAATGATCATAGTCAATATAAAGAAGTAAAAATTGACACTTTTCTTTAAAAACAAAATTTGAGTACTGATCTTAGATGTCATTGCAGCTATCTAATGATCATAGTTGAGAAGATATGTATTAAAAGTTTAGATTTTTCTTAGAATCAAGCTTTTGGGTACCTATCTTAGATTGCATCTTGTCTTTCTCATCTAAGTATCTATGTCGGATATTAAGAATTTTCTACTAACAGTGAGACCCTGATCTTCTTTGCTATTTATCGTCACAACATATTGGATCAGTCTTTGTTTGTTTTCTATTGCTCTTGGGATGTTTATGCGCTTGTTTTGCTTTTTTCAAATGTGGAAGTGTATAACGAATGTATATTGTAGAATAAATTTCTACTAACAATGAGACACTGATCTTCTTTGCTATTTATCGTAACCCCAAATCGGATCAGTATTTGTTTGTTATCTATTGCTTTCATGTTTTTTATGCGCTTGTTTTGCTTATGCAAATGTGGAAGTGTATAACGAGTTGGTATTGTATAACGAGTTGTTATCTACGCATGCATTCTTCTGCTAGAGAACTCTCAGGACATTGCTATTATGTTATTTGTTGTGTGTGTGTGTGTTTCAGTTAATGCTATATATTATCAGGTAATACAAAAGACTAAAGCTTTCTATTTCATCTCCTATGAACCTTTTTTAAATCTTATAAAGGTCCAGTTGCTGAAGACATGTTTCATTGGCAAGCTACAATAATGGGTCCATCTGATAGTCCTTATGCGGGCGGAGTCTTTCTCGTCACCATTCACTTCCCTCCAGATTATCCTTTCAAACCACCAAAGGTTAAAACAAAATTAAAAGTCATTCATAATTGCGTTGTTGCGTTCAATGGAAATCAACATTTGGATTTGCTCTGCTTTGTTTTTTTTCCTTGCAGGTTGCATTTAGGACAAAAGTGTTTCATCCTAATGTCAACAGCAATGGAAGTATTTGTCTTGACATTTTGAAAGAACAGTGGAGTCCTGCACTTACCATATCCAAGGTAGAAAAAAAAGAAAAACTCTTTTTACCAATAGCAATGACAATAATGAGTTAAGACTCTGATCTTAATCCAATCTATTGTGAGTTTGTAGGTTTTGCTTTCGATATGTTCATTGTTAACGGATCCAAACCCAGATGATCCTTTGGTTCCAGAGATTGCTCACATGTATAAAACCGACAGAGCCAAGTACGAGTCTACTGCAAGAAGCTGGACTCAGAAATATGCAATGGGATAAAGTTTGTGGCTTTTGATCCATCAAAAGAGAGAGAGGACTTGTTCACATATGATCTTCCATGAAATAAGGTTAGATCAATATGTTGTGTATCTCTTTGTTTGAAAAAGCTCTTTAATGTTTTTGATGTCATTTGTGTTAAAACGAAAAAACTTTGATTGTCATCTTTGTTATCTTGTTTCCTTTCTTTGTTTTCTTTGCAATTACAAAAAACATATTAAAATAATTATGTAAAAATTATATATTTCTATAAACCTCTAATTATATTTGCATAATGCTAATTCCGTTCATTAACAAGGTAAAACGCTAAATGAAAGCAATACCATACAATGTAAATCCTAAAATATCCAATAAATACGTAAACCAATTCTCAAAAGTTTCTCAAAAAACAACAGAAATCCAAACAATTAGCTATAAATAGATCTACACAAAATGAAGATGGTAGCATTGTTGTTTATCGCATTTTTCGTACTCTTGGCATCATTTCCTCCTCCGGCAAAAGCAAACGCTAAGAAGAATGAAGAGGAGCCATGTATTAAAAATCTGAGTGATTCAAATGAGTTTAAGCTTTGCTTTGATATGGTTGATGGTGAAATGAATTCATCATACTCTTTGTCGAGTTCATGTTGTAAGAGATTGAGAAAGGAACAATCATGTCTTTGTCATGAAATTAAATCACGTGTGACCAATAGCAAGGTCATTAGGTCTCGTTTCAGGTCTTGTGGTGTTTCTGACCTCAAATGTTGAACATAATAACAATGTGATGCGCTCAAGAAACCAATATATATACTGTTTAGAAGAGTCTTTAGAACATTTTCTTTACCTTTGTAAGAGTTAATTAGTGATTCTATATTTGTATTTTATTTATTAAAAAAATATAAAACCAGAGGATATAGGGACTTTATAGTTTATATATCTACTAATTCTTTTTGTTCTTATTATGTTGCTTTGATTGAGACTGTATTGAGAATTCGGGGGAGTAAGCAAAACAAAAAAATGATGACCTTTTACAAAAGTAATAAAATCTAAACATAATTAGTCTTTTAAATATTTTCTATTTCAATATCATCAATTTTTTTTTGTTTAGTTCTTTATCTAAATAATATACACTTACAAAAAAATATTATACAGAATATTATCAATATTAGTATATATATATATAATAAAAAAAATTTAAAAACGGAAGTTCAAAAAAAAAGGGGGACTCTAGACAATTGCTTCACTTCGTTATGCTCAGATACAAAGTTCAAAAAAACATGTTATTAAAAAATATAAATTGTGCAGAAAAATAACAGGACCATCATAATGGTCGATGTAACCAAAAATTTAACCAATGAAATAGTGTAATTTCTTATTTTTGTTTGTGTTTCAAATACAAGATGATTATTTACATAAATCGTATTAGGGTTTTTTTTTGGATTGTTAAAAATATTCCATTATTGCAAGCTACAATAATTGGGTCAGTTATTAATAGTTCATATTCACTCGTTCTCGTCACCATTCACTTCCTCCAGCTGAGATTACCCTTTCAATTCAAACCACCAAATGACGACCAAAAAAAAAAAAATGGTCACACCAAATATAGTTTTGTCGATATGTTCATTATTAGTTGATATATCGATCTGAAAACATACGTTTGGGTGGTGTAATTGGTATGATTACGCTACATTATAATCCTTAATTTCAACGGCTTAAACATATTTTGTAAAAAAATGTGAACCAAGAAATAGGTTCAGTGGACGTTTATTAATTACGCTACATGTGAAACCAAACACAATCGGCTAAAATTTCTGTGTATTATTCAGCTCTTACGATCAAATATTTATACAAGAGGAGGTAGAGAAACCCTAAGCTTGTTCAGCACTCATCGAATATTTCCTAAATCTATACACAATATTCTCGTATATACCCAATATCCTTGCTAACACCCCCCTCAAGCTGGAGCATGCGGGTTACAAATGCCCAGCTTGGCAACATTCTTCTCAAACTCTTGCTTGCCAAGTGCCTTAGTAAACACGTCTGCCACTTGATCGTGCGTCGAAACCTTACGAGTCGAAATCAAACCATCTTGAATAGCATCACGTACCGTGTGGCAGTCGATTTCCACATGCTTTGTCCGCTCATGGAACACCGGGTTCGCTGCAATGTATAATGCAGCTTGATTGTCACAGGCCAAGTCCATTGGATCTTCATGAGGCACGCCGAGAAAAGATAACACTGCCCGTAACCACTTCATTTCACGCACAGTGAGCGCCATACATCTATACTCGGCCTCGGCCGAGGAAGCGGATACAACTTTCTGCTTCTTGGTCTTCCAAGACACCGGTGAGTCTCCAAGGGTCACAAACCAACCGCTTACCGACCGCCTCGACACCGGACAACCAGCCCAGTCGGAGTCGCACCACCCATGAACCTTGAGATCACATTCCGCTTTGAGTAAAACGCCGTGTCCCGGAGTTCCTTTTAAATAACGCACAACACGCACCGCCGCATCCCAATGTTCAGTGCGAGGGCTCTGCATAAATTGTGAGAGTATATGAACAGAGTAAGTCAAATCCGGCCGTGTGGCGAGAAGGTATATAAGTCGCCCCACCAATCTTCTATATCGTGTAGGATCACGGAGAAGGTCGCCTTTAGACAATGCCAATTTGTGTTGTTGCTCAATAGGGAACGCACTCGTTTTATCATTCAACAATTCAGTGTCACCAATGATGTCCAGCGTGTACTTTCTTTGACACAAGAATATGCCATCCTCTCGTCTTGCAACTTCGATACCTAAGAAGTATCGCAACGGTCCGAGGTCCTTCATATGAAAACATTCGCTCAAGTACTCCTTAAAAGCAACAATTCCTTGTGTGTCGTTTCCGGCAATGACCAAGTCATCAACATAAACTAACACATAAATTTCAGATGTCCCTTGTCGTAATGAGAAGAGTGAATAATCTTGGTATGATTGATTAAAACCATAATCCACTAGCGCAGTCCTTAACTTAGCAAACCAACATCTCGGTGCCTGTTTCAACCCATACAGTGATTTTCGTAAACGACATACTTGATTTGGATGCTCTGTACGGAACCCCGGCGGGAGCTGCATGTACACCTCTTCTTCTAAGTCCCCATGGAGGAATGCATTATGCACATCCATTTGATGCAATTCCCATTCCTTAGCCGCCGCTACTCCAAGCACTATTCGAATTGTGCTCATCTTTACCACATGAGCGAAGGTCTCTGAAAAATCCACTCCCTCCTTTTGTCGGTTTCCAAGCACTACCAAACGCGCCTTATATCTTTCAATCTGTCCGTCTGCTCTATACTTGATCTTATAAATCCAACGACAACCAATGGCTTTCTTACCAGGAGGCAGGGTTGTGAGATCCCATGTCTTGTTAACTTCCAAAGCATCAATCTCGGTTCCCATGGCGTCACACCATTCCTTAAAGGCGACAGCATCACGAAAATGGAGTGGTTCTTCTCCACTCGTAACGGCCGCAAGGAAGCACTGGTATTTTTCTGAGAACTTGCTGCTGTCAACAAAATAAGTAACAGCATCAGGATTATTAAAGATATCATCCCCATCATCGTCCAACGGATATAGCTCATAGTCGTTAAGCTTGATCGGCAAAGACTTGAGCCGTGTGCTTCGTCGTAGCTCGGGCACGTCATTCTCAGATGTCGAATTCGACCTCTCTGTTTCAACTCCCACAGTTCCCTGAGGTGGCAATGACGACGCAGGTAATGCAATCGGAGGTCTGGTTGTTGTCTCTGTTCGAACAATGTCAACCTCAGACACGTTTTCAGTTGAAACCGTCAACTCTGTTTCACTTGTCGACTCTGTTTCACTTGTCGACACTGGTGCTTCTGCTGCCACATCTGTGTCACTTTGTGTTATCACCGGCGACACCTTTTCTGCATCAGCTTGATCAATACGCAACCTGCTGCTACTGTTAGACTCGTCTTCCGTACGTGTCTCGACCAAATCAATATCTTCAACTTTATTGGTACTGAACGGGAACGAGTTTTCGATGAACACCACATCCCGAGACACAAATATTTCACCTGTATCCAAATCGTACATGTTCCATCCCTTTTTACCGTAAGGATATCCCACAAATATACACTTTTTACTCCGTGAATCAAATTTGTCACCACCTCGTCGCTGTTTATGTGCATATGCGAGACATCCAAACACGCGTAAGTTATCATACGGCGGCGCCGTGCCATGTATTATCTCGTAAGGCGTCTTGCCTTTCAAAAGCGGTGTAGGTGTTCTGTTTATGAGATATGCAGCCGTCAATATACTCTCTCCCCAGAATGTAGTCGAAAGAGATGATTGAAAAAGCAATGCTCTCGCCACGTTCAATATGTGGCGATGCTTCCGCTCGACTCTCCCATTTTGCTGTGGTGTCCCCACACACGACGTTTGATGTATGATTCCATTCTCTCGAAATTCAGCTGATAAACATGTGAATTCTGTCCCGTTATCACTACGAACAATCTTCACTTGCTTTCCAAACTGTCTAGCTACCATAGCCATAAACTCTTTCAGCGTCTTCCTTACTTGTGTTTTATCATGCAACAAATAAACCCAAACCCCTCGTGAGTTGTCATCGACAATGGTGAGAAAATAGTACGAGTTACACAAACTTGGGATTCTATAGGGCCCCCACAAATCACAGTGGATCATGTCGAAAATCTCATGACTTTTATTATCACTTGAAACAAATACTTCACGGCATTGTTTAGCCCTTAAACATGTGTCACAAGCTGAAAAATCACTAGTTCTACGACCAACGCAAGAAAGTAAATCAAAGACGGAATTTGATGGATGTCCGAGCCTTTGATGCCACATTTCTTCAGCTCCATCCTTATTCATACTGAAAGCATTAAACGACGTCATCCTCCGAAAGAAATAAAGTCCGTCTCTCAGCTCACCTGCTCCAGTCAGGGTCCTCCTTATACGGTCCTGAATCACACACCCCTTATTAGCTACTTGCATCACAAAATCTGAGTCAGCAATCAATTGAGAGACAGATATCAAGTTGCATTTCAAGTCTGGAACAAACAGCACATTCTTAAGACTAAAGTCTTCATCAAACACCACAGTTCCCTTTTTTCTAGACACACTTTGCTCGCCGTTTGGCAGGCCAATAGTACATGCCAATATGTACTTTGAATCACAGATTATATCCTCATAACCTGTCATATGATTAGATGCTCCGGTATCGAGTACCCAATCTAAGTGAATGTTCTTACCGCTGAGCCGTGTAGACGGTCCTTGCTTCTCTTCAAGCACCTTGATCAGTGTCTTCCACTGCTCATTGTTCAGTCCCACAAACCCCGATCTTTCCGCCTCCGCGCTTGCTTCACCTTCGTTCTGCAGTACAGCAGCATTTGCACGGAGCGTTGTGCCACGCCCACGGCCAGTTCCTCCTCTTCCTCCTCCTCGGCTGCTTTGTCTCGACCTTTCGCCCCACCAAGTCGGATAGCCGACAAGTTGAAAGCATGTCTCGGCCGTATGCCCAGTTTTCTTGCAAACTGAACACACCATCTTGCTCTTGTCATCAGATCCACTCCCTGCGTTACTGCTTCGTGCAACAAACGCCACTTGTCCTCCTTGTGTATCCCTTCCACGAGTCACCGTATTAATCCTTTCGATGGATTTCACTTTGGAGTACACCTGGTTCATATTAGGAAGTGGATCAGAGCTGATCACCGCAGCACGCACAGATCCATAGATGTTGTCATCAAGTCCCAAAAGGAACTGGTGAATCCGATCCTCTTCTTTCTTCTTCTCCATGTCAGCACTTAAGTTGCAAGTACATCCACCACACTTGCACTTCAGTTGTGGTTCGTAGTTGTTTAGATCATCCCAAAGAGTTTGAAGCTTACCGAAGTACTCGATCACGCTCAAATTTCCTTGTCTGCATCCCGCGAGCTCTGCTTTGATCTCTTGAATTCTTGGACCGTTTCCCTCAGAGAAGCGATCTTTGATCTCTTTCCAAAGCTCTTGCGGACTTTCCTTGTTCCCCAAGGTTCTCCTAACCTTCGGATCAATTGTGTTGAGGATTCACAATGAAACCATCGAGTTGCAGGAAACCCAGTCTTCGTACTCTGTTTCGTCTTGGTTCGGTTTGATCACAGTTCCGTCAACAAACCCGTACTTCTTCTTGACTCGCAGCGCCGTTCGTACTGCTTGAGCCCACTCATCGAAATTGTCTCCATTGAATTGTACCTGTGCGATGATGGCACCAGGATTTTCATTGGCCGCCAGTTGATAAACTGGGTTCACGATCTTCTTATCTCCCGTAGTGACTATGTCTCCCATTGTGTTGGTTCGGATCGTTATTAAAGCCTAGGCTCTGATACCATGTGAAACCAAACACAATCGGCTAAAATTTCTGTGTATTATTCAGCTCTTACGATCAAATATTTATACAAGAGGAGGTAGAGAAACCCTAAGCTTGTTCAGCACTCATCGAATATTTCCTAAATCTATACACAATATTCTCGTATATACCCAATATCCTTGCTAACACTACATTTGCATGAAAAGTTAATTACGTTCAGATCGATTAACAATAGTAAATCGATGAGTATTACGCAAAACCATACAACGGAAATTCAATAAATACCAAAACAAACTCTCAATTTTTTCTTAGAATTTTTTATCAAAAAAGAACACAAAAAATCTTAGAAAAAAATATACATATTAATGCAAAGAATTTGCTATATATAGATATAAACAAACAACTGCAGATGAAGATCGCATCATTGGTACTTATCGCATTTATCATACTCTTGACATCATTCCTTGTTCCGACCAAAGCTATTGGTGTCGGCGGCATTAGATCCAAGAGGTATGGAGAATCATGTGTTGTGGAAGATCTCAAGAGTTGCTTCGACATTATTATTAGTGGATCAATGATGTCGACTACATGTTGTGAGAAACTGAATGAGCAAAAATCATGTCTGTGTAGCTACGTTAAGACCCCTAAAACTAAAAGGATCCTTAGCTCTCGTCGTGGTCGTGTCTATCTCAGTTCTTGTGGTATTCCTTATCCCAGTTGTTGTGAAGATATATATTAGCAATATATAGCAAACATCTTATGCAATAATATGATGGTCGATCGGTATTAATGCCATGGTTTTATATGGATGATAAATAAAGTTTTTTTGATAAATCTTCTCGGGTAAAACTTATAATTGTGGGGGCAAAAATCTTCAAAAATAGTTTTGTAAAAGTAAAATATATGAAGATATATATGTAAAGAAAATTTAAATTCTCCTTAAGCGTTTTTGTGTGTTTGAGTCTTGACCAGAAGCTCTTTCGTCCATTTTTACAAACTCCTAGATGTTATAACACCGATATTTTACAAATTAACCATCAAGCAAAGTCTACGTTAATGATTTGTTGCCATTGATTTAACCTCGAGTTTCTTTTTCTACTAAAATGACATGATCTATAACTCGTAGTTATTAGGTATGGGCGTTCGGGTACCCATTCAGGTTTGGGTCAGGTATTCGGGTATTCGGGTTTTCGAATTTATGGCTAGAGGTATTTTTCAGGTATTTCTTATTTTTGGGGTTGGGTTCGGTTCGGGTCTATACGGGTTTGGTTCGGGTCTATACGGGTTCGGTTCGGGTTTAGGTATCAGAAATATTAGGAAAAAAATAAAAAAAGTTAAATTTGAATAAAGTTTGGTTAAATTTTTACAAATATAATTAAAAACTTTCTTATAATTTAGTTATTTTTGATATTTTGATTATTTTAAACTTAAAATAATTGATATAGTTGGGTTTATATATGTAATTTTAGATAATTATGTTATATCAAAATCTAAATATAATTAATATTTGTATATATATAATTATATTTTGAGTATTTCGGGTACCTGTTCGGTTTTCGGTTCGGTTCGAATTCAAATTTTTGGGTATAGAAATTTAGGACCCATTCGGGTATTTCTAATTTTTGGTTCGGTTATTCTCGGATCGGTTCGGATCGGAAGACTATAACCCACATAATTTTAAAAAATTGTAAATACTATTTTGACAAACTCTCAAATTACAAAGACTGTTAGTTGTCTTCACCGTTGGTGAAACTGTTTTTTTTTTTTTTCCTGAAAAATCTAAAGCTTCACTGACACCCAATTCGAGAATATCGGGGTTTTCACCTAATTATAGTTGTTTCACATGTTAAATTTGAGATACGTGTAAAATCAGAATTTTCTTTCAAACTATGCAGATTTCATGAAAAATGTTTACAATTGTTACCCATAAGCAAACATAAAAATTGTAAATAATTCCACATTAACCAATTAAATCTTCTAGATATAGCTTAAAAGTATTTTTATACATATTAAAATAAACAGTGTATTCAGGGGATCCAAATATAGTAATTCTAAATTTTGTTGAAGATTATATAGAAAAATTATTTTGCCCTTACAAGTAGGCTATATTTACAATCTGCTGATTACGTTCATGTTGATTAACAAGGTAAATCGCGTTCATTACGCAATACCATACAATGAGAATCCTTAATTATCCAATAAATACCTAAACGAATTCTCAATTTGCTAATAGATATATCCAAACAAACAACATGAAGACCGTCGCAGGGTTGATCGTGTTTATCATACTCTCGGCGACATTCCCTCTTCCGACAAAAGCTACTGTTGTCGATGGCAATCTCAACGGCAGTGGTATTGCCATGAAGAATAATGGAGAAACATGTGATAAAAGCAAGATTCAGATTTGCTTTGACGGTATGCTACGTGGAATGGAGATGTCAACAACATGTTGTAAGAATCTTAAAGAACAAGAATCATGTTTGTGTGACGTAATTAAGACACGTATGATCAATAGCACTGTCCTTATCTCTCGTCTCAACTCTTGTGGCATTACCAAGCCAAAATGTTGTGAGAATAATAACAATAGATGGTGTCATGATGATGATGATGACAATTTCCCGTAATTTTTCAATTATGAAGAAGTGGACCTTCTAGTGTTTACTCTTTGGGAACTCCTTTCCCATCTATATTGGTTGTAATAATCAATAATTTTTTTTTTTTTTTTTTTTTTTTTGTATTTTATCTATTTATACTATAAATAACCAAATGATTAAGATTTATTTTATCTACCATTATAATCTTGTGTTCTTAATTACGTTCAATCGTTTGATTAATTTCTGAGGCTTTTTCCCAAATAGCTTTTTGTGAACCTTGATTAGCCTTTTTCCATTATTCATATTATATATAAATTTTCGATTGGATCCAAGTCAACAAATATTATAATGGGCCTTATAATTTCGGCCCAACTGTTTTTTATTTCCGTACCTTTTTTTTTACCTTCTGTAAATATTCTGAAAGTCTGTGAATATTTGTGAGTTTACTCGCTAGTGGTTTCGTCTTCCTCCGCCGTGACCACTTCGCCGGAGATTTCCTTAAGGCAACTCAAATTACGTCAATTTCTGAAAATCCAAGCTTCCTAGTCTCCATTTTTTCTCTCAGGTATGTAACGATCTATAACTTATACAACCATTGTTTTGTTTTCTTTTCTTTTCTTTTTTAGGGTTTTCTTTTGTTTTCTTGCTGAAGTTATCTGCTCCTGTTGTTAAATCCCCTCATTTACTGCTGTTTCTTTTAGGGTTCCTTTGTTTCTTGGAGTATCAAAGACTAGGGTTTGCATTTTAGGGTTTTAGCCCCCAAAGTTTACATTTATTACTTTGTATTCCTTTACAGGTTTGTTGTGCTCATCATGGCTGAAATTGAGATTCCTGTGTTGTGTCATTGGAACGGTCGCATCAAGTATGGTAGTAATGGCGTATACTATGATGGACCAACTCCTAGAAGGATCGTTGTTAAGCAAAAGACTGAGTTAAACAGATTGTTGGATCGACTGTATGAAATTACTGGGTTAGATATTGATAATCAGAGATCAAAGATCAAAATTTTCGGTAGGTATCCATCAGTTGTTCAAGGATCGATGTTTCAGTTTCTGCTTTTGCCTGTGGTGAACGACTCTAGTTTGGAGACAATGCTTGAGGTTACAACCAAACATCCTTCTATTAAAACTGTGGAATTGTATTTGGAAGTGAAGTCTGATGGAGTTGTTGATCATGCTGCTGGTTCATCGTTGTTGGCGAATCCTGGTTGTTCATTGAAAAGACAGAGGACTGATATACCTGTTAAGCTAGAGAAAGGTAACAGTAACGGTTGGCTTGAAGATGAAGAAGATGCTGACATTGGAAATGGTGGTAGAGATGGTGATATGACAGATCAAAATTTAGGTTCGGATGCTGTGGCTCAGGTGGTTAACATGACAGGGGATAACGGCGTTTTGCCTAATGATTCCAGTTCTAGTGTTTCAAAACCATGTCTTTCTAGTTTGTGGCTTGACGATCATGACTTGCGAGTAGGATTGTGCTTCAAAGATGGTGATGAGCTGAAGAAGGCAGTAGACTGGTGTTCTTTTAAAGGGCAGAAAAAGTGTGTTGTTCGAGAGGCTGGGAAGGACGAGTGTATGTTTGAGTGTGTCAGATGGAAATGCAAGTGGTCACTTGTGGCCGCTAAAATGGAAAAGCACAGACTTTTTGAGATTATCAAGTATACTGGTCCACATACTTGTTGTCCCATTGATCCAGCAGATTTCAAATCAGAGTTTGAAGCAGATAAGATTGAACAGATGGTTAGGATACACCCCACACAATCTATTGCAGATTTGAAGAAGAGGTGGAAAGAAAAATTTAGCTATGAGCTTGATACTGTAAAGATGAAGACAGCAAAAGAGGAAGCTATCAAAAGAATCTTTGGAGATTGGGATCAGAGTCTTGAAGATTTGCCCAAGTTAATGTCTGCCTTTTGTTCATCTAATGGGCTGCTTGTGGACTGGAAGTATGATGTTTTTCCTAATCCTAAGTTTGCATCCTTCTCTGGTGTGTTTTGGGCATTTTCACAGTCCATCGAAGGGTTTAAACATTGTAGACCTCTGATTGTAGTGACTGTGAACACCGAAAGCTGGGGTAAGTACCAACTGAAGGTGATGATTGCCTCAGGCGTAGATGCAGCCAACAAAAAATTTCCACTTGCCTTTGCGGTGACTAAAGAAGTGTCCGCTGATAGTTTGCGTTGGTTTCTCACCGGAATCAGAGAGAAGGTTACCCAAAGGAAAGGCCTTTGCCTCATCTCCTGGCCCCTCCCGGACATACTCACTGTTATTAACGAACCCGGGTCTCTGTGGCAAGAACCCTGGGCTTATCACAGGTTCTGTCTGGGTTATTTTACCATTCAATTCCATTGCAAATTTCAAGACAACATCTTGGATGGTCTTGTGCAACGGGCTAGATCCACTAGTCGGGAGGAAGAATTTGATTCCTACATGAAAGACATTGAAGCGAAGAACCCAGAAGCTCGGAGATGGTTGGACCAATTTTCTCAAAACCAGTGGACTCTGGCTCATGATAGTGGTCGGAGATACGGAATTATGATCATAGATATACCAGCTCTGTCTTCCCTTTTTAGAACCTTTCAGTTGTCTGATCATGTAGTTACAGGTTCTGTGCTGCTTCTGTTTGATGAGCTGAGAAACTCTTTTGACGAGTCTCTTTGTCTTAGCTGTGCTGCTCTTAACTGTGGCGATGTGTACACCAAACCTGTCACGGAAAAGCTTGAGGAGTTCTTGACAGCTTCGGTTACTTATGATGTAATGCCATTAGAAGAAAATAACGCGTTCAAGGTCAAAGCGCCTTCAGTAAATGATGAGTGGCTCGTTCAGCTGAGTGACTGCACCTGCACATGTGGGAAGTTTCAAAGTTTCAAGTTCCCATGTCAACACGCTCTAGCCGTCTGCAAGATGCTGAAAATCAATCCTTTGCAATATGTAGACGACTGTTACACTCTTGAACGGTTATACAAAACTTATGCCGCCACATTTTCTCCTGTTCCAGAGGTATCAGCTTGGCCAGAAGCTACCGGAGTCCCGAGATTGTTTCCTCCAGTCATTCCGCGGCCACCACCACCGGCTCCATCTAAGGTAGCAGGTAAGAAGAAAAGCTGAAAGATGGATTTGAAACTGAACCGAACTGCACAGTTTGGTGGATTAGACTAATTGACTAGTGGTTATCTTTTTGACTTTGGGTAAAGTAGGATTAGTCCGGTGATATATTGTAATGGAGACATAATGTGTTACTGCTTTTGTACATGTGAAAATTAATCTGGTTTCTTTATGAAAACTTTTGGTGGTCCTCTGAACCGATATGAAACTTAATCCCACCAGCTTTTTCTTTTTTTTTTTACAATCTCTTTCCCAATCTTATAGCCTTTGATTTTCTTTTGACCTCAGCATCCATGCCTCTCTAGTAATATACAACAAATAATGTGTATTTTAGCTTATTTACATATATTTTTGTCTACAAGGAGGGTTTAATGTGGACAACATCACCCAAATTGTAAATTATTGAGCTCAAACGATTTCCCAAATATTTAATCCTTTTTCTTATTTTTTTTTCTAAAAATCAATAGATACATTAAAATTATAAATAAGAAAAAGGATTAAATATTTGGGATATGAAACTTAAATTTAGGCGGGAACGGGATTTAGTATTTTGTTAGTTTCGAACGGACTACAAATATTAACGGGCTTTCATCTTTCGGGCCCATTTATACTTTATTTCTGTAATTTTTTTTTACTGTAATATATATATTTCGAAAATGCTGTGTGATATTTGTTTGTTCCTTGCCAGATGAAAAGGTAATTTGTCTTCTTCTTCATCGGTGACAACTGACATCACCGGAGAAATCCTTAGCTAAGGTTGAAAATTACTTACATTTCGGAAAAATTCAAGCTTTTCTGCGACACCAGACTCGAGACTCTTCCCTTTTTCTTTCTCAGGTGAGTCACTGAGTCTTAGTTTGAGTATCACTGTTTAGGGTTTATGTTTTTTTTTTTTGAATAGGTTTATCTGCTTCTGTCGCTTAAAAGATTTAGCCTTTATTTTTAGATATGGAGTTTGCTGTATGTTAGGAGTTTAGGCCTAAAAAGTTTACATTTTTATTTGAATTCACTGCAGGACTCTTGTGCTCAAGGCGATGGAAACCTTAAGAGAAAAAGTTATGGTGTTATGTTACCGGAATGCTTGTATTAAGCATGGTCCTAATGGCGTCTACTATGAAGGATCCGTTCCTAAAAAGATCAGAGTTAAGCGAAAGACTGCGTTAAGCACATTGTTGAATGGGCTTTATTCAATTTTTGGATCAGATAAGCAGATACCAGTGTTCAAAATATTCGGTAGGTACCCTGTTGTTGTTTCACCGGATCTGATTAGGTATATACATTTTCCCGTTGTGAACGACAGTACTTTGGAGAGAATGCTTGAGGTTCCGAGCAATCATCCTTCTATTAAATATGTGGAGTTGTATTTGGTAATGAAATCGACTTCTGATGATGTTGCTGATCTCGCTGCTTGTTCATCGCTATTGGAAAATCCCGGTAGTTCCTCAAAAAGACAGAGGATCCAACAACCCCAAGAAGCTACTGGTTATGTGACACATCCATCTGTTAAATTAGAGAGGGGTAATGGGTTAGAGGTTCAAGGAGTGGATAACAATAACGGGCGGGTTGAAGACGAGGCAGTTGCTTGTTTTGGAAATGGTAGCAGTCATGGAGATGGAGATAGAGAAATGACGGATAAGAACTTGGGTTTGGATGGGGAGGCGCAAGGGGTTAATTTGACAGAGGATAATGGAAATGCGCACCAGGATTTAAATGTGCCAGGCTTAGAGGCGTCAGAAAATGCATCTTTAAACAATGGTGTGGATTCAAGTGCTTCGAATCCAAAGTCTCTGTCCAGTTTGTGGGTTGATGATCATGAATTGCGTGTAGGGTTGTGTTTTAAAGACAGAGATGAGCTGAAGAAGGCGGTGGACTGGTGCTCCATTAGAGAGCGGCAAAAGTGTGTTGTAAAGGAGACTGATAAGGATGAGTATACGTTTGAGTGCATCAGATGGAAATGCAAGTGGTCGCTTCAGGCAGCTAGAATGGAAGAACACGGACTTGTTGAGATAACCAAGTGTAGTGGTCCGCATACTTGTTGTTCTATTGGGCTGGAAAATTTCAACCTGGAATTTGCAGCAGAGGAGATTGAATGTCTGATCAGGGTACAACCCACACTAACAATTGAAGAGTTAATAGAATGGTGGTTTGAAAAATTTGGTGACTGGCTTGAAACTTCAGAGATGCAGGCAGTAAAACTGGAAGTAATCAAAAAGGTCTTTGGAGATTGGGATCAGAGTTTCAGAGTATTACCCAAATTAATGGCTGCGCTAATTTCAAATGAATCGTATCATTTAGGAAGAAAATGGATACATTCAATAGAAAGATAGCTTTAGTGAAGACTAGGATTAAGAACAATATGAATTCTCATTTTATTATCAAACCATAAACATCAATAATGTAATGAAAATGTATTCCACCAAAGAAAGCTTCACAAAAGTGGTTATCAGGAAAACGGAAGAGTGATGATACACATCCAAATGCATCCTCAAAGACTGAGAAGGAGCAGCAGTCAAAATCTGTATTAGTAGAGAGACCAGGTTTTGTCATCATCAATTTTGATATGTCTTTCTTTTATCTTCTTATATATATATATATTCTGACACCATATTTGTGTTGTTATCTAGTAAACGGAAAATAGAAAGACAAAACCAAGAAGCGTCCTAGTGATGAAGAGTTGAGAAATGCAATCGCTGGTATCTTGAAAGTGGTGGACTTAAAGACGGTGAGGATTTGAAGCACAAAGCTTTCTTGTGTTATGGAATTATGCTCTTATAAGATAGATGTGTAACTGACATAGTTTTGATATTTTCTGACAGACCCCGGTCACTGACATCCTCAAGCGACTTGGTATGAGTTCAGATCAGATTGTTTTTTCTTGTCTTTTTCTTCACAGATGGTTTCTTCTCTGTAACGTTGCATTGTTTCATCTTGTGTATACAGTTGGAAAGTTTGAAATCGATCTCATATCAAGAAAGTCGTCTATAAAGGTGATGATCGCAAATGAGTTCAGCAAGTTAAGAGGAGGAGGGGACCGAGGATGAGGAGGAAGAAGAGGAGGAGAAGTTAGTAGTAGTGTCCAAGTATGCAGCAGCTCCTTAGGATTCATTCATGTCCACTTTAAACGCCCTTTTGATTTTTTTGGGTGTTCTTGTAGTAAGAAGAGATTGATTTTGGGTTGAACTGAACCAGGTTTAGGTTTAAACCGGTTCAGGTTATATTTTTGGGCGAGTCTTTAAATGTAGATCTAAACCAAGCTAAACTGGATTTTAGGTTTCGGTATGATATGATATGAACGTTTTCAGAAGTAGAGGTAACATTTCTCCCAAGATTCCAGAAACTGAATATTCTTTTGTCATATTCTCAGACTTTTAAAAAGAAAAAGAATAATAGATGAAATTAGTTAAAGATGTGAAACATCCTGTAAAAAAGAGACGTACATTGTATCTAAAATCTCTTCTATAAATCCGGTGTAAATCTTACATAACATTTTTCTAAATTTTATGTATCTATTGATTTTGATTTTTTTTTTGAGACATGAAAGTTGAATTTAGGCGGGAATGGGATTTCTTATTTTGCTAGTTTCGAACAGAGTTACAAACATTAACGGGCTTTCATCTTTTGGCCCAATTGTATTTTTATGTAATAATTTTTTTTACTGTAATATTATATATTTCTAAAAAGCTGTGATATTTGTCAACGCCCACTCAATAACCACTTCACCGGAGAAATCCTTAGAGAAAGCTGAAATCACTTACACTTCTGAAAAATTCAAGCTTCGTTGCGACACTAGATTCGAGACTCTCCCTTTTTTTTCTCAGGTAAGTCTTAGTTTGGGTATCACTGTTTAGGGTTTATGTTTTTTTGAATGGGTTTATCTGCTTCTGTCGCTTAAGAAGTAAAAAGCTTCAGCCTTTATTTTTCAAAGTGGAGTTTTTTTAGGGGTTTTGCATGTTAGGAGTTTAGGCCTAATAAAGTTTACATTTTTATTTGAATTCACTCCAGGAATCTTGTGCTCAAGGCGATGGAAACTACCTTAAGAGAAAAAGTTATGGTATTGTGTTACTGGAACTGTTGTATTAAGTATGGTCCTAATGGCGTCTACTATGAAGGATCCATTCCTAAAAATGTTAGAGTTATGCGAAAGACTGCGTTAAGCAAATTGTTGGATGGGCTTTCTTCAATTATTGGTTTTGATAAGCAGAAATCAAAGTTCAAAATCTTTGGTAGGTACCCTGTAGTTGTCTCACCTGATCTGATTACCTATATGCATTTCCCTTTGTTGAACGACACTAGTTTGGAGACAATGCTTGAGGTTCCTATCAATCATCCTTCTATAGACAGTGTGGAACTGTATTTGGAAGTGAAATCGTCTTCTGAGCCTGCTGCTTCTTCATCGCCATTGGAAAATCCCGGTAGTTCCTCGAAAAGACAGAGGATCCAACGACCTCAAGAAGCTATTGGTTATGTAGATACGAATGTGAGACATCCATCTGTTAAATTAGAGAGGGATGATGGGTTAGATGTTCAGGGAGTGGATAACAATAACGGGTGGGTTGAATACGGGGGAGTTGCTGGTTTTGGAAATGGTAGCAGTCATGGAGATCCAGATAAAGAAATGACGGATAAAAACTTGGGTGTTGATTTAAGTGCTTCAAATCCAAAGTCTCTGTCCAGTTTGTGGGTTGATGATCATGAAGTGCGAGTAGGATTGTGTTTTAAAGACAGAGATGAGCTGAAGAAGGCGGTGGACTGGTGCTCCATTAGAGGGCAGCAAAAGTGTGTTGTAAGAGAGACCAAGAAGGACGAGTATACGTTTGAGTGCGTCAGATGGAAATGCAAGTGGTCACTTCGGGCAGTTAGAATGGAAGAACACGGACTTGTTGAGATAACTAAGTTTAATGGTCCACATACTTGTTGCCCTATAAAGCCAGAAAATTTCAACTTGGAATTTGTTGCAGAGGAGATTGAATGTCTGATCAGGGTACAACCCACACTAACAATTGAAGAGTTGATAAATTGGTGGTTTGGAAAATTTGGTGTTGAGCTTAAAACTTCAGAGATGCAGGCAGCAAAACAGGAAGTAATAAAAAAACTATATGGAGATTGGGATCAGAGTTTCAGAGTATTACCTAAATTAATGGCTGCGCTTCAGTCATCTAATGGGCTACTTGTGGACTGGCAGTACGATCTTTATCCAAATCCTGAATTTGCATCCTTTCGCGGCTTGTTTTGGGCCTTTTCACAGTCCATTGAAGGGTTTCGACACTGTAGACCTCTGATCGCGGTGGACACCATAGACTTGAATGGTAAGTACCCTATGAAATTAATGATTGCCTCAGGAGTCGAAGCAGACAATTGTTACTTCCCGCTTGCATTTGCGGTTACCACAGAAGTGTCTTCAGATAGTTGGTGTTGGTTTCTCACTGAAATCAGAGAGAAGGTGACACAAAGGAAAGACATTTGCCTCATCTCCAGCCCCCACCCGGACATACTCGCTGCTATTAACAAACCTGAGTCCCGTTGGCAAGAACCCTGGGCTTATCACAGGTTCTGTATGGATTCTCTGTGCTCCTATTTCCACGATGTCTTTCAAGACGACTACTTGAAGGACCTTGTGGATGAGGCTGGGTACAGGAGTAGCAAGGAAGAATTTGATTCATACATGAAGAACATTGAAAGGAAGAACTCAGAAGCTCGGAAATGGTTAGACCAATTCCCTCAAAATCAGTGGGCTCTGGCTCATGACAGTGGTCGGAGATACGGATTCATGATCATCGATAAAGAAAATTTGTTTAACATTTGCAATAGCTTTCAGTCTCTTGGTCTGCCAGTGACAGCGATTGCACTGCTTCTGTTTGATGAGATAAGATCGTATTTTCACACATGTCTTCGTGATATCAGTGGTAGGGTTAAGCGTGGACATATGTACAGTGAACCTGTCATGAACCAGCTCGAAAAGTCAATGACAAATTCCATCACTCACGTTATAATGCCGTTAGAGAAAGATGCCTTTCAGGTCACAGAGCCGTTACAGAATGATGAATGGATCGTTCGGCTGAGCGAATGCACCTGCACATGTGGGGCGTTTCAGTCGGACAAGTTTCCATGTCTGCACGCTCTTGCTGTCTGTGAGAAGCTGAAAATTAACCCTTTGCAGTATGTAGACGACTATTACAGAATTGAGCAATTATACGAAACTTTTACAGCCACTTTTTCTCCTGTTCCGGAAGTATCAGCTTGGCCTGAAGGTTATGGAGTTCCCACATTGTTCCCTCCGGTCATTATGCCGCCACCAAACGTATCAGGTAACCATCTTAATAATCCTGAATTCAATTTGTCTTGGTTATAAGTTATAACAGTCTTAATGAACCAAAGTTAACAGTTAATGAACCAAAGTTAACAGTCTTTATAAACACTACTAGTTGCATTGTAATATCATTTGTTTCTAAGTGCGAATGAATCGTTTAATTTAGGTAAAAGAGTGGATACATACTATATAGAAAGATAGCTTTAGTGAGGACTAGGATTCAGAATAATTTGAATACTCATTTTAGTATCAAAAGAAGATTCATATAGAATGTAATGAAAATGTATTCCACCAAAGAAAGCTTCACAAAAGTGGTCATCAGGAAAACGGAAGAAGAGTGATACAAGTCCAAAGGCATCCTCAAGGACGCAAAGGACTGAGAAGGAGCAGTCAAAATCTGTAACAGTAGAGAAACCAGGTTTCATCCTCATCATTCATCAGTTATGATTTATTTATCTCCTTATGTTTTCTGAAACCATGTTTGTGTTATCTTAGTAAAAGGAAAAGGAAAAGAGACAGACAAAACCAAGAAGCGTCCTAGTGATGAAGAGTTGAGAAATGCAATCGCTGGTATCTTGAAAGTGGTGGACTTAAAGACGGTGAGGATTTGAGCCACAAAACTTTCTTGTGTTATGGAATTATACTCTTATAGGATTGATGTGTAATTGACATAGTTTTGATATTTTCTGACAGACCCCGGCCACTGACATCCTCAAGCGACTTGGTATGAGCTATGATCAGATTGTGTTTTTTCTTCACAGATGATTTCTTCTCTGTAACGTTGCATTGTTTCATCCTTTGTATACAGTTGGGAAGTTTGAAATCGATCTCACCTCAAGAAAGTCGTCTATAAAGGTGATGATCGCAAATGAGATCAGCAAGTTAGGAAGAGGAGACCGAAGATGAGGAAGAAGAAGAGGACGAGAAGCTCCTTAGGATTCAGTCATGCCCACTTTAGACGCTCTTTTGATTATTTTTTGGTTTTTCTTTGTCGTAAGAAGATAGCTAAAACTTAGATTGCTTTTGGGCAGAACCAAATGGGGCTTAGTAATAAACCGGTTCAGGTCATATTTTTGAGATATAGATGAAAACCAAGCTAAACTGTATTTGGAAACGTAAAAGATTTGTCATATTCTCACACTTTTTTGATTATTATCAACTCTGTAACACAATCATGGGTTATTACTGATATACATAAACTTATATTACAAATCTGTGTATCGCTGGTTCAGTAAGTTACAACATTTGCTTGATACACTCCTGTAGCTAGAATACACATGATGCAAAATGATGAACAAGAACTATATGACACCAACGATAGACATAAACAATTGCAATCATCATGAAAACAGAGTAATATGGTACATAAAATTTGTACCGTAAAGAGTGTCAGCGACGGCGATGAGAGAGTTTACGATTAGACCTCTTTCCAGCATTTGATTTCGATGTGGAAGAAGATGAAGCAGTGAGGGACGAATTTCCAAATTCATCCTTGTCCTCACTAAAGGCCTTCCTAAAATCATCTTGTATTTCCATGTACCTTTGCCTCTTTTGTAGTCGGTTCTCAGGAGTGTCTTCTTCTCCGAAAGCCAATTGAGCCAAATGATCCGAGTCCAAAATCCGGTCAAGCACTGCCGAACAGCGTGGGAAGAAGCGTTTCCCGAGTTCCACTGATGATACAATAATATAAAGAAAACAAAACCATGTTTAAAGATCCATCATATAGTTATGTTCTTTGTTGATTAAGGAGTAGATGAAGTAATCCATACCGGTTCTAGAAAGCGCTTTTAGTCTACTTTTATGCTCTTCTAGGATTTTGAAAGGTGCTGCTATCTTTACATCCAGTGATGTTCTCTTTGCACCAGTGTGACCTCCAGGTTCGAGGCTAGACCCTATGAACTCACATGTTCCCTTCATTTGTGCGATCTCCATTGCAGCTTGTGCTTCCGTTGGAAAGAGACGTTGAGCAAATGCAACTAAACAATGAACACAAAATATACTTTTGTCTTTAGTTCATAGATTCAAACATATTGTGACAAGTAAAAAAAACAAAATCAAGAAATAAGAGTTGAGAGATTACCTCTATTTTCAAGATCAAGCAGCCTATCCTTAAGTAGTAGTTCATCGGCATCCACTTCAAGAGAAGGAGGAACATCTCTAGGAGTTGGATCTCGTTTGTCAGCATGCTCTAGCATCTCTACGCATACTCGGCCTTTGTTAGAATGCTTGTATTGCTCGGGAACATTATTATACTCAACCGCCTTAGTGACTTGTTTTGCGATCAAGAGCGCGGTTCTACCTTCCAAAGATATTTCTGATGCATTTGCTCCTTTCTCCAACAAAGATACTATCAACTGTGGCTCTTTCCTCATCGCAGCAACATGAAGCACCGTGTATCCTCTCGGATTTCTAAGGTTAACATCAGCAAGTTCCAAGTCTAGTAGATCCGTTGCAGTCTTCACATCGCAATACGCAACAGCAAAATGAAGAGCATACGCATCATCAAGATTGGTATGACCTTCAGTCAATAGCAACTTGACTAGCTGAACATCATCTGAGTCAAGTGCCTTATGTATATTCGACACATGTTTCTCTACTTCAGTTGCTTCCAAACCAAACTCTTTACGAATGTCAACAATTTGGTTGAAAATGTGTTTCGGTAAGGACTTGTCAAGACTAACAATATCTACATCAGACCTAACGATAATATCTCTGCATTTATCAATTAGCTTCGTACATGCTTCACCACAGATACTAGCAAGCTTCAGTATCACCAAATTGTCCTCTATAACAACTTTGTCTACAACTTTCAGTAAATGCCTCTGCATATATAAAAAATAAAAAAAAAATCAACAAACTAACATTTATATAACTTTTAAGATTGTATAAAAAGTGTTGTTACCTGATACAGAGTAACTAATTCTGGGATCTTGAAGACGAAAGCCAAATAAAGAACCTCTAACATGAAATCCACCGCCGGACGGCAAGCCTTGTGGCAGCAGTTCTCATCAGCGCATTCAGAAACTCCCTTCGGCGGTGGCCTCACTCTGCTACTGTAAACGTAAGCCAAAACCGTCACTACCGAATCGTAACCGACTTCGTAATCCTTGGCAAGCTCCGTCAGCTCTAGCTTCACGACGACGGCGTTGGTGGTGTTGGCGGTGGCTAAAGCGTCTTTGAAGAAGGGGCTTCTCGCGGAGAGAACGCACCGGTGAAAAGATACTTCACGGCCGTCGGAGAGAACAAGTTTAGCGTCACTGTAGAAAGATTCAGGAGAGTCGAAAACAGATTCGAGGCTGTTGGAGAGACGTTGCAGAGCCGATACATCAGCTTTGTTGAGAAGTTCGGCGGGAGGAGAATAAGCTATAGATGATTCCGTTGCGGCGGCGAAGAAACTAGTGCTGCTTGTATTGCTGATTTCATATGAATCGGCGAATCCATCAATAGTGTCCATCGATGAATTGAGAATTTTCACAAATTCAAGATCTCTCTTTCTCTCAAATCAAAGAACCGATTTGGTTAAGATTCAAAGAGAGCCATTGAAGATCAGAGTAGGGTTGAGAGGGTAAGGACAAAGGCCAAAGTCAAGTCAACGAGAGTGGTGGTGAGAGGATGAAGAAGAAGCATCGACGGTTTTTCAGTTTTCACCAGAAGAGGTAAGTTTCTAAGAAAGGCCTTGGAAATTGTCACTGATTTTTTGCTACATTTAAAGTAATTATATTCATTTTATCAACTGAAAACAAAAAACTAACCGGTTCGGTTTGTATATCGTAGCTTTGTACCGGAGACATTTTTCTGTTATGTGAAAATAATTCAAATTTAGTCCGGTTGGTGAGCTCCTCTCAAATAAACACTGGATTTGGAATTTTGGAGATGAGAAAATCACTCTGCAAATTTTGTTTTTTTTTTTGTTTTTTTTATAAAGGGTTTCTTTTAAAATGTTTATGAGAAAGTAAGGCCTTGAATGTCAGTAGATTTTAGAGTGGTTTTTGGCTTTGGATTGTCCCATAATCTATTTTGTATCTATTCGTGATTTTTTAAAAAATGGATTCCTAAAATGTAGGGAATCTGGATTTTGATGGTTTTTGACATTTACAAAGAAAATCCAAAATCCTCATTTTAGTAGTTTTTAAGAGATTTTGTTGGGTTATTTTTTTTACGTTGTTTTTTCTTTTCTAAAATTATTACATTTATCGTCGTTTTTTTATACATCGTAGCTTGAAATTCCTTAAACATTGCCGGTTATTGAACGTAGTGTTTTAATGTATTTGAATATATTTTCTATTTTAAGTAAAATCCAGTTTTATTTAATCATGTAATTTCTGAAATACATTAAAATACACTGTTATTGGATTAAACATTTGTTTATATATTTTAAAATATATTAAAAATAAGTGTTATTCAATATTGATTTGGTTTAGTTGTATATGGATTAGAATAGATTTTAATGTATTTTTTTATTAAAACATAAGTAAACAAAATACCAGCATTTCACCAGATATTTTTCAAATCAAAATACGTTAAAAGCATTCTAAAACCTAATTGAATAACACCTCCTAAGATTCTGTGTTAACTAGCAAAATAATTAAACGCTCTTACCCATAATAAAACCAATATGTGTAGGGATAAATTACATAAAAAATGAAAGTCAAATAACAATTATATCTTTAATATTGTTTCTTACATATTCTTCTTCCAAAATAGTCATTTTGTCTCTTTGGAAAACCATCATTCCTCACTGTTTTTTTTTTCTTTTTTGCTGTTTACTCTTCTTTTTTTAGTTAAAACATTCAAAATTCTAGTTGTAAGGTCAATGATTCAGATTCATATGCCTAAAATAATTCAAATATAGAGTACTCAGCCTTAATGTTATATTCTTAATTTGATCAGAATCAGCTTTAATGGATAAATGTTGAATACAACTTTTCACTGCATAATTATTATTTTTCCGTTTTTAAAAGTTTAATCAAACTTTGACCGAAATAAAATTAATTACATTATTATTATTTAATAAAAAAAAACAAATTACGACGAAACTCGCGGGAACACTTCATAAATGGCTCCCAGAGAGTGCGGACAAACCTGACGCAAACGTAACACTTTGAACCCAAAAAAAAAAAAAAACATAATTCTGCAAAAAAAATTCTGCTTTCTCTGCAAAACCGTTACAGAGAGACAGCGAAAACCTTTGAGGAAAAAAATTTCTAGGGATTTAGAAGCAAATCCAAAAGAGAGGAGACGAATTAAATTTTCTCTCTTTTGAAGCTTCTTCTGATTCGAAGTTATACAGGTAAATTTGATGTTTTTAATATATAAAAATCGATTTTTTTTTAGCGATCGATTTGTTGTTTGAACCCTAATATTAAGATTTGATTTATTTGCTGGTCAGGTTGAAGATTGTTGATGTTTTGGTTTGATTCAATTACTCAACGTTATGAATATTTCATAAATTCCAAGATAATTCATCTATCCTTGAAGAAGAAAAAAAAAGGATCTTCATTTCAGGTCTTTTTTGTTTTCCTAATATTGTATTGGAATCATGAATCGTATCTATAAAATGATTTAACGTAATTGGAAATGTAATCAAAATTTGTTTTTGTTTTTTGTTTTTTTACCAGCCTTGACAAAATCAAACTTACTCGAGAAATTTGACTTAAGTTTTTTTAACAAAGCCTGTGTGATGGAACAATTCAGGCAAATCGGAGAGGTTCTTGGAAGCTTAAACGCTTTAATGGTATTACAAGATGATATCTTAATCAACCAAAGACAATGTTGTTTATTGTTAGATATTTTCAGTTTGGCTTTTAACACCGTAGCTGAAGAGATCAGACATAACTTGAAGCTTGAAGAGAAGCATACTAAATGGAGAGCTCTTGAACAACCTTTAAGAGAGCTTTATAGAGTTTTTAAAGAAGGTGAAATGTATGTTCGTAATTGTATGTCTAATAAAGATTGGTGGGGCAAAGTTATTAACTTTCATCAGAACAAAGATTGTGTTGAGTTTCATATACACAACTTGCTTTGTTACTTTCCTGCTGTGATCGAAGCCATTGAGACCGCTGGAGAGATTTCGGGTCTTGACCCTTCTGAGATGGAGAGGAGGAGAGTTGTGTTTTCAAGAAAGTATGATAGAGAGTGGAATGATCCTAAGCTGTTTCAATGGAGGTTTGGGAAACAGTATTTGATTCCGAGGGATCTTTGTAGCCGGTTTGAGCATTCATGGAGAGAAGATAGGTGGAATCTAGTTGAGGCATTGCAACAGAAGAGGAAGTCGAAGAGCGATGAGATTGGGAAGACTGAGAAGCGTTTAGCTGATTTTCTGTTGAAGAAACTAACCGGATTGGAACAGTTTAATGGTAAGCTTTTCCCGAGTTCGATACTTCTTGGTTCTAAGGATTACCAAGTGAGGCGGAGATTAGGTGGTGGTGGTCAGTACAAGGAGATTCAATGGTTAGGGGATAGTTTTGTGTTGAGACATTTTTTCGGGGATCTTGAGCCGATAAATGCAGAGATTTCTTCTCTTTTATCGCTTTGTCATTCGAATATACTTCAGTACTTATGCGGTTTCTATGATGAAGAAAGGAAAGAATGTTCTCTTGTTATGGAGTTAATGCACAAAGATTTGAAAAGCTACATGAAGGAGAATTGTGGACCTAGAAGAAGATATCTCTTCTCTGTTCCCGTTGTGATCGATATAATGCTTCAGATCGCGAGAGGGATGGAGTATCTTCATTCAAATGAGATTTTCCATGGAGATTTGAATCCCATGAATATTCTTTTGAAAGAAAGAAGTCATACCGAAGGTTACTTCCACGCGAAAATCTCAGGTTTCGGTTTGATCTCAGTCAAAACTCAGTCTTTTACTCGGGCTTCCTCGAGACCAAGCACTCCTGATCCTGTGATTTGGTATGCACCTGAGGTTCTAGCAGAGATGGAACAAGATCTCAAAGGTACAACTACGAGATCAAAGTTTACACATAAAGCTGATGTTTATAGCTTTGCTATGGTGTGTTTTGAGCTTATAACCGGTAAAGTTCCATTTGAAGATAGTCATCTTCAAGGCGATAAAATGGCTAGGAACATTCGAACGGGAGAGAGACCGCTCTTCCCATTCCCTTCCCCGAAATACCTCGTTAGTCTAATTAAACGGTGCTGGCATTCAGAACCGAGTCAGCGGCCAACATTCTCATCGATTTGCAGGATCCTCCGCTACATCAAGAAGTTCCTAGTTGTGAATCCGGATCACGGTCACATACAAATCCAAACTCCACTTGTTGATTGTTGGGACTTAGAAGCAAGATTCTTGAGAAAGTTCTCAATGGAGTCAGGTTCTCACGAGGAATCCGTGACACAAATACCATTCCAGCTTTACTCATACAGGACTGCAGAGAAAGAGAAGATGAGTCCAAACTATAACAAAGAAGAGAACTCAGAAACAGGTGAATCTGTTTCGGAAAGCGTTTCAGTAGTTGAAGATCCACCAACAATGCCAATGTATACAAAGTCATTGTGCTTAGATGCAATATCTGAATACTCAGATACAAGATCTGTTTACTCAGAAGCTCCAATCAAAAAGAACTCAGCTTTAAAGAAAAGCAATGACACAGTCAAACTCAGAAGAAACTCAATCTCAGGTCAGATAAATTTTATTAAGTTCTAAAGCTCTGAGTATGGATCAAACCAAAAAGATTAATCCTTTCAATATTTGCAGGTTTACGATCTTCAGGATCATCACCTATAAAACCAAGATCAGCAACGAAAGTGTCATCGCCACTAAGCCCATTTGGAAGAAACAGCAGCAAAGCAAAGAAGGATACACTATTGCCTTTGAGTCCTATGAGTCCTTTGAACCATGGAAGACGTAGACAACTCTCTGGTCCTGCTTCAGACTCTGAGCTTACGTAGCTTTTGAAACTTACTTCTTGCTTTTGCAAGAATCTTTTTTTGTGTAATCCTTTAAATACCGTTTTTTTTTTTTTGTATGTGTAAAATCTTACTTTTTTTTAGATACTTCTCTGTAGCTTCTGCAAGTTTACATTTTTTTCTAAAATTCAAGAGCTTTGTTTACCGTCTTCGCTTATAAGTCTTATTCCGATTTTGGAGTTTCTGTGTTTCTCTATTAAAGATCGGAGCTTTGCTATAGCACCGGAAATGTCATCGCAGACGCAATTACGTTTGGTTATCTATGAGTTCTCGAGGAAATTTCAAACGAAATTGAGTACCCAGATACTGCATTGCTTTGTTACCAAGTCTCGTCTTGCGCGTGACCCGTATTTCGCGACGCAACTTGTCAGACTCTATGCGTTAAACGATGATCTTGTGTCTGCACGCAAACTGTTCGACGTATTTCCTGAGAGAAGCGTTTTCCTCTGGAACTCTGTTATTCGAGCTTATGCTAAAGCTAATCAACTTAGTACCGTTTTGTCACTTTTCTCTCGGATGCTGAGTTCTGATACCAAACCAGATAACTTCACCTATGCGTGCTTAGCTCGTGGGTTCTCAGATAGTTTCACGACTACAGAGGGACTGAGGTGTGTTCATGGAGTTGCAATTGTATCTGGTCTTGGATTTGATCAAATTTGTGGCAGTGCAATTGTTAAAGCTTATTCAAAAGCTGGTTTTATTGTTGAAGCAAGTAAGTTGTTTCTTTCAATACCAGAGCCAGATGTTGCTCTGTATGATGTTATGATTTCTGGATATGGATGCTGTGGATTTTGGGATAAAGGAATCAATTTGTTTAACTTAATGCGACATCGAGGACATCAACCTGATTGTTATACAATGGTAAACTTGATGACTGGTTTGATTGATCCTAGTTTGTTACCTATTGCTTGCTCTGTTCATGGTTTTTGTTTGAAAATCAATTTAGATTCTCATTCTTATGTTGGTTGTGCTTTAGTGAGCATGTACTCGAGATGCAGGTGCATAGCTTCTGCTGGTAGAGTGTTTAGTAGCATCTCTGAGCCTGATTTAGTTGCGTGTTCTTCTTTGATAACTAGTTATTCGAAATGCGGTAATCACAAGGAGGCTTTGTATCTGTTTAATGAGCTGAGAATGAGTGGTAAGATGGCAGATTTTGTTCTTGTTACGATTGTATTAGGGTCTTGTGCTGAGTTATCGGATCCAGTCTTCGGAAAACAAGTGCACGGTTATGCTATTCGACTAGGACTAGAACCTGATATAAAGGTGTCCTCTGCTCTTATAGACATGTACTCAAAATGTGGGTTTTTGGATTCTGCTATGAATCTTTTCGCAGGGATTCGAGAGAAAAACATTGTTTCTTTCAACACCGTTATTTTGGGTCTTGGCCTGCACGGTTTTGCTTCTTCTGCGTTTGAAAAGTTCAACGAGATGCTTGAGATGGGATTGAAACCAGACCAGATCACTTTCTCTGCGCTTCTTTGTACTTGTTGCCATTCGGGTCTTTTAAACAAAGGTCAAGAGATCTTCAAGAGAATGAAGAGTGAGTTTGGTGTTGAGCCGCAAACAGAGCATTATGTTTACATAGTAAAGCTAATGGGAATGGCTGGAAAACTAGAAGAAGCATTTAAGTTTGTAATGTCATTACAAAAACCAATTGATTCAGGAATTTTGGGAGCATTATTGTCATGTTGTGAAGTTCATGAGAACACTCATATGGCTGAAGTTGTAGCAGAGAAGATATTCGAAAGTGAAGAAGAGAGAAGAAGTGTTTATAAAGTTATGCTCTCTAATGCATATGCAAGATATGGAAGATGGGATGAAGTAGAAAGGCTTAGAGATGGAATAACAGAAAGTTTTGGAGGGAAATTGCGAGGAGTTAGTTGGATTTAACTGCCAAGAACATATTATTTTGACATAATTTGTAAATATATTCCGGTCTGATCGGATCTGTAATCTTAAAACATAAGTTGTGGTTAAGGGAGACAAAAAAAAAAAAAACCATTAAAGTTATTTTATTTTTTTTGCTTCTTATCACAACTTCTAAATATTGCTCTTTCTTTTTGCTTAAATTCTCTCTTTTTCTAATTTAAAAAAAATCAAAAATTAGATTTAAAATCCGTTGTTTGGTTTCAGCATTTCCAGGACGGCGGAGAAACGACTTTTTGATTTTCACGAACACCTGGTAATAATTTTCTTGAAAATGCGGTAAATTTTTAAGAAAAAAATTGTAAATCGTGGAATCCATTTTTCCATTTTTTTTCTAATCGAGATCGATGTATTCAGGAAATTAATTTTGCAGGAAAAGTTGGTTTCTTTATTTTGATTTGATCCCCAGATTTATCGTTAAAACCAATATATTCTCTAATTCCAATTTTTGTTGTGAAGCTTTCTTGAGGAAAAAGTTATTCAAAAAAAGTGGTACATTCCAATTTTACAAGACAAAACTTGATACAAACGTTATTGATTTGTCATTTATACGTTTGAATAAGATGCTAAACATTTGTGATGTTCGGTATTTTGTATATTTGCTTTTGCAGGAAGTTTTATTGATCTTTCTTGTTCGGTAAGGTTCAAATGCAGAGGCAAGAAGAACAAGCATCGTAAAAAAAAAAAAAAAAAAAAAAAATGGAGCGAGCAAAAACAGGTAAGATTTGTTTGAATTTGACTCTGAATGGAGATTATTGTTTTCGTCTTTGAAAATTGTTTATGTAAGGTTTTGTTAGTTCTCTTGTTATGATTGCAGAAGTGGAGAAGAAAGTTTCAAGACTTTTAAAGTTCATCCAAGCCAAAAACAGGATTCCAAAGGATTCAAAGAGAGATCTTTTAGTGATTGTCAACGATCTTCAAGTGCAATGTCAGTCTCTATGTTCTGTATTTGATGAGTTTCAACAAGACTTAGATCCAAATAGCGAAAGAAAAGGCAAATCGCGTATTGCTTCAGAGGAAATAGAGAATGTTATTGAGCAAGGAAGTGAAATTTCTGAGCTTCAAAGCAAGTTTGAAGCATTGAGGAATGGAGCTGAAGAGAAAGAACGAGAATTGACATTGCGTGTGAAGGAGCTAGAAGGAGAGCTAGGTGAAGCGAAAGCTGAGTGCGATCGAAAGAGAGATTTAGAAGAAGAGATTGCGATGAAAGCTAGTGAAAGCAAGCAATTAGGAGAGAAGAACAAAGGGCTTAGGTCTCAAATCTCTGGTTTGGAATTGGTTTTGAAAGAGAAAGGAGATGAGATATCAACACTTGTGAACAAGTTTGGGAACAGTGAGTTAGGTTTAACATCGAGGATCGAAGAATTGAAGTGCCAGTTGAAAAATTTGGAACAAGAAATCGGTTTCCTTCGCGCAAGAAATGCGGAATTGGCTAGAAACCATGAAGTTAAAAGAGTCGATGAGAAAGATCGCGTTACGGGGTTGATGGATCAGGTAATTGGTATGAAACATGAGCTTGAATCATTGCGGAAGCTGAAAGATGAATCTGAAACAAAGTTGGAGAAGAAAGACGAAGAAGTTACAGAGACAAAGATGCAGTTAAAGAGTGTGAAAGAAGAAACAGAGGAAGAGAGGAATAGATTGAATGAAGAGATTAACCAACTTAGAGGAGAAAATCAGAAGCTGCTTACAAGAATCTCAGAGCTTGATTCATTACATATGGAGATGAAGATGACGAAGAACGCTGATGAAATGGAAGATGCGAGCAAGAAACTTGACATTCAAGTTTCTGATCAGAAGAAATTGGTAAAGGAAAAAGATGATATTATTGGCAGGTAACACAACAGAACATTTTTGATTTTCAAAGATGATAATATTATTAGGTCTTTATGTTACTTGTATCGCAGGCTATCGACGAAAATCAAGGATCAACAGAGACTTCTCAAAGAACAAAAAGACACCATTGACAAGTTTTCTGAAGATCTTAAGCAATCAAAACGTTGGTCATTAGGTTCGAGCCGAGATTCGAAACTGAATCCAAATGCATTAGAGAGGAAAATGGAAGAACTAGCTGAAGATTTCAGGATGAAGATTGAAGATCATATAAGGATACTATACAGAAGGATCCATGTAGCTGAACAAATACACTTGGAGAGCAAGAACGACTATATCAAAACACGAGACATGGTTCAAGAAAACAAAGAAAATAGAGAAAGTTTAATCTTTTTCGAAACCCATTTCAGGAAAATCAAAGAAGTTTCGGAAAAAGGGTACTCGAGATCCATGGAAAAGCTAGAAGAGGCAAAGGAAGATACAAACCGAGTTGCAAGATTAGCGAAAGATATTGATTCAGCGAAGCTTTGGGTGCGTGAGAAGAAGAGTGAGTTAGAGAGTCTAACCGCGAAGCTAGAATGCGTAGAAGCTCAAGAAACTTTGCTGAAGGAGAAGTTATCTAAGCTTGAGAAGAAGCTTGCGGATGAAGGAACAGAGAAACTGAAACTATCAAAGGTTTTGAGTAAATTTGAAACGAGAATCAAAGAGCTTGAGAAAAAGTTAAAGGGAAGAGAAGTTGAATTGTTGAGTTTAGGAGAAGAGAAGAGAGAAGCCATAAGACAGCTTTGTATTCGTATGGATTATCAACGAGATCGATATGATGAAATCAAGAAATCAATCTTAAAGGTTGATCATAAGTACTAATATTAAAATTAAACTCTTTAATTTGGATTCACTTTGTTTTTTTCTTTTTTCACAAAAAATGTTTTTATTGTTATATTCATGTGCATTAGAATCATTAAACCAAACCATCTTGCAAAATACTCAATATGTGTTATTGTAAGATCGTGGATTAATGAAGTTGTTGTAAAATATTTATGTGGATAATTGTTTTTATTATAACATGTAAAACTTATTAATTTCCCCAAAAAAAAAAAAAAAAAAGTAAAACTTATTACAATGGTTGTAATAAAAGTCAATGTATCTAAAGACTTTGACCGGTTTGACGCGAATTTTGAAGAATGCCAGCTGTGAAGCGGAATAGAATCAGTGGCAGAAACGGTAATAAACATAAAGCAGAGGGGCTTTTTCTCGTCTCTTTCTTTTCGTCGGTTTTAATTGAATTTATTATTTCATGGTCTTATCATTTATTGCATACACAAAACTATTCTAAATCTCTCTTCTAATTTATTCTCGCTTCCGTTTCAGTTACCGACTCACCGGAGCTTCTATTTCCAGGTAAAATCTCCGATCACAAGAGAATTAGAGATGATTGAGCTAGTTTTGATCTTAGGATTCCAAGTACTTAGCTCATGCTAATTTCTTTGATCGGTATAGCTTACAACTTAGTTTATATCGAAGTCTCGGTTGGATTTAACTTTTTTCTGTTTTCAGTTTCGTGTAATCTTTATTGATGTAGATTTTTATATAAATTTTATCATAGACTAAATCTTAGTCTTGATTTTTTTGTTTAAATAGAGTTGCTTGATTAACAAATAAGAGTTCTTAAATTTCATGAAGTTTTCTCTCTGTTTTTGTTTTTGGATCAAAATGTTGTTCAGTATTGTTTTACTTAATTACCATTTGACAGATTGATTAAAATCTAATACATCTACTTTGAATCTTTGTTAGGCTTGCTTATAAGCTTTTTTATCCTACACAGTCAAAGCCATTAAATCTTTCATTACCCAAAGGTAAGGTAAACTTAAAACTACTCCTTGCATTTACCATCTTACTAATTTTTACCTTTTTTTTGGGTGTAAAGAAGATTTGGAAGTGTATTATTGTTGTTTTTTTTTTTTGTATCAAGTCTGCATAATAGAGACAGACATAAAAGAGAAACAACTCATATGATGATAGCTGTCTTTTTTATCATTCTCTGTACTTTCTGGTTCCCATTCTCCTAAAGTTGCTCTGGTGGCTCCACTGCATTCTCCAGCCATTACTTCTACATTTCTTAATATAGGAGCTAATCATTTTTTTAATTTAAATGAATTATTGCGATAATCTTCCATAGAGATTGGCAATTTTGGATTATTTTCCCTTCAAATTAGACCAACATTTATTAGCAATTTTGGATATTTAAGTTTGCAATCTGTAAAAATTTTATCACACTTTGATGTGATAGTATCTACTTTGGATTTTCAAGGGTATGTTTCTTTTTTAGTTTCTTACCTCAAACATGAATTTTTCATTTTTTTTATTACCAGAGGATGTATCCATCTGTCTTTTAAAATTTAAATATTGTAGTTTCTAGTATGTATTTGTTTGGTCATGTCAGGCTCAAGTTGAATCATCTACTTCTTTATTTCATATATCTGTTACCATCCAACTGAAAGTCAGCACCAAACTAATATATGAGTTTACTAATTTTAGTTTTATATCTTACTTTACATGAAAATGATGGCATCTTTCCCTTTTTCAATTAAATATTACTAATTGTTTTTGAACAAGTTTGAGATTTCTTCTCACATGTCTTTGTCTGTGCAAAGTAAAGATCGTGCTTGATGGAGTTCTAGAGATGTCCCTGAGATGACTTTTTAGTTCCAACTTTTCAAGTAAGAGACCAAAGAAGAAATGAGAAAGCATAGTATTAGAGACTCCTTGAAATCTTTCTTTGAGCCTCATCTTCATCCTGACAATAATGAATTGCTCAAAGGAACCAAAACTGGTAAGTTTTTTACTTTACTCTATGTTTTCATGTAAAATCTATACATCTTTTGTTTTTTTTTAATGAAGAGAATACTTTTATCAACAATGCAGAAATAGATGAAAAAGTGAAGAAAATCTTGGGAATTGTTGAGGGTGGAGATATTGAGGAAGATGAATCCAAAAGAGTAGAGGTTGCGGAGTTAGTCAAGGAGTTCTACAGCGAGTACGAGTCCTTGTATCGCCAATACGATGATCTAACTGGTGAGATCAGGAAAAAGGTTCATGGGAAAGGAGAGGACGAGAGCTCTTCTTCTTCGAGCTCAGACTCGGATTCAGATCAAAAGAGCAAGAGAAACGGACTGGCTGAGAATGATATAGAGTTGGTAAAGAAACAGATGGAAGCTGCAAATCTTGAAATTGCTGATCTGAAAAGGAAGTTAGCAATAACTGATGAAGAAAAAGAAGCTGTGGACTTAGAGCTCCAAGAGATTTTGAACAAGTTAAAAGAATCAGAAGAGATCTGTGGGAATTTGAGACTTGAAGCTGAGAAGTTAGCAAGTGAGAACAAAGAACTAAATGAGAAACTGGAAGTTGCGGGCGATCTGAATCAGAAGCTAGAAGATATGAAGAAAGAGAGAGATGGATTGGAAACAGATCTTGAGAAGAAGACTGAAGAAGCTTCTGAGTATGTGAATCAGATTACTGACCTAAAAGATGAGATGGCTAATAAGGAGAAAGATCAGGAGACTATACTGGAGGAAAATAACCGTCTACAGGGGCAAAAGAACGAAACCGAAGCAGAACTCGAGAGAGAGAAGCAAGAGAAACAAGTGTTACTGAATCAGATTAACGATGTGCAGAAAGCATTGTTAGAGCAAGAAGCTGGGTACAATACGCTGAGCCAAGAACACAAACAGATCAATGGTTTGTTCGAAGAACGAGAAGCGACAATCAAGAAGCTAACAGATGATTACAAACAAGCCCGAGAGATGTTGGAAGAGTACATGTCGAAGCTGGAGGAGACAGAGAGGAGAATGCAAGAGACGGGTAAAGATGTGACATCAAGGGAAACCGAGATTGTAGAACTCGAAGAGGCGATGGACAGTCTACGTAACCAAGTAGAGATGAAAGGAGAAGAGATAGAGAGTTTGATGGAGAAAATGAGTAACATTGAGGTTAAACTCCGTTTGTCTAACCAGAAACTGAGAGTAACCGAACAAGTGTTAGTGGAGAAAGAAGAAGAGTCGAAGAGAATAGAAGCTAAGCATTTAGAGGAACAAGCATTGCTCGAGGAGAAGATCGCATTCACCCACGAAACATATCGAGGTTTGATCAAAGAGATATCAGAGAGAGTAGATTCGACAATACTAAACCGGTTCCAATCCCTTTCTGAAAAACTTGAGGAGAAGCACGGACGCTATGAGGAAACGGTGGTTGAAGCGACAAAGATGTTTTCGAGGGCGAAAAAGTGTGTGATAGAGATGAAGAAGGAGAAAGAAGAGATGGAGAAGGATAAGGAAGAGATGGAGAAGAAGCTTGAAGGTAAAGTAAGAGAAGAGGAGAAAGAGAAGGAGAAGTTAAAAGAGACATTGTTGGAATTAGGAGAAGAGAAGAGAGAAGTGATAAGACAGTTATGTGTATGGATCGAACACCATAGAGAGCGTTGTGAGTATCTTGAAGATGTTTTGTCCAAAATGATCGTGGCAAGAGGACAAAGACGGTCACAAAGAGCTTAATTAAAGTGATTCATTCTCTTCTCAAACTGTTAAGTTAGAGCTTAGCTGTGTTTTATTACTCAATTATTTTTATTTGTGATTGGTGTTTGTTGTTTAATAATTTGTTTGTGGTTTCTAAGTCGAAATTTTTTTGTTGAGGGTGTTGATGATTGTTTTTGTAGTGGTAAGGATGAGTGTTGAGGTTTGTATAGACCCATTGATATTGATATTGGTATGATATAATGTTTTCTTAGCTGCTGCATTGGCCTACTCCAAATCTTGATTGAGTTTCACCATTGTTGTACAACAAAAAAACCTTGTTTTATCTCTGATGCATCCACATTAAGTAAGCTTGATGATGATTTGTGTGTACACAACTTCTTGACAAGATTACAAGTTTCTGAAACCGCTTCAACTCTTTTCCTACGGACATACTTCTTCTTAAAGAATTTGTCATCGTCACGACAAGCATAAGAAGGATCTCTGTTCAGTGATGCTGCTTCATCACCTCAACTCCCAAAGGCACCACCGCTTCCTTAGACACTTGTCCAGTATAAGCAAACGATGCTACCTTAGCCAGAACAACTAAATCGTCAAAAGACAATTGTTCGAGACCAAACTCGTTGTCTCTGTTCTTATAAGCTTGGTACAATTCAAGACTTCTGTTCAATTATTGTTGTTGAATTATTGTTGTACAATATATTCCCAATTGTTCTTCGATTTCAACTCAATCTTATTCTAAGAGCATCAATGGGCCAATTAAATCCACAAAGGGCCCAATAAATGTTGGCCCAATTTCTGCTAATTCCAAATTCGAATTCGAATTCTCTCTCAAACCACCGGAGATTCTCTGAGAAAAATGGTGAAATCAATGGCGACGCTAGATTCCGGCACCACTTGTTCCTCCTGGAATTACTCCGGCCACCGATTAGCCGCCGGATCCTTAGACGGAAGCCTCTCCGTTTACGACTCTTCTGCTTCTACTTTCACTTGCACTTCCAAAGTTAGGGTTAGTGAATCCAGTCTTGTAAAAATCGTCTGGTTACCTTCTGAATACGGCGATTCACTAGCCTGCATTTGCCAAGACGGGACCTTGTCGATTTGGGAGGAGCTTTCTCCAGGTTAAACTCTGTGCTCATAATCGTTGCTTTACAAATTTGAGTAATTTTAGTTGTTTCGTTAAGAATCCAATTTTCTTAATAGAGCTGTTTTTTTTATTGTTTGTTAGACACGCATGCTCTTGAATGGAAATGTTGTAAGAGTATCAAGAACAAGTCTAGCCAAGTTCTTGATGTTCAATTTGGAGTTTCCAAAAAGAGTCTAAAGATGGTGAGTGCCTCTGTTTTTTTATCTTAGATAGGTTTAGTTTCAATGTTTATGAATGATTCATTGATTATTTTGTAGGTTGTAGCATATTCTGATGGGTACCTTAGGGTTTTTGAGCTGTTGAATCCATTGGAATTAAAGAATTGGCAACTTCAGGTGCCTTATCTTTCTATTTGACCCTATTTGACATCTCCTTTTGTTGCTTCTTATCAATGTCTTGTACATTTTACTGTGCCTTATATCTCACCATTTTTGTGCAGGCCGAGTTTCAGAATGTTATTGATTCACTATCGAGTCTCGGTAAGCCTTCAAGCTTATCTGCGTCTGTTTCTTGGAATCCAATGAAGGGTGAAGAGCAAGAACCTAGCTTTGTTTTAGCCTTCAACTCTGATTCTCCACATCTCAACTCTTCCAAGGTATATTTGAATTTTAAGATCTTATTGAACTGGGGGAATCAACAAGTGTATTTGTGGTGTTGCCTAAAATCAAGATAGACTTGTTGTTGTAGATATGGGAGTTTGATGAAGCTCATAACAGATGGTTGGCAGTAGCAGAATTAGTCTTACCAGAAGACAAAGGTGATCCAGTTTATGCTTTGTCATGGGCTCCAAATATTGGCCGGTAATTCAAACAATCTTAGTCCTCTTTTAAGATGCTCTGTTTTGGGACACCAAAAGTAATCCTCTTTTGATATCTTTGAATACAGACCATACGAGGTTGTAGCTGTTGCAACTCATAAAGGCATAGGAATATGGCATGTTGGTCTAGCTCCTGATTTTGAAGGAAGGCTTCCGGTAAAGAAGGTCTCCTCGCTTTCTGGCCATCATGGCGAGGTATCAAATTCCAAAGCTCTTTACCTTTCATCTCTCTTGTGATTTTCGATCCTACTTTTGATTTCCTTTCATTCGCATAAATAAATTACTAAACTACATGTGTTTTGATGTTTCCTGGTCAGGTTTGGCAGATGGAATGGGACATGAGTGGCATGACTTTAGCTAGCACAGGAAGCGATGGAATGGTCAAATTGTGGCAGTCAAACTTAAACGGCGAGTGGCAGGAGCAGGCTACGCTTGAACCAGTTCCCTCTTAAGTCCCCGCTTCGCCATGTTCATGTCCATAAACATATTTGTTCCATTTTCTAGACATAAGTTGTGGTGTTGCTTAGTTTTGAATTTGAAGACTAGTTTATAAGTTTCTGACTCGCTCAAAATAGCACCAAGTTTTTACAGAAATTTTCCAAACATTATAGGCTAATTCTTTAGCTGCGCCAAGACCGAGCTTCTGACTGACAAAAATGTCCAATACTAAAACTATCTCTGATCCTGACTATCCACTTCCAATCATATAGCCAAACTTTTGGTGATTGAGCATTATCTGCTTATTTCAATGAAATCATCTTAGCGTAGAATCATCTGCTTATTTCAATGAAATCATCTTAGCTTAGCTTCACTAGTTCTTTTATGAATATGAATATAGAAAACATTAAAACAATAACAGTCGGTTACAGATGAGCCAGTGCTAAAGGAGCTCATTGTCTAGATTAGACGAATCAAACTACTTTCTAATATGTCTCAATCAAATCAAATCAAATCTGAATATATTTCAAGAACCAAATGACAGTGTTTTTGTTAATTTGGTTTGGTGTCAATTTGGTGAAAGATGAAGAAGAACAAAAGCATAGTAAATGTAGACCACTCACCGGATGACAGTGTCTAGTAGATGTATGATCTTAGTTTCTAAGTGTTTTTATTGCTGGATATATATTGTTACTCTCTGAATTTTCTGGATCTTGTTTTTAGATGCAACTCACAGAAAATTATAATATATAGATGGTGTTTTCATGCTTTATTGTGCACAATATTTGATCCAGTGATTCCGGATTTGGATCCGAGTTTTATCAATATGATAGATGCCTTGGGAATTGTTGACGACAAGGATGATGTGATTGACATGACTGCTCTATTCTTTACAGTATGTTTGGTTTCACATGTTTTCTTAATATCATCATCAATTTTGTAACGACGTTTTTACCACTTGTTTAACTCTTATATATCTTCTGAAGCGGCCAGTTGATCAAACTGTAACTAGTAAAAGCTTCTTGTCTCTACTCGACTTGTAGGGAAAAGAACCTTCCGTGTCTTCTTCTCAAGCTACCTTGGAGTTAACATGTAAGCTAAGTTGTAATTTTCTCCATACTCTTCTCTTTTTTATGGTAGCCTAACCCATTAAGTCTACTTTGGGGACTTCTCTTATCAAATCTTCTGCAGTCACAAGTTAGTCTTTGTGCACCTGCAACTGTGTGAAATTTTGGACTTTGATGAGTACGGGTGTGATAGAATGCTTATTGATGACATTGACGTGTATGATAGTACGCTTCATGATGACATTGTTGAATCCCAAAATTTTGAAAAGCTTATTCATCCTTCAGTTTTCATTCCTTGTTTTTCAAAATGTAAGTATGACATTCTTTTCGCCTAGAAATTCACTACGTGTTTCATTATACCATTTCAGGCTTATTGAAAGCAGGAACACATGATGGAGTTGTCGTGAGAACAGCTAAAGACATTATAGCTAGTAGGAAGAGTGATTAGATTCAGGTTTGACTTTGTTTCTGTTATTGGATAGTTTCGTACATACTCTTTATGTGGATATGGCTATCTATATGTTCTTGATGAGGCAATCTTGGTGTTCGGCAATATGTCGGAAGAAGAGTTTTGTGACCATATGGACAGTCTTCATGGAAATGAAAACATTAAAAGTAAATTTGTGCCAAAAAGGTACAAGGTATATGAGCCAATTTTGGATGTTTTTATATGAAAACAAATATAAATATATATATATATATATATATATATATAATAGTGCTATTTGTTTATTCGTAAATTTGCATTTTTGTTAGAGATTATTTCTAATTGTGTTCTTCAAAATAGTTGTTTCTCAAATTGCATTTATAAATTTTAAAAATATGTATATGGCATGATTGTTTCCTAATGTGTGATTGCGTATGAAAGTATCGAAGTATTGTCTTCAATTTTTTACTTTCAGTAGACTAATTTTCTAAAATTCGGAAAAAAACTCTTTATAAATGAATAATTATCGATAAATTAATATTTTCTATAAGTTCATTAATAAAATATTATGATCCCAACATTATTAATTTATAGAAGTTTTATTGTATCTAATCCTCCCTATATTCTTAATTAATCCAATTTTTAATTTTTCTTACATATTAAAAATTGGTTATAAATGCATCATCTTTTGTGATTAACAATTTGTTTTAAAACTCTAAACCAATAGTATGCAATAATTTTTCTTGAATACTATAATTCATTATCAATAACTAAAAAAAATGGAATAATACTTGGGTTCACTCCTAGGGGTGAACTCATTTATTCACCTCCTTCAAATTTAACCAATAAGAATGTGCCAAGTAATATTATATTAAAAGCTAAATAACAAATTAAAATTAAATTAAAAAAATTATATAAATTAAGAAAAAATCTTTAAATAAAATCTTTTAAGTAAGAAAATAAAATATTTTTTAAATCTTTTCTAACTCTTCTCTCCTACGTTGATGAAACCTTTGAGCAACCATTAAACAAATCTGCTTCAGAAAAACCACTAGATTCAAAAGCAAAAGACTTTATTAAAGATCAAACTCTTTTTCTAACTGAGAATCCACTGCTTGAAAAATAAGACTGTCTCATATATCCTATCTAACACTTGTGAACAGTGATTTATTTTTTTGGCGTTTAGGGTTCTTAACTCCTTTGCATCATCTTCTTTAATGCATTAATTGATCATAATGTAACCCAAACTACCGAGAAAATTGTAATGATTGGTATATAACTCTTGAAATAGAGTATAAATTGATGAGATTTTTAACGAAATGGGCATCTTTTAGTTTTTTATTAGAGCTCATGCCATTTTTCCATTCATGTTTAATTCATGCCATTTTTACACTTTGAATTGACCAATTTGTCCTTCCATCACTTACACGCTTTCACCATATTTTTCTCTCTTATTATTTTCATATTTTTTTTTTCTTTCGTTCCCTCTCTCCTCTCTCCTTCTTTCTATGTCTCTTTTATTTTCTCTCTTCTTTCTTCTTCTTCTTCCTTCGTTACTTCTTTCGCCATTTTCATTTCATTCCATCAATTTTGACTCAATGAATCATCTCTCTTATTTTTTATTTCCTTCGAAAATGACAAATGAAGATAAAAACGAAGGGAATCGATAATATAATAACAGATCTGACGAAAACAAAAATAAGAGCGATGGACAAGATAATGTCGAAAGTGGTGGACAAAATGACAAAGGAAGAAAAAACACTGAGAGAGATGGACAATATGGTGTTGGTAGTGGTGGACAGGAAGATGATAAATAAAAAACAGATAATGAGGGAGATGGACAAGACAATGATGGAAAAGACAAAGACAACAATAAGAGTGATGGACAAGACGGTGATGGACAAGATAGACATGGAGATGGCAAGATGGTGATAGACAATAAAAGAATAATGGTGTGATTGTTCTTTTTGGTCTACGTTAGTTGTTTTCGTCCATAAAATTTAAAATTTGAAATTTGACATGACGATAGCGAAGGAAAAATAGGTAGTGAGGGAGATGGACAATATGGTAATGGACAAGACAAAGTCGAAAATATGACTGATGGACAAGACGAAGACGAAGACGAAAATGAGACTGGTGGACAAGACGAAGATAGCTGTCAAAACCTTTGAATTTCCTTTCCTTCAAATGAAGGGTATTTTCGGTTTTTAACATCATCTCTACCACCAGAAAATGGCATGGATCGTAAGCCCAATTCGAAAATGGCATATTTCAAACCCAAAATAAAGTTTGTGGCATAAACCTGAAAATTCCCTAAATTGATTAACATATATATGATGTCATCGGGCTTGCATGAATATATATTTATTAAAACTCTCATTATTTATTTAGAAAGAAAATTCGAATTTGGTCCTAAGTTCCTAACTGATACTGATTATATATAATTTGAATTTAATCAGTAGAATGTACTTGAGATATTGAAGTTTGTTTCTTACTTTGGTTGTTTTAAATACCAGTCGAAACTTGTAGTCTATTACTTTGTATTATTACCTTACCCTCTTCATAATCTAGTTCAAGTTTAGTAGAATAATGCGTGTGCCAGTAGAATTAACCTTTAACACTTGATAAGAAGAGATCACCAAGTAACACACGAATTATACACTTTAAAAGAACTAGTTATATATAAAACACGATCAATATACGTTTTGTACATATCAAACATAATTACATACAGACACAAGAAGGACATATACTAATAGAGGAATCTTTGAATCACCTCTTCAAGAAATTCATTACTCTGAATTTCACTTTTGGGATTTGATATCTACTTGTTTATAAGATAGACGATAAGGATATATATACTACTTAATTTATTACAAATCCTTCCGGTGGCGAAAGAGGTTTCGACAGCAAGACTATGGATTCCCAGTTAGAAACGGAGTCTGATCCTCTATAATTGAAGATAAAGTATTTTGCTTTTGAGTCTAGTTGTTTTGTTGAAGCAGATTTGTCTAATGGTTGCTCAGAAGCTTCATCGACGTGTGAGAGAAGAGTTATAAAATATTTAGAAAATATTTTATATTCTTACTTAAAAGACTTTATTTAAATTTTTTTTCTAAATTTATATTATTTGTTTAATTTAATTTTAATTTATTATTTTGGTTTTAATATAATATCATTTGCCACATTGTTATTGGTTAAATTTGAAGGAGGTGAATAAATGGGTTCATCCTTGTTCAAAAAAAATGCATAGAAAACAAAATTTATATTGCAACAAATTTGTTACCTAAAAATTTGGATTAGTTAGGACGAGTATGAAAAAGGCACACATGTAATTTACCCAGATTAAAAACGGCACGATGTTTTCTTCTCTTATCTTCTTCTTCCTTTCTCTCCTTCTCTCATCCACAACCTATATTCCTTCTCTCTCACCGTGAGAGTAAGAGAGAAAAGATATGATTCTGATAAACTCAAACTCTCCGGCGATAATCTCAGCCGTTAGATTAGTGGGCTCATCATCTCCGTTCAACACTCGACAACTTTCTCATTCTTCTGTCTCAATCACAAGAAACAAAAGCTTCTTCTTGCACTTGACAGAGAAGAAAGGAAGAAGAGAAGATGAGAAAAGAGTATCAATCGTGTGTGACGCAGGCCTTATGTTTCCAGTGGACCCATGGGCTCCAACCATTGATTCACAGAGCATAGCTTCACAGCTCTTTGCTGTGTCTCTGTTTCCATACATTGGCTTTCTCTATTTCCTCACTAAATCCAAATCTGCTCCTAAACTCACACTTTTCGGTTTCTACTTCTTGCTTGCCTTCGTTGGAGCTACAAGTAAGTTTCCTCTGTTTCAGCGTTAGCGTTTTGGCCACAAACGCATGTTCTTCTAATAGCAAATATTAATTATTTCTTCTTTTTTCTTGGCTTTGGTGATTTGAGATACAGTTCCTGCTGGAATTTATGGTAAAATTCTTTAACATTATAAACTTTTAATTTTCTGTTGGATTTTAATGGTTCTTGAAATTTAATTATATGAATGTAATGTTATCAGCAAAGGTGCGTTATGGAACATCGTTGTCGAATGTTGATTGGTTACATGGAGGAGCTGAATCACTTCTGACTCTTACAAATTTGTTCATCGTGTTGGGTCTTAGACAAGCTCTGAGGAAGTCTGAAGATGATGATGATGATGATGATGATAAACTTTGTAATGATAATAAAGAAACTCCAACAACTCAAGAACAAGAGAAATCTTCAGTGTAGTGTAAAAATGGTAATTTGTAATTTTTTACTTCTTTTTTTTAATTTAGCTTGTAAATCATATAACTTACAGGGCATCTAATACCATTTTGGACGCTTGAGTTGAACGCTAGCTAGATGCGTTTGGTATAAATCCGATTGAGAATGGCACTGAGTAGTTATTACCGGAATCTTGTTCAAAGCTTGATGGAAGGAAAAGTTAAAGAATCCTCGATGAGTTTGCGTCCACATGATTAGGCATATATATACTACTATTGTAGATTCTTTAGCAAGAACTAGCATTTTTATTATGTTCTTTAATGTGCCAATATCATTAATCTATCATTAATTAAAAGATGTTGATCTATAGACTATAGTGTTGAGAGGTCGATAAAGGATATATATATATATATATATATATATATATGTTTTTGTATATGCATTATTAACGGCTGATACCATATCTTAAAAAATCATAAGACTTTATATGTGGAACTTTCATGTTAAAATTTAAAAAAAAAAAAAAAAAACTGCATCAAAATTGGACACCAATTTATTCCACAACATCAAAATTAAAACCTATGTTTACCAAAAGAACTTGGGTTTTGAACAGATCTTTGATCTAAGAGAACAAATACGAAAAAAAAAAAAAAACATCAGTTTCCTTAAGAGTAAAATACGCATTTTTAGTGGCCATACTATGGGTTTAAAGTTTGAACCATATATTTTACTTTCCAAGAGTGAAAACTGAATATCAAGACTTTAACTTCATTCTCCACCACATATCGAACTTACATATAGCATACCAAAAATATAATTTTCTAAGCGAATTTTTTCTTTTAAACATACTTATCCATACTTGACAGAAACATATATTTAGTCAAAACACAAAAGGTAAAGATCATAAATCTCATCCACGTGAAATGAATCTAATTCATAGTTTTGATGTTACAAAAGTTTGAGGAATCCAAACAATGTGCAAACGTACATACAAACATACATACATACAAGTTCATCTATAAATATGGAACCTTAACTCTCGAATTCACCAAGGCAATAAAATTTAGCTAAGAAAAAAGAAAAATACGTTTTGCAGGTGAAAGATGTCGTTTAAAAGAACAGAGAAGGAATCAAAACAAATGGGCCGATACATGTCACACGAGAAGTCAGACTCTGAATCGGACAACGACGGAACCACCATGATGACTGAAGGTAACCTTGATTGGCTTAACCGCAGCGACAGCAACTTGAGCGACTCGCATGAATTTAGCGAACGCCGTGCTAATACCACCGCCAAGGAAACTGGTCCTCTCAATCTCTACAGCCGCAAAAATTACCCTCGTTTCTAATGCATATAATTAAGAGGTTCGAATTCTAAAATCAAGATTTACGTTATGTTTGAAAATCATGAATATGTAATGTCATTGTACTAGTTACTTTTTATTTTATTTTATTTGAATTATGTTATTCAGATGTGCAGATGGGCTTGGCTACGTAAAAGGGAGAAATGAAGATATGCTCATTTGTTAAAGGCTTATAAAAATTATGTATTGTGTCTGTATGCATGTAATAAATAAAGAATCCATCCTTGGATGCCTCATGAAATATATCAGTGATATGATAATATCTCTGGTATCCTCATGTGGTTTATTTATATGCGGAATGATAAAGTTACATATTTCTAGCTACTTCTATTACTCTAAACAAGTAACTTAATTTCAAAAAAATCAAAATCTAGCATAATATTTTACACTATTATAGAAGCTGAGGAATTATATTGTATCAATGCTATCCGTTCCTAGATCGCATTAAGATCAATATGAATCAAAGAATCTGAATCTTGGACAACTATAATTGAGAATCAACTATAATTAAGAATCAATTCTGAAATAGACATCCAAATTAGGTAAAAAGAAAATGCCATTCGAATTTATTCTTTTTTTTTTGCTAACTTTAAACTAAAGAACAAGTTCAAGATAATGACAGACACTAACAAATGGAGAGTACTATTAGATTTCAGCAACTCTTATGAATATATCAGTAGTCCTATATATAGACATCTAAAGCTCATTCCAAAATCCACACACAATACAAATACAAACCATAAAGATCACATCTTCTTTACCACAATGCAGTACTATGAAACACGTGAGAAAGACTACTACGACGTGGCTCAAGGCCAACGCAATGGATATGGCCAGGGTCGACAGAACTACGAGGAATATGGCCAGAGTCAGAACCGTGAGGGATATGTCCAAAGCCAGACTCGCCCAGTATATGGGCATAGCCCGACTATGAACCAACGTAGCCATGGTGGGTTTCTTGATGGGCTCTTCAAGGGTCAAACTGGAAAAACGGGTCAGAGTGGCCTAGGCTCGTTTCTAGGACAAAAAAAGAGCCAAGAAGCTAACAAGGGTAATGGACATGGGAAGCTCTTAGGACAGCACCAGAAGAAAACTCATGAGACAAACAAAGGTCTTAATGGCCTTGGAATGTTCATAAAGAATGGAGAGAAGAAACAAAAGAGGCAAAGTGAGCACAAGAAGAAGAAGAACAAGGATGGGAATGGCAGTGGCAATGAAAGTGGAAGCAGCAGCGGTAGTGACAGCGACTGAATCTGATATATGCTCTTAAGAAAATGATCATGATGCTTCTAAGAGTAGACTATATAAAGAGTACTTAGATGTAATGCTTAAAATAAAAACCACTTAGGTGGTTGTGTGAGTCTCTGTGTATCCTATATAACCTCGCTACGTACTATGAATCTACTTTTATACTTTTGTTTCAAAAACCAACAAATTTACCAAAAACCAACTGAGAAAACTATAGTGGTAAATGATCAATGGCTATCAATTACCAAGCTAATTAATTTACTGTCGATTATAGAATAATTGATTCAATATTTATGATTGGAGGTAGTATTAAATAACTCACTCCGGCCGAATTTTTTTTTTTTTTAAATAGCTCATTCCATAGGATTTCACTATGGATACACCTGATAGAATAAAGGGATAAAATCATGAAATATTATCTAGCTAGTTCCTTTTTTATTATGTAGTAGTTCTTTTTTTATTATCTAGCTAAATTTTTTTTTCTTTCTTTCTTTTTTTTTGTTCAGAAACCTAGCTAGATAATTTCGTTGTTGCTATTGATAATGTTGGTAGCAACAATGAGCAATCGAATATTCAAAGTTTTAGTGTTAGAAAGAAAAGAAAAATGAATTATTATATAGTAATATATAGAGATAGAAATGTTGTGTCATTTCGTCTGCTGACAGATTTTTCTAAAATGTCAAGATTTGGTTTTATTTTATTAAGATTTAGGTCCGGCCTGATCATATGGACATGCATACCACCAAACAACAATTAACCACTAAATACAAAATATAATGATAAGTTTAACCATTAAACTTAATTCTGATTTTGATTTTAAAGCATAAACAAATAGTCTTCGAGTATCACATGGAAAGGATAGAATAAAAAGGGACCACTTTTAAAAGCATTGGACTTATGGTCGAGACTGTGACATGTGCTTCTCTTCTTACCTTCCCCACCAATCTTATTTATTATTCCTTCTTTACAAACATTATTATTATTGTTACTTTTATATTTTTAACTGTCACACCTGTGTTATATGCCTAATCTCTACAAGTCAATCCCATTTTTTATTTAATAAAAACTGTGTAACATATAAGTACAATCAGAAAGTCCTTTAATGATTAAAATAGAAATTCAAAAAAAAAAAAAGGAGCTTTCACAACCTCTTTCAAAAACAACGAGGCTTCAAATTTTAATTTAAAAACCCTAAATATATTTATTTAACAACTTTCCAACGATTTGTAACAAAATTAAGATCCGGTTTACTTAAAAACCCTGCGTTCACACCTAAACCCCTAATTTTTTCTCATCATATTTCCTAAAATTCCAAAGTTGCTGTTTCTTGCAAATTCTGATCAAAATTCACAGTTTTTGTGTAGTTTTTAATTGGCAAGAACTTCCCAAATAAGCTCTGGATCGAACGACGGCATCCTCGCTAGCAAAAATCCATCAGTGTCCACTCCCATCATCGTATCTTCCTCCACCGTCGCCGTCGTCGTCGCCGGAATATCATCAGAAACCGAAACTGATGCCGGAGAACTATTCTCACTGTTCCACAAACCCATCGGCGAAACGCAGTAACTATCCTCTGAATTAACCGTAACAGTCGCAGTCGTCGTCGGCGATGAAGAATAAGAAGAATCCGCCGACGCGTTTTTGCTCCCTTTCCCGCTTTTTTTAGCTCTTTCTCTTCTGACTCTTTGGCAAATCGTTTGGATCTTCCCGTCGACGGCGTTCTTGAGAGCTATTAGCTTAGAGGAATCTCCGAGTCCGAGTAGCTCACTCGGGTCTTTGAGATTCGGGAAATTGAGACGAGCGTATTCTCCACGGAGCTTATAAGCGGCGCGATCATAAGCATAAGCGGCGGCTTCCGCCGTGTCGTAAGTACCTAACCAAACCCTCATTCTGTTTTGCGGCAATCTTATCTCCGCAACCCATTTTCCCCAATGTCTCTGCCTCACTCCTCTGTAAAGTTTCTTCTTTTTCGCCGTCCTCCCAGCCGCTAAAGCAGCGGCGAAAGCTGCGGCTGGAGATCCGGCTGGAGCTTGGAGTATTAGCTCGGAAGTTTGATGATCGGACGATGAGGAAAACAGAGGAGAAGTTGAGATTGCTCTGTTTTGAATGTTGAATTTCTCGATGAGATCTCTTTGCCGGAGATAGACGGAGGAGCCGAGCTGTGGAGGCGGCGTAGGATTGCTGCGAGTGGTGGATTCTAAGGGAGTGAGAAGTGAGAAGATTGAGTCGAGTGTGTTTGGTCCTCCTGCTAATATGATCTGAGACAGAGAAGCTCTGATTTCTGAGATTTTAGGACTGAAATTGGAATTTAAAAAATCATTTATTTCTTCCATTTTTTCAAACTCTTAAAAAAAAACAAAGATTATTACAATCAGAAGTTTCTTTGAATATTAGAATGGTGAAAGCTTGAAACAGAGATGGTGGAGATTGAAGAAGAATATGATTGAGATATTGAGATATTTGGTTATGAGGAAAAAAAAAAAAGAAAGAAGAATTTATTTTGTTTTTTTTTCTTTTTAAGATCTGTTTTATGATTTTGGGTTTTAAAAGTTTAGAAACAGCTTGTACGTATTTATAGACTTTAGCCAGAGAGAAGGAAAACAAACCAGAAAGGTTGCTTTATAGATTTCACATGGAGCTCTTTGACTTTTTATTTTGTTGATTTCTGTTTTAAATTTTGCCAAATTATTTTTCATCATGATTTTTAGTCGAATATTTCCAGTTTGAGATTAACGTATACAATATTTCCAACCACAATTTTAGGTTTATTTATCGTTTCATGACAATTATATAAGCACTAAGTTCGTTTATAAATCACTAGATACATGAAATTAGAGTTTATGATTTTACTCTTTTTATCTAAGGGGAAAAACAGTATATTAGGGTCTGATCAATATATTTTTTATGTGTGTTTGCATAAAGTATATGCTAAATTAGTAACTATATGAAAATTATAATCGGGGATTTATTTGGTTATATCTATTACTCCATCTATATTATTATAAGTGTCGATTTAACTCTTAATCTTCGTAAAAATCATTTTTATTCTTGATGCAAATTTTTCAAATTGTTGCAATTTTATCTATGTTAATTTAGTTTATCAATCATAGAGATAAATGATGTAGTATACATAAAATATAATAGAACTTTTAATATATATTTTTAAACAACGCCTAAAATAAAACAAAAGAAGCTCTAACTTTTGAGTTTTAACCAAATATAATTCTTACCGTAATCTCAAATCTGAAAGACTATACACATAATATTAATGTAAAGAAATTCATGTTCACATATATATTACACAGTTGATTCAAATTTCAAATTTTCAAAATGTGTATGTTTTATATATAATCTTTAACCGTCTTTCAAACCAAAACAAAATTCTTAAATCATCATTTTATATGAATATTTAATTTTTACTAAATATGTAATTATTTATATGACTGATATTTACATCTAATCATCGCTAAATATAAATTTACATTTCATATCTTACATACTCTTCGATTATATTCAAGCTTAACTTCGGAAATATATAATATTCTGATCAATTAGAGTTGTAAAAATTTAGAATTCGGATTAACAACTGATAAAGTAGACGAATGTTAGAAAACTATTTTTTAGAGTTTAGGTGTAGACATGTGTTGGACTAGCAAGAATCTAGAAGTTTTGTTACAATTCTTAAAAGCTGAAATAAGTAATACTGTTCCTTAAATATCGAATGTATAGTAACATTAAATAGATAAATTTCTACTAATGATAAGGTGGGTGTAGCTTTGATTATGGCCTTAGCAAACTTCATCTCAATTCGTATTTCATAGTGAATGTGGACTTTTTACATTCACACATCTATTATGGAATTCATTCACACTTGCCAATAAAACATTTACACCATTTTTCAAGTAAGATGTCAAATTGTAATCAATTAAACTTTGGATGAAAACGAAAACGAAAGTTTGAGACTGCTCTACTAATACCTTTCATCATACAAAATGTAGTGTGATTAGTTATAGAACAACACCATTTAACCATTATATGTAGAAACTGCAGAAATTAACCCTCTTCTGTCTTCTCGCGTTAGTACTACTACACCTTCACATAATTAACTGCAAGTTTTCGAACCGAGTAAATTCCAAAAAATTTCCAATCTTTCCATCATTTTTTTCTTGGGTGATTTAACATAAAGACGAGTCCGTGTAGTCCCCACAAAAAACTTTTATAATTTATGAGGCAAGAGAGAAGAGTCAATACTTCTGTTTTAAAAGGTCCGTATATCGAATCATAAATTCTCTGCCACGCTTTCAATTTCTCGCCCGATGAGTTTCATACTCATTATTCTCTCTCCATCTTCTCATCTCCTATACGAACCACAATTTTAATTTGTGCATAATTTTTTTTGGCAACTTTCCGTTTGTGCATTATACATAGTTTTATAGATGCATAAAATTGAACAATGACACAAATTCATTTTTTGAAGTATATTTTTCACACACAATACAAAAATATTAAAATAACATAAATTTTTGTTTAATGGGAAATAATTGTGAGATTCGGATCTTCCTATCATCAAGAAAACAAATTATGTTAATTTCTACCTTTTTTTTTTAAAGGACATCTCCAATGCATAACACTATTTAAAGGACATCTCCAATGTATTACTGCATTTTTTACTCCAAAATGGAGTAACTGCAAAATGGAGTTAAGTTTTACTCCAATGTATTACTCCATTTACTACTCCAAAAATAAATATTCCAAGAATTTTCTAATTCTAATTTATTACTAATTTTTATTTTTACCTTATATTTATAAAATCTACAAATTGATCCCACTTATTTTATTTTCTTTCAAAACTCATATAATTTTATGACTTAGATATGGATTGCACCTAGTATTAAAGTTTATTTCTTTATTCCCTTTATTATATTTATGTTACTTGTATGCTTAAGATTTTCATATATTTTAAATTATTGATGGTACTGATTATATAAAAATGAACTAACAAGACCAACAAGACCAACAAGACCAACAAACTCCTCCTCCATCATCTACTTCATTTGGGCAATATTTTAAAGATCTTGACGGCCCCGGACATGATTTACCGAATTATTAAGACATTAGTCTTATTGTGTTAAATTTATTTTATGTTGTTTATCTTTAATTTTAGTACTTGTCATTTTGTTGTATGCCATCTGTAAACAAAAATATTAACAGAAAAAAGGACCTTCAGAGTCATTCTCGTCACTTAACATTTTTCTCATACATATCAATCCAAAAAACCCACGTTGCTACACATGGAGCGCAAGTGATATATAATAATTGGAAAATTTTTAATATAATTTCAAAGTCAAAATTTACTAATGTTGTATAGAAAGAGATATATGTTGAGACTATTTACAAACTATGTAACTATACGCCACTAAAACTATTTAACAAATATGTTACTATGTTATTGCTTGAAAAAAGAAAAAAAATATAAATAGTATTAAATAGAAAACAAGTTAATTGGTCAAGTAAAAGCAAATACATTAATTGTAAACAAATAAAATGCATAAACATAAAGAATACGTTTATAAACGGGGTAGCTCACAAAATCTCTATTATAGAAAACAAATAAAATTTGAAGGACTATTTCATAAATAAAAAAGTTCCACTCCATAATGGAGTGAAAAATGGGATTACTCCAAAAATGGAGTAATGGGTAGAATTACTCCATTTTGCAGTGAGAAATAGAGTAGGGATGGAGAGAATTTTACTGCAAAATGCAGTTTGGAGTGGAAAATGGAGTGGGGTTGGAGATGGTCTTAGAGTTAAAAATACAAAAAAAAAAAAAAAAAAAGTTTCTTACACAAAAATGTGTATTAGGACTTCATTTGTAACACAGGCTCGTGAATTTTAAAATAAATTTAATAGTTACATTGCTTTTACTTGTGGTTGTGGGCAAACGACCCTATGTTGAACCTATACATGGCACTTTTTCCCAAAATCAATTCATTGCTTTTCGACAGGGGTGAACTCAATTTGTATCAAATATCTAAAAGTCTTCTAGACTCAAGCTAGATTTTAAAATATCGATTTCACTAAAAGATGTAATTTGGAGGTCACGAGTTATGTATGGGTCGCAACCATACGTTTTATAAGTGGATCTTTTTAAGTACGTGCAATGTTTGCCAAAATCGGTACCTTTTAATTAAAATCTCAATTCTGCATATGAAGTGTACATAATATGTATATGATATAGTTGTGTGTGATCAATGACACGTACAATCAATAAATTACTTTTAGAACATATCTCGGGGCCGGTCCATTCCTAATAAATCCAAAAAGTTATCATAAAAGCCAATCACATGTAGGTTTTCGATTATTTTTTCTATGTTTTGTAATTTTTGTTCCTCAAGGAAAAAAAAAACAGGTGAGGTATTCATATACGAGCCTATAAAATTTAGAAAATAATAATTATAGAAAGATTAACCAATTTTAACAACCCAACATTAATCTAACCCAAAAAAAAAACCAGTTTGATATGCCAAGATACAATTTTCAAATGGGTAAAAAAAAATGACGTTCCAAGTAATAAATTATTGTAAGAAAAACTGGTAGAAAGCCATGTGGAGTACTTCAGGCCATTTAAAGACAGAGATAATAATTGGTGTCTGCTTGATTACTGAAATTTCACTGTTTGATTGCTTTCATTTGACAGTACATTATTGTCCACATATTTAATTTAAATTGTTTAGAATAGTAGATGAATATAACTTTATAGAATTAATATATAAAGTTTGGTTGGCAGTACTTATAAGCAAATTGATATGTTTTATTCTAAGTTTCTTTCATTATTAGTTGCTTTCGTATGAGCAACCAAAATATGTGACACAGAAGCAATAGAGGCAGGGGCAATATGGTAAATTCAAGAAGCGGTGAGAATCTTATCCGGATCGAGTGACAAGCACCGTGTGAAAGTAACTGCGTCGTCGACGTTTTTAGTCTAAAAGTTCGATGGCATAAAGCAGTAAATAAAAGGAAATATCAGAGGTATAACCGATATTTCCGGTGCCGAAAAAGTAGTGTTTTGTCGTTATTAGCGTATGTCTTGGAAAGGCGACGCCGACAGAACAGTGGTCCACTGCTCCTGAAGTCGACACGTCACCAAACTTTGTCTCCTTTTGAGGTCCCCAAAAATTGGATCGCTTTCTCCAGATCAATTATTCGCGATTTCATCTCGTCACGATATATTACGGCACCTCGACGGGAAATGACGTCACGCTGATGCCTATTCTTCTACCTCTGATATTTGATGATAATAATATGTTGGTATGGCTTTAAATTAGACCTAATTCTTGCTTTTTTTCTTTTTGTTCACGTGGTTCGTTCAGTAACGTTGAGAATGTAATGAATAATATCTAAAAAATCTTTTCAGCTCATGGATTATATTGTTAAAGAAAACATATATTTATGTCCAAAAACATTATATGACTCTCTCTTTGTAAAATGGATGGAGTATTAAAATCCAAAACTAGAACATGTTAATTAGTGTTTTTTTTTTCTGGATAACGTGTTAAGTTAATAGAGTCTTCTTAGAATAATTGAATTTGAACCAATATTTAACACATTTTTTTAAATAACTAAAAGGAACCATTTTTTTAAAAAGGCTTGATTATATAATCAAAATAAAAATTAATTCGTTTGAATTCGTACGGATATGTATCTAGAAGGCTAAAAAGGTGACTACACAAAAAAAGAGAGGTTATTTGCCCGTATCTGCCCTAATTCGATTGGATAAGTACTACACATAGACATGATTCTATATATATAATAACATAAACATCATTTTCCTTAAAACTCGATTAAATCTATAGATGCAACTACAAAGCTACGTAAATTGCTGTGGACCTCATTCAATTATCTTGCAACTTATAGGGGATTGATGAGTACTAACTTTAAATACCCTCCGAAAATTTTTATTAATTAATTTACCGACCAACTATATATATATATAATATGTTAAAATAAGCTGTGTTTTACACGTATGCATATTACTAATACATACATATATATATATATATAATATATTTGGTGGGTTAACTTAAACATTAAGATGATACATTATTCAACGGATCGTAGACATTGTGACGAATATCGTTTCTTTGACGGCTAGTGTGGACCATCACACATTGTGAGGAGTATAGTTCCATGAATATGTTATTAGTTATATATTTTTTCTCTTTTGTCAAATATAAGTGTCTAGTTATAATTACATAGAAAATAGATACAATATGGTGTTTTCAACAACAAGAGCTTTCCGATTTTGTATATATGCGTGTGTACCAGAGAAACAAATCTCATCGAAAAGATTAGATAAGTGTTGCATGTTATCTTTAACTATAAAATATCTATCACGAAATTTTTAATTGATGTATTTGTTGTTATTTTATTTCGACTAAACAATAAACGATATCGATATGTGAGGCATATAACAAGTTTTTGTATATTCTTATCAAAAGATAGTTTCAAGTTGGATATAAAAGATGACTACACCTATTTTATAAATCTCGATAATATGTGATCATTTTTTATATGATCTAGGTTTCGCTATATATATGTCATGTTTTATCATATATACAAAAAAAACCAAGAGATATACAATAATTTTAATTTTTCGAAAGTTATGTACAGAACTATCCACAAAACTAGCAGTATATACGAATTTCTAGAAACTAGCACGAATCAGATGTTTTTTTTTTTTTTTTCAGATGTTTTTTCTAATCACACATTTCTGCCTAATAATTGATGTGGGTTGCGTAAATGTTTAATACATATATTTCTCCCCAACACATGTATACTGTTTTGCTACATAATGTTTATATAGATATATCATATATATCAATCTACGTGTGCATATATGAGGTCCACTCTTATCCCTAAGGTAGAAGTAGAACTTCAATTTTTCCAAAGCATATATATATATGGCCATACTTTTTGTGGACCTACCAGTCTTCTTCTTATTTTATTTTTAATTTTCATTATACGTGAATCGTGATACACACAGCTAAGAAATGGGAAAGGCAACATACTTTATGTACCTTATGACCAAATCAAATCTTCGTATTTCACAAATAGTCAACTATTAAGTGTTATCATAATATCATGTACCGAATTAGGCAATGATATTTTATATTAATGAATATATATATGTGAGTCATGACGCACAACTATAATTAAGACAAACTTAAAAAAAAAAAAACAAAAAAAACAAAGACGATGCCACCACAGCAAAATTCACATAACGATTTCAGATTCTAATTTTTTTTTTTATATATTTTAATGGATCTTAAAACTGAATTTGTTTTTTTTTTTTAAGTTTTTATATTGTTTAACTGATCATCAAATCTATTAAAATTTTAAATTCCTACCTAAAGTATCTATTTCCACATTATTTAAAATTTATAGCATACAATTAGACGAATTCAAATAAATATATGGAAATTTAGTTTCGCCATATTCAGATAAATTTCATGTGAGAACACACATATATGTATTAACTAATTTTTTTCTATTTTTATTTTGTTTGGCAACAACATATATTAACTAGTTTTATTTTGATAAAATATATGTTAATTAGATGATAATTTTCAATATACCATGAAAATAATGTCCGTTTCATTTAAATTTTAAGGAATATCCAATATATATTATATAGCTGATTGATCAGAACAAATTGTTGTCACAAATACCATATTGCATAACAGACTTCAGATTTGTCGACACGAGTGTTTTTTAATGAGAATTTGATATATATTCGGGAAATCTAAAACAATACTGATTATAAAAAATGAATTTGATTATATCACTTCATGTAGCTGACTTAGTCTTCGTTCTCCACAGAATATAATTGATTAATAATCAAAACTTCAATAATTAAGACAGAATGGAGCTGGACGTGGACCCGGTCGGTTTGACCTTCTTCGATTCATATAATATTTAATTTATTTGCTTTCAAATAATTGAAACTTTTTTTTGCCAAATCATTATTGAAACTTTTTAACGTGACTACGCATTGTAAAGCTTTTATTTATTTTATTGTATAGAAGTCTCACAAGACTATTTTCTCTTTATAGTTGTTAAACTCTTAATTATATACACCCTATCCAATTATTCTAACACTACCCTAGAATTAAGGTAAGTTGACTTTCTTCGTTGACGAGACACGTAATGAGTTCAGTACCGACGCCAAGTGGAGCTTAGACTTTTTTTCTATTTAATTTTCTTAAGGTTTTTTTCTTCTCATGCAGGTATTAGTTGTCTAGCTGGTTATGTTGGTATTCGTTTGCATCTCAATTATTACTTGAATAATTTATATTTCTAAATTTCTATATACATTTGAATAATGCTATATGTCAAATTATTTCGATCAATTGTAGTGTTAAAACACGATAAATATTCAAAATTATCATTTTTTTTTTTTTCCGCTGATAAAAAGGATTCAAAAGAGGGATAAACCCTTAGACAAAAAATCCACCAAGGCCCACAACAAAAATACCATAAAACACAGGGGAAATAAATTAAAGAAAGCAAATAGTTAAATGAGAGAATGGGGCCAACAGCCCAAAAGCGAAGGAAGTGAGAGATGAGAGCCATCGTCTTCTCCAATCGTCACCTTCGACCAAGGATTCCAGTAGCTTCAAGCTGGATTTGAGACAGCAACCACCTAGGGGCTCCTTGTGCTATATAAGACTGGGATCTTCCTCCATCTGCCGCACTCCTAGCTATACGAAGCGCTGGGATGTTACAATCTTCATGAGAGAGCAAGAGCTTCCAGTCATCAAATTTGCGTAATAGTTTATGAATTTCGGTCACCAATTCGCCAAATGGGTTGGATCCACTTGTGTCACCAAACGCCTCCATGGCAAGGTGAGAAGAAATTTCAAAGATCACTTTTCGTTGCTTCATGTTCCCCAGGTTCTCCACCGCCCACAATAGACTCATCAAATCTGCTTGTGGTGGAGATTGAACAGAGGAAAAGGCTCTCCGACTATGGAAAAGACTCTTACCGTTAATGTCACGGAGTAACCATCCTACACCACACCTGTGAGACTCATACAGCCAGGCACTTCCCACGTTACATTTGTTGAAATCTCGGCAAGGAGGTCTCCACCGCCGACAATCCAAAGTTTTCTGCTGTGATAGAGAATGATTGTGGTTTGAATTGGCAGCGTACCACTCCTCTGCTTCATCAGAAGCCTTCAGCACTATGCTATTTGGGGAAGATCTGATCTTTTCAAAGGTTAGAAGATTCCTTGCTTTCCAAATATTCCAAATAGTCCAAGGGAGAGTTCTGCGGATGTTTGGGTCTAACGAGGATTTCTCCGTGCAGGACACTAAATGATGGATGTTCAGGAACACTGATGAGTTAGAGAAACCACCACTAGGAATAGGAAGTTTTGCTTCGTTCCAGACTTCTCGAGCTGCTGGGCAAGTGAAAAGGACATGGCAAATAGTTTCTGGAGCCGAATTACAGGATACACATGTCATGTCTGAGTAAAGTCCTCTTGTTTGTAACCTGTCCTTCACAGCTAGAGCTCCTCTCAACGCCCTCCAGATAAAATGTCTAATCTTGGATACCGTTTTCAGCTTCCAAACCTTTGCCCAAAGTTTCTTCTCTAACTGTGGTGTTTCCTGGGACTGGAATTCTGTGTTTTCGACTATGAGCTCGCTTAACTTATATCCACTATGTGTCGTATAGCTTCCTGTTTTGGAGAAATGCCAAGCATAAGAGTCAAGTACTCCAGGGGAGGGCTTCAGCTTCAAAATTCTCTTGATGTCATGATCCACAAAAAGCTGTCTGAGGAGAGGGACATTCCAACAAGCAGAATTATGCAACAATAGATCCGAAACTTTCATCCCTTCATCACAGGAGTCTGAGGAAGAAATTGGGGGCCTCGGGATTTCATCAACAATCCAATTATCCGACCACACTTTCGTGTTCTGCCCATTTCCAATGTTCCTAAGCAAACCTTTCTTCAGCAATTCACGACCAAATAAGATACTGCGCCAAGCGAAGGAGGGTCTAGATCCTACCCCACACTCCAAGAAAGGTTTCTTCTTAAAATACCTATGCTTTAAGATCTGAGCTAGTAGAGAGGAAGGACGATCCCAGATCCGCCAAGCCTGTTTGCCTAATAAGGCTTGATTGAAACGACCAATGTCTCGGAATCCAAGGCCACCTAAGTCTTTATGGCGGCACATCGACGTCCATGCTACCCAAGGTATTTTTTTATGGTCTTTCTCATTACTCCACCAGAATTCAATCATAGCACTTGTGACTCTCTTACAGGTCTCTATTGGTAACTTGAAGCAACTCATGGCGTAAACCGGAAGAGACATGGCCACAGATTTGAGTAAGATTTCCTTCCCTCCTTGAGACAGTGATTTAGCGAACCAGCCATTGAGTCTCGATTGCAATCTCTCCTTAATGAAGCTCAACAGTTGAACTTTAGAGCCATTAAAGCATTCTGGTAGCCCCAAATAAGTACCTTCTCCACCCTCATTAGTAATAGCTAGGCAGTTTTTGACTTCGTCACGATTAGCTGCTTCTATTCTTTCGCCGAATATTATTGAGGACTTTTGATAATTAATCACTTGCCCAGAGGCCTCACCATAGACTTGCAGGCATCTTTTCAGCTCTTGACTTTCTTCTTTGTTGGCTTTGCACAGGAGGAGGCTGTCATCTGCAAACAGCAGGTGGTGAACCGATGGTCCTGAAGCTGAAGCTCGTATCCCATGAAGTTTTCCTTTCTCTTCAGCCTTATTCAACAGGTTTACTAGGGCTTCAGCGCAGAGGATAAAAAGGAAGGGAGAAAGGGGGTCCCCTTGCCTAATCCCGCGTTCAGGTTTGATAAAACCATGTGCATTCTCATTCAGCAAAACAGAATATGTAACCGAGGTAACACAGTACATAATCCATCTAATCCACTGTGAATCAAAACCCAGCTTTGTCATCAGTTTCTCCAGAAAGCACCACTCTACACGGTGCCTTATGGGATTGATAAGCACTGATAAGTCAGAACATGCAAGAAATTTTATTTAGTAAAAGTTTTTCAAACGATTTATTATTTAAATAAGGTTCAAATTTTCTAAGAGAATCATCTGTTCAACTTTAGTTATATGAAAATATCTTTATAATTTCTCTGATTCGGAAAAAAATGAAACATTGAGTCTCTCTACGAAGATCATTTACAAACCAATTATGTTTGTATCGTTCTCAATCAGAGCTTGTAGCCATGGATGGGTACACGACAACTAAATAAGTCTACAGGCCCACAAAGATTGTTAGTCGGGCCTAAGATCTTTCAAAAGATTTGAGTAAAAAAGAAAAAAATATATTAACAAACTGGGCTTTGATAGTCAAGCCTTTATTCTAAACCTAAATGGCCCAATATGATTTTTCTCCTGATTTGTTTCAGCGGCCCAAATTTGTGAGTTATACCAAAAACAAAACGGTGTCGTTTTGAATGAAACTGGGGAGAGTCAAAATATCTCGGAATGTGTGCAACGACTAAAGTCAAAAGTTTAGTCTCCGGTGACTCACTTCTCTTCCTCACAACTCTCTCGAACCAATCCTATTGCTCAAATCGGATTCGGAAACATAGTGAACGAAGACGGCAAAATCACACGGAGATCAATTGAATCCGAATCAAATTGCTGCGAGGTCAGTTTTGATATTCATTTTCCGATGTTTGTTTGTTCGCTTATAACACAGAGCTTTGATCTGCGAAATTGATGAATTTCAGATGATATTTTGAATTTGTTTCAAGTGTCAAAAGATGGAGGTGAATCTCGTTTTGCTTCTGTGTATAGCTTTGATTTTCGTCGTTGATACTAAGGTAACACTAAAAGCCCTAGTTCTTCTGAAATTGATTTTTGGGGAAATCTGTAAATCTGAGGTTTACTTCACTTATTTAGGTAGAGGTAGTAGCAGAAGTTGTATCGAGCTCGATCACGAATTCGAATTTGACAGATACAAGATTTGGTGGGTCTGAGAATGTTACTGTTTCTAAGAGTAGAGATCATTCTAAAAACTCGACTGATGATACACTATTGAGTGATGGTGGAGATAGCAGCAGTAAGGGTGAAGGGAAGATAGGAAGTGAAAGCACTAAGGAGGAGGAGTCTATTACCAATTCTTCAAGGAAGAAAGAAGGGTTTCATGGTGAACAATGTGATCCATCTAATATGTGTACAGATGAAGAAGATGAGTTTGTCGCTTGTCTGCGAGTTCCGGGAAATGGTTAGTCTTTGTTTAATCTCTATTTATACTGTCTAACAAACATTTTTAGGGTTCTCGGGTTTGAGCTTTGTTTGCTTTATCATTTTTTGTGCAGATGCGCCTCATCTCTCACTCTTGATTCAGAACAAAGGCAAAAGTGTTTTGCTTGTGACTATAACTGCTCCTGGTTCTGTTCAGTTAGAGAAGGACAAAGTTCAGCTCCTGGCTCACGAAGACACAAAGGTAATACCTATATTGCTAGATATCTCTCGCTCTTCCTGATGCATTGAATGACTCTACTTCTGAAGAAGAGAAAGTCTTCAAGGGTCATACATTGCTCATTTAACTCTTGTGTTTATATTATAGTGCATTTGATGAGTTAAAAGCTCTAAGGGTTAATAACTTTTGATGCTAGAGTATAGAAATTGCATTCTAAACAAGATTTTTATGAATGATTTCTTATCTTGAAGACTAAATCTTGCAACGATGGAGGATAGACCTATTAGTGTTTGTGATGTTGCTACTTAGTATCTAAAGCTTCGATCTTTTTGCAGGTGAAAGTTTCTATTAAGAAGGGAGGCTCCAACGATAGCGCAATCGTACTAACTTCCAGTAAAGGCCATTGCAGCCTTGAATTAAAGGATTTAGCAGCAGCACATGAAACCTCAGAAAGCCACGATACAGTTTCTGTTTCTCGTCCTTCAATGCTCAATATCCGTCCGAGAACATTCATTGTCATCATCATGATCTCCTTCCTCGTTCTCTCCCTTGTCATCATCCCAGTGATCATCCATGTTTGCCGGAAAAAGTCACGGGGAAACAACAAATACCAGAGACTCGATATGGAATTGCCAGTCTCTAGCCCTGCATTGGTGACAAAATCTGATCAAGAAACGGGTGATGATGGATGGAACAATAATTGGGGAGATGATTGGGACGATGAAAATGGCGATGGAGACGAAGAACAGCCGCATACTCCGGTGTTACCACTCACACCAAGCCTCTCATCTAGAGGACTTGCTTCTAGAAGACTCAGCAAAGAAGGTTGGAAAGATTAGGTTCACTCTGCTTTCTCTTTGTTTCCACTGAGTTAATATTCGTAGAAGTTTACCTATTGCCGGAAAATTTGTCCCGGTTGATTCTGATTGGGAAGAAAATTAGGGAAATGTTTTGCTTGTGTGGTTAAAACTTTTTTGGTTTTGTAGTATACAAAGTACAAACAGAGGTTTTCAGAGCTGCTTCTTTATCACCTTTGGACCTTGGGTATTGTGAATATGAGGTTCTCTTTTGGGCTTTTTATGGGCTTGTCATGTAGTCACAAGCTTACGAATTTAGGCACTAAAAAGTGATTTCGGCCTTTCTAATTGTCAACTTTATCATTGTTTATTTGTCCATATTATTTATGAAGGGTGTTAATCTAGATAACTACAATCAAAACGATTTGAAACTTTTTGGCCCAAAACTGTATTAAATTGCTTTGGTTAGAATGATTTTACCCTTTTTGTATCCCTTTTGTATATGAAAATTCGAAATCGAGTTGAACATAACTTTTTGTATAAGATGAAAAGTAGATTTTACTTAAAAAACTAGATTTTACTAAAGTTGAAACGGTGTAAGTATGTTTCATATATTTCTAAAGTTAATAGTTCAGTTTTAGTTTACACTTAAGAGACAGAAGACAGTCAAAATAACCTTGGGGATATGTTAACGTCAAGTGAGGCGCCGGCGGAAACAACCACGTGGCACAGTTAAACGACGTCGTCGTGAAGATTTCACGTGGTGGGGACCACTTTTCGGCTGTCAGATGGCACGTGCGCTCATGTGCACGAGAAATATCTCTCGCCTTGTGAACTCGACACGAGTCCTTGTTGTCTCGCTGAACATGGAACGTTCGATGGAAACTGGCGGTCGTAGGACCCCCAATTATTGGGCGGTCCAGATCAAACACCGAAGTTTGTTATCGTGATCTCGGGATAGTGTCGGTCAGTAAAATCCAAACGAAACACTTCATTAACCGAGTTTAAATTTAAACCGACCGACACACTTCGATTACCCTACGCGTCCACGTGCGCTCTAAAATTAAAACCCATCGATGTTTCATTTTTTTAATTGCATGATTTTGTCTCGTGGCTTTTAAACTACTTACTGATCAGTGATTATTACCGATTTTTACCATTAAATAAAATTTTCAGTGTCGGTTTAACTTTAACCAGACAAACCGGAAACTATATATCATGTGAAATAGTGAATGTTGCCAGCGAGTAATCGAGCTTGAAATTAATCAGAACCAGCTATTATTGTAATCATATGAATTATAATTGACAAGATTATCGGTGATCCATGTTATGATTAAGTATTATTCTTATGTGATTTACAGTGAAAAGTGATTAGCATGCAAAAATATTCTATCGTTTCTTCTATTTATTTCGCGCGTTTCTAAACTTTGTAGGTCAACTAACATATGATCAAAATTAACTATTGTGGCTTTACTTCATCATATTAACACCAAAGTCAGCTAAATACTCCCATGTTAAAACCACAAGTCAACAAAATACTACGTGACTAACATCAGTGTAATAATAATGTGTATTGTGTCAATAATTGTTAAAAGACTGTTTTTGTAAGTACTTATGGTACAGGCTAAAAATATCGATTTGATTTTTTTTTTGTATAATCTATGTAGTGCCCACCTTTAGATCCCCGACTTGATATAATTTAATGCCAAAGCATTTGTGGGTGTCTTTATCACAAATACCAAACGAAATTATAGTTTTTATTTTTATTTAGTTATTGTATAGAAATCCACCAATCATATCTTATATACTCCATTCCATCTTTACTGTATCGATTGCCTTAGATATATAAATGATGTCACAAACTAATTAATTTATGTCTTACATTAGAAGAAATTTATAACCAATAAGTTATATAATAAAAAATTTAAAAGTAATATAAATAATAACATAATAAAATGATATATAGAATCGATAAAAACAATAATATTGGTTTTTGATTCTCCTTTCAAGTGATGGAGGTTGATGAGCTGGGAATGCTATAGCCTATAGATATGAAGAAGGTTCACCTAAACAAGGTTAATGAAGAAGAGTTGAAGATGCACGTAGAGTCACATGTGAGTGTTAGTTTGTTGTAATGAATGGTAGTTTAATTAGTCCTTTTCAGTCCTATGTAAAGTGTAAACTATGATTCTATTTCTCGGTCAAACTTTTAAAATGGAGTCCAGAGCTTCCGTTGTATGTGTGAAAGAGATTGTGAGTTCCCATTGTTTTGTAACCTCAAAAGAACTTGCGATGGCTTCCACAAACATGTAATGATGTAAACCACCGTGTCATTTTTATATCTAGTTATTTATGTCTTCTATACATAATTATATATATAACATTTATATTCTCTTCTCGGATTCTTCTCTTTTTTTTGTTCATTAGCAGAAATCGATTATTGTCAATGACCAAGGTTAAACATTTTCAAGGTTCGACTGACTTTTACGATGCGTTTTAATAGGATACTTTAATATGAAAATCAAAAAGTTAGAATGAAACGAATGTTGTTGAAAAAAAAAAAAAGAATGAAACGAATGTTTTTATATTATAAAAAGAAAGCGTATTAAGTTTTACATACGTCATCTTAATTGCAAAAGAATAATAAATGGAAGTGGGGAAAATAATATCCAGACTTTGTATTAATAAAAACTATTAAAAATCGAAGTGCCATCAAACAAGTAACACAATTGCTGCCAACAAGAAAAAAAAACTAACAATTAGGGCGTAGTTTTTTTTTTTTTTTTTTTTTTTGAAAAAGGTAAGGAACAAGAAAGATATATAGCGATATTAATTCCGTGATTGGCTCATTGTTCACGTAGTAGTACTGATCAATAATAGACTAAGGGATCCCATATACAAATCTACCTTGATACACGCTCATCAGTCGCAACTAGTGTACTTATATATGTATTTTTCAATTGAATAGTGGATTTTCCTTTAGAATGTAATCATATCATAAAAGCAAAAGTATTTCTAAATTATACAACTGAGTGACATTTGAATATGATACGATACGTAGTCCATGCTTCAATTGCGGCAATCACAACCTCTTTTTTTGGATTATTTTGACATATACTTGGTGGAAACATGTGATTTATTTACACCTTTCTTTCTTTCTTTTTTAAAAGGCGTAAATCTTGGCCAATATGGACAAAATTAGGTATAAAATGGGTCTGCCACAGTAGGACACTATCACAGATTTTTAGAATAATAAAGGAATAGACATTAAATTATACCTACAAAGCTTAAACCCAATGCAATTTTTCTAAAAAAAATATGCACATTTTAAAAATTAAGTGGGAAGTATATAACAAAAAAAAGAAAAGAATAAGAAGTGGGAAGTGTATTTCAACTAAATATATATATATAGGCATAATTATTTTTTAAATAATTGATACTCCATGGTAAATGTCAGCATTCTATTTGGTGTACTTGCTTATTTTTTAGTTGAAAATATAATATATTGCTTAATTCAAAAGAGATTGAAGAAAGTATCAATGAGAAATTTCTAGGAATGAGTTCTCCGCAGATCGTGGATGAAGAGAAAGCCTTAACCCATAAGGGACATGCTGCCATTAAGCCTTGGACCCCATTGTTATACCAAAACTGATATTTAGTGCGTTTGGGGGGTTTCAAACGCACGAAACAACCGCTATTCTAAATTTTTCAGATTGAAATCTCCGAATGTTTTACTTTTAAAAAATATAACTAGATTTGTACCTGCGGTATACCGCGGATCAATTATTTTGATATAGATTATATTTGTTTTTATTTATATTGTTAATAAATATTTTTATTTTGTTTATATAATTTTAAATTGATTTTTTTATAATTTTTATAAATATTTTATTTGTTTTAATATATATTTGTAATTTTTTTGTTTGTTTATTTTTTATTATATATCTAACGTACTTTCAACATCAAATTGTTTTATTTCTCTGTAACAATAGCAAATTTATATTATTTGAATCAAACATACGCCAAATGAATGATGTTCTATACTCTCATTCAAACAATTTAGACCAAATCATACATAATTAAATATTAAATTAATCTGAACTAAAAAAAAAAACCAATACAATTGTCAATCATATGTAATTGTTAGTCATATCTAAACCAATTTTAATATTTGGTAAGTAGTTCTAATATTGAAAATATTAATTATATTTCTTATTATATATTTTATTATCAGTTCTTCTTGTCTTAAACCTGTCTATTTTGGGACAAAAACTCTTATTCTCCCGTACTTGTCGGGAATTATCTATCATATAATCGATCATTGTTATATAATTATCCATTTTTGATTGATTATTTAAAATTTTTAGTCTATTTGTATTTAAAATAACTCTTACTAAATAATTTATTATTATTATAAATACGTAGTTATATATATATTATTGATTAGTCGATATTATATAGTTTTAGTATTAATATATTTTAAAATTTTAAGAGAGTTTTAAATATTATTAATATTTTAATAGAGTTAAACCGAATGAATTTTTTAAATTTTAAATATTATTTTAAATTATTTCAAATAAGTACCGGATTAAACCGGATATTTTTAAAACCATTTAGACGTCTAATAAGTCAAGTTTCCTACTCATTTGTATATAAAATAATTTTGGTCTTTTTTATAATATGACTTTGAACTGTTGCACAAAATGTTTTGTCGATGTGGGACTTTTAAAAAAAAAATTATTTCAACTAATGAACTGGATAAAACTGAATAAATTTTTTTCAATAAATTTGGACGCATGATAAGTCAAGTTTTATTCTCATTCACATTTAAAATCATTTTTTTGTTTTTATAATTTTACTCTGAACCATTGTCTAAATTTTTAGTCAATGTGATATGCTAAACACATTTTTTTACTTTAATTGAGTAATATATGTCCGTTTTTTAAATTTTGAATCACAATATATGGAAAAAAATAAATTTTTAATAATTATATGTATTATATAATAATTTAAAATAATTTGAAAATAAGATCTAACAAATATGATAGGAGAATCATAATTCATAGTATTAATATTACAACATTAGATAAGGAAATAAATGATAAAGAAGAGAAAGAAAAACATTCAAATAAAATGTTTAACTTAATTTTGCTGGAATTAAAATATCATTTTATGGGTGTTTGGATATAAGATTAGCCATAAATTTTTTAATTTTATATTTTTGGAGTCTATTAGATATAAGATTGAGTCTTTTTTAATAGTTTAGTAGATGTATATCAATGGCATCTATTACGGTACAAAATGTTGGTTAATTAATTGATAAGGTTTAGGATAAAGTTATGCAGATAACAGAATAAGGATTGCAATCTCTTACCAAAAAATTTAAAACCTACAAGTTCTAAAATTTATAAAAAAAATGGAGCGAAATGTAATTTTTTGAAAGCTATAATCCTCAAGTATTACCAAAAAAATGAGTATCAAGTCAAACAATTTGAAATCTATAAGTTTGCAAAAATAATGAAAAATAGAGTGAAAATGCGATTTTTGAAAGGTTATATAACCCACTTATTTTACCAAAAAATGAATTTCAAGCAAAAAAATATAAAATCTAGAAGTTCTAAAAATTAATAAAAAATAAAGTGAAATATGATTTTTTGAAGGCTATATAACCCACATATTTTACTAAAACATAAGTATCAAGCAAAAAAATTTGAAATTTAGAAGATCTCAAAATGAAGTGAAATGTAATTTTCTGAAGGTTATAACCCACATATTTTACCAAAAAATGAGTTTAAAGTCAAAAAATTGAAATTTACAAGTTTTCAAAAATAATGAAAAATATAGTGAAATGTGATTTTTGAAGGTTATAATAACCCACATATTTTACCAAAAAATTTAAAATCTACAAGTTCTAAAATATAATAAAAAATAGAGTGAAATGTGATTTTTTGAAGGCTATAATCCACAAGTATTACCAAAAAAATGAATATACAGCCAAACAATTTGAAATCTACAAGTTCTCAAAAATAATAAAAAATAGAGTGAAATGTGATTTTTGGAAGGTTATAACCCAATTATTTTACCAAAAAATGAGTTTCAAGCAAAAAAATATGAAATCTAAAAGTTCTAAATAATTATCAAAAATGGAGTGGAATGTGATTTTTTGAAGGCCATAATCCACAGATTTTACCAAAAAATGAGTATCAAGCGAAAAAATTTAAAATTCAGAAGCTCTCAAAATAAAGTGAAATGTGATTTTCTGAAGGTTATAACTCACTTAATTTACCAAAAAATAAGTTTCAAGTAAAAAATTATGAAATCTTGAACTTCTAAAAAATAATAAAAAAATGGAGTGAAATGTGATTTTTTTGAAAGCTATATAACCCACAGATTTTACTAAAAAATGAGTATCAAAGAAAAAAAATTGAAATGTATAAGATCTCAGAAATGGAGTAAAATGTAATTTTCTGAATGCTATAACCCACATATTTTACCAAAAAATGAGTTTAATGTCAAAAATTTGAAATCTAAAAGTTCTCAAAAATAATTAAAAATGTAGTGAAATGTGATTTTTAGATGGCTATAACCCACATATTTTACCAAAAAATTTAAAATCTACAAATTCTAAAATATATAAGAAAAAATGGAGTGAAATATGATTTTTTGAATGCTATAATCCACAAGTATTACGAAAAAAATGAGTATCAAGCCAAACAATTTGAAATCTACAAGCTCTAGAAAATAATGAAAAATAGAGTGAAATGTTATTTTTGGAAGGTTATAACCCAATTATTTTACCAAAAAATGAGTTTCAAGCAAAAAAATATAAAATCTAAAAGTTCAAAAAATAATCAAAAATAGAGTGAAATGTGATTTTTTGAAAGTTATAACCCACATAATTTACTAAAAAATGAGTATCAGGCAAAAAAAATTGAAATTTAGAAGATCTCAAAATGAAGTGAAATTTGATTTTCTGAAGGTTATATAACCCACATATTTTACCAAAAAATGAAATTCAAAAAAAAAAAATTGAAATCTACAAGTTCTCAAAAATTATGAAAAATATAGTGAATTGTGATTTTTTTTAAATGTTATAATCCACAGATTTTACTAAAATAAGTATTAAGAAGAAAAAAAAACTAAATCTAGAAGATCTCAGAAAAAGAGAAAATATGATTTTCTGAACTCTATAACCCACATATTCTACAAAAAAATGAGATTAAAGTCAACAAATTGAAATCTACAAGTTCTCAAAAATAATGAAAAATGTAGTGAAATGTGATTTTTTGAAGGCTATAACCCACATATTTTACCAAACATTTTAAATCTACAAGTTCTAAAATGTATTAAAAAAATGAGTGAAATATGTGAATTTTTGAAGCCTATAATCCACAAGTATTACCAAAAAATGAGTATCAAACCAAACAATTTGAAATCTACAAGTTCTCAAAAATAATGAAAATTGTAGCAAAATATGATTTTTTGAAGGGTATAACCCACATCTCTTACCAAAAAAAATAAAACCTACAAGTTCTAAAATATATATATAAAAAAATAGAGTGAAATGTGATTTTTTGAAGGCTATAATCCACAAGTCTTACAAAAAAATGAGTATCAAACTAAACAATTTGAAATCTACAAGTTCTCAAAAATAATGAAAAATTGAATGATATGTGATTTTTGTAAAGTTATAACCCATTTATTTTACCAAAAAATAAGTTTCGAGCAAAAAAAATGAATTCTAGAAGTTCTAAAAAATAATCAAAAATAGAGTGAAATGTGATTTTTTGAAGGCTACCCACAAATTTTACCAAAAAAATGAGTATCAAGCAAAACAATTTGAAATTTAGAAGACCTCCAAATGAAGTGAATTGTGATTTTCTCAAGGTTATATAACCCACATATTTTACCAAAAATGAGATTCAAAAATAAAATAAAATGAAATCTACAAGTTATCAAAAATTATGAATAATGTAGTGAATTGTGATTTTTTGAATGCTATAGCCCTTAGATTTTACTAAAAAATGAGTATCAAGAAAAAAAAATTGAAAGCTAGAAGATCTCAGAAATAGAGTAAAATATAATTTTCCGAAGATGAGTTTAAAGTCAAAAAATTGAAATCTACAAATTCTCAAAAATAATGAAAAATGCAGTGAAATGTGATTTTTTGAAGGTTATAACCCACTATTTTACCAAAAAATGAGTTTCAAGCAAAAAAATATTAAATCTAAAAGTTCTAAAAAATAATCAAAAAAAAAGTAAATATGATTTTTTGAAGGTATAATCCACAGATTTTACCAAAAAATGAGTATCAAACAAAAAAATTGAAATTTAGAAGATCTCAAAAATAATAAAAAATGGAGTGAAATATAATTTTCTGAAAGCTATAACCCACAGATTTTTCCAAAAAATGAGTATCAAACAAAAAAATTTGAAATTTAGAAGATCTCAAAAATCATCAAAAATGGAGTGAAATGTGATTTTCTGAAAGATATAACCTACATATTTAAAAAAAATGAGTTTCAAGCCAAAAAATTAAAATCTAGAAGTTCTCAAAATAATGAAAAATAGAATGAAATGTGATTTTTGGAAGGGTATAAGCCATATATTTTACCAAAAATGAGTTTAAAGCCAAAAAAAATAAAATCTACATATTGTCAAAAATAAAGAAAAATGTAGTGATATGTTTTTTTTTTTAAGGCTTTTACCTACAGATTTTACCAAAAAAAATGAAATCTACAAGTTCTCTATAATTATGAAAAATGAAGTGAAATGTGATTTTAATGCTATATAACCCATATATTTTATCAAAAAATGAGTATCAACCAAAAATGACTAAAATAATTTTAAAACACTGATTAATAATTTATATAATAAATCATTTTTTAAAATAAAATCAGTTATCTTGTTTTGAAGATAAAATAAATATTTTATATTTTGTGGAGAATAAATCTTGAACAATTTTTATTTAAAATGTTTTTTAGGAAAATATCTCCGAAAAATCTAAATAATTACAATTAGTATACTAACCTTTAAAAGTTTATCTATAAATAAAAAAATCTTCTAAATAATTAAAATTATTATTTAATTTTAAATTTTTTGACATAAAGATGTTTTATTATTTTCCAAATTATTTTCTCCTCCTTACACACAAATTATACTAAATACCATATTTTTAAAGATTTTTTTTTTCTTTTTTCATCCGATATCTGAAAGAGATTTTAGAGATTTTTTAAATAAAATCAGTCTCCAGAAATTTTCTCCACATAAATAAAATAAATATTTTATTTATAAAAAAAGATAACTAATTTTAGTTTAAAACTGATTTATTCAAAAAGTTATTAATTAGTGTTTAAAGGTAATTGAGTCAAACAATATTAATTTGAAAAAAAAAAATGAGAAGGTAGTTTTCAAATTGAAAAATTTAGATAGAGGTTTTTTGAAAAAATCTTTAATATAAAAAAGTTGGCAACAAAAAAAAAAAAAAATGGGAACAGTATGACAATACACACAACATCAAAATCGTAAGAGATCTTTGTAGGGACACGTGTCTTTTACTTCGCACGTGTGAACTTTTGTGGGGCTCAAAAGTCCTTGCGCGGTAGTTATATGTTACGCGTGGAGAATCCTCTTACCTAAAAAATACTTAGCAACACCTTTTTCTATCTCCAAATATATATTTCTATTTTAAAATATCATTAAAAAATGGTGATTTATAAATGTAGTTATTTGTTATCCCAATAATTTGATCATTTGGCATTGCATGCGGGGTGGGGTGTATGCTCATATAGCTGGGGACCTCGTAATATCGTTGTTAATCACAATATAAACAAATAAAATTAAAAGGGAAATAATTTATTTGTTCATTGTTGCATTTGGTGATGGAAACTAAGTGATCTCAAACCCACCGTATTTGGACTAGAAACAACAGTGAGTTGGTATAGACTCGGTTTATGTTTAGTTCAATGTTCAGTTTATATGGTTAAACGTTTTTATAGTTGTTGGAATAAAGTATGCCTATAAAAGTTTAATTATGTTGATCTTGTGTAAGAGGTGTGTGTAATCTCGTGTTAGTAATTATGTGGTACATTTGGTGAAAGGAATGTGAGATGCGATGAAAGATCAAAATAATGAAGTTCTAAGAATAATAACATGTCACAAATTTTTTTTTTGGAGAATGTCTCTATCACTCTATGTCCGATCGAGGAAGATTTTAGAAAAAGAAACTTCATAAGAAAAGCATTGAAATTGATCAACTTCAATGTTTAAAGGTAAAAGGTCGCTGATTTACTGATTTTGCATGATTGAAAGACATCTAGTAAAAATAGGGTTATTGGAAAACAACACTATGAGTGACCTAGATCATACTCTTCATGGTGAAATTTTTTTTGTTTTTTTTTTACAAAGGTCATTCTCTAACAATTTTTTTAAAATAAGAGCAAGATGAGAACGTAAAAATTTCTGCGCTAATAGTTGTTCATTATAAAGATATTTTAATTGATAAAAGAAAAAACAGTTGTATAAGTAATTTGGAGTTGAGTTCAAATTTTACATGGTTATATATAACATTTGATATTGTTAATAACTTAATATTTATCATTGACAACAGTGAAAGAAAATAGATTATTCAGTTTCTCAGAATTTGTAACTTAATAGTACTTCATACTTGTTACCGTTATGTTATCGCCTAATTCAAACCATTTAAATTTTATTATAGGTGGTACAACATTATATTGTTAATATTCGAGACTTCGAGTGCTGGAATTAATATAATATTTCCCACTCCGCACCATGACTTTTGCTTGCATACGTAAATGTCAAACCTAATAAAGTAGTAATAAAAGTGATCAATAAATGATATCTTATTTACTTACTTAGTGGAAATATATACTAAGCTCGCTTACTAGTTACTATACTCCCTCCATTTCATAAGATAAAACGTTTTAACATTTTGGTTGTGTTTCAAAATATAAGACGTTCTCATATTTCTAGATAGCTTTTTACTTTATTGAATATTGTGTGACCAATAATGATATACAGTTTTTATTTTTAATTGGTTGAATTGTTTTATATATATATATATTAAGTAATATTTTTTAAAAGTAAAAATAATTTTTTAATATACGTGTTTTAAATCAAAACGACTTATATTTTGAAACAGAGGAAATATAGTATATCGTTAGTTTATTTACTTTTATTACTTTCACATTCCACGTAATATCTATATTCAGCCTATTTCTTCAAGACGATTTATGTGACTGTTGCCACACACACACAACAACAACAAAAAAGGATCCATTTAAGTCTTAGTTTCCCTAACCATTTTTTTTTTTTTTGCCAAAAACATTAGCCAGTTTGCATTAAATAAAATAAGATATTCTATTGTTTCAAATGGCAAGTTCATCCTCATATGAAATGTTCTATTACTTTGGGCAGCCTCTTAAGTAATACTTATCGATTATACAGTATTTTGCTCAGAGATCACTAATCAGAGCAAGAGTAATTAGTTCATGACCTTTTACAAATTATTTATGACGGGAAAATGGTTCTTATTTGCTAGACAAAACTTATAAAGTATTTTGCGACCGAATGTCAAACCTAATAAAGTAAAAATATAATTAGTTAACGACAAATGATGTGATGCATTTGTGGAATTAACAAAAAAAAAATTAAAAATCAAAGAAAATCAAGCATAAGTGACTTCTCCAACTTGAATTAATTACTTGCCTTATTTATGACATATAATGTATGTCTTACGTATTATCATGGACATACACATGTACATGTCGTTATTATATGAGTTATATATATTTCTAATTTAGTTGAATATACAACTCCGTTTTTTTCCCACTTATACAACTCAGAATTGCTGTTTGGCAGCTACAAATCTATCAGACTCGCACAAATAGAGTTAAGTGCAAAATAATCTCACTTCACTTGAAATTGCAGCAAAAGTTTTTTTTTTTTTTTTTTTTTTTTTGTAAATCTAATTAAACGTTTTTCGTTTCTATATTAATACACTATATAAATAAATTATCTAACACAATATAAAACACTGCACTTGAAACATACACAATAAAGTGTGTGTAATATAATTTGACATGTATAAACCAAAATCTAAACTATTTATAAAATATGTAGAAGAACTATGTATTCACGATAACCAATTTTGATTGTAATCACATCGGAAAACAAAATCTGATCTTGAACACCATAAATCAGTTTTTTTTTCATGTAAGTTAATAAAATATCAGCTTTTATTATTAATTAATAACAAAGAAAAAAATATTTCTTCTCATCTGAGGACATTCCAATCGGATTATATATTTTTCTCAAATATACAGTCAGGGATTAATTATTAAATACCCCAAATGGTTTTTCTTTTTGGGCTTTTGACTGCTAATTTGTTGGACGTGTCAACATATGAACTCCTTCAAGAGGTCCTTTGTTTTTTTTCCCTTTTACCCATACCGTAAAAATATATTTTTTACTGTTGATCAACGTTTTTTTATTGGTTGGGAAGTACGATAAGCGGGACCCGTTACCAAAACGGTCACCTGAGTGGAACAGTGCCGTGGACGTGACTCAACCGGCGACACTCGGTCAAACCGGAGCTTTTGCCTCTTGGACCGTTTCTTACGTGTCAGTTTACTTTTTCAAATCGCAGTTAAAAACAATTTTAGCAAATATAATATGAGATACTAGGTTTTATATATGATAAAACTTAAAATCTTTTATTAAATCAACTAAAAGATAAGATGATTCATGGTCAAAAGAAAAAAAAAGAAAAAAAAAAAGCAAACCTGTAGAAATTTTATTTTATTTATAAAACAAAAGCATTTACACTATAAAATAAAAAATAAACACATTTGTGATAAAGATCATAAAGTGAACTAGGAAGAAAAAAAGAGAGAAAAGGGTAAAGTTGTAAATATAATTATTCGGCGGGAGACCGTTGATTGCGGTTGGGAATAAAGCCATCTGACAAGGAGGCTTGTCCTTTTTGACCCCATTTCTTCTTTGTCTTTTTTTTTTCTTCCTGTAAATACAAACTAATCTTATAAATGTGATTAATTTTTATTTCCCGTTTGTTTTTTAGTTGTTCGGTTTAGATAAGAAGCTAATAGGACTTGATTTTGTATGGTTTAAGTTAGAATTAAGTTTTCAATTAAGTGCATATATGATATATGTATATGTACTTTAATACTTATTTCAAAAGATATTAAGTTTTGGTCTAATTTATTTTCTTTGGCCATATTTGGTTCATATTTAGTTTGTTAAGGAATTTAAAACAGCTGTGTAGCGTTTTATATACTTTAGTTCAAATGGATATGGTATGAATTACCGGATGAACCACTTCTAATAATATTTCATACAAATAGAACAAACAAAATATATATTTGACTGATATATTATGTCTCAAGCATAACTGTTTTTTTACCGATTGTAAATTCACGTATCACCAAAAATCTGAAGTTCCAGAGGCCATAGCCAAAGTGTGAAAGACAAAACAACTTCAAGTCACTAATAGTCGGTGGGTTTGATAAGATTCCAATCCCAGACAAAATAATTGTAACAAAAAAAAAATAAAAAAAATTGGTCGTCAAATTGGTACAAAATACTTTGTTTTCCTTTTTAACTATTAGAAGCATGTATATATATATATATATTTAGACTGATGTTTATAGTCTAGTTTATACGAAGACAACAAATAAAACTACAGTATTTGGTTAGAAAAATGCATTTTGCCATAAATCGCAGATATATAATACCATAAATAACCAATAATAATACATTAAGTTTTTTTTCCTACAAGGTTAAGTTGAAATTCCGGCTTGCTTAACTTGTGTAGTTGTAAGTGATCGAGAAATGAAACTGAAAAATGAAAGTAAATACATTTCTTCCACTTTTTTAATAGCAAAAAATTAAAATAAAATGGAAGATCGAAGAGTGTTAAGCTGTCGGTTTGTCGGGTTAACCACTGGGATGGTTAGCAGAAAACCAGATGTCAAAGCTACTCGTCAACGTGTTTTCTGTTTGTTCATTGAATTTACTTTTATGTCCTCTTTGCTTTTTGCCATTGTCAATATTTTCATATCTTACTGACTTACCAAATTACTATTTTTATGGTGTTATTTTCAAATTCAGTATCTTCTTTTCTCCAATGCGCTACTTTTTCAATTTCAATGTTTTAAAAAGTGATAATAATTTCGAAAACTAATGGAGCGTGTCAAAAAATTTAGAATTATATAAGCTTCGTGGTATTTTAATATTCTCAAAAGAGAACCTAACTTTTTGTAGTTGATGAAGTGCTACGTTCACGACAAGGGGTATTTAGGAGAATTGACATAAAGGCGAACAAAATCGGTTGGGCATATTGTTAGTAGAAAATCACTTTTTTTTTTTCACTTTTAATGTCTTTGTTTTTTTATTAATGTGTTCGCCTCCTCTTATTCACACTTACCATATAACGCCTTGATAATAGTACTACTAGATTAACTTTAGTTAACAACTAAAATTTATCTTTACTAAAAACAAAACTAGTTTTAGTATTAAACTACTTTATGTGAATGTAAACCCATGTTCAAAAACGCGGTCTAGGCGGCCGTTTACTCGCCGATTAGGCGTTTAGCGGTGAGTAGCCGCCGGGATTTCACCAAATCGGTGAAAAAATCGGATGTTTCAAAAAACAAAATTGTTATTTGATAGTTTTTTGGTGATAAAATAGTTTTTCGTTGTAGATCTACTATATAAGAGTCAAACATATGTAATAAACTCGCTAAACCTGCAAAACGGCGAAAAAAAAAGTTGCAGATGAAAAATAGGGTTACTGTCTCGCGCTCAAGAGGAAGAAGACGGGGACAAAATGGTAATTTCATATTTCATTAATTCGAAAATAAGAAAAAAGCCTACACTGAACGTTGTGCTGTTCGAACTCGGGCTGCACGTTTTTTAAATCAGCCGCGAACCACTAAACTAAGCCACATTACTTGAAATGAAGTCACATATTTAATAAATATATCTATAAAAATTATTTTTACACTAAAAAAATCTCCGATTACTCCCCGATTTAAATCCGATTATCCGATTACTCGCTAGACCTTCATTCACCGTCCGACTAGCGCCTAGCGAAATCTTAAACATGGATGTAAACACATTCATTTACCACCTCGCCGCCCCTATGTGAAAAGAGACGTAAATATTCATGGGAACAATCACATGACTTTGTTCTTTTGATTTTCTTATAAACTTAATAGTATTAAATTATTATTTACAAAATATTTTGTAATTACTCTTGAGTTCATTAAAAAAGCAATTGACATTAATTATATAAAAAAGGAATAATTGTTTTTTCAATTAGTTTTTGACTAATGCGGAAGACACAAATTTCCACCTGATTAATTTACAAATTTTCTAAAAAAAATCAGTGTCTCAATTCTTAACATATACATCGATTATGTACATTTCAAAAGTTCGACCAACACATAACATGAATTAAAAAGAAACATTAATACTCAATAAATAAATAAACCAAAGCATTGTAGTAAAAAACATAATAATAATGAATAAAAAGGAAATTAAATTAACATTAAATGAAAGCTAACTGTCAAAAGTATTGTGTCTCTTGGTACCTTCCTTCTTCTTCCTTCCTCCTTCCATATATAGAACACTTAAGCTCGTCCCTTCGTCTTCACAATCCCTTCTCTTCTTCCTTTCTCCGTCTCCGGCGACTTTTCTCAGTCTTATTCAACACTTTTTAGCTGATAATCTCGCCGGCATTTCTCTTTTTTCTTTTTCTTTTTCTTTGAGAAGTCATGGAGAAATTTGCGTCCATAGCTGCTCTGTTACTGCTTCTCTGTTTTCCAGTAGCTTTCTCCGGTCATGATTACGGTCAAGCTCTTTCCAAAAGTCTTCTCTTCTTCGAAGCTCAAAGATCTGGTGTCCTTCCTCGTAACCAGAGAGTCACTTGGCGCTCTCACTCTGGTCTCACCGACGGCAAATCAAGCGGCGTATGTCTCTCTCTTTATCAAGATTCTGTTTCTAAATATCGAACTTATATGACAATGTCGAGAATCAAACTCTGTTTTAGACTTTGATTTTGAGTTTATTCAGACAACGTTTCCCCAAAAAAACATATAGATCTAATTCTCCGTTCAGACAACATTTTTTTCTCTGTTCAGACAACTTTGGTCACCGACATTGTTCTTGTTTGATTTGATTAACTAAAATATTTATGTTTTTTTCTTTTTCTTAGGTGAATCTGGTCGGAGGATACTACGACGCCGGAGACAATGTGAAATTCGGGCTTCCGATGGCATTCACGGTGACGATGATGGCGTGGAGCGTGATTGAATATGGTAATCAATTAGAAGCAAACGGCGAGCTTGGCCACTCCATTGACGCCATTAAATGGGGTACTGATTACTTCATCAAAGCCCATCCTGAGCCCAACGTTCTTTATGGCGAGGTACTTTATTTTTAATTATATTTATTAATTAATCAATTAGAATCTGACATTTTAAATTTAATAGATTTATCATTTAATTTATTTTAATTTAATTTTGGATTTTAGGTTGGAGACGGCAACACCGACCATTACTGTTGGCAGAGGCCGGAAGAGATGACGACAGACCGGAAAGCTTACCGGATAGATCCAAGTAATCCCGGGTCGGATCTTGCTGGAGAAACAGCAGCAGCCATGGCCGCCGCATCGATTGTGTTCCGCCGATCTAACCCTGTTTACTCTAGGTTACTACTCAGTCACGCCTATCAGGTAACTCCTTTTTTCCCGGCGCATTTTACTCTGAGTGCGTACGTTAGCAAAAAGTTATGGTATAATTAAATTACGGAGGCAGTTACGTTTGGGAAGTTGCATTGCAGACACATTATAATTGCACCCAACAGTAGAAAGTCACTTAAAAGTCATTTTCAGCGCATGTTAGGGGTTAGTTATATCGAGGCGTCATTTAGTAAATGATAATGACAAATCTTGAAAATTATGTTTACTGGAATTTGTTTTCATTCTTATTGCAAAAAAAATTAAAAGCTTAGAAAAGAAATATTCTCTGAGATTTTCTATAATTATATCAGTCATCAGGAGTTTAGCAAATTTAATATTCTAACTCTTTTTTGAATATAGAATTTAATATAAACACAGTAGCTTACTATTTTAACTCTATAAACGGTGTCGTTTTTTGTGGATCCCGCAAAAGATGGATTCTTTGTAGAAGGTTGAGAGACGACACGTCGTTCTCCGTCCATCACGGGTTTTTTGTGTTGTGACCGTACAAATCTTGTATATAAACAATCTCAGCCGTTCATCTTAAATTCCTATTTTTCTCTTTTGTTAAACAAATAACTTCGCACGTGCCTTAGGCTGTCGGTGCCCCATACTGTGTGAACAAGTTTCCCCAAATTAACCTCTATTCTTCAACAATATCACGAACCTGCCACTGACTCCCTACACAAAACTTGTAGATTAACCTTGTCTCTACTATTTTATTACCGATTTGCCACTCCTTTTTACAGTTGTTTGATTTCGCCGACAAATACAGAGGAAAATACGACAGCAGTATCACTGTCGCCCAGAAATATTACCGATCCGTCAGCGGTTACAATGTAAGATCCGAATGATGTTTTAATAATTTGAAATTTAATTAAGTACGTTAACATTTGTCTTATGTCTTAATCTGTTCTTAATTTTAATGATCAGGACGAGTTACTATGGGCAGCTGCGTGGCTTTACCAGGCTTCAAACAATCAGTTCTACTTGGACTACTTGGGTCGGAACGGTGACGCCATGGGTGGAACCGGTTGGTCTATGACCGAGTTCGGTTGGGACGTTAAGTACGCTGGTGTTCAAACTCTTGTTGCCAAGGTTAGTACTTAGTAGTACAGCCCAATTTTGAATTTTGTGGTGAACCGGTTGGTTTGATTCTAAACCGGTTTATTTGGATAGTTTTTGATGCAAGGCAAAGCAGGACGTCACGCGCCTGTGTTCAGGAAGTTTCAAGAGAAAGCTGAGTTCTTTATGTGTTCATTGTTGGGTAAGAGTTCGAAGAACATTCAAAAGACACCAGGTGGTTTGATTTTCAGACAAAATTGGAACAACATGCAATTTGTCACAAGTGCTTCCTTCTTGAGCACGGTTTACTCTGATTACCTAACTTCTTCTCGAAGCTACTTGAGATGTTCTGCTGGAAATGTTGCTCCTTCGCAGCTTCTTTCATTTGCTAAGTCTCAGGTTGATTATATTCTTGGAGATAACCCAAGAGCTACGAGCTATATGGTTGGTTATGGTAACAATTTCCCTCAGAGAGTTCACCATAGAGGCTCCTCTATTGTCTCTGTCAAGGTTGACCGCACTTTTGTCACATGCCGAGGTGGATATGCTACGTGGTTTAGCCGTCAAGGCAGTGATCCGAACCTTCTCACTGGTGCTATTGTTGGTGGTCCTGATGCTTATGACAATTTCGCTGATCGAAGAGATAACTATGAGCAGACTGAGCCTGCTACTTACAACAATGCACCACTCCTTGGTGTTCTTGCTCGTCTCAGCAGTGGTCATTCTGGTTATAGCCAGTTTCTTCCAGTGGTTCCTGCTCCTGTTGTCCGAAGACCTATGCCTATTCGTAAACCGAGAGTGACTACTCCAGTCCGAGGTATGCTTCTTTTTATCTATATGTGAATCTATGAGTGTCTCTATTGAACAGAGACTTGACTTTGTTGATTACTTGTGCTGCAGCTTCTGGTCCAGTAGCTATAGTTCAGAAGTTAACTGGTTCATGGGTCTCAAAGGGAAGGACTTACTACAGATACTCAACTACTGTGATTAACAAATCACCAAGATCTCTGAAAAGTCTTAACCTTTCGATCAAGAATCTCTACGGACCAGTGTGGGGACTCTCAAGAACAGGCAATTCGTTCGGTTTACCCTCGTGGATGCATTCATTGGCATCCGGAAAATCCCTAGAGTTCGTTTACATTCACGCAACATCACCTGCGAATATCGCGGTATCAAGCTACACTTTGGCTTGACCAGACAACAACAACTACAAAGGACCAAAAGAAATCAGTGTGTATAGGTTGTGAGAAGATAAAGAAGAAGAAAGTGTTGGTTTTTCCCTCTGGTTAAAAGGTTTGGTCTTTTATCTTCATTTTTTTTACTTTTGGGGTTTCTCTGGTGAATATAAAAAAGGGTTGAAGAAGGGATAAAGAAAGGTGTGAAGAGACAGTGAAGACTCTTCAAAAAATTTAAGAAGAGTGAAAGTGCTCATCCTCTTTCTCCTCCAAGTTCAATGCTTTTAATATTTATTTAAAAAAAAAAAAAAATTATATATATATAGTGAGAGAGAGAGGAAGATTAGAGAGAAATAGTGTTTGTGAGAACTTCTTCTCTTAAAAAAGGAGTCTTGTGAGATTTTGCAAGGATTGTTTTTTTCATTCCTTGTAGCTCAAAAAAAACATGTGTATGTCTTTATCCTTTTGTGTTTTATCTTTCTTGGTGGGTCAATGGCAGTTGTAAAACTCAACAACAGTCCTTAATGAAATGTGGTTTGGTTATCAATTTATGTTAGGTGTTTGTCTTCTATCTATGAACTTTGAAATTTAGTTATATCAATTGGTGTGAAATTAGCTTAAAGAAAACTTGTTTTGAAAAATGGACCAATTAAAATGTGTGTGTATATGACTTCCCCAAATTGTTGATTTTTTCTACAAGGTTGAATTTCTGTGGTCAGTCAATTACTCTGAATCTTTTTCTCAATTAAAATGCATATTATTTTCTCATCTTATGACATGTTTTATTTGTCTTATATAGGCAGATAAACTTTGAAATTTATAAGCAAAACAAAATAAATAAAAATATACAAAACATGAGAATGTTTAATACAAAAAAAAAAAAAAAACAGAGATATCTTTGTGTACAAGCAAAAAATAAACTAATGTATTTTCTTTGTCTCAAGCAACTTCGATATTAAAACAACACATAGACTTATAACAACAATATGATTCAGAGTGAAAAGAGAGATATATATAAACCTGAGATTTGTCCAACAACTTCATTTCTTCACAATGAAGAAGCTTCACTTCTTAGCCTTGTTGTACATTTCATCAATCTCTTTCTGCGTAAATAAGAACAAAGGAAACATAAGAAAAATCATCAATAATGAATGTGTTGTAATGTGAAAATAAAGAGAACATTTAATTTACCTGATAGTATTTGAGAAGCTGAGGCCTTTTCTTCTTGTAAGAAGGTGTGATGAGATCTCTCTCCATGTCGAATGGGACTGTGTCTAAGTAAACACCTCTGATCATCTCAAATCCCTTCAGCTGTTAAGAAAAAAAAAACCCAAAAAATTTCTTAGTTAAAAGATTGTTGTATAAAACAAACAAGAATTAAGAAGAATAATGAACAATATAAACCTTTTTGTCTTTGGCTACTCTGCTGAACTCTCCAAGAATAAACTCTTTAGTCTTTTGGTTTTGACAGATCGACTCAAAATCTCCAGAAACATTATGTTCTCTAGCCCAATGCTCGATCTGAATCTTACTTGGACATACCACAGCCACTAAGTAAGACTCGTAGCTGTTTCCATATACCCATATCTGCCAAAAACATTTTAACAGATCATTAGTTTATAAGTCTAATCCAATGGTATCTTTAAGTTATCTTAAAACTAGATTTGCCCATTACCGATTCAATAGCGGCTACATGGCTGTAAATGTTCTCCAAGTTCTCAACCGCAACGTACTCTCCTTGTGAGAGTTTAAAGATGTTTTTCTTACGGTCAATGATCTTCATGGCTCCATCAGGTTGCCACTCACCAACATCACCAGTGTGAAGCCATCCATCAATAAGAACTTCTTGAGTAAGATCTTCACGTTTGTAATATCCAGAGAACAAAGTTTTTCCTCTAATGCAAATCTCTCCACGTGGATTGCTTGCAAGAGCGTCATAACCCATCTCTGGAACTGACTCGAGCCTTATGTCAACGTTTGGAACCGGTGGACCAACTGTTCCAAGCATTGCTAGCTCATTTGGAATCGACACAAATGTTCCACCACAACTCTCTGTTAGACCTGAAAACGTTATAAAGATTTTATTGTTAGGACCAAGACTTTTTAAAAGTGTTTTGTTAAGATTCTTGTGTTCATTATTTTACCGTATCCTTGCAAAACATGAGCACATGCCACAACTCTAAGGAACGATTCGATGTGAGCTGCAAGAGGAGCTGCTCCTGATAGGATTAGACGCACTCTTCCTCCCAATCCTTCTTTTACCTGAAACATAGTTTTATTTTAATGTTTCAAGATTTGGTTTTGGCCTAACAATCAAAATCAAGAGAGTGTGGATTTTAGTTTTTTCACCTTTTTAAATACAACTTTGTCAAAGATTGGAGATGCTTGTTCATGAGGTTTACCTTTCTCCATGTTCTTATGTTTGCTGAATAAAAAATGGGATTTGAACCCACGCCCTCTTTCGAAGACCAGAACCCTAAAAACCAAATCGACATTTTTTCTCTACTCCCCTCGCTCATATCATCATTGATCAGCTAATTGAGCCACGAGTCACAGACAAATCGATTTGGGTATTTGTTTTTGTGATCAGTTAGTCAGATTTTAACCCATTTAACTAAAATCATGTGCCTTTCAGATCAAAGTTTCTTGAATTCGTGCACTTGAATGGTCAACATAGTTTGAAATCACAAACCCAGCAAAGGACTGGAGCTTAGCATCTCCAGAAATGGCCACTAACAGTGATAGCGTTAATCTCTCTCGCACGTTCAAGTATTTACTAGGTTCGTTCTTCATTCTGTGTTTTTTTTCTTTTCTTAAATATCTCCCTGCATTTTGCTTCTAATTAGTTTTTGTTTCCTTTCATCTGGATTGAATTTTGGGATTAGCAACGCAGTTTCTTTCCAGAGGCATCCCATTCATATTCAATTCCTGGATCGTGAGGCATCTCACTGAAAATGACTACGCGGTAATGAATCGTTATTTACCAGTTTCATTTGAAATTTAATCGAATATATATATTTTTAGATTTAAGCTAATGTATGTGATTTAACTTAATGGAAAGGATTATTTAGATTGCTGCTGCATTTGTATGCACCGTTCTTATGGTAAAGATTCGGTTCTTATGGTAAAGATTCGGTTTTTGTGCAATTGGGTCTAAATTGTGATTGTAATTGCTAAAGTATGGACTCTTAGGAGTGAAAGATTAGGTTTTGGTTTCTGTGTCTGGGTCTTTCATTTGAGCAGCTACGTTGATGATGTTTCATTCTTTCAGAAATTCAATTGTTTTGCTTTTAGGACTTTCATTTTAAGCTCCTTCTATTTTTTTTTCTTTTCATTGTAATGCAGCTCTACGCTATCCAGTTCCATCTTTTCGTTACATGTGTCTTGTTTCTCAGTCGGGAGGGATTCCGGCGCGCTTGCTTGCGTGCTGACATTAACTGGTATGCGTAAAGCGGAATGCGTTGATAGTATTCACGTATTTGGCTCATGACTATGTTTTTGGTCAGTGATATTCCTTAATTTCCTGCTGTAGTGATGGTCAGAAAGATGTGACTAAGCTATTGAAAGTAGCATGGGTGACATTTCCACTTGGAATAGCCATTACTATTGCAGCATGCATTTTTGTGTTATGGTGGCAGAACCTTAGCTACTCCGACACTTATGCACATGCTATCTTGATTCACGGTACTTGGTTGTCTTTTTATGTGCCTTTATCATACTTCTTTCGCTTACAGCCTTGGATATTGAAAGTTTCGGTTTTGCCGTCATTTTCTTGTTTCTGTAATTATTGCAACATCCGTTGTTTGACAGTCATTGATTCATCTACTTTCTTTTGGTCAACTTAAGGACTAACCTACTTAGCGTGGCAGGATTTGCATGTATACTGGAGCTAATGGCTGAGCCTTTGTATATCCTCTCTCAGACATTGGTGAGTCTAAAGTTGCGACTCGTTGTTGAGACTGTCGCTACATTTGCACGCTGTGTAACTCTGTGCTCTCTCATAGTCAAGCAAACCAACATGGTACAACTCTTGTACCATTCCATTTTGTTTTGGGCAAAAGATAGCGTATATGATAGAACTTATATCTAGTTATCTTCAAAATGTTTAGGAAAAAGGGATAATCTTCGCACTGTCACAAGTTGCATATGGAGGCTCCCTGTTTCTTGGGTACTGGGCTTATTTTCTCATTTGTGGTGTTTACAGAAGTTCAGATCTCTTTCCTTTCAGGTATGAGTTCTCTATGATTTGATTTCGTCTCCAGCATTCTTAACTGTTGATATGCTCTAATCAACTCATTCATTTCCAATTATATTCTACAATTTTTGTGATGTCACAGACCTGGGAACTTCATGGACTTCGATATCGAGCTCTCGAACATGTGTATGCTATTTACTTTTCAGTCCTTCCGAAAATTGATCCTTCAAAAAGGTGAAAAGGTTGCTTATAAATGTTGCTTATAAATGTTTCTTACACAATTTCTAAAACTCCAGGAAGTTTAGTTGTACGCATGGTGTTTCTTCCCTTTGAAGAAAGTTCATACACTACATTTGCCAGGTTCGCGTCAGGTTCATTTCTCTCCTTAGTTTAGTGTAGTTAAGTACGTAATATTAATTCAGATATTTATCTCCCAAGATTTTTACTGTTCATTACCAGATATATGATAACTAGGCAAGATTTTTTACTTTTCACCTTCTTGAAGGATCAATTTTCGGAAGGACTGAAAAGTAAATAGCATACACATGTTCGAGAGCTCGATATCGAAGTCCATGAAGTTCCCAGGTCTGTGACATCACAAAAATTGTAGAATATAATTGGAAATGAATGAGTTGATTAGAGCATATCAACAGTTAAGAATGCTGGAGACGAGATCAAATCATAGAGAACTCATACCTGAAAGGAAAGAGATCTGAACTTCTGTAAACACCACAAATGAGAAAATAAGCCCAGTACCCAAGAAACAGGGAGCCTCCATATGCAACTTGTGACAGTGCGAAGATTATCCCTTTTTCCTAAACATGTTGAAGATAACTAGATATAAGTTCTATCATATACGCTATCTTTTGCCCAAAACAAAATGGAATGGTACAAGAGTTGTACCATGTTGGTTTGCTTGACTATGAGAGAGCACAGAGTTACACAGCGTGCAAATGTAGCGACAGTCTCAACAACGAGTCGCAACTTTAGACTCACCAATGTCTGAGAGAGGATATACAAAGGCTCAGCCATTAGCTCCAGTATACATGCAAATCCTGCCACGCTAAGTAGGTTAGTCCTTAAGTTGACCAAAAGAAAGTAGATGAATCAATGACTGTCAAACAACGGATGTTGCAATAATTACAGAAACAAGAAAATGATGGCAAAACCGAAACTTTCAATATCCAAGGCTGTAAGCGAAAGAAGTATGATAAAGGCACATAAAAAGACAACCAAGTACCGTGAATCAAGATAGCATGTGCATAAGTGTCGGAGTAGCTAAGGTTCTGCCACCATAACACAAAAATGCATGCTGCAATAGTAATGGCTATTCCAAGTGGAAATGTCACCCATGCTACTTTCAATAGCTTAGTCACATCTTTCTGACCATCACCACAGCAGGAAATTAAGGAATATCACTGACCAAAAACATAGTCATGAGCCAAATACGTGAATACTATCAACGCATTCCGCTTTACGCATACCAGTTAATGTCAGCACACAAGCAAGCGCGCCGGAATCCCTCCCGACTGAGAAACAAGACACATGTAACGAAAAGATGGAACTGGATAGCGTAGAGCTGCATTACAATGAAAAGAAAAAAAAATAGAAGGAGCTTAAAATGAAAGTCCTAAAAGCAAAACAATTGAATTTCTGAAAGAATGAAACATCATCAACGTAGCTGCTCAAATGAAAGACCCAGGCACAGAAACCAAAACCTAATCTTTCACTCCTAAGAGTCCATACTTTAGCAATTACAATCACAATTTAGACCCAATTGCACAAAAACCGAATCTTTACCATAAGAACCGAATCTTTACCATAAGAACGGTGCATACAAATGCAGCAGCAATCTAAATAATCCTTTCCATTAAGTTAAATCACATACATTAGCTTAAATCTAAAAATATATATATTCGACTTAAATTTCAAATGAAACTGGTAAATAACGATTCATTACCGCGTAGTCATTTTCAGTGAGATGCCTCACGATCCAGGAATTGAATATGAATGGATGCCTCTGGAAAGAAACTGCGTTGCTAATCCCAAAATTCAATCCAGATGAAAGGAAACAAAAACTAATTAGAAGCAAAATGCAGGGAGATATTTAAGAAAAGAAAAAAAACACAGAATGAAGAACGAACCTAGTAAATACTTGAACGTGCGAGAGAGATTAACGCTATCACTGTTAGTGGCCATTTCTGGAGATGCTAAGCTCCAGTCCTTTGCTGGGTTTGTGATTTCAAACTATGTTGACCATTCAAGTGCACGAATTCAAGAAACTTTGATCTGAAAGGCACATGATTTTAGTTAAATGGGTTAAAATCTGACTAACTGATCACAAAAACAAATACCCAAATCGATTTGTCTGTGACTCGTGGCTCAATTAGCTGATCAATGATGATATGAGCGAGGGGAGTAGAGAAAAAATGTCGATTTGGTTTTTAGGGTTTTGATTTGGGGTTCCATAGTCTTTATTTTTCCAAGCAACTCACTGATCTCTTTTTCTATTGGTTTTATTCTCTCCTCTAAATCATCCATAAGAGCATTTGCAGCTTTCACTTTTGTGTCAATACTTTGAAGTAGATCATCGACTTGTTGAAGAAGGGTTGCTTTATAGAAGAACTACAGAACAAAAGCTTTCAGCAAGATACATTAACAAAATTTACAGGCGCGCATACAGACATACAGGATATACCTTGAATTTATCTTTGTCGTTTCCAGAATGTAAAAACTCCCTGCTCTTGTCTTGACTCATTATCACACAGGGATTCTCAACATCAATCTAGCCAAAGAAAGCATAATGCAGATTCAAGCAATGAATTCCACCAATGTAACTAGAAACTTTAAAGTGGTATAGTATATACCATCAATAACACGTAAATCTGATATAACATATAAAAATATACTTTTAAACTTGAATAAAAAAAGAAAAGCTCACATTATAATGTTCAACTAGTTCCCGTAGCTCCTCCTTTCGGGTAGATATTTTTCTTCCTACACAACACAAGTAAGCAGAGAACAAGTAAGAAGATATAAAATGCAAATCATAGCGAGAACAGAATGTGGAGAGGGTAATCACATCCAAATAAAGCAGAAGCACAAACTACAAAGCCAAAGAATTTAGCATCAAAGAAATAAATAACCTTGATGATCCTTGAGAACCGTAAAACTAGTAGAATCAGATATCCTGCGTTCAATAATCAGAGTATCACCATATATATCAGGCTTAAAAGCATCATCTCCATGGTTTTTCAGTTCGACATGAACGAGGGTATAGCTGTGTAGGAGAAAAATATGCTTCACCACGGGAATTGGAATGAAAAATACACAAACGTTAAGGAAACGAGAATTGGAGGCGAGATCGCAATCTCTTTCCTTAACTCTTTGAATCCCCCGTAGTGTGACGGGAATCACGGATTCAAGAGTCCCAGGATACAACCAATACTAATCGATTTCGCAAACACTCGAAACTCGATTCTAAACGAACGTTAAAACTACGATACTCTCGAACAAGACTTAGAGAGATTGAAGGAACAATTTCCACAGAAATTGTGTGTTTATCTCCTAAGAGATCAAACAAGAATTTGTGTGATTCTTATCTCCTCAGAGATCAAAAAGAGATCAAGAAAGATCAAGAAAGGTAAGAGATGATTAAAAGAGGAGCTGAGATTTTCAAAATCTTTTTTCCTCTCTACCTCTTCCTCTTCGTATCAAGCTCTCTTCTTTTTTCTTCCCCTAAAACAAGTTTTAAGTCTCCTTGTTTTAAGATCAGGATTTCTGATGGGGTTAGTGCAAAATTATTGCACTTCAATTCTTTAATGAGATAGCTATAAACTTTAGTATTTTGTTTAATGCTATAGCCACCAAAACCAACATCAGCTCTTGTCCTTTTAGAGGTGATTACGAGTGGTTTTAGTGCAAAACATTGCACTCCATTCATTAAAGAATTAGTCACTAACTCTAGTCATTAGAGTAGTGATTTAGCCACCAAACCATCATTTGTTATTCACACAACTAAATTTTTAATAATGCCCCTCAAGACATTAAAATAATTCCAACAATCCCCCACATGAATAGAAATGACTCTAAACATATGACGACTCGAACTGACTCAACATGACTTGACTGGACTAGACCTAACTTGACTAGACCAGACAGACGTTCGAGAGTATACGAAAATGTTACTGTATCTGATAGGTAGCATTTTTCAGCTTTGAACCAATCATTTTAATATCTGTCGTACTTACTCGTCCGGGAGGTGAACATGATGTCTTGAACCTCCCTGACTTTGATGTAAATCGAGACAACAAATATCGCACAACAACACTTTCTCGTAGAACTTAAGTTCTCTATTGTGTTCATTTTGGCCTTGAACATTCCCGGTTTCATGAGTGAACTTGGAGAATATAGCCTCTCTTTTATTCTCCTAGAAACGGCCCCATTTCACACTCATTAGGTGATCACCCATTAGCTTAGTTTTTAGAAGTAATCTATAATACTTCACTCATATCTCAAAGCTATGGTATCATTAAAAGCTAACGCTTATCCTTATACATCATCTAGATGACAACTGCTTAAACACATTCATATGCCATCCAATGCAAACAGCATTGTTTATTTATCATTAGGAATTGGGTATATACATAGTTTTACAATGCTCAACATTAGATAATTTGATTTCGTTTTCCCTTTGAACCTAGATTTTGGGATCTCCAATCTCATAGGTGGGGTGTCCATCAAACATCATCTTTGTGTGTAGGCTTTAAACCCATTCCTCTTGATAAATTCACAATTTGATCTCGTGACAGACTTTTCGTAAAAAGATCTGTCAAATTGTCAGCTGACTTGATGTATTCTATCGACAATACACCCGTAGAGATCAATTGTCTAATGGTTTTATGTCGCCTTCTAATATGACGAGATTTACCATTGTACAAGTTATTCAGTGCCCGAGAGATAGCCGATTAACTATCACAGTGTACACGTATTGTTGGCACTGGATTTTCCCACATCGGGATATCTTCCAAAAAATTCCAAAGCCATTCTGCTTCTTCTGCCGCTTTATCCAAAGCGATAAACTCTGATTCCATGGTTGATCGAGCCAGGAGAGTTTTCTTGGAAGATTTCCAGGATATTAGTAGTGCTTGATGTGCTTGCTTCGTTCCCGCAGGAGCTAGCATCTCGTTGTTCACGATTTCGCTTATAACTTTATTTATCTTTACATGGGAACACGTTTTTCCAAGAATGAAGCGTTTCTTGACTCCATTATTGTATTCGCATGAAAATCCGGTATATCAGACTTATATACCAGAAACCGATAAGCACTACTATTATGAGCATATCCGATGAAAATGCAATCTACCGTCTTAGGTCCGATGGTGACCTTTTTTGGAGGTGGAACCGCAACTTTTGCTAGGCACCCCCACACTTTCAGGTATTTGTACGAAGGTACATTACCTTTCCAAAGTTCATACGGAGTTTTTCCCGTAACTTTGTGCGGTATTTTGTTCAGGATATAATTTGAGGTAAGCAGAGCTTCCCCCCACATGTTCTGGGCTAACCCAGATTCCTGCAACATTGCATTCATCATTTCTTTTAGAGTTCGGTTTTTCCGTTCCGCAACTCCATTTCTCTGAAACAAACATACATGCTTGATCAGAAAAGTTTTTAAATTAAATTTAAAAACACACAAAACCAATCGAAATGCATTAGGATCAACAGATCTCGTTTAGTCTCGCAAGACCGTTAACACTTGTGCGATTGGTTGTCACGATCGGTTGTAAACTGTTCCGACTAATTACGATCGGTTTAAACGATCGGTTGCAAACCGATCAGAATGACATTGCCGTCAGTTTGACTGGTTTTGCGATCGGTTTTCACGATCGGTTGCAGACCGATCTAACCACTTTTGATCGGTTTACACGATCGGTTGCAGACCGATCAGAATGTTTTCGATCGGTTTAAAGATCAATTTCAAACCGATCCTAGCACTTGCGATCGGTTTATGCGATCGGTTGCAAACCGATCAGAATGCAATTACCGTCAGTTTGACTGGTTTTGCGATCGGTTTTCACGATCAGTTGCAAACCGATCAGACCATCAAACACCAATCAAACTTGCCTTTGGACGCGCGTTGGACATTCCAAATACTCAAAAATTCACTTTTCAAACATTTTGTAGGCTTCAATTCTCTCAAGAAAAGCCACAGAAGTGTTTTTTTGATATAAAACTTTCGAGACTCGCAAGCTCTCGAGTTTTGATCTTAAAATTTAACCGATCGCAACCGGTTAATCACACAAAGACTTGAATCGCAACTCAAGCTTTAACGTTTATGATTCACTTCCAATCCGTTTGATGTTTATATAACACCAACGGATTCAAAGAGTTAAGATTGTAGGAGAAAAATATGCTTCACCACGGGAATTGGAATGAAAAATACACAAACGTTAAGGAAACGAGAATTGGAGGCGAGATCGCAATCTCTTTCCTTAACTCTTTGAATCCCCCGTAGTGTGACGGGAATCACGGATTCAAGAGTCCCAGGATACAACCAATACTAATCGATTTCGCAAACACTCGAAACTCGATTCTAAACGAACGTTAAAACTACGATACTCTCGAACAAGACTTAGAGAGATTGAAGGAACAATTTCCACAGAAATTGTGTGTTTATCTCCTAAGAGATCAAACAAGAATTTGTGTGATTCTTATCTCCTCAGAGATCAAAAAGAGATCAAGAAAGATCAAGAAAGGTAAGAGATGATTAAAAGAGGAGCTGAGATTTTCAAAATCTTTTTTCCTCTCTACCTCTTCCTCTTCGTATCAAGCTCTCTTCTTTTTTCTTCCCCTAAAACAAGTTTTAAGTCTCCTTGTTTTAAGATCAGGATTTCTGATGGGGTTAGTGCAAAATTATTGCACTTCAATTCTTTAATGAGATAGCTATAAACTTTAGTATTTTGTTTAATGCTATAGCCACCAAAACCAACATCAGCTCTTGTCCTTTTAGAGGTGATTACGAGTGGTTTTAGTGCAAAACATTGCACTCCATTCATTAAAGAATTAGTCACTAACTCTAGTCATTAGAGTAGTGATTTAGCCACCAAACCATCATTTGTTATTCACACAACTAAATTTTTAATAATGCCCCTCAAGACATTAAAATAATTCCAACAATCCCCCACATGAATAGAAATGACTCTAAACATATGACGACTCGAACTGACTCAACATGACTTGACTGGACTAGACCTAACTTGACTAGACCAGACAGACGTTCGAGAGTATACGAAAATGTTACTGTATCTGATAGGTAGCATTTTTCAGCTTTGAACCAATCATTTTAATATCTGTCGTACTTACTCGTCCGGGAGGTGAACATGATGTCTTGAACCTCCCTGACTTTGATGTAAATCGAGACAACAAATATCGCACAACAACACTTTCTCGTAGAACTTAAGTTCTCTATTGTGTTCATTTTGGCCTTGAACATTCCCGGTTTCATGAGTGAACTTGGAGAATATAGCCTCTCTTTTATTCTCCTAGAAACGGCTCCATTTCACACTCATTAGGTGATCACCCATTAGCTTAGTTTTTAGAAGTAATCTATAATACTTCACTCATATCTCAAAGCTATGGTATCATTAAAAGCTAACGCTTATCCTTATACATCATCTAGATGACAACTGCTTAAACACATTCATATGCCATCCAATGCAAACAGCATTGTTTATTTATCATTAGGAATTGGGTATATACATAGTTTTACAATGCTCAACATTAGATAATTTGATTTCGTTTTCCCTTTGAACCTAGATTTTGGGATCTCCAATCTCATAGGTGGGGTGTCCATCAAACATCATCTTTGTGTGTAGGCTTTAAACCCATTCCTCTTGATAATTTCACAATTTGATCTCGTGACAGACTTTTCGTAAAAAGATCTGTCAAATTGTCAGCTGACTTGATGTATTCTATCGACAATACACCCGTAGAGATCAATTGTCTAATGGTTTTATGTCGCCTTCTAATATGACGAGATTTACCATTGTACAAGTTATTCAGTGCCCGAGAGATAGCCGATTAACTATCATAGTGTACACGTATTGTTGGCACTGGATTTTCCCACATCGGGATATCTTCCAAAAAATTCCAAAGCCATTCTGCTTCTTCTGCCGCTTTATCCAAAGCGATAAACTCTGATTCCATGGTTGATCGAGCCAGGAGAGTTTTCTTGGAAGATTTCCAGGATATTAGTAGTGCTTGATGTGCTTGCTTCGTTCCCGCATGAGCTAGCATCTCGTTGTTCACGATTTCGCTTATAACTTTATTTATCTTTACATGGGAACACGTTTTTCCAAGAATGAAGCGTTTCTTGACTCCATTATTGTATTCGCATGAAAATCCGGTATATCAGACTTATATACCAGAAACCGATAAGCACTACTATTATGAGCATATCCGATGAAAATGCAATATACCGTCTTAGGTCCGATGGTGACCTTTTTTGGAGGTGGAACCGCAACTTTTGCTAGGCACCCCCACACTTTCAGGTATTTGTACGAAGGTACATTACCTTTCCAAAGTTCATACGGAGTTTTTCCCGTAACTTTGTGCGGTATTTTGTTCAGGATATAATTTGAGGTAAGCAGAGCTTCCCCCCACATGTTCTGGGCTAACCCAGATTCCTGCAACATTGCATTCATCATTTCTTTTAGAGTTCGGTTTTTCCGTTCCGCAACTCCATTTCTCTGAAACAAACATACATGCTTGATCAGAAAAGTTTTTAAATTAAATTTAAAAACACACAAAACCAATCGAAATGCATTAGGATCAACAGATCTCGTTTAGTCTCGCAAGACCGTTAACACTTGTGCGATTGGTTGTCACGATCGGTTGTAAACTGTTCCGACTAATTACGATCGGTTTAAACGATCGGTTGCAAACCGATCAGAATGACATTGCCGTCAGTTTGACTGGTTTTGCGATCGGTTTTCACGATCGGTTGCAGACCGATCTAACCACTTTTGATCGGTTTACACGATCGGTTGCAGACCGATCAGAATGTTTTCGATCGGTTTAAAGATCGATTTCAAACCGATCCTAGCACTTGCGATCGGTTTATGCGATCGGTTGCAAACCGATCAGAATGCAATTACCGTCAGTTTGACTGGTTTTGCGATCGGTTTTCACGATCAGTTGCAAACCGATCAGACCATCAAACACCAATCAAACTTGCCTTTGGACGCGCGTTGGACATTCCAAATACTCAAAAATTCACTTTTCAAACATTTTGTAGGCTTCAATTCTCTCAAGAAAAGCCACAGAAGTGTTTTTTTGATATAAAACTTTCGAGACTCGCAAGCTCTCGAGTTTTGATCTTAAAATTTAACCGATCGCAACCGGTTAATCACACAAAGACTTGAATCGCAACTCAAGCTTTAACGTTTATGATTCACTTCCAATCCGTTTGATGTTTATATAACACCAACGGATTCAAAGAGTTAAGATTGTAGGAGAAAAATATGCTTCACCACGGGAATTGGAATGAAAAATACACAAATGTTAAGGAAACGAGAATTGGAGGCGAGATCGCAATCTCTTTCCTTAACTCTTTGAATCCCCCGTAGTGTGACGGGAATCACGGATTCAAGAGTCCCAGGATACAACCAATACTAATCGATTTCGCAAACACTCGAAACTCGATTCTAAACGAACGTTAAAACTACGATACTCTCGAACAAGACTTAGAGAGATTGAAGGAACAATTTCCACAGAAATTGTGTGTTTATCTCCTAAGAGATCAAACAAGAATTTGTGTGATTCTTATCTCCTCAGAGATCAAAAAGAGATCAAGAAAGATCAAGAAAGGTAAGAGATGATTAAAAGAGGAGCTGAGATTTTCAAAATCTTTTTTCCTCTCTACCTCTTCCTCTTCGTATCAAGCTCTCTTCTTTTTTCTTCCCCTAAAACAAGTTTTAAGTCTCCTTGTTTTAAGATCAGGATTTCTGATGGGGTTAGTGCAAAATTATTGCACTTCAATTCTTTAATGAGATAGCTATAAACTTTAGTATTTTGTTTAATGCTATAGCCACCAAAACCAACATCAGCTCTTGTCCTTTTAGAGGTGATTACGAGTGGTTTTAGTGCAAAACATTGCACTCCATTCATTAAAGAATTAGTCACTAACTCTAGTCATTAGAGTAGTGATTTAGCCACCAAACCATCATTTGTTATTCACACAACTAAATTTTTAATAATGCCCCTCAAGACATTAAAATAATTCCAACAAGCTGCACAAAAAAAAAATACCAAATAAATTGAAGAAATTTAATGTCGTTTCCGCAACAAACCTCGTGGGGGGGGAAGCAATAGTAAGCAAGACCCTAATCATGAAGAAGAAAATGTGTATTTCTGAAATAAACCCCAAAGTGTTCAGCTTGCAAATTTACACAAAGTACACAAACCTGCATCCAGTTTTTATGAAATCTTTGAGCATAGAGGCACGCTGAGTCCCTTTGGCTCGACATCCAAAAGCAACACATAGAGCAGTCAATATTGCACTCTTACCACCTGAAATATTTTTAATAAAACACCCTTACAGTATAAATCATACTCTCTGTCTCTTAAAACTCATGCGGTCTCCTTATTGGTTAATCATTCAAAAGTCAATAAATTTGAATAATCCCACACTTCAAATGAAATGCCTGGATTATAAACATGAATTTTCTTAAAACTCCAGCTTTATTACCGAAAATAGCAGAAACCCAGCTGAAGAAAAGCCACAAGCTAATTTATTCATTTTAAAGCGATTTTTTTTTTTTTTTTTAAAAGGCCAAATTTAGTAAGATACTTACTTCCGTTTTGACCAGTGATGAAATTGACCCACTCGCCAAACTCAATCTCGAGATTACTATGGCACATAAAATTCTCAAGGCGTATCCTAAGGATCGTACAGGAGCCATGTCGCTGATCGTTAAAATAATTACTCAGTCGATCGCCATGTGTATCCATATCTGCTCGTTTTTTTCTAGGGTTTCTTACTGAGAGTACTGAGAGAGGAGTCGAGGACACAAATTAGAAATCGGATCTTCATCACAAGTGTTTTATGCGCGGGAGAATAAATATAGAGTAAATAAATAATAAATGCCAGATGATATTGGCCGTCGGATCTTTGGGTCTATTAAAAAACACGCGATCATTGGCTAGGGAGCACCTATAGTTTGTGTGGGACATTTTAATCCTTTCATAAATTAAGTCAAATTAAGATTTGCAAAACCATAATTAACCCGAGTAAATTGTTTCTAAAGTTTTCTTGTTCTTTTTGGTCAAAGCAGTTTATCACTTTCTATCAATGATGATGTCATAGAGAAATGAAGTAATTCGACTAGTTTCTATCATAATCCTCTGTTTTTTTACTTTTCTTGCTATTACCTTTGGGTCAAATCAATTTCTAACTTGCTGATGTCATATAAGAAAAAGGTAATTTCTATCATTAGTCCTTTTCACCCGACTGTCATTTTTGACCAGGTAGAAAAAAAACAAAAAAACTCCAATAAAACCGGTTCCGGTTCGGTAATACAAAAGCTTCACTTCCTCCGTCTACTACTATAAACCGAATCCTTAACCTTACTTTTAGTCAGAACATATACCGGTTTCTTCAGTCCTCGTGATTGTAATCTCTGAAACGTATGATTCTATTGATGAACACTCTCTCACGCCGGTATCTACCAGAGGAAACACACAGATTTTAGAATTTTTTACATTTTGCTTACAGAATCCAAACAAGACCATAACATAAACATAAGAGAGGACTTACATGACAATGGCTGAAAGACAGAAGCAGAAGAAACCGATGGCAAAGTGGAGAGGAAATGTTGCCCAGAAATTCTTACGATTGAGGATGATTTTCTCTGAGATGAGAGTGATTATGCTCGAAACGATAAGAATTTTCCAACCTAACGGAAAGCATTTTCGGAACGAGAATGAAGAAGTGCCCTGCAGAGACATTTGGAGTTTCAAAACAATTGTTTTAAAAAAAATATGGGGCAATTACATAAACATAAACTATATACTAGTTTAATCAAGTATATACCTTGAAGTAGTGTTGGATGAATCGCCCGGAATAGAGAATCCTTAGAATCATATCTTTTTTTTTTTTAATGAAGTCAAGGAGACAAAAAAGAAATAAACAAAAGCTGATTCTAGTTGAAGTATCTATAAATATGGGTGAAGGATACTCGAGGAGTTAGCCATGATTAAACCTATTGCTCCGAAAGATCTTATCAGCAGAATATTTAATGTGATATAGATCAATGAAAATACAAGCAACATGTCGTTTGAGCGCTTCAGTTCACTCTCTGTTCCAACTGCATGTAAAAATGCTTCCGAGGTTCCTGCCAAAGTAATTTACAAAGTAAGAAGACTGAAAAATGTAACTAGTAACTGCAAAAAAACAAGAAGCTTGACAAGTCCAAAACCACTAGTTAATCTAGATACGATTACTAACCATTCATGGCCAGGACGATGATGTAGAGACAATAAAACTGTAGGGCCAAAGAAGCTTCTCCATCGCTCCATTTCTCACCATACAACAATCTGATGAGAGAATACGAATAACTCGGGCCAAATGCCATAAATATAAGACCTAGAAAATCCCAGGAAGTTCACGTAAACAATTGGGGATCTGTAGTGCTGGTTTTAGAGACTCAGAAATAGATTGTAATATACCTATTAATATCACAAGCTTCAAGGCCTCGGTCAAGCAAATTCCGAGTTTCTTGCTCTTTTGCTGATAATCACCTGTCAAGAGAGAGAGACAGGGGAATAGAAAATATATATCTGGTAATGAACAGTAAAAATCTTGGGAGATAAATATCTGAATTAATATTACGTACTAAACTACACTAAACTAAGGAGAGAAATGAACCTGACGTGAACCTGGCAAATGTAGTGTATGAACTTTCTTCAAAGGGAAGAAACACCATGCGTACAACTAAACTTCCTGGAGTTTTAGAAATTGTGTAAGAAACATTTATAAGCAACCTTTATAACCGTAGATAATTGCATTTTGTCACCAAAGAGACTTGCCTAGTTTGTCGACAATCCCATATACAGCCTGGTTATATGGTGTATCTAACCATACAAGGACCAACTTTTCACCTTCTTGAAGGATCAATTTTCGGAAGGACTGAAAAGTAAATAGCATACACATGTTCGAGAGCTCGATATCGAAGTCCATGAAGTTCCCAGGTCTGTGACATCACAAAAATTGTAGAATATAATTGGAAATGAATGAGTTGATTAGAGCATATCAACAGTTAAGAATGCTGGAGACGAGATCAAATCATAGAGAACTCATACCTGAAAGGAAAGAGATCTGAACTTCTGTAAACACCACAAATGAGAAAATAAGCCCAGTACCCAAGAAACAGGGAGCCTCCATATGCAACTTGTGACAGTGCGAAGATTATCCCTTTTTCCTAAACATGTTGAAGATAACTAGATATAAGTTCTATCATATACGCTATCTTTTGCCCAAAACAAAATGGAATGGTACAAGAGTTGTACCATGTTGGTTTGCTTGACTATGAGAGAGCACAGAGTTACACAGCGTGCAAATGTAGCGACAGTCTCAACAACGAGTCGCAACTTTAGACTCACCAATGTCTGAGAGAGGATATACAAAGGCTCAGCCATTAGCTCCAGTATACATGCAAATCCTGCCACGCTAAGTAGGTTAGTCCTTAAGTTGACCAAAAGAAAGTAGATGAATCAATGACTGTCAAACAACGGATGTTGCAATAATTACAGAAACAAGAAAATGACGGCAAAACCGAAACTTTCAATATCCAAGGCTGTAAGCGAAAGAAGTATGATAAAGGCACATAAAAAGACAACCAAGTACCGTGAATCAAGATAGCATGTGCATAAGTGTCGGAGTAGCTAAGGTTCTGCCACCATAACACAAAAATGCATGCTGCAATAGTAATGGCTATTCCAAGTGGAAATGTCACCCATGCTACTTTCAATAGCTTAGTCACATCTTTCTGACCATCACTACAGCAGGAAATTAAGGAATATCACTGACCAAAAACATAGTCATGAGCCAAATACGTGAATACTATCAACGCATTCCGCTTTACGCATACCAGTTAATGTCAGCACGCAAGCAAGCGCGCCGGAATCCCTCCCGACTGAGAAACAAGACACATGTAACGAAAAGATGGAACTGGATAGCGTAGAGCTGCATTACAATGAAAAGAAAAAAAAATAGAAGGAGCTTAAAATGAAAGTCCTAAAAGCAAAACAATTGAATTTCTGAAAGAATGAAACATCATCAATGTAGCTGCTCAAATGAAAGACCCAGGCACAGAAACCAAAACCTAATCTTTCACTCCTAAGAGTCCATACTTTAGCAATTACAATCACAATTTAGACCCAATTGCACAAAAACCGAATCTTTACCATAAGAACCGAATCTTTACCATAAGAACGGTGCATACAAATGCAGCAGCAATCTAAATAATCCTTTCCATTAAGTTAAATCACATACATTAGCTTAAATCTAAAAATATATATATTCGACTTAAATTTCAAATGAAACTGGTAAATAACGATTCATTACCGCGTAGTCATTTTCAGTGAGATGCCTCACGATCCAGGAATTGAATATGAATGGGATGCCTCTGGAAAGAAACTGCGTTGCTAATCCCAAAATTCAATCCAGATGAAAGGAAACAAAAACTAATTAGAAGCAAAATGCAGGGAGATATTTAAGAAAAGAAAAAAAACACAGAATGAAGAACGAACCTAGTAAATACTTGAACGTGCGAGAGAGATTAACGCTATCACTGTTAGTGGCCATTTCTGGAGATGCTAAGCTCCAGTCCTTTGCTGGGTTTGTGATTTCAAACTATGTTGACCTGCACGAATTCAAGAAACTTTGATCTGAAAGGCACATGATTTTAGTTAAATGGGTTAAAATCTGACTAACTGATCACAAAAACAAATACCCAAATCGATTTGTCTGTGACTCGTGGCTCAATTAGCTGATCAATGATGATATGAGCGAGGGGAGTAGAGAAAAAATGTCGATTTGGTTTTTAGGTTTACCTTTCTCCATGTTCTGGTCGGAGGATACTACGACGCCGGAGACAATGTGAAATTCGGGCTTCCGATGGCATTCACGGTGACGATGATGGCGTGGAGCGTGATTGAATATGGTAATCAATTAGAAGCAAACGGCGAGCTTGGCCACTCCATTGACGCCATTAAATGTGGTACTGATTACTTCATCAAAGCCCATCCTGAGCCCAACGTCCTTTATGGCGAGGTACTTTATTTTTAATTATATTTATTAATTAATCAATTAGAATCTGACATTTTAATTTTAATAGATTTATCATTTAATTTATTTTAATTTAATTTTGGATTTTAGGTTGGAGACGGCAACACCGACCATTACTGTTGGCAGAGGCCGGAAGAGATGACGACAGACCGGAAACCTTACCGGATAGATCCAAGTAATCCCGGGTCGGATCTTGCTGGAGAAACAGCAGCAGCCATGGCCGCCGCATCGATTGTGTTCCGGCGATCTAACCCTGTTTACTCTAGGTTACTACTCAGTCACGCCTATCAGGTAACTCCTTTTTCCCCGGCGCATTTTACTCTGAGTGCGCACGTTAGCAAAAAGTTATGGTATAATTAAATTACGGAGGCAGTTACGTTTGGGAAGTTGCATTGCAGACACATTATAATTGCACCCAACAGTAGAAAAGTCACTTAAAAGTCATTTTCAGCGCATGTTAGGGGTTAGTTATATCGAGGCGTCATTTTAGTAAATGATAATGACAAATCTTGAAAATTATGTTTACCGGAAATTTGTTTTTTTTGTTCGTTTTCGTTCTTATTGCGAAAAAAAAATTAAATGCTTAGAAAAGAAATATTCTCTGAGATTGTCTATAATTATATCAGTTACCAGGAGTTTAGCAAATTTAATATTCTAACTCTTTTTTGAATATAGAATTTGATTTAAACACAGTAGCTTACTATTTTAACTCTATAAACGGTGTCGTTTTTTGTGGATCCCGCAAAAGATGGATTCTTTGTAGAAGGTTGAGAGACGACACGTCGTTCTCCGTCCATCACGGGTTTTTTGTGTTGTGACCGTACAAATCTTGTATATAAACAATCTCAGCCGTTCATCTTAAATTCCTATTTTTCTCTTTTGTTAAACAAATAACTTCGCACGTGCCTTAGGCTGTCGGTGCCCCATACTGTGTGAACAAGTTTCCCCAAATTAACCTCCATTCTTCAACAATATCACGAACCTGCCACTGACTCCTTACACAAAACTTGTAGATTAACCTTGACTTCGCCGACAAATACAGAGGAAAATACGACAGCAGTATCACTGTCGCCCAGAAATATTACCGATCCGTCAGCGGTTACAATGTAAGATCCGAATGATGTTTTAATAATCGGAAATTTAATTAAGCACGTTAACAATTGTCTTATATCTGAATCTGTTCTTACTTTTAATGATCAGGACGAGTTACTATGGGCAGCTGCGTGGCTATACCAAGCTTCAAACAATCAGTTCTACTTGGACTACTTGGGTCGGAACGGTGATGCCATGGGTGGAACCGGTTGGTCTATGACCGAGTTCGGTTGGGACGTTAAGTACGCTGGTGTTCAAACTCTTGTTGCCAAGGTTAGTACTTAGTAGTACAGCCCAATTTTAAATTTTGTGGTGAACCGGTTTGATTCTAAACCGGTTTATTTGGATAGTTTTTGATGCAAGGCAAAGCAGGACGTCACGCGCCTGTGTTCAGGAAGTTTCAAGAGAAAGCTGAGTTCTTTATGTGTTCATTGTTGGGTAAGAGTTCGAAGAACATTCAAAAGACACCAGGTGGTTTGATTTTCAGACAAAATTGGAACAACATGCAATTTGTCACAAGTGCTTCCTTCTTGAGCACGGTTTACTCTGATTACCTAACTTCTTCTCGAAGCTACTTGAGATGTTCTGCTGGAAATGTTGCTCCTTCGCAGCTTCTTTCATTTGCTAAGTCTCAGGTTGATTATATTCTTGGAGATAACCCAAGAGCTACGAGCTATATGGTTGGTTATGGTAACAATTTCCCTCAGAGAGTTCACCATAGAGGCTCCTCTATTGTCTCTGTCAAGGTTGACCGCACTTTTGTCACATGCCGAGGTGGATATGCTACGTGGTTTAGCCGTCAAGGCAGTGATCCGAACCTTCTCACTGGTGCTATTGTTGGTGGTCCTGATGCTTATGACAATTTCGCTGATCGAAGAGATAACTATGAGCAGACTGAGCCTGCTACTTACAACAATGCACCACTCCTTGGTGTTCTTGCTCGTCTCAGCAGTGGTCATTCTGGTTATAGCCAGTTTCTTCCAGTGGTTCCTGCTCCTGTTGTCCGAAGACCTATGCCTATTCGTAAACCGAGAGTGACTACTCCAGTCCGAGGTATGCTTCTTTTTGTCTATATGTGAATCTATGAGTGTCTCTATTGAACAGAGACTTGACTTTGTTGATTACTTGTGCTGCAGCTTCTGGTCCAGTAGCTATAGTTCAGAAGTTAACTGGTTCATGGGTCTCAAAGGGAAGGACTTACTACAGATACTCAACTACTGTGATTAACAAATCACCAAGATCTCTGAAAAGTCTTAACCTTTCGATCAAGAATCTCTACGGACCAGTGTGGGGACTCTCAAGAACAGGCAATTCGTTCGGTTTACCCTCGTGGATGCATTCATTGGCATCCGGAAAATCCCTAGAGTTCGTTTACATTCACGCAACATCACCTGCGAATATCGCGGTATCAAGCTACACTTTGGCTTGACCAGACAACAACAACTACAAAGGACCAAAAGAAATCAGTGTGTATAGGTTGTGAGAAGATAAAGAAGAAGAAAGTGTTGGTTTTTCCCTCTGGTTAAAAGGTTTGGTCTTTTATCTTCATTTTTTTTTTACTTTTGGGGTTTCTCTGGTGAATATAAAAGGGTTGAAGAAGGGATGAAGAAAGGTGTGAAGAGACAGTGAAGACTCTTCAAAAAATTTAAGAAGAGTGAAAGTGCTCATCCTCTTTCTCCTCCAAGTTCAATGCTTTTAATATTTATTTAAAAAAAAAAAATTATATATATATAGTGAGAGAAAGAGAGGAAGATTAGAGAGAAATAGTGTTTGTGAGAACTTCTTCTCTTAAAAAAGGAGTCTTGTGAGATTTTGCAAGGATTGTTTTTTTCATTCCTTGTAGCTCAAAAAAAAACATGTGTATGTCTTTATCCTTTTGTGTTTTATCTTTCTTGGTGGGTCAATGGCAGTTGTAAAACTCAACAACAGTCCTTAATGAAATGTGGTTTGGTTATCAATTTATGTTAGGCATTTGTCTTCTATCCATTAACTTTGAAATTTAGTGATACCAATTGATGTGAAATTAGCATAAATTTTGAAAAATGGAACAATTAAAATGTGTGTATATCACTTCCCCAAATTGTTGATTTTCTACAAGGTTGAATTTCTGTGGTCAGTCAATTACTCTGAATCTTTTTCTCAATTAAAATGCGTATCATTTTCTCATCTTATGACATGTTTTATTTGTCTTCTATAGGCAGATAAACTTTGAATTTTATAAGCAAAACAAAATAAATAAAAATATATAAAACATGAGAATGTTAAATACAAAAAAAAAAATACAAAAGCAGAGATATCTTTGTGTACAAGCAAAAAATAAACTAATGTATTTTCTTTGGCACAAGCAACAATGCAACATCGATATTAAAACAACACATAGACTTATAACAACAATATGATTCAGAGTGAAAAGAGAGATATATATAAACCTGAGATTTGTCCAACAACTTCATTTCTTCACAATGAAGAAGCTTCACTTCTTAGCCTTGTTGTACATTTCATCAATCTCTTTCTGCGTAAATAAGAACAAAGGAAACATAAGAAAAATCATCAATAATGAATGTGTTGTAATGTGAAAATAAAGAGAACATTTAATTTACCTGATAGTATTTGAGAAGCTGAGGCCTTTTCTTCTTGTAAGAAGGTGTGATGAGATCTCTCTCCATGTCGAATGGGACTGTGTCTAAGTAAACACCTCTGATCATCTCAAATCCCTTCAGCTGTTAAGAAAAAAAAAACCCAAAAAATTTCTTAGTTAAAAGATTGTTGTATAAAACAAACAAGAATTAAGAAGAATAATGAACAATATAAACCTTTTTGTCTTTGGCTACTCTGCTGAACTCTCCAAGAATAAACTCTTTAGTCTTTTGGTTTTGACAGATCGACTCAAAATCTCCAGAAACATTATGTTCTCTAGCCCAATGCTCGATCTGAATCTTACTTGGACATACCACAGCCACTAAGTAAGACTCGTAGCTGTTTCCATATACCCATATCTGCCAAAAACATTTTAACAGATCATTAGTTTATAAGTCTAATCCAATGGTATCTTTAAGTTATCTTAAAACTAGATTTGCCCATTACCGATTCAATAGCGGCTACATGGCTGTAAATGTTCTCCAAGTTCTCAACCGCAACGTACTCTCCTTGTGAGAGTTTAAAGATGTTTTTCTTACGGTCAATGATCTTCATGGCTCCATCAGGTTGCCACTCACCAACATCACCAGTGTGAAGCCATCCATCAATAAGAACTTCTTGAGTAAGATCTTCACGTTTGTAATATCCAGAGAACAAAGTTTTTCCTCTAATGCAAATCTCTCCACGTGGATTGCTTGCAAGAGCGTCATAACCCATCTCTGGAACTGACTCGAGCCTTATGTCAACGTTTGGAACCGGTGGACCAACTGTTCCAAGCATTGCTAGCTCATTTGGAATCGACACAAATGTTCCACCACAACTCTCTGTTAGACCTGAAAACGTTATAAAGATTTTATTGTTAGGACCAAGACTTTTTAAAAGTGTTTTGTTAAGATTCTTGTGTTCATTATTTTACCGTATCCTTGCAAAACATGAGCACATGCCACAACTCTAAGGAACGATTCGATGTGAGCTGCAAGAGGAGCTGCTCCTGATAGGATTAGACGCACTCTTCCTCCCAATCCTTCTTTTACCTGAAACATAGTTTTATTTTAATGTTTCAAGATTTGGTTTTGGCCTAACAATCAAAATCAAGAGAGTGTGGATTTTAGTTTTTTCACCTTTTTAAATACAACTTTGTCAAAGATTGGAGATGCTTGTTCATGAGGTTTACCTTTCTCCATGTTCTTATGTTTGCTGAATAAAAAACATCAAAGAGTTTCAAAATATATGTATACAAAACATTAGTTTCTGAATTTAAAAAATGGTGAACGTACACTTACTAGTTGAATGCAAAGTTGAATAATGTCTTCTTTATGAAACCACCATCGGAAAGTTTCTGCTGAAGACCTGAAAATGAATTATATATAACAGATGAGAATTATTTCAAATGGTTTTCAAGTTTTTTAACTGGCTTGGCAATGTATTTTTACCAGTGTAAATTCTCTCTAGCACGCGAGGAACAGCGCAGAAAATAGTCGGTTTCAATGCAGCAATGTCTTCTATCAATATCTTAACATCCTGATTAAGAAACAGATTATGAAATAAAACTATGTTATGAAACAGATTCTGTATAGAAAAAAAAAAAAAAAACAGATAATAAAACTTACCCCTCTCCAAAAACCTATTGAGGCTGCTTCATAAATAAACAACTCTTCAATCACACGATCGAAGATATGAGCCAGTGGTAGATATGATAGATATACATCTTTACTTGTTAACTGTTACCAATTTTTTTCACAATGAAAACATTGCTAATTATAATGATGATATATTCTTTCTTGATATATTTATTTATTGAAGTATAGACAACATTAATAAGTTACCTTTTCATTGATAGTTTTAAGCAAATGTTTAACACCTTCAAGTAAATAAATAATGCTCTCATTTGAAAGCAAGACTCCTTTAGGATCACCAGTTGTTCCACTTGTATACATTATAGTGCAAATATCGCTTCTTTTCTTTTTTGGTAATTCATAATGTTTACCCTCACCCTGCAATTAACAGTAACACAATTACATTTATTCATGATTCTGATTAATTATGATGATTAAGTTGAATTAAAAATATGATTTTCTTACTAGCTTCAAGAATTGGTCCCATGAATATATTGTTAATCCGTGTTTCTCAGCTTCTGCTCTTTGCTCATTTGTTACCTCACCAAAACTCACAATATCTGTTCCATCAATAATATAAGAATTGTTTCATTTAAACTGGCGTTTCATTAATCAATCTAACACAATAGTAGCATACTTACTCTTCATATATTTAGTTGAACTTGGAGCTGTCTTCAATAACTAAAATATATATTTTAAAAATGAGTAGTTTAGTATCATTACATTCATTGCCAAAAAATTTATGTTTTTATGTAAAACATTGGTTTGATACCTCAGAAATCTTTTTCTCCTCTGAAAAAGCAAGTGACACCTCAGCATGGCAAATGATGAATTGTATAGCTCCAGCACCTACCAAAATTGCATCATTCAAAGTATTATACATACACATGAAATTTGATTGTAACCATTGACAGAAGAATAGACAAATGTTACATACCTAGAGTGTCATATAAAGGAACACAGTAGAGTCCATGAGCATTACAAGCCTGAAAATCAATTTAAACAAATCATCAAAATTTATATTAAAAAATCTGCTAATTAAAACTTAAAAACTCAAATCAATATTACCTCCATGCTTATAATCCATTCAGGACTGTTAGCGCCATAAATACCACATTTATCTCCCTGCGGATCAGAAATCATTGTAACTAATATTATATTTTTAGAATTTTAGATGCATCATTATATTATATATGGTTTAAATTAGACATTACTTACTTTTTCAACTCCAATAGTTCTGAGAGAGTTTCCAAGCTTAATCACTACATCATATACTTCTTTGTAAGTTTGCCATACATAATTCCCAGCCTGTCGGGGAAAAAAAAAACAAATATTATATTAGTTAATTGTTGATTAAGTTTGGATAATTAAGTTGGTGATTAATTTCTTACTTTTCCATCAACAATTTCTCTACGACCAAGCATAGGATTATCTGGAGATTTCTCCACAGATAAACTGTAATCAAAACAGAACACACACAACAAAAAATTAGATCCATGTTTTGTTATTATCACTCAATAATGAACATAAACATTGGCACAAAAGCAACATTTCTTCTGAGATTCTTAGCTGACTTCATTTGAAGATAATTACAATATGAAAGTCAAAGAAAATCAAATTGACTAAGACTTTTTGCAATAATAATTTGACTTTTCTAAGGCAACATATGATGTTGAAGTTTTACATTTTGATTTACAAAAAAAAATAACGCTTCTCTCCCACATTTTCTCGGCCTATACATGAAGGGAAAAAGAAAAAAAAAACCCCTCAGATCGAATAATGAATTTGCAGACTGGCCGGTTAAAAAAATACACAAAAATTTTTTCTCAATTAATATTGGCTAATGAATAGAAGAAAGAAACTCATAAAACCTTTATACGATCTAACATGATTCGAGTCCAATATTATAACGTTCACATAGAAATAGCCTTAGGTGAATTCTACACCAACAACAACAACAATGAATAACCAAATAACTAACCGGAAAATATCCCAGCAACTGACGAGATCATCGGCCGGTTCAGGAAAACCGTCTTTAGCGTAGATACTCCGGTAAACCGAACCGGTCGAGGGACTTCCTCCATCGACGCCTTCTTTACCCTTCTCAACCTCAACGATGTATCTACTCTTCTCCATTAAATATATATCTGTTGCTTTGTATTATGTTTATAAATGGACAGTTCGTTGAGTTTGAAGGAGTTTAAAATGGCGTGTGAATGTTATAATGTAATGGAAAAAAAGATTTTAAGGACACGAGAGTAGTTGACCACTCCTCAAAATATATTGGGTGGTCTATTTAAAGAAAAATATTTGGCTTAGATTTTTTTTTTCCCGTAATCGGCTATTCTCGATTAGTTTATAACGAGATGATAAAATTTGACCAATTCAACATTTTCTAGAAAAAAAAAAACAAGAAAATTGATCAACATACTATACAATACTTTAAGATTATAATTTACATAAATATATAAGAATAATAATTCTTTAGTACCTAAAAAACAGTTTGAGATCCAATTAATGGTGTTCATGTTATTCCTATATTTCTAATGACCTACACCTCTAAATAATTAAGTATTATAACCAAAAAAAATCAGAAAATTAAATTTAAATTATTAAATTACTAGGTTCTTTTGACAGCACACAAGTGCAAGATATAGCTTATATAATATTGAGATTTGACTTTCATACAGCAGTAAGATAATAATGCTATTTAGAAACTATAGTCTATACTAATGTATAAGGCCATATGGACATTTCAAAATAATCAATATACAAAAAATTGCCATACATAGTGGTTAACCATAACCATCAAAACCCTTGACCATGTATTTATTGTAACAGAAAAATGTTGCCAACCAAAATTAGGGGTGTGGAAACAAATTTGTGGAAGCGGCATGAAATTATATAATGAAAGATTTGTTCTAATCTCTTTATATATATATATATATATATATATTCGGTTAGATGAGTATAATAAAACCAGAGTATCGTCGTCATTTATGAAACTGATCGAAAAAAACTCCATTGGATTCGAAGATAGTGAAATACTGTGTATGCCGTCATTGCTGAGACGTAAAATTTGCACGTTGATTTTCTTTTCCGATTTAAGATTTTGTTCATTCAATTGTTCATAATTAGTTGAACTACTTTCATGTACTTTTTCATAATTTTTTGTGGACAACATTAGAGGAAATAAAAGTAGAAACAAACGAGATTTATAGATGGGGGGTCACTACCATTAATTGTTGCCATTCCAACATGTCGCATTTGGATTAGTTCGTAACTTCGAACCTAACTAAGCAACTCAAGTTTGATCAACAAAGGACCACTCTTATCACTCTTATTATATATGTCATAGATCCATATTATTGAAACTAATAGCCCTCTAATTTATACGCAAGTCTATTTCCAAATTATTAAAAGTCTTTGTTTGTTCTAACTTCTAAGGCAAGTAAAAAAGGTGGGAACTAAAGAGTCGGAGACCCTAAAGTTTCGAGAGAGAAAAAAACCAATAGAGTTGGGATCATAATCATAGGCAAGAAGAGTTTGTACGCGTAAAGAAAAATCCGTACGAGAGAAAAGGACCCAAAGGAAAATTACAATGTTGAATTCGTTACTGTTTCCTTAATATAACGGTGGTACGACGTCTTATTTGTCGTTTTGGCCTTCATCTGAATTTTATACCGTTGACTTTGAATTCTTCTAAAGATATATATAGGCTTCTTGTGTCTTCGTTTTTAAGAAAAGAAAAAAAGTTGCCTTCTTCTTTTGAATATTTCAAACCATATCCTTTAGATTCTTGTCACATTTATAAAAATATATTGAGCTTGGATTACGAAATTCCATAGATCAACAAGAAGTTTCTAATGTTTTTTTTTTTTTTTTTGGATAAAGATGAAGTTACTAATGTTGGTTTTGAAATTTTGGAAACTTGGACGAACAAAATAAACACACAACGCAAAATGAAAGATTTGCTTCTTTATTAGTGTTTTTGCATGGCGAAATTATTGGATACATAGTTTGACATAACTCGTGATTTTGTATAAAATAAGAATCGCATAATAGGTCCAACATCAACTAGGATATGAATGTCAAATTGTCAATCTTGCATAAGGTTTTATCATTATTATATGGGTCAGTTTGATCTAAAATAAGCAATTTGAGATAGAGCTTTCACTTCATTATAGGCTTCATCCAAGCCCATTTATATTACAATGTGGCCCATTAAACAATTGGTTGGTCCAAGAATAGTTTCGTAAAGGAAGTACATAATCAATGATGTAACTTGCATTCATTTTTTTTTTTTTTTTTATGGGCATTATGTAACTTGCATTGTTTTGTTTTGTTTTTTTTTTTTTTTTTTTTTTCTTTTTTTGCCACTTGCATTTTAACAGAACCAAACTGAACTAATTTCTCACCCAGTTACAAATTATATAGAGGAAATTATTCATACAATTATTATGAAGTAAACCAAGCTGAAACATGTAAGTATGTAACTCATAATATATGTCGGATAGCCAAAGAAAAAACAAGAATTTTATTGTTTCTACATGACACGTATGACATCAGGCTATTTAATTACTCTATAATATGTCCTCAAAGTCATACCTAAAATCTGGCACTTGTCTCCCCACACTTCATTAATTTCCGGTGATATATGAGAGAACCATATATAGTATTACTACTTGTTTGTTCATAAAAACAATTATTTATTTTGCCCAAAAAGAAAAAAAATGAAAAATTGTAATATAGTAATTTGTAACTTGTAAGACAGTAAGATGTAATTAAGAACAGTCCAAATTTAAAATTTACAATATGCACTATTATCTTGGGGATGGGTATGGTAAACTCCTTGTGGCACTTAATTCAATTTAGTTTGGTTTAATGAGTAGTAGTACTGATGCATGTAAATTTCGGAGAATATATTAGTGTTCACATTTGGTCCAAGCACGTGACTGGATTTTTACATTGACGAAAATAAATCATCGAACAGAAAAAAAAGTCTATGGGTTTGAATTATTTAGTCTTATTCTTATATAGTGTAATTTAAACAAATTTCTTTGTGTGAAAATTAAGATTAACTTTTTTTAATATATATATTATTTTATTGTTCATTTAAAGCTGCTTCTCAAAAGTCTTTGCATTGTGTCCGTGACACTGTCGGGGCAATATGGGTCCGAACGGTTGATGTCGACATTAACCTAACGGTTGTCATTTTATGAGAATTATTCAATTTAAAGTGGGTGTAATCTAAAGTTTTTATATTTATTTAATCTTTTTATAAACCATTTGATTGATCAACAATATGTCGATACGTTAAATGCAGTGTTAATTGATATCTTTTGGGGTATATAATATTTAGACTCCATGCAAATAATTCACATGCTTTTAAAATATACTCATACTTTTAATATATATATGATTTTTCAATTCTGAAATATGTCAATTTGTCATTGTCATTCAGAATAATGAGAGTCGTTGGGAAATTTCAAAGGTGTTTTAAAAGAAAAATCATTAAAAAAAGATTTGATTGTATTAAATTATTTGACCCTCTATATATACTTGTGCTTTCACACTCATGCCAATCACTTATGTTGAAAGAAGAAGAGAAAAAAATCCGATTTTTTTTTTTTCTCATAGTCTTGAGATTTGTCATATTCTTTTGTGGTAATAATGGGGAATTGCATAGAGAGCTGGAGGCAGGGAGAAGGAGACGAAGCAAACATAGAGGCTACAGAAAAGGCAAAAGGGTCATTTGAAATTGATGGTGGTGATAATCAACATGGTCATGGTGGAATGAAGGTGAAGATAGTGCTTGCAAGACATGAATTGGATATGTTTCTGCTTCAGATGAATAAGAATCATGATGGAAACTTGATCATGTCCAAGGATGTTATGATAGAGCTAGAGAAGAGGATCATACGATCATCATCATCATCACCACCATCATCAATGGCATGGGAACCTTCTTTAGAGAGGATCGTGGAGTGTCCGGAAGTCCAAGAGATGGATAGATGAAGTCACGAAGATGCTAAAAATATAACCTATATATGATGATAATGAGTATGATCGTATATCGCTTCGGGAGAATTGTTTTAGGTCTATGATTATATGAAATTAGATGACATTTTTGTATCACTTCACATTTTTGGATAGATATTATATTGCCAGACTAACTTCGAAGCCGATCTCGTACCATATATATTTAGTACTAAGCATTGTCCCGCGTTACATACATATGGATGATGAATCTAAAAATTTAGAATATTTGATATGTATTTCATCAAACAAAAATTATGTCACAAAGTAAAAATACTTTGAAACACTTCTTAATATTTGATGCAATCATGCAAAATAAAAAATCTTAATTAATACTCTTTCCATTTCCAATTTTTGGTATTTTTAAAATTTTCAAAATTTGTAGAAAATACAATTTTAACTTTGTATTAACTAATTTTGATAAAACAAATAGAACAGAATTAAGTAAATGTCATAATAGGAAATATAAAACTAAGTTTTCATTGAAAATTGAGAAATAATATATTTTTGGAAAAAAAATTATTAGAAATACAAACAATTAAGAATAGAGGGAGTATCAATTACAATAAGTAATGTTGTTAATCATTATTTTAAGTAAATCTTATCAAAATTTACATCATTTAAAGCAAAATAATACAAATAATAATTGCATCAATTAAACAATGGATATATTTTTTAATTATTTCATATTAATAAAATGATTGTGTCTTTGTTATAGGTTTGTCTTCTATATACAACGATAACTATATACATTCTTTTCAGATTACATGTTTGGGGGTGTAGCTCATATGGTAGAGCGCTCGCTTCGCATGCGAGAGGTACGGGGTTCGATTCCCCGCACCTCCAAAATTTTTGTTTAATTAATCTCTAATTATGCTCAACCGTCGGATTATTCCTTTTTTTTTTTCCCGATAAATCAACGGCTCAGGATCAACCCAACCGAACTCATAAGAGACCGTTGGTATTATTTTTTCCCTCTTTCTTAGCCTCTCATTTCTCATCTTCAGAGAACCGCGGCCGCCGATGCTCCTCCGTCTTCTTCACCGGTGACTTTGAATTCCGATTAAATTCAATGAGCCTTCGTGTAGTTTCCTCCGTATTCTCCGGAATCTATCGTCTCCCTAACCTCCACGAAACTCATCCTCTTCTTCGGTCTGATATCTTCTCTATATTCTTCGTCCACGGCAACAAACCGGCGTATATCAGTCGTCGAAGACCGGTTTTATCCTCTTCCTATGGTGACCGGAGCAGCGACAGTGTCAGCTCCTCCGCCGATGTTTTATCGTCTCTCTTCGATGACGAGCTTCTGAGCAGCGTATCCGCCGTTAGAGATGCGGATGAAGCTCTCGAGATAATTTCTGATCGAAATCGCGGCGGTGGCATCGTTAAAATTGAAGATTGCCGTTTGATTATCTCCGGTGCTCTCAGTCGTGGCAATGCGGAGCTTGCGTTGTCGATTTTCTACGCCATGCGATCCAGTTTCGATTTAGGTTCTCTCAATTCATCCATAGAAGAAGAAGAAGTTTCCTGTTGTTGATTGATTAAGCAAATTTTAGGAGTGGTTTTGTTTGTTTGTTGTAGGTGGAAGTGAAAATGATCGATGGAGATGGTCAAGGCCTGATGTTGAAGTCTATACAATGTTGGTTAATGGTCTTGCTGCTTCCTTAAGGGTTTCTGATTCACTGAGGATTATCAGAGATATTTGCCGTGTTGGAATCTCCCCTGCTGAGGAGGTAAGTAAAAGCAAGAACTTACTTAAGCTTCATGTATTGTAGACTAGTACTATAGTTGCAAGCATGATATCGAATTTGAATACATTGCTATTCATTTAGGTTCCATTTGGTATAATTGTGAGATGTCCGAGCTGTTTGATTGCTATTGCTGTTGCACAACCTCAGCATGGAGTTCAGGTAAATGATGATCTAATTTATCGTCAGTGCTCAATATATCTTGTTAAGAATAACTGGATGATTTGCTGTTCTATGTTTCTAGATTGTCTCTTGCGCTAATTGCCGTTACCAATACGAGCTTTTCTCTGGTGACATAACCAGCATTGAATCAGAAGAGCTTGGGTTAGTTCTCTTCAATATGGTTTTTTTTTTTTTTTTTTTTTTGTTACCTAGCTCTAGGGAAAAGGTGATTCAGCTATTGTTGTTCTGAGAGTGGGTTGTGTTTGGTGATTTTGAGCCTGAAAACATTGAGTTGTGTGAGGTGTTGATGCTGAGATATTCACTTTTTCTAAGGAGCTACATCTGCCGAACGCAGCAAGGACATTCCTTTATGGGAAAAGGGGCTCAGACTTATCCAGATAAAGAAGAACAAAGTCACTTCTTCTGTGCACTCTATTGTGGTAAAATCCCCATTCTGAACACAGTTTCATTTTCAAAAGAATAGACGTTTGATACAGCAGATATTGTAACGATTGCATTCTATTTCAGGTACAAACTCCTTCGGGTACAGCACGGACCCACCGGTTTGCCACTGAGACAGCCGAGCTCCCTGCGCAAGAAGGAGAAAGAGTGACAATTGCATCTGCTGCTCCTTCAAATATTTACAGACAAGTGGGACCTTTCAAGTTTATCCCCAAAGCTCCAAAATTTTACCCTGGAGAACCTATGAGCCTCACAAAGCACAAGGACGGACGAGAATCGCTTTTGCTACGACCTCCTATTAAAGATGGAGATAAAACCTTGCAACCCTCGTTTCTAATTCCTCTTCTTGCTGTTTTGGCTACTGGAGATGCTGCTTCTGGTATTATTGATCCCAGTTTGCCTCAGCTACTCTCAGTTGCTGCTGTTACGTCACTGGCAATAGGAGCAACCCTAAATTCTTTTGTCCTTCCTCAGCTAAATCAGGTACTCTATCATGTGAACACTGCTAAGTGAACATGTATTAGTCTCTTGGGTATGAATTTCATAACCCGTTACACGGTTTCAGCTCCCCAAACGGACAGTAGATGTGGTTGGTATCAAGCAGCAACTATTATCTCAGTATGATGTGCTCCAGCGTCGCATTAGAGATCTAAAAGAAGCAGTTGAGAAAGAGGTACTAAGTCTCATATATCTCTAACGTTTTAAACCAACAATATACAATCAAAAACACATAACTTGTGTCTATTTTAGGTGTGGATGTTGGCTCGAATGTGCCAGCTCGAGAACAAAATTTTAGCCGTGGGAGAGCCAGCTTACCGGTATGACCCCTCTCAGATTATTTAAAAGTTAAAACCTCATCATCTGGGAAATTGTTAACACAACGAGATCTATCATAATAACAAGTGTATCTTACTTGAATTTAGTACTCGAAGAACAAGAGTAAAGAAGGTACGAGAAAGCCTAGAGAACTCCATAAAGGGAAAGATTGAGCTGATCGATAGTTATGCCAGAGTAAGAAAACGATACAAAACCATTCTAGATCTTCAAAAAGTTTAGTTCTTATCTTGGTTATAATGTCTCAGTTGGATTTATTTTACGTGTAGATATCTTCAATGATTGAGATCGAGGTGGAAATGGACACTGATGTTCTTGCAGCCGAGGCAGTGAACAATACTGTGAGTTGTTTTTAAGAGTTTATTTATGAACCTGATGTGATCGAATCAGAGACTAATAAGTATAACCTCTTTGTTTCACAGGAAAACATAGCTCAACAGATAGAGCAGATCATGGAACTCGAAAACCTTGAAGAGGTATATTATATAGTTGGAAACTCATTAACATTGAATCATATTATATCTTCTTTTCCTGAGATTTTCCAGTTTCATTTTGGACAACACAAAACCATACTTACAACAACTTTTGTGTTTGTAATGCAGAAATGGAAATTACAAGCTGAAGCAAACGACGAGGCCGAAAGACTACTTAGCTCCCAACCTTAAAACACCTCTGTCAACAAACCCGGTTAGTTAATCATCATCATCATTATCATACATCACACATCATCATCATTCATCATTACCATCATCATAGATAGAAAGCAATCATCTTTCGGCGGCATATGTATGATATTAATAATGTCTGCTGTCAAAACTACAAACGTAGATTCGTCAATGATAAGAAAATGTGGACGAATGTTCTGGCAATTACACTTTAGATACAAATTTATTAAAATATTAATTTCCTTTGTAAGAATCTTTTTTTTCCTTCTCCAGAGCTGCATTGGAATTTTTGCATCTGTAAAAATAATACTTTTGTGAAATTTAATGGTATTAATATATGAATTAATGGAAATGGTGATCGATCATCTGGTACAGGTCAAAAACTCTGGAGCATCGCTAAAAGTTAAGTTTCTTCTGTCGGTCGCTATAAGTTAATTTTGATAAATTCGTTATGTAATAATATAGTTTAATAATCACCGAAATTGTTATTTTCTTTCAATATAATTTTTTCTTGTTTATTAATGGGAAGCCTTTGTTAATTAATAATTAGTAGTTGACAAACACGCAAAGTGAGTTTCTTTCTTCAGAGAATGTGACATTTAATTAAGTTTTAAGTAAATAATAATAAGATTAAAAAACAAATGAAAAAGCCACGTGGCATCTCTTCTCCACTCCTCTTTTTATTGGGAAACAAAGGTTAGTTAATATTTCCAGAGAAGCTTCTCTTTCGATTCTCTCTTTCTCTTTCTTCATCGCCTCTTGGAGCTCCATCCATTATGAGGAATATTCTTGTGACCGGCGGTGCTGGTTACATCGGAAGTCACACGGTGCTTCAGCTTCTTCTCGGTGGTTATACCACCGTCGTTATCGACAACCTCGACAATTCATCTCTCGTTTCGATCCAACGAGTCAAAGAGCTCGCCGGAGATCATGGAACAAATCTCACATTCCACCAGGTTTGGCCATTTCTTCCTCTTCTTGCTCTTATACAAACGATTCGTCCGATGATCATGACCTGAATTGAGAGTTTGTATCTCGATTCGCTTATGGTGCTTGATTCCATTTTGAGAGTTATGTAAATGTTAGTGAATTGGTGGATCGAATTTGTAATCGGAGAAATGTTAGCAAAATTCAGATGGCTAAATAGTCTTAACGCAATCTCTTACCTGCAGATTGACCTTCGCGATAAACCCGCGCTTGAGAAGCTTTTCTCCGAATCAAAGTGAGTTCTTTAGAGTAGTCTCATTTTTTGGTTTCTTAAATCTCATGAATTCTCAGATTGATTTCGTGATATAATGTGTTAAGATCTGATCTAAAGAAATGTGATTTCATCCTTATTCCTCGATTGATCTTTGTGCCTGTAATGTAGGTTTGATGCAGTAATGCATTTTGCTGGATTGAAAGCAGTTGGGGAGAGCGTGGCCAAACCGACTCTGTATTATAACAATAACTTAATTGGCACTATTACACTTTTGGAAGTTATGTCTGCTCATGGATGTAAAAAAGTAATCCCCTTTTGTTCTCTATTCCAGATTTTTGTTATTCCCTGATGTATATATGAAACATGATTTAACTTTATTGATCTTGTATCAGCTTGTATTTTCTTCGTCGGCTACTGTGTATGGCTGGCCAAAGGAGGTTCCTTGTACAGAAGAGTCTCCCCTGTCTGGGATGAGTCCTTATGGAAGAACAAAGGTACTTGGTAGTTTTTGATACTAAAGTGAAAGCTTTTTTTGGTGGGTTTCATTGGTATTCATTCTTAAAATGTTTCTCATTTTGTAGCTGTTCATTGAGGACATTTGTCGTGATGTACAACGTGGTGATCCTGAATGGAGAATCATAATGCTGAGATACTTTAACCCTGTGGGAGCTCACCCTAGTGGTCGCATTGGTGAGGATCCTTGTGGAACTCCAAATAATCTCATGCCTTATGTCCAGCAAGTCGTTGTTGGGAGGCTGCCTAACCTAAAAATTTATGGAACTGACTATACCACTAAAGATGGCACCGGTGTAAGACTTTCATATCCTCATACAAGGATTCTTAATTTTAACTGCCCTTTTAAATCCCTGTGTTGCTCTCGTATAGACCTGCTTCTGATCGCTCTCTTACATGGATAATGTAATTCTTGAATTTAGATCCGTAGGTTGGGAATCCAAGAAATTGTTCAAAGCCTAGTTGTTATGGCTTTATAAGGCAATAGATGGATTTGTGAATTAATTCCCTTCCTCAAGGTCACTTTGACTGATACTTAGTAATGTGATAATCTTGCTTTGCTCCTCAGTGTTATGATCAGATTGATCTTAGCGATTGTTTTTCTACTTCAGGTACGAGACTACATTCATGTTGTTGATCTAGCAGATGGTCATATATGTGCACTTCAAAAGCTAGACGATTCTGAAATAGGTAGGTTTTGCGTAAATAGTTCCTTGTCTCGACAATACATATCTCTGCTTGTATATACAATAGGTAGGTGTTTGACTTGGCTGTTGTGCCAGGTTGTGAGGTATACAACCTAGGAACCGGAAAAGGAACAACGGTGTTAGAGATGGTTGATGCATTTGAAAAAGCTTCTGGAATGGTAAGAAGATCACTTGTCTCCTTCTCTCTCTGTCTATACACACAAAAATCATAAGAATGTATGTGTTTGCTCTTTACATCACACCGACTTAATAGTTTGAAATCATGTGTACAGAAAATTCCCCTGGTGAAGGTTGGAAGGAGACCAGGTGATGCAGAGACCGTCTATGCGTCAACCGAAAAGGCTGAACGAGAACTAAACTGGAAGTAAGTAAAATAGCCAGAGAATATTTTTATTTAAGTGTCAAGTGACCTTTTTATTTTGCAAAGTCTTTGAGACAAGAAGAAACTCAAAAATCTTTGGACAGGGCAAAATATGGAATCGAAGAGATGTGTAGAGATCAATGGAACTGGGCAAGCAACAATCCTTTCGGTTACGGTTCTTCACCAGACACAAAATAACAAAGCTAAATCAAACACACTCCATTGTTTTCTTGGGTCTTTGGCTCTTTATCTTCATGTTACAGTCTCAGGTTTAAGCTTTGAAGCCAAAAACACAGTGGGGGAGAACTTACTTCTCTATTCATATATCTGCTTTCTCCTTGTAATTTATATTTATTATATATATACACGCATAGGCTTAACTTAAGTGGATTCTTTTGTTTATTGGATTTGTATCATCTTTCTTAGGAACATTATTTTTAATGTTATTCATGGGATTATATATTTGTATTAAATAGAAATTGAATTCAATTTTTTTTCTTATGGTTTTGTTTGCTATTTTGAGGGTTCATTTGTATTATTTACATAAACCTCTGAGTTTCGCATTTTCTTTCATTTTTACCTAAACAAGGCAGAATTTTTATGATAATGAGCAGAACAAGAACAGGCCATAACAATAGCAGTGTGGAAGAAACAGTGAACAAATGAAGCCCATTACTTGTCTTTTTGACTTTTGTGTAGCTCTGTAACTATTGAAATGAGGAAATTAAGAGAAAAAAGGACAAATGATATTCAAGGAAATACACATATCTCAAGGATAGTGGGAGCTCTGGCTCTCCAATGATGTGACTTCACTTTTTCTTTATTATTTTCTTCTTTCTCCTTTTTTGACTTCTTGAAATTACAAATACACACAAATACAATATCAAGATGACAGGATCTATTCAAATACTACATAAATACTACGAACTACACACTACAAATTCAAAAAATATTGACTTTTTCGTATATTCTCTTGCTTTACGAACATTTAACACTTTTCTAGATATGCAATGAATTTAATTTACTTTATGAAAATAGACCTTTTGGAAATGGAATACAGATATTCAATGTGTTACGTAATAAAACATATACTCCCACTTTCAATTTAATTAAAACTAAAAAGAAAATAAAACAAAAGGTTCATCCATATTCTCAGGAGACCCAGCTTTTTTGTGCACAATTTAAGGAGAGAACGTGATCATTTAGCTTAAAAGAACATTAATAAACTACATGCCAAGAGCAAACACATCCAAATAAAAGCTATGAACTTACTCTTTTTAAGGGACAAAATATATTTTTTACAATTTCTAATTAATTTTCTCAAACTTTAAATGAGCAAAACAAAAAAAATTAGTGAAGAAAACTAAATAAAAACAGCAAAAATGGAAAATAATAATAATACAGAAATTAAGGTAAATTAATTAGCAATGGAAGCCCAAGACGGAACCATCGGCAATAGAGACGGTGACCCGACAATCCGATTTAGCAACCACGTGATGCGTGAACACGTGCAGTACTTTGACCCGACCCGCTAACTCCATCTTCGACTCTATCTCCATTGTTGGTCCGACCCGATTCGCATACCCGAAACCCGGATTCGCATATCCATCCCCTAGAGTTGGTCCAGTCCCTCCCCCGAATCCCACCGGCGTACCTGGAAATCCCGGCGGAGCTCCGATTCCTGGAAAACCCGGAGGACCCATATTTCTCGGAATACCCGACCCGGGACTCCCTGGATTAACCGGAGAGCCTGGATTCCCTGGGAAAACCGGAGGATTTGGGTTTCTCGGAATCGCCGGAGAACCAGGAACTCTCGGAGGATTTCCTGGAAATTCCGGTGAGCCTGGGTTTCTCGGCATAACCGGAGATCCCGGGTCACCTGGAAAGTCCGGTGAGCCTGGATTTCTCGGAGGACCCGGATTCCCTGGAAAATCCGGCGTTTCTGGATTTCCTGGTAAATACGGCGAATCTGGGTTGCTCGGAGAACCCGGAGTTACGGTGAAATCCGGCGGACCCGGCATTACCGGAGAATCTGGAACAACGGCGGCAGAGACAGTGGAAATGGCGGAGGAAGGAGGAGATATAGGGAAAGACTGAACGGTGAAAGTGGCGGCCATATACTGAGTGCGACCGGAGTCAATTTTGCCGGCGGGTATGAACATAAATCCGACTTGATTACCCGAATAAAGGAGCTGAATAGAACTGTCGTAATGAGAGAAAACGGCGCGGTTAGGATTTCTAACGGCGACGTACTGAGAGAAAGTGAAGTTAGCGGTGTTGTTGGAGACGGCGAATGACGGGAGTTGGACGGCGTTAACTGAGATCTTGGGGTCTTTTGGTTTGAAGACGGTGAAGTAAACGACAAGGAGTACGATGAGTAAAAAGAGCAAGAAGACAGTGGCGACGGCGCAAGAAGCTAGATTTGTTCGGCCGGAAGGACGGCGACGACCGTGAGGCTTGGCCATTGCCGAGATCGAAGAGTGTTTGGAGATGAGGATAGCGTTGAAGTGGAGAGACTAGTGAGAGTGAGAGACTGAGAGTAGATTATGATAATATGATGCAAAAGTGCTTCAAACTATTAGCGACAGCATTTATTATGTCTTTTTTAGGACAAACAAATTATCAACTTCATATATTTTCATTTTATTAGTGTATTATTAACCATAAAACTATAAACGCTTCATTAAATTTGGGAAGATATATGAAAAATCAAGTGAGATTGTCTAGTTGATTAATTGAAGCACCACAGCATTCGGCTTATTGCCTTAATCAAGAATGTTTTTTCTTTTTTTCTTTTTTGGTATTTAATGAGAAAATATATACAAGATTCCAGAGTCGCATGATCTTTTTTTTGTGAGTAATTTTCCACATAGAGTGGGTGAGACTGTCTAAAATTCCATTTTCAGTGAGATTTGCTCTTTTATTTGAAGCCTTGTTTAAGAAAAAACGATCTAATAATAGAAGGGAAGAAAAACAAAATTACCTAATGTCATGGACCAATCAGCAGTCAACAGCACACTTGCCAAGTTTTGTTACTTTGGTTGGATCCAACTTGCAAAAAATATCACTATATGAAAATTACACAATTACCCACTTTATTATACTATTAGGTCCAACTTTCAGCCTGGCCCAATGAAAATAGGCCAGAGATAGCCCATTATATATACCACTAGTTGTAGTTTCATCCTTTGCAAACTACAAATTGAGTTTTTCGACGGTTTTGATTTCGATTTTGGATATTATTGAACAATTGTAGTAACCCTATACCACAACACCACAACTGACAAAATGAACAAAGAGTAGCGATAACGTTTTATTTAGGGTTTACGGAAAAAAACACAGTCTTTAAAGGCTTCTTTCCTGGAAGAAAAAAATGATCCAAGAAGAGCCCATCAACGTTTTTCTCGACATAAACATACATAGATACATTACATACATATAATACGGTCAACCAACTTCATTATGTACTTTGAAAGTTTACTTAGTTAGCTTGTCCAGACGACGATACATGGCCACTGACACTGCTTCGAGAAACGTAGCCTCGCTCGAAGCAGGTAACACCGAGTTGTGAGCTTCTCTCACTATCTCTTCAATCGCTGAGTCTTCGTTCACCGTTTCTCTACACATGATGCTTCCTATTTGATACGGTGTTAGGTTTCTCTCAACGCCTTTCTTAAGAAGCATCGTGGAGATGCGTAATGTGCGTGAGACGGCTTCAGGAACGTCCCATCCATGGGATTGCAGAAGCGCAATGTCTTGTTCAGAGTCAAGGGAGTTTATGTAGTCGACAGTGTCTGCAGAAAACGGGACTTTCGCTTGCGGCCAGTAAAGCCAATCAAATGTACAATCTTCAAACTGCAAACCCATTTACGATAAACTTAGTTCCACTTCTAGAAATATTGGAAGGTCAATGCCAAAGATATTGTAAAGAGAAAAACTTACATTTTCGGGCAGACAGTAGCCATGGTCGATAGGAATTAGAACAGTTTTCCCTTCTTCGCTTTTCCCCGTCAATATGTTTCCGGCATGTCGATCTGCATTTGCCATTCTTATGTCAAAGGCACAGATTTTATGCACTTCTTCAACAGGAAAAGCTCCAGGGCCAATGTCTTCACAGCTTCCATTGTTCTTCATGAACATTTGCAAAGAACCAACTTTGGCATCTTTTGTAGTACAACTGTTGAATCCCTTTGGGTAATTATACACTTTGTGCGAGCTTCTGACCATAGCAGTTGGTGGCACACCGGCAAAACCCATGATCTCTTTAGACAAAGATCTCGGTCCGCTTTTTGGATGATCTAATAAGTAAGCTGCAACTTCTCTTGTTGCCCCTTCTCCTACTCTGGTTCCTCTCTTCAATCCTTGACCGTCTGATGACACAGGAAGCTTCTGAGGATTGTTAACAGCCATTGGTTCCTCATCCATGGGCTTGAAGACAGATACATAGTTGAGACCTGAAGAATCTTGCATCAGATATGTTCCTCCCGTTCCTTCAGCTGATCTCACAGGTGGATTACCATTGTTTAACCCATCAACCGTGCGGTCAATCATATCCTCTAGTACCTTAGGTAATTTCACAGCAGGGTTAAGAACAACAGGTTCTAACAAGAAGTCTTTAACAGAAGCAACAACATCTTCTTCTCTTTTCACCGTATCTTGGACAAGAGCAGGAAGATAACAAGCTTCTTTCACGGATTTCTTAACCAGCAAATGGATAACAGAGTTTCCACCTTCACAAATCCCATCAATGATTGTGTTGTCATCAAGCTTCTCCCCTTTAAACAAAATCTCTTGATCATCAACCTCAGGAAACCCTTTACCTTCTTTAGAGATCCGTTTCTTCAGATAACCAACATTTCTACGACGATCCACATGAAACTGAAAGACCTTACCACAAGTAGTAATCACAGTAACAAGCAACGGATCATAGAGCTTAAGCACCAAATGCAAAACACTACCACCAGTGACACCATAGTCCTTGACACGAGAGGCGTTCCTGGCAAGCTCTCTACCACTGAAAACAAGTTTCTGTCTTCTAACCCTAAAACCATTACAAGTCTGGATCCTAAGTTTAACCTCAGCTATTGAATCAGACTCCAAGATGAGCATTGGCATCGTAGAACCAGAAACACTAAGAAACACCAAAACCGATTTGACAGAGTAATGATTCGTCGATTGTTCGTGACCAAACGAAAACCCTAATCCTCTAAGAATCGGGCTCAAAGCAACTTCAGCAACTGACATTTCCCTAAATAAAAAAAACTAATCCCAATCTAAACAAACAATCATCAACATAGATCTTCTCTTCTGGGCATCAATAAGAGACACCCCTCCATGAAAATCAACTCGGAAGATCCAAAACCCTAACAATAACAACTAAATCAACCCCTACCCCCAAAATCTAACGGAGACGAAACAATCAAAAACCTCTATAAATCCATGAATCTTCCAGAAATGATCTAATTGGAAACGGAGATCGGAGGAAATTAAAAAAAAAAATCGATAAACCTCGAAACCACAATTTCTGGGAAGATCGGTGACGAAATTGCTCTTCTGATTTCTAAGGAATGATTTTGCAAATAAATAAAAAAATCCAAAGATCGCTAAAGAAGGGGAAGATTTTTTTTGTTGGAAGCAGCTCTTTCTTTAAATAGACGCGCTTCTTAGCCTTTTCCGGATTTTTGTATTTTTTTTAACGCCGTTAGTTTTCACTTTGACGACCGTTTCTTCCATTTAAACGGTGTTTTAATAACCTTCGAATATTCTCTTTATTTTAACTTTTCAAAATTAATTCCACGCGCAAACTGTGTTAAATTGATATGTTTACATTTTCTACACTGACAGATGGAAATTTAATTATTTTTAGGAAAAAGTATTATTTAAAACCCATTCTTATCTGATTAACGGAGTAGTAAGCTATGTTGTAATCTTGCCGTCATCAAAATAACGGAAACATTAACGTGGCTTTTGACTTGCCGGCCAAAGACGGTATTGTGAGTCATTCTTGCAATCATATCTTGCCACGTGGTGATTCTTTGTAAGGAAACAAAAACCAAACATTAATTAAGGTGATAAATCAACTTTTTTTTTTTAAGATATGGGATTAAATGAACTTAATTTTTGGAAACATTTAACTTTTAAGAAACTTGAAATGGTCGTAAACCGAGATTATTGCCGTTGCACATGGATTGGTCCTCTTTCCTTAACAAAAAATCATTTCTCATCAAAAGCCTAAATCATTCATTATTTTTTGTATGATGATATTAATTTTTAATTTATAAATTACATTATGAATAATAATGAATCATGTAGGTTCGTAGAATCCTCCTTTGTGGCTGTGTACTAGAGATTAGCATAAAATAAGCACCACTGAAGAAACGGAAACTCAATAACTAAGATCTTTAAATTTTTTACCAAAAAAAAAATAACTTTAAATTGCTAGTTTTGAATTATTTGATACACCAATAACATAATATAATTATAAACATTATAATGATATGATCATTCTGTAAAAAAAAGATATATTAGGATGAGAAGGTAATATATCTTCTATTATCATGTTATTTATAATGTTTTTTAATAATATAGCAATTGTTTTATGAACTTCAATGATGGGAACGTTTCAATCAACGCAGTTATGCCACCAAGGTTCAAAGGAAAGTGAGTCATTATACAAATCATTAAAGATACAACGTTTCTTTCGACCAAGTTCATGTATTTATCTAAACCCTTTTTTTTTGTTTTTTGGTAAAATGTTAAGATGTACATCTAACCTTGACTTGAATATCGTAACTTTTTATATAATTATTTTGCTGTTATTGCAAATACGATTAAATAGCAGTTTTATAAAATACATCCATAAAAAAAAAAGATAATATTGAGAAAAAAAAAATTTCATCACAATTAACTTAGCTGTGTCATTTGCACAAAAGAAAAAATTCGAGTCTGACAGGACCAAAGTTTGGTTTAACCGGCAGAGCTAAATTAAATTGGGTAAATAACTTATTATTCTATAACTATTGTATAAAACAAAATAAACCAAATAGCATCTAAGCTTAAAATATACTAAATGAGTTGTTGAAAACGTCTAGTAGGGGGCGGTGGCTTTAATCTCACAATAAAATAATATGTGACCTGACACATAATTATTTCTAAGAATATATAAGTTAATATTATCACGATTATGGTATGGTGCATGAACACAAGTTATCCAATTTAAAATTCAAAAGCAATGGGCCGCACATACAACGAAAACTTCGACACAAGTGTGGACCCGACGCTGCTGCAGTGCTCCTCTAGCCGTTGCTCACCAGTTACCGTTACAGGTGGACCATCAATTTAATTTTATAAAAATGATTTTTTTTTTTTGGTAAGAGTATAAAAATGATTTGGGTTATCCAGATTTATAATATAATTGAAACCCTTTAAAGAGTTGTAATAAATTGTTATTTCATTTTGTAAATTTTTCTTATAATTGAATTATCAACAGCAAACTAAAACGAACGTGAAACGTGATAACAAAAACTCAACAGTATAAATCTGAGAGACTCCATCTTGTTCCGAAGGTTTCATCTAGTCTTCTACTTCGGAGTCGAGCACAAAGCTTGGAAATGCTAAAGTCACTTCTCTACAAATCATAAAAACCACAAATGTACTAATTAATTAATTAATACGAGAATGCATGTTAGTAATAATAAAAGAAATAAATATTGTTTTAAATAAAAAGTAAACAAATACTAGTAAGTATATACTTGAGGTAAGGTAGAGTCATGTTCTTGAGGATTGAAGGATTCTTAGCGACGAGTTCTTTCCACTCTTCTTCATCGATTTTCCCATCTTTGTTTGTATCAACCTCGAGCATTGTCTATTGGTAATCCAAAAATAAATAAATATTAATTTATTTGTTTAATTAGCATAAAAATATTTAAGTTACAAAAATAATAATAAAGATATATTAGAATTAGACATGCATGACCTGTTCCACGATGGCTTCAATGGATTCTTCAGAGAGTTCTAATTCTGTTTCACCCAGTAGTGCGCCCACCATCTTCTTCAACTAATTTCCGATCATACATTACAAGTAAATTTGTTTTGTTTATGCATTGACACATATATATATATATATATATATATATATATACAAGTAAATTCTATTGTTTGTTCATCTATAGATTTTTCGTTCTATATTTAACAATTTTTGTTTTCATTTTCATGATACCGATCAAAATAAATAGCAGTATACCTCGTGACGCTCGATGAAACCGGTTTCATGGAGGTCATAAAGCTTGAACATAACTACAATTTTACAACATTATAAACTGTTTAGCTAATCACTCAAAAACACGTACATAAAACGTATAATTTCATGATCCTGAAGTAAATACATATATAGATACGTACAAGATGACTTTTCATGTTCGGAAGTGTGTGGATGGAAGATGCTTAGGGACCGAACAAATTCTCCAAACTCGATCACACCGTTGCGTTTCCTATCAAACATATAAAACACCTGCAAAACTATTTATAATTAGTACAAATTTTAGCCAAACAAAAATAAAATATATATGTCTAATTAGTATGGATTTTTAAAAATACTAATAATGCAAAAAATATGCATATTGATGCAATGATGTTAATTATGAGCAGTTATGGAATAGAAGCACAAACCCTGTCCGCAAATAGATTTTGCATACTGCTGTTTCTGAACAAGGCCAGAAGAAACTCTTCCTGCTCATAAATATATATAAGGTCATATGTACAATCCTTTTTTTTTTTTTTTTTTTTTTGAATAAAAAGCTCATTAAATAAATAAATGTAACCTTATGGATAAGACCATCGTCGATAATGGATGTACTTAGTTTCTTGAACAAATCGTGTAAAGCTTCTATCTCATTCACCGTAACTGCATATATCAATTATACACAACATCTATATAGCTTCATAAAATGCATATTCTTTATATTACAGCTCATACTCGTGATCGTCTAGTTTATGGTCTATTAAATCTTCCATTTAAAAAAAAAAAATGTAAATCTAACTCTTCTTCTTCTTAATCAAATCGTCTAGTTTATTATTATTATTATTATTTTTCACTTTAATTAATTATTTACTTTGGTAGATTTAAGTGTTTTTTTTTCTTTTTACTTACAGGGAGTTTCGGATGCAAGAACATGAGGGTCCTCATATCCTTGAGGATGCTTGGTTCGCTTCAACGAGAAGCATTTCACGAATGCCAACATTTTTCAAAAACTTTTGTAATTTATGATAATCTAGTTCGCTGCTTAAATAACAAAAACAAGAAGAAAGAAAAAACAGTTTCAGGTTCCCAAATCTTAAATTTCTATCAGTGATCCGTTTGGATTATATCACGATAACTAAGCTAACAGAAAATAAATGATCATTGGATTAACAAAAATTAAAAGAAAAATTGATGAATCTGGTTTTGAGCTTTATGATGATCTGATCATTTTTATATGGTAAAGTCAAGACAAAGAAGTAAGAACATGATGATGATGATGATGATAATGATGATGAGATAACAGCTACGAAAACAGACTTCGAAGTTGAAACTAAAGATGGTCAAACCTATTAACAAAACTCTTGTGATTCTCATAAAATCCGATCCCCTTTTATCTTTGATATGATCATATATATAGATCCAAGATAAAAAAAATACCTAATTAAAATGAATAAAAGTTGAAACAAAGATTAAAATTAAAGGAGTTACCTTGGATGATCTTGTGTTCCAATTAGTTGGATTTAGATTTGTTGTTTTTCCATTTTTCTGTGTTTTGAGAAGACTTTCTAAGTTTTGTATATTACAATGACGATGATGGACTGCTTTTGTGATCGATGGAAAACAAACTACCAAAGATTTATTGCTGTTAATTTATTAATACTTCATTAAAATTCAGCAATCATTTTTAAAATAAATAAAAGTTATGACCGTACGGTTTTCGATTGGACCCATAATAAAAAAAATTTGATTTCATAGAGAGGTGGACTATATATTATAATATGTGAAATTATTCCGCATCATATATATCATAATATGTGAAATTAAAACATACATATATATTTACTCTGATGAATTAACGTGAATATATATACGACTTGATAATATATATTTTAATTTGTTGATTTTTTTTTTTTTTAGTTTTTTGAGCTACCCATCATCGCAAACGCTTACAGGAAACAGCTTTTGAAATCCATCACAAGCGGTTTGTATAATTGGTACCAACCGCAACCGCAACCGCGGGAGAACCAATCAACACCTAAGTAAATGGGCCGAGATACATGTTAAGGCCCAACATCTTTATATGTGTGTACTGTATAATAAAAATATTGCCGACTAAAAAAAATCACGTAAATATAATATTTAGTTTCCTATTTTGTTTTATTTAGTTCCTTAAAAGAAATATGTAGATTTCGATTGATATATAGAAGAATCAACTGCGCTTTTTTTTTTCTTTTTTTTATTGGAAAAGATGAAATCAAAACCTAATGCCGGACCTTCCGGTGTTCTCAGTCGTAACGCTCGATTGGGACCGTCGTTGTTGAGATGTTATCCATACGGTTCAGGGTTAGTCATTACTCATTAGTCTTGAGATTTACAAATTTTTTTTGTTTATATAAAATAATATAAAATAAGACATTGTGGTTGGTTTTGTAGGAGCGGGTCAGGGAAGGAGGAGATGAAAGAGGAGGTTGTACGACTAGGAGTTGAGTTGTCCCTTAATGTGGCTCAATCCATGATTTTGCTCTCTGATGACATTTATACAATGTTATGGTTCTGCGCCTCGTTATGGTACTGTGTTATGCCTTACCAGGATCAAGTCTTACAAAGGCTGCTTCTTGTTATTCATTATGTCTACTCCAAAGATATCAAACCCAAGATGAAGAATAATGCACTAGTGGATGGTGGCAACTCCGTTCACTGGAAACTTATCTGGACCTCTTGGGAGGATATTACTGACGGAATCATTGTTTTGCATCGCCTTATTTTGGTTCTCAGTAGAAAAGACTGCTCTTTTGATGATCGACTATTATCCTCTGCTTTTCATAAATACAAGCAAATCCTCAAGAAGCTTGATGATAACTTGAGTTCCGTTTCAGTGGCTAATGGTTTTCTCAGGGAGACCTTTGAGTCTAACATTTTTAACTTTTGGAAGTGTCTCTTCGATGACGAAGCTGGTGAAGCAGCACCCAAAGTTATCAGGACTAGGATTTTAACCGACATGTTTACCCCTCTTCTTCGCAAACCAGTCCACCACGACATACTCACACTGCCTCCTACACGCTCTCCTTACATTTTATGCTTTGATTTTTCAAAGCATGAGCTGAAAGAGGAGGTTTCCCGACTTGGAGTTGAGCTCTCTCTATATGTGGCTCAATCCATGTTCTTGCTGTGTGATGACATTCGTAGCATGTTACGGTTTTGCTTAAAGTTATGGAGAGATGCAAAAGGAGACGACGACGTCATGAAGATGATTCCTGTTGATAGTCCCGTTGTGGAAAGGCTGCTTCTTTCTATTCATTATGTCTACTCTAAACATATCAAACCCAAGCATGGAGTTTATCAGCAGAATGATGGCCAGTACTCGGTGCAATGGGAATTGGTCAGGACGACTTGGGAGAATTATGATTCTGGAATCAGAGATTTGGATCGCCTTGTTTTCATTCTTAGAGGACGAGGAAGCTTCTGTTCTAATGGCCGAGAGTTTACGTCTAGGATTGAAGGAGCACTGAAGAAGGTAGATGAGAAGTTGACATGTGCCAAGGCTGTTTCAGAGGCCAACGGATTTGCGAGAGAAGCCATGGAGCCTGACATTTGGGGCTTGTGGAAGTCTCTCTTTGACACAGAAGCTAAGCAAGTGATTAACCATGAGATTCTTTGGGACCTGTTTCTCCCTCTATGCATCGAGGCTGCACCACTTAACTGCTAGTTTTTTTCTTTTGCTTTTAATCCTGGATTGTTATTTTATCTTAGATTTCTCATTTTACTGAGAATGAAGAGTATACATAAATTATTAAGTTATTTGCTGAAAATGAATTAAAAGAGATTTTATTGTGCAAGTAAATAAGAGTGATATCATATAGATAACAAGATCAACTTTGTAAGGTCAATAAGAAGAATTGATAACTTAGCAGGGAATCTTGTAATAATCATTTGTCACGAAAGAAGGTAGAGAGAAAAAAGATAAGGATGCTTGTGATATTCTTAAGTACATTGGTCCAAGGCTTCTAAGCGAGTTAAGGAAGCCACTCACAACTGTTTCTGCGTCTCCTCCAGAACCTAATAAAGGGCTCGGATACCTCCTCTATCCAAAGAAACGTGGAAGCAGTTGTGAATTGCTTCTCCATCTCTCCCCTGGAAAAATTTTGTAGGAGATGTACTCAAGTAGTCTCTAGGGTTCCTTGGAGTTTCTCTCGCTTGGTATCAGACCACAACCTGCACAAGTAGACCAAGCAAGACAGAATGGTATTAGAATGGATGAGAGATAATAATAGAAGCAAAATAAAATCCAAAGGAGAAATGTAAAGAGATCATTTAGGGGGGAATTGAGTTTCTATCTTTCTGAATCGAGACTTGTTTTCTTTGAGGTAATTTAATACATAAATCTTCAATATGGAGCAACCAAAAAAATCAAAACGCCAAGTCATTGACTTTGTGTTGGAGACTTCTGAAACATGTGATCTGCAGATAAACTTTGATTAAGGAACATAGTGTCACTGCATCTGCTGAAACATGAAACGAGCATCTAGGGACTAGGGGTTGCATGTATGTATAACTTAAAGCTTGATTTACCAAAAGATCTGGAAGCATAAGTAAAAAAAGTCTGGCTCAAAAAACACTCTACTGTGACTCGTAGTAGCAATGTGTCATAAAAAAAAAAAAAGGTTTACATGTACAAATCGTCTGAAACAGTTCATCATACCCACAATCACCAAATAACTAGAAAAGACAGGAGAAAATCATCTGCACATGAACATGAGCAGAAACAGTATTGCATTCCTAAAATCATTGTTATGCTCAAACAAGGAAATATACAGGAATTTAGGAAGGTGAAAGACTAGAAATCAACAATAATTTCCATCCAATCTTCCCTAGTATTTTATAATGTTGAAATTTATTATAAACAGTCGTGGATAAGTTAAATCATGGAACTTGAACAAATACATGAGTAAAGACAGAACTTAGACTAAGGCTAAAAAAAAACAAACAAGCCTACTTGAATGGCTTGTATATCTAGGGTTTGGTTTGGGATCTCTGAATCTTAAAATTCGACAAGTTACTTACACTGAAAACTAACAGATCTCACTGGAACTGGAAGCAACCACCAACACTACATAGCTCTATCAATTGATAAACATTCAAATCACAGACGAAACCGTTTTCACCTCTATACTATCCAGTTTCGATTCTGTGTATACCAAAAAAGGGATCCCTTTAGTAATTAGTAATTAATGATATCATATCAAACCAAAATTACCTCTGAGAAAATTGGACCATCTTCAGACATGTCTCTTCTCAATACAACCATTGTTTCGTACTGCGCGAGCACTGACCCGAAGAGAATATGCAAGACCGAGTGCAAATTGGTAAAAGAGCGTTATTACGCGAAGAAGAAGACCGAGGGCAAATTGGTAAAAGAGCGTTATTACGCGAAGAAGAAGACCGAGGGCAAATTGGTAAAAGAGTGTTTGTTTGTTACTCTCGTAGTCGTAGCTAGAGGCTGAGGGCAGATTGGGTAATTCGCCCAACTCTTTCTTCCCGCTCTCTCTCTTTCTTCCCCAGCAAGTATCAGTTTCTGAATTAGAAGAATCAGAGAGAAAGAACTGAGAAAACTTCATGCTTGAGGAAGAAGAGTTTGTATTCATAGCTTAAGGTATATTTAACCTAAATCGAGTCCATTTCATGCATTTCTCAACTGTTTATTGAATGAATCAAAGCATAATTCTTCAACTGTTAGAGATTTTGAGAAATTTTCATATGTCGTTGGAATCTGTAAGAAAACAATCGACAAAACCTAATTCGTTTTTGGCCAACTGTTTCTTCCCGCTCTCTCTCTTTCTTCCCCAGCAAGTATCAGTTTCGGAATTAGAAGAATCAGAGAGAAAGAACTGAGAAAGTTTCATGCTTGAGGAAGAAGAGTTTGTATTCATAGCTTAAGGTATGTTTAACCTAAATCGAGTCCATTTCATGCATTTCTCAACTGTTTATTGAATGAATCAAAGCATAATTCTTCAACTGTTAGAGATTTTGAGAAATTTTCATATGTCGTTGGAATCTGTGAGAAAACAATCGACAAAACCTAATTCGTTTATGGTCTTCTTACATGATTCGTGTTCTTCGTTTTTATCAACTCTGAACATTTAGCATATGCTAATTTTGATTCATGATTTTTGTTTACGTCTTCGTCAGGTTCTTCTAAGCGTACGTAAAAACCAATGCTTTCTGTTAATCCTGTCTTCTTTATTGGTCATAGAACCTGAGAGAATGCATCCATATCCATGAGAACATCTTGAGTAATAACCTTAGCTCTATATGAAATCCATTACTGGTGACCAGAAAGTTATATGACTATAACCATTCGCATCTGTATATCCATTTGCGTCTGCCTATCTTGAGTTATTGGTAGATTACTAAATTCTCTCCATCTCTTTCTTGCCAGAATCAAGCTTAGTCCAAAGAATCTTCATTTCTGCAGCGAGATGGAACCGCATCTACAACAAGTTTCACTGCATTTGGAGAGGTTCAAAGATGCATGTTCGAGGAAGCATTACACTAGCTGTAGACAAGTGTTGTCTCACCTCAAGGTCTCGTTTTCAGTTTGCAGAATTTGAGCGTTTTTGAGTTTGAGTTTGATTATGCTGAATGGTTCAATTCTTCTTTAGGATATTATTGATGAAAAGGAAGCCCAAGAAGGACTACACTTGCCACAAACTCATCACGGAGTTGAAGAAAATGAGCATATTGAAGAGCCTGAATACATTTACAACAACGAGCAGCAGCAGATCGGAGAACAACTTGAAGACAATAACAACGAGCAGCAGCAGATCGGAGAACAACTTGAAGACAATAACAACGAGCAGCAGCAGATCGGAGAACAACTTGAAGACCATCATCTTCTTTTCGGTGGAGAGCTTGATGCAGTACTTGAAGACCAGCATCTTCTTTTCGGTGGAGAGCTTGATGCAGTACTTGAAGACCAACATCTTCTTTTCGGTGGAGAGCTTGATGCAGTACTTGAAGACCAGCATCTTCTTTTCGGTGGAGAGCTTGATGCAGTACTTGATGCAGTACTTGAAGACCAGCATCTTCTTTTAGGTGGAGAGCTTGATGCAGAACTTGAAGACCAGCATCTTCTTTTAGGTGGAGAGCTTGATGCAGAACTTGAAGACCAGTATCTTCTTTTAGGTGGAGAGCTTGATGTAGTACTTGAAGACCAGCATCTTCTTTTCGGTGGAGAGCTTGATGCAGTACTTGAAGACCAGCATCTTCTTTTAGGTGGAGAGCTTGATGCAGTACTTGAAGACCAGCATCTTCTTTTCGGTGGAGAGCTTGGTAACAATAACCAGCTTGCAGAAAATAATCATCACCAGCTTAATGGACAAAGCAACCTGCAACCGCAGCTTCTTGATGCAGTACTTGAAGACCAGCATCTTCTTTTCGGTGGAGAGCTTGATAACAATAACCAGCTTACAGAAAATAATCATCACCAGCTTAATGGACATAACAACCTGCAACCACAATTTCTTGATGCAATACTTGAAGACCAGCATCTTCTTTTCGGTGGAGAGCTTGATGCAGTACTTGAAGACCAACATCTTCTTTTCGGTGGAGAGCTTGGTAACAATAACCAGCTTGCAGAAAATAATCATCACCAGCTTAATGGACAAAAAAACCTGCAACCGCAGCTTCTTGATGCAGTACTTGAAGACCAGCATCTTCTTTTCGGTGGAGAGCTTGATAACAATAACCAGCTTGCAGAAAATAATCATCACCAGCTTAATGGACATAACAACCTGCAACCGCAGCTTCTTGATGCAATACTTGAAGACCAGCATCTTCTTTTCGGTGGAGAGCTTGATAACAATAACCAGCTTGCAGAAAATAATCATCACCAGCTTAATGGACATAACAACCTGCATCAGCAGCTTCTTGATGCAGTACTTGAAGACCAACATCTTCTTCTAGGTGGAGAGCTGGAAAACAATAACCAGCTTGCAGAATATAATCATCAGCAGCTTAATGGACAGAACAACCTGCAACAGCAGCTTCTTGATGCAGTACTTGAAGACCAGCATCTTCTTATAGGTGGAGAGCTTGAAAACAATAACCAGCTTGCAGAAAATAATCATCAGCAACATAATGGACAAAACAACCTGCAACAGCCGGTTCTTGATGCAGTACTTGAAGACCAGCATCTTCTTTTCGGTGGAGAGCTTGATAACAATAACCAGCTTGCAGAAAATAATCATCACCAGCTTAATGGACATAACAACCTGCAACCGCAGCTTCTTGATGCAATACATGAAGACCAGCATCTTCTTTTCGGTGGAGAGCTTGATAACAATAACCAGCTTGCAGAAAATAATCATCACCAGCTTAATGGACATAACAACCTGTATCAGCAGCTTCTTGATGCAGTACTTGAAGACCAACATCTTCTTCTAGGTGGAGAGCTGGAAAATAATAACCAGCTTGCAGAATATAATCATCAGCAGCTTAAGGGACAGAACAACCTGCAACAGCAGCTTCTTGATGCAGTACTTGAAGACCAGCATCTTCTTATAGGTGGAGAGCTTGAAAACAATAACCAGCTTGCAGAAAATAATCATCAGCAACATAATGGACAAAACAACCTGCAACAGCCGGTTCTTGATGCAGTACTTGAAGACCAGCATCTTCTTTTCGGTGGAGAGCTTGATAACAATAACCAGCTTGCAGAAAATAATCATCATCAGCTTAATGGACATAACAACCTGCAACCGCAGCTTCTTGATGCAATACTTGAAGACCAGCATCTTCTTTTCGGTGGAGAGCTTGATAACAATAACCACCTTGCAGAAAATAATCATCACCAGCTTAATGGACATAACAACCTGCATCAGCAGCTTCTTGATGCAGTACTTGAAGACCAACATCTTCTTTTAGGTGGAGAGCTGGAAAACAATAACCAGCTTGCAGAATATAATCATCAGCAGCTTAATGGACAGAACAACCTACAACAGCAGCTTCTTGATGCAGTACTTGAAGACCAGCATCTTCTTATAGGTGGAGAGCTTGAAAACAATAACCAGCTTGCAGAAAATAATCATCAGCAACATAATGGACAAAACAACCTGCAACAGCCGGTTCTTGATGCAATACTTGAAGACCAGCATCTTCTTTTCGGTGGAGAGCTTGATAACAATAACCAGCTTGCAGAAAATAATCATCACCAGCTTAATGGACATAACAACCTTCAACAGCCGGTTCTTGATGCAGTACTTGAAGATAACGAGCTTGAAGATCACGAAGATTTTTCAAAACTTCATTGGGACATCAATTATCTTAAAGACAACCCTTGGGGGATATGGATATGACAGAGCTGGAACCTTTTGAAGACACTGAAATGCTACCTTACATTGATGACATATTCCAGAATCTCGGTGAAGCAAACGACCAGCAGCAGCAGCAGCTTGGTGGAGCAAACAACCACCAGCAGCAGCAGCAGCTTGGTGGAGCAAACGACCAGCAGCAGCTTGGTGGAGAAAACAACCAGCAGCAGCAGCAGCTTGTTGGAGCAAACAACCAGCAGGTTGGTGGAGCAAACGACCAGCAGCAGCAGCTTGGTGGAGCAAACAACCAGCAGCAACAACAGCTTGGTGGAGAAAACAATCAGCAGCAGTTTGGTGGAGCAAACGACCAGCAGCAGCAGCAGCTTGGTGGAGAAAACAATCAGCAGAACAATGACGAGCCTCTACGTCGATCAGAGCGAGTCCGTACACCGACTAAAAGGGTAAGTACACATGTGGATAACTTTTCTTTTTGTATTTCCATATCTAATTAGAAGTTCATTTGTGTTTTAGATGCTTCGAAGTTGGGAACAACTTGATTCTGAAGAAGAAGAAGAAGAAGAAGAAGAGTGAATGATTCTTTGGTTTGACTGGATGAAAACTTGATCTTGTGGTCATATAGAACACAGTAACATCATAGTTGAAGACAACATAGTTGATGAAAACTAGTGTTTGGTTTCTTTTCTCTGTCTCTGTAGCAAAGACACAAATCCGTCTTTCTCCTTGAGACAATTAAAAGCACTGCGATATATGTAAGAAAGTAGTAAGACAATCGCTGCAACTGGGCTTTGATACTCTGCATCATTTTCAGAATAACTTGTCGTGCATGATGATACTGTCTCTTTCTGTTTATATGAATGCTTAGACCAACAAATCGGATTTACACAAACCCTTTTCTTTCTCCTTTGCAACTATATCTTGAATGTTTGATGAACTTGCAGCAAAAGCTTCACCCTTTTCTATCCCAACATCTCATACAATCCTCGTCTGAATAATGATAATATTAGTTCCGCTGCATCCTAACCTCATAAGCTCAAGACTATTGGTTTCAGCTTCTTACTGGTTATTCAGTTCTTCCTAAAGCTCCAGCGACATTTCAGCGTGTGAGACATTCTCTTGTACTGGCTAGCTTCCATAGCTAGCATCGCATCACCTGTCTCTCCTTAAACCTTTGGTATCACTGACATGGTAGTTGCTTTTCTTTTCTCTCTGCACCCACCTATTCTTGGAGTCTCTATGCACATCTTCCTTTATTTCATAAGATTCATGCACTGCTAAACACTAAAAATCTAGTAATTCGATACATAAGCTTAGTAAATTACTTCATAGTACATAAAGATCACAGAATCTAATAATTCGATATATAAGCTCAGCAAATTACTTCATAGTAGCAAAAGACTACAGAAAAAAAACACTTGTTTGAGTAATCATATCCTAGGATCTCAATTTTTTTCTAAACTTGTGGAGAAAATCTCAGTGACAGAAGTCAAGAAGAAGAGTCTCATTGATGAAATAAAGAAAGAATCTCATTTGCAGAAGAAGACGAGTTTAGTGGATGACCACGTCCCCACATAGGCAGAGTAATATGCTAGTTCAGATAGATTACAAAAAAAAAAAAACTTTCTAACAGGATAGATAAAAGCGAGAAGCAACTAGTAGTGCACAGGTCAGAAATAATCTCATCCCTCATCACTTTCCGATACCATGCTTCCTCTGTTTCTATGTCAAAGAGAGACTTCCACAAAGTCCAAAATGTTTGAATCCCTCGCAAACCCATTTGCCTCTGAAACATCCTTGGCGCACCTCAACTTCAATATTTACCACCAATCTGATATAACTCCATATCAGATACTATGAATGTTGCAACAAATACGACTGTTTTTATATGTAAACTGAATGAGTTAAGAAAAACTCTGAAATCTTGGTGATCGTTGGTAATATTATAACACTGACCCTAAAATGTAAGGAGAATATACTGATAGTGTCTGTATCTCGGTATGCCCAAAAATAGGGTCTCTAAAAAGCTTATCCCTTATCACTTGAGGTGTTGTTGCTTCGCCAGAATCAAAGAGAGACTTCCACAGGTCAGCACTTGCTTGTATTTTGCAATAGCCAAGGATAATATAGTTGATCATCAAAACAAAAACAAGGCGATCAATTTTTTTTATTTTATTTTTATTGTCCATCAATTTTCATTTCATTAAAGCCCATAATAGACAATAGTCATATACAAATATTTCCGGGGAACTGTGTTTTTTTCTTCACTGCTATAATCAAGTTCTGTTTGGGCGTTAATTATTCAGATGTTCAGGCCTGAACATGTTTCCGGCCCATTAAAAGAATCTATGGGCCCATAAAACTATTGATCAGAGAGGACATTTGAATTCTCTTCCAAAAGACCAAAACCCTAGTTGTCGTCTCGAAGCTAGATGGAGGAAGAAGAAGCGAGAGATGTGGCGATCGATAAGGATCTAAAGAAGAAGATTAAGGAGACGGTGAAGGAGATTCTGAAACGGTCTAGCTTATATGAGATTACAGAGATTAAGGCGCGAGATGAAGCTTCCTCTGAGTTGGATCTCGATCTTTCGCGAGATCCGTACAATCTCATCGTTAGAGAAGCCGTCGATAGTTTCATCGAGAAGGCAATCACCACAATCGAGACTGAGATGGGAAAGCTTCATACTCACATTGTAGACGATGTTGAAGGAACAACCGAGAAAACGACGACGAAGAAGAAGAAGAATAGAAAAAAGAAGAAGAAGAAGGAAGAGTCATCATCAGCTGCTTAGGTAAATGTCTCTCTGTGTTTCGAATCGAATTTTGTGTAATTTTTCTTGTGATTTTGAAACTCAAGTCAAAGTGTACCAAAATGTAATTGGGCCTCTATTTGGTTTTATTATCAAATGTTACATTTTGTTCTTCTTTGTTATAAAAAAATGCATAATTTTTTTAATAATCCTTCAAAGTGATAATGACATTTAGTCAAGAATGTGATGGACATCACCACGTAGCTTACACTGAAACCACATGAACACTTTGTGGTCGTTAGTAGAAATAACATTATAGTCGTTTCACATATTCATGGACGCAAATAAATGCATAATATTTTTAAGAAATTGCTAATACTAATCATCATAGGAAGAATACAAATTTCAAGCATATATACAGATAAGAGGAACCTCGAATACCACACAAAACTTGACCCATCATTTTCATGGTTTCTTCTTCATATAATAACATTTTCAACACATACAAAGAAAACTAAACAAAGTTTGAAAGAACTAAAAAATGGGGTGTACATCGTCTAAGCAAGTGAAAGCTAACGTCGACGCCGACGTTTACAAACCACCGCCGTCGAGTTTTGCGGTGTTTGATATCAACGCTATCCAAGAGCCATGGCTAAAATTCGAACAAGATGATGATGATGAGAAACCGCCACGCGCCGCCGTACCAGCCACCGTCCTCGACGACGATGATGATGATGATGCTCCTAAAACATGGGATGAGGTAAGCAAATCTCTAGAAACTAAACTTAAACCCGCCGCCGTTAAACCACCGGAAGTGGTCTCCGTTAAACCTCCGGAGACTCCTCCACGGCGACTTCCGCGGAAGAGCGCGTCTTTCCACACACTGGACGAGCTGGAAGTGAGGGCCAAAAGAAGCATCGCCGCGCAAATCCCGACGACGGTGGTTAAGCTAAAGAGAACGGAGTCGATGTCCGAGCTTAGACCCGAGTCAGATGATCGGACTGAGTCGAATCAGTCTTCCTACTCGGGGCCTCGTTCAGTGAAGGAGAACATATTCGTTAAGAGAGACAGAGAACGAAAGGAGAAAGAAGGGAACAAGAAACCGGTGATGAACTGGGACCCACTTAGGGAGTTCCCGGAGAAGTGTCCTCCCGGAGGAGGGGAAGGTTTGGTGGTCTACACGACGTCGTTGCAAGGAGTGCGTCGCACGTACGAAGATTGCATGCGTGTGAGGGCCATCATGGAGCAGCAAGGAGTGGTGGTGGACGAGAGGGACGTGGCTTTAGATGCCGGAGTACTGAGCGAGCTTAAGGAGCTTCTTCAAGACGAAGCCACGGTGGCGCCGCCGAGAGTGTTTGTGAAAGGGAGGTACTTGGGAGGAGCGGCGGAAGTGACGGCGATGAATGAGAACGGGAAGTTAGGGAGGGTGTTGAGGTGGGCACGTGTGGAGAGAGTAGGGGATGAAGGGAGGCTCACGTGTGAAGGATGCGGAGGAGCGAGGTGGTTGCCTTGTTTGGAATGCGGTGGTAGCTGTAAGGTGGCGGCGGCGAAAGGTGAAGTGTGGGAGAGGTGTATTAAGTGTAATGAGAATGGATTGATACGTTGTCCTGTTTGTTTTGTTAATTAAGGGATTGAGATTATGGATGAACACACAAAACTATATATTTGTTTGTAACTTGTTTGCTTATGTCATGTCATAGGGTCTCTCACACTTGTATATTGCTTATGGCTTTGATCATACTACATAAAGGTGTTCAACAATCTCATTAGTTTTATATGTTGAGCGTGCCAAGGGGCTAAAGCTAGCAAGTGGCAACCATAAGTTTCGATATGGGTCTTGTGCAATGAAACAGAGTTAATATGAAGTCCATCATTATGATATATATGACCATTTGGTGTTAGTTATAATCTGTTTATGAAAATACATACAAGTATGCTTCTCAAACTTAAGCTTTTAGATTTTCTCACACTCTGTTACATAAGAAAACAGAGCAATGCACAAAAAAAAGATACAAAGAAGCAGAACCAAATAGAGATAGATTTACTTTTGTTCTTCAAAGAAACAAAGAAAAAAGAATCTGACAATTTTATAACACATACACAATGTTCATGGTCTCTTCAGTTGTACTTCCTCTTCTTTATCTTGAAGGAAGAGGATCGGATAATGTCATCATCCGCAGTGAGAACGGCCTCGAGCGGAGTTATTGACTCGGGTTTAGTGAAGTAAGTGAAGAGAAGATAGATTCCATCCAAGTAAGTGTTAGTTTCTCCAGCTTTGTTCTTCTTCCTGATGCTGTAAGCCAATGGAATCACTCCTCTGTTGAACACTTCTACATACATTCCACCTCCTGCCACAAGCAACTGCCACACACATACACACACACAAACAAACAAAAAAGCAATCTTTCAGCGTCTGAACTGAGTAAATTATGCAATTATCAAAACCAAACATACAGTTCAGAACTCACTCATATTTGATTAAATATAGCCTAAAGAATCGACACATATACCACAAATGAGAACTGTGTATTAGCTCGTTGTGAGCATCATATTATATGGATATTTCAAGGATTGACTGAAAATGTAAAATATGATTAAGAGCAGAAGGATGAGATTGTTCTTATAAAGCCAAACCTTTAACTTAAACTATAACTAGAAATATTTCAATCGAGAAGAAACCAATAACTGCCAATACTCAACTCTACATTGGAACTGTTTTCTATTGCTTTGTAATCACAACGTGCAAGAACAGACACAAGATGCAATTTTTAATGATCTCTTACCTAAACTATGACATAAAGTTTCCAGTTTTCAATTCTGATGAATTGCAAATACGATCAGTTTCTAATTGAATCCCAAAAAATCCAAACAGAAAAGCAGGGAAATTTAGAGAAATGAACCTCTTCGTATTTCTGGGTAAGACCAAGGCGTTCATCTTCAGACATGTCTGGTCTCAAAACCGCCATTGTTTCGTACTGTCTGAGTCCAGGCGGGCACTGAGGTTCTGGTTTGTCTTCAAGGGCAGTTGAGACGCCTGACCCGGAAGGAGAAGTCGGGTCATCGTCCGACCCGAATCCACCTTCAAAGAAAGTTCCAGAGAAATCAAGAGTCTGAGATTTCACCACAAACTGAGAGTTCTCTCTCTTCTGCTGTTGTTGTAGCGAGGCAATAGGTTTCGACTTGGAAATGAATGGCCTGAGAGAGTGTGAGAAAGAGAGGAGTGGCTGTGACGAAGCATTAGGTAGAGTGTGAGGGCAAACTGGGGAATTTGATAGACATAGTGAAGACGCCACCATTGTTGTGAGATTGAGAGCTTAGAAGTAAACACACAAAGCGATGGGTGGATAAGAAAATGATGATGATGGTGCTTTTTTCACGGTTTGTACACGTTAGTCAGAATGCTAATGTGCACCGTGGGCCTTTTAAATTAATTCGGCCCGTTAAAGGCCCATTTTGTAACTGCTTTTCTCTCTCTCTATCTATGAGATTTTTCTTCGCGATCAAGCCAGTTCGGAGCAAATCTAGAAGAAAAGAATCGTCGCCGGAGAAGAGAGAACAAAAAAAAAAAGAGCTAGAGCAATGGATCCGCAGCTAACTGAAGTTTCACAGCAGTTCGAGAGATTCAAGGCGGCGTTTGTGAGGAAAGATTACAATAGCTGTACTGATCTGTTGTCTCAGCTTAAGGTATATCTCTACTTTGAACCCTAATTTGAATCTCTGCTTAGTGAACAAACTTTGGGGAAATTGATTGGTTTATGTTGCCAGGGTTCGAATCTATGAGAATTTAGCTTCGATTTAGTTTATCAATGTGTTTGAGGATCTTATAGCAGAGCTAAGTGCTGTGAAATTAAGTTTCTACTTTACGGGATTTGGTTTATATTGCAATTGACTGGTGAGGAATTTCTGATGGCAGTGGTTTTTGTTTGTTATGTGTCTTCTTCTTCAGGTTCTTCTGACTAAATTCAAAAGTCTTCCTCCATTATTCGAGAATTCACCTAATGCAGCTCAAGAGCTGACTATTGCAAGTATGTTTCTGTTTTCATTATTGGGTTTACATATATGTATGAGTTCTTGTTAGTATATCTGCTTAGCTTTCAATACATGAATTATTTTTAGTTAACTTTGGTTTAAAGGGTCACCGAACCTGAGGGATTGTTTCAGGTTTTACTGTTCTTTAGTTTGTCTGTCTATCCTTAAATGTCTCTGGACGAACTAAACTGTTAGATTTCTGTTTACTGGGTCTAGTTAAAGTCGTTTAAATGCTGCATTTGTTTGCTTTCTGAAGCATGTATAATTTGGATTGAGTCATTGGTAAATTTGCTATTGCTATGGAATGGATTATTTTACTTGTATAAAAAATTGACAATTGGGAAATTTTAGGGGACATTTATGAGCATGCTGTTGTTCTAAGCGTGAAAACCGAGGATCAAGATGCTTTTGAGAGAGATTTCTTCCAGTTGAAACCTTACTATGTGGATGCCAGGTAAAAGAAAGAACCAACTATCTTTTTCATGTGGTTGCAATGTTTTTTTTTTTTTGTTGTTGTTCTAACATATCTTCTTTTTCCTCTGCACCAGGAACCGTCTTCCCCCATCTCCACAGGAGAATCTTATCCTGGGTCTGAACCTTCTGAGGCTGCTTGTACAAAACAGAATTGCTGAATTCCATACCGAACTCGAATTACTTTCTTCAGCTACACTTGAGAATCCTTGCATCAAGCATGCAGTAGAGCTTGAGCAGTCATTCATGGAGGGTGCTTATAACCGTGTGCTGAGTGCTAGACAGACCGCGCCTGATGCAACTTACGTCTATTTCATGGATCTCTTGGCAAAGACCATAAGGTAGCATCAATGAGTCTGTCCTTCGTTGAATTAGTTCAGTTTCATGCCTTCTCGAGTGTTATCTCACCTTTTTATTGTTATGACTGAATTATCAGAGATGAAATAGCTGGATGCAGCGAGAAAGCTTATGATTATGTCTCTATCAGCGATGCGCGCCAGATGTTGCTCTTCTCTTCTGATCAAGAACTCTTAACCTATGTCGAAGAGGTAAAAGGAATAAACATTTTGTTCAAAGTGTTGGAATCTTTTTAAGTTTCACGAACAATTGATGCGATCTAAGTTTTATCATATCTTATAGGAGCACCCTGAGTGGGAAGTGAAGGACGGGTTAGTTGTCTTCCAGAAAGCCAAAGAAACTGCACCTTGCAAAGAGATTCCGTCTCTGCAACTCATCAACCAGACTCTAAGCTACGCCAGAGAGCTGGAGCGTATCGTGTAAGATCCGACTTTTCTCACCATTCGTCTCTCCTCTTCCATTTTGTTCCTCGGACTCTCCAGGTCATAAAACTTTGTTATCATTTAATGACTGATTTGGAGCGACTCAGTATTTCTCAAAGAAGTGATTCAGTTAATTGGATTTGGCAAATGAGACTTTGTTGCGATATCAATCTGTTCTTCCATATCATACTCCTAAGCTTCTTACGATATTTTGTTCTGTGTTCTCCTCTCTTCTATGCTTTACTTGATTATGACGTCTGTGATTTAGAGCTTTTCACAACAATAGAGGCATCAGAACAAAGTAGAAAGATGAGCTTAACAAATGATTAAGAAAACATATCCAACAAGTTTTTGTAGAACTGGCCATCAGATAACATGTCTCGTTTCAACAGTAAAGATCAATAAACAAGATAAAACAAAAGTTTAACAAGTGTGACGAATTTGTGGAACATCAGACTTCAAAATAGATCAAGCAAAAAGAAAAAATGGCATTGAATCTTCCGTTCTTTCATTCATCCTCCAACTCGTGATCCTGCAAAGCAAACACACCAAAATAATCAGAGAGGGTTATAATCTGGATTCTGTATCTTAAATTTGACTAAGACATTCAGTAGCAAACAACCCCGGATGCTACAGTAGAAGCTCTGCAGCCAATATATATATGTCTCCAAAAGCCAAAAGGAAAGTACATAAAGAATATAAAAATGAGTAGAGGACATACCACACTTTTCTGCAGATCCTCCAAAACTTCCAATGCCTTTTCTAGTTCCGGAACTTGCGCACATATTCCTTGAGACGTTTTTCTATGTTAACTTTGGCATTTTGTAGATACGCTTCATTTGTCGGATCACCATTCTTTTCCTCTACCATGGTTAGGAGGTTGAAGGCCCAAAATTTGTGACAATTTCTAGCGAGAACCACCATTTCCTTTCCAGTGAGCTTCAGTTGAACGGCTTGTTTCAGAAAAAAGTGAAAATCCTGAATGGATTTGTAATTTCTGGTGCCGCATCCCATCCACAAATTTTCCAAAACTCAATATCCTGATCGACATCTAGATCATGCACATAACTCAGTATTTGATGCGTAAACGCCTCATCTTCCTCCTTAGATTCTTCCCACCACACTCTCCGTAGAGTAAACTTCACAAAGAGAAAGAGATTGATATTATTGCCAACGACAATATTATGACTAAGATAAAGATTCAAACATAAGAAATTAAAGTTACCTTGGGAGTAAAACACTCTTCATGGTCTATTGGAGTTAAGCGGTGTATCCCTTTGTCATCTATCTTGGAGAGTGTGTTCAAACCATGGCAATCCGCATTTCCAAACCGGATATGGAAAATGCAGAGCTTCTGGATTTCTGGAGAGACAGTATTGAATTCCAACGGATTGAACCTATCAACGGGACGATCATGTTGAACATACCATATCAAAGAACCTGATTCTTCTTTTGTATTTATAAAAAGAGTTGGTGCAACGCCACCAAACCCAAAGAGATCTGAAGAACTGGAACGGTGAGACCCAAGAGGATGGTCAAGCAAATACACAGCTGCTTCTTTTTTGTTTCGATTTTGGAAACCTTAAAAAAACACACATGTCTGTTATCTTCATCAAACAAAAATCCCAAGTGGTTAAAACCTTTCACTTTCTTCAGTACATGAGACATGTGTTTACTATGTAGATAGGAGCGAATCATCAGTTCAAACTTCGCTACGATCGCCTCCGGAACCTTGTCTAGTTTCGGGAAAATCTCTTCAATTTCTGATATTAATCTATTGATTCGGTAAAAAAATGTTTCTTTCCTTCTGAATTTCTACTAGAAAAGTTTTGAGTTTTCTTTTTGCTTGACTGTGTGTTTGTTCTTTTCCATGAAAGTTGATGATATCAGAAATTGAGGAGATTTTCCCGAAACTAGACAAGGTTCCGGAGTCGATCGCAACAAAGTTTGAACTGATGATTCGCTCCTATCTACATACTAAACACATGTCTCCTGAACTGGAGACAGTGACAAGATTTGACCGCTTGGCATTAGTGTTTGATGAAGATACATGTCTGTTTTTTTAAGGCTTGCGAAAATGCCAAAACAGAAGCAGCTGTGTATTTGCTTGACCATCCTCTTGGGTCTCACCGTTCCAGTTCTTCAGATCTCTTTGGGTTTGGTGGCGCTGCACCAACTCTTTTTATAAAGACAAAAGAAGAATCATGTTCTTTGATATGGTATGTTCAACATGATCGTCCCGTTGGTAGGTTCAATCCGTTGGAACTCAATACTGTCTCTCCAGAAATCCAGAAGCTCTGCATTTTCCATATCCGGTTTGGAAATGCGGATTGCCATGGTTTGAACACACTCTCCAAGATAGATGACAACGGGATACACCGCTTAACTCCAATAGACCATTAAGAGTGTTTTACTCCCAAGGTAACTTTAATTTCTTATGTTTTAATCTCTATCTTTGTCATAATATTGTTGTTGGCAATAACATCAATCTCAATCCGATATCGGGAAGACCTCTAATGGATGTCAAACTTCTGAGGCTTATGCATGACTCTGCATCTCCAAAACCGTATTTTCTTCATTAAACACCAAAGTTTCCTCCAAAGACACCTAATACCTGTAAAGACTCGATAGGAGACTAAAAGAATCTAAAACCAAAGAAAAAACTCCAAAACCTATTGAAAACCTTAGTTAGAATACATAAAAACCGTAATATATCAATTATTGGGCATATTAACACCAGTAAAACTAAGCGGCTGGATTGTATTAGAGAAACAAATATTCAGGACTATGAATGCGGAGGTTATACTCAACAAATTGATGCAACTATTCATTTTGTGGGAAACATTCGCGAGAGAACCAGTGACTACAAAGCAGAGTGACAAAAATCTTTAAAGAACCACAACCATGGAAAAGAAGACACCGGATACTCCAATATCAACACATAGAGTCTTTGCTACAATCATCAAATATCTTGATTTCAACGAGGTAAAAATTCCAGAATCTCCAATGACATCAAATATTAATCTACTTAAGTAAGGTAATACCGAAAGTATATTGATTCGGTAATTTCTGATATCATCAACTTTCATGGAAAAGAACAAACACACAGTCAAACAAAAAGAAAACTCAAAACTTTTCTAGCAGAAATTCAGAAGGAAAGAAACATTTTTTTATCGAATCAATAGCTTCTTTTGAAAGAGGCGTGACAACCCTGGGGATCTCATTCTCCTCCATAGTCGAGAATCTAGATAGGGCAACTCAATATAAGGCATGAATTTGAATCAAATTAGATCAACATTATACAGAAAAGGAATCACATGTATTGCTAATAACTAAGGCGAGTCAAATTCTCACCTGCTCGAAACAATGAGTGTCCCAAGATCTGCTGTAACACGTGTGGAGACAAGCTGAGAACTCTGTGCTTCCTTTTGATGTCACTCTTTGCCTCAGCTCGGTAATAGCTAATTAAACAATCCGAGAGTAAAAAATCACTGGAAATTCGTTATTTGCCTCAGCGTTGGATCATCGCGATTTACTGATTTCATAAACAAGACGCACAAATTCAGAGAAAAGAAGTCCAATAGAAACTGAGAAACGAAAGATGGGAGAAGGAGTAACCTCAGCACTCTTTGGAACCTCGTCACGAAAAGATCTCGCACTTGATATCACCCAGATTCGTGTGCAAAGTTACTGACTGCGAACAATAAAAACCACGAAACTCAAAATCAAGGCTAAAGGTTAAGGTACTTCCGACGCACAAATTCAGAGAAAAGAAATTTCGTAACCGAGAAACGGAAAACATATACGCACAAATTTCGTAAACAAACGCACAAATTCAGAGAAAAGAAGTCCAATAGAAACCGAGAAACGAAAGGTGGGAGAAGGAGTAACCTCAGCACTCTCTGGAACATCGTCACAGAAGATCTCATATCTCTGAAAGGAAATGAGTCCCGCAAAACCCCTAATCCTGAGTCCCGCTCCTTTAAAAAAAATGAAAATGACAAAAAAAAACACGAAATAATGTTGATAGGTGTCGAAGCTGGGTAGTTTAGGTTAACGTTGAATGTGTTGAACCAATATACCAAGTATTTTATTAGTGATAGATCAACAAGTGGAATATTTATATTGTTTGTTTATGACTTTCGAAACCCAAAACACACAATTTTAACATGAAGCTGCGGTAGTCAATTATTTTAATTTTTTTACTGTTTATAAATTATTTTTATTTTATTCGTATAATTTTTAAAAAAATTGCGATGTTTTCACTAAAAATCAATTTGTTTCCCACCAAAAAACTTAATTTCATAATTTTCTTAACAAACTGCAAATCCGTTTCCCCAAAAACGGATACGCTTCATACAAAAAAAAAACTCGATTCCATTTCTTTTAACAAAATGTAAATCCGTAATTTCTTGTCAAAATAAAAAATTTGCAAATTGTTCGTCAAAACGGATCTGTAATTTCCAGCAAAAAAAATGTATTCCATAATTATTTTGTTTTGGATCTCCACCATAAGTCTTCCGAGCTTGACTCCAACCAAAGCATACTGGTGATGAAAACACCATTTTCTGCTTGTCATCAGCTAATCTTGAGAAGGCACACCCAACAAATCACTAATTTTTTAATATACTTAATTTTCTAAGAGCATTTCCAACTCATTTCTCTAATTTTTAGTCTAAATTAAAAAAAAACACTAAAATAGAATTGGATTTTACTCTAATCTTTTTTTAACGACAAATCAAATATATTGATATCAAGAAGTGCTTACAAAATACAAAAACATTCCAAACAAATTCTTATACACAAATACATGAAATTGAAACAATTTCGATGAAAGAGTGGAAGTAATCCAACTATCTTTGGTAGACTTATAGGCAACATATATTATATGTTAAGTCCCTCCTTCACACACTCGTGATTGGCTATCAATTTGCTGCTGAAACTCCAAAATGCTTTCGGTATTACCTTACTTAAGTAGATTAATATTTGATGTCATTGGAGATTCTGAAATTTTTACCTCGCTGAAATCAAGATATTTGATGATTGTAGCAAAGACTCTATGTGTTGATATTGGAGTATCCGGTGTCTTCTTTTTCATGGTTGTGGTTCTTTAAAGATTTGTTGCTCTGCTTTGTAGTCACTGGTTCTCTCGCGAATGTTTCCCACAAAAGGAATAGTTGCATCAATTTGTTGAGTATAACCTCCGCCTTCATAGCCCTGAATATTTGTTTCTCTAATACAATCCAGCCGCTTAGTTTTACTGGTGTTAATATGACCAATAATACTACCAAAAGGAAAGTGATAAGTTCCTTCCCGACCATGAACATATCCTTCAAAAGGTAATGAACATCTACCTATTTTGGAAACATCGTTAAGATAAATAACATCATCAACCAACACCAACGCCGGATAGAACAGAGCACCGACCTTACCAAAAATTATCAACCGCTTCCGAAGAGAGAGATACAAACCCATAATTGTCAAGTAAAGTATTTAAGCGACTGATGTTTATAAGATTTGGCCACAATTTCACTCCACCATCTCCTATCTCGAAATTTGATTTTCCCGGATCCATATACCCATATATGGGTTTGAGAAATCTGTTTCAAATTTGAGACATAAATTTTAGAGTTAATCACACGATTATGGTGCAATCGACCAGTTTCACACTTGAAACTATAAAAACCGCTTGGACAAATCCTTAGCGGAATGACACCGACACTGTTCTGATACCATCGATGGATTGTAGTCGGAAAATAACTAACTCGATAAGAGAGGAAGATGATGAACCATTGTAAATTCCACATCGATCTATAAAACTTGAGAATCATCTTACTAGATTATTTAATTATCGATCTAACGAAACAAAGACTAATAAAAAAATAGGGGTTGACCGACACCGGAGAAGCCAGCGCCGGTCATAATCGAAGAGATGAAAAACGGTTACTTGAAGGGAAGAGTTGCTTGTTGAATCGCCCTAAGCGGTTGAGAGAGATTGGTATCTTTACTTCAACGACGATGACGTCTTGGAAGAAAAAAAATTTGTACTCTAAAAAAAATATTGCAAGTATATTTATTCTCTACTTAATATCGTTTTTAAAAAACATTCATTAGTTATCAAAATTGTAAATTTGACTCTCTTATTTTATTTACTAGGGTAATAACCCGCGCGTTGCGCGGAATTCTAATAAAATATTATAAAATTTTTAAATTATTTATAAATATAAATAAATCATTAATTATAAAGTCAATTTATTATTTTTAACAAAATTTAACATATCTTAAAGTTAAAACCATTCGATTCAAAAATATCCTAAAACATTTATTTTTTTAATCACAAAATAGACAAAACTACATTTTCACTCATGATAAACTATAGAGTTCATGTATCACCCCTAATTGGATTCTTTATTGTGCAACATTTGAGTTTGTATTTGCCGATTCTATACTTGTTATTTTTAGTGTAAAATTTTGGAATCTTTTACTTAAAATAAAAAAGACTATAACACTTTCAATTTTTTTAAAAGGTTAGATGTTTTCAAAAATTCCAACTCTAACTTTTATGTCCATATACAATATTTTAAAAAATATTGATGTAGATATTTTTATTCTTTGGAGAAAGTTAACTATCATTGATCTATAGTTTTTTTACACTCAATTTGTTAAAAAAATTCAACACTTTGAGTACTAACATTATTTTTAAGTTTTTTATTTTAATTCTTACCCATTTTATTTAATTTTTTTATAAATATTTTTAGATTTATTCAATAAAAAAATGTATTTAATGAATATTTTAAATTGTCTTTAATTCAAAAAAAAAAGTTGCTTACATATATTATAAATATTTGTGTTATTATTTTTTTAATTTACATTATATATTGAATTATTTACTTGTAGTGGTTGTGACTTGTGGCAATTTATAAGTTTTTATTATTTAGTCTTTCAATTCTTTATATTGTAATATCGTTTATATAAATTTTAATTTATTTTATCTTATCTTTGTGTGCATCCCCTTCTATTAATAAAAAATATAGTTATAAAGTGTGTTTTTTTATAATACTCTTTTTTTATTTTCACTTCTTTTATTATTAAATATCTTAATACTCATTAACTACTATATTTAAATATTGCTAATAAATGTAATTAATTCTTAATAAATATATATATATATATATATATATATATAAATAAAAAAATATTATTTGATGACATGTTTTATTTTCATTGGATAACTAAGATGATGATGTGGATAGCTTCAATGGAGAGAAAACTCTCTCATTATATATATGATTTTAATCCAAACTCCAATAAAATTATGATATCATACAAATGAACAATTTATTACATAAATAAAATTACACCACAAACAATAACAAACACACCAAAAAATAATAGATTATTTAAGTATAATCATCAATGTTTCTTCCACACATGATCAATTGAGGCATTTCAAAATGTGAAATGAGCTACTATTGCTTACAACAACTTTTTATGAGCTAATATAAAATATATTATCTACATTTAGTTAACTAACTACATAACTAAAATAAATGTTTAATTACAGGTAAAACTATCAATTTTAAACCCTTCAAAATTTTATTGTCAAACAAGGACCCCGAAGATTTATATGTATAATTATAATTAAAAGATTACTTTATAATTTTTTTTTAAAAATCACTTTGTAGTAGAGTAATGAATAGAATTATAGCATATTTAGTCCATGTTTCTAAAATACGACTGTATGAGTAGCCGAGGGTTGCTTTGATTAAACCACCTAGTTCAAATATGGAAGAAGGATAAAGTTATTCCAGGACAATGACACAGTGTCCATTGCCAAACACTCGCTTGTCAACTTGGCACGCAACTTGAAACAAGTGGGGATTTACGTTGTAAGCATTTCTTCTGTTTGGGGTTTAACTATTGATTAACAATTAAATAATATATAATTTCATGACTAGCTAGAAGGATTAAGGCTGTAGATATCTTTTTTTTTAAGTATTATTTAGATCTGGTGGACTGGAAACGAACAAGAAAAATAGATTTAGTAATTAGTAAACTCTCCACTACAAAAAACACATTACTGTTGATAAATAATATTTTGACTAATTATGCTTTGCAAAAGGGCTTAAGTAATGATCCACTTTGGGTAAGCAGTTGAAAGTGGCTGAGTGGTTTCTAGCTTTTTATTAATTTCCGAAAGTCAGATTCCGTTTTAATTTAACTCATTTTAACCATCATCGCTTTGTTTTTTTTTTTTTTTGGGGTTCAATTATTGCTTTGTTTATCATGGTTATTTGCTAAGAACATCATTATTATCGAATTAATTATAAGAGTCGTTGTTATTCTACTCACCCACAACAAGCACTTAGTGCCTTATTACGTCTTATTTTAATCTTTTCAAGCTTTTAGGTGCTTAAAAAAATGCTATGACAACTTCTTGGTGCTGGACGTGTAAGAAACGTCTAAACATTATACTATGACAAAAAAATCAAATTTTGAAATTTGATATAAACCTTTTTAATATAGAATCGTTTTGGTCATAAACAAGGCTTCAAAAAGAAAGTTGTTTAGCATTAAAAATGATTGGATTATTATTCAAATAAAATAGTGTAGAATCCACACCTTGTGTATATCGAATGTTGTTGTCAAGCCCATTTATAGAGATGGTCAATAAGCATAATTTTAGAAACTTCCACAATAAATTAAATACTAATACTAAAAGGGTTCCATTTAGTAATTTATACAACTATAAAAGATAATTGATTTACCAAACGTTCCATATAATTTAGAAAACAAATAAAAATACAAATTCGATGCTTTTTGGCGCATAAAAAGATTGGAAAAATATAAATATAGAATTTGCATGAATGGGAAGATATTCTAGTGGTTGGGGTAAAATGGTACAGCGTGGAATCAAATGTCTTTTATATAATAATCAAATATTTAAATATTCCCAACTTGCCCTCTTCTCTTCTTAAGCTTCCTCCTCATTTCTGTGTACAAGAACAAAGCCTTGAAGCTGTGAACACGAGTTTTTTTTTTTTCGTTCTTTCCCTCGGAGATTTGAGGAAACTCCGGCGGAAACTTCCTTTGATATTTACACTACTCAATACGAGATTCGTTTCCGTTTCGTCTTCCATCACTTCTACTGTTGAATGGAACTTGACGATTTGGATCTCAGCGGTTCCTGGCCGTTAGATCAGATCACGTTCGCTTCAAATTTGAAGTCTCCGGTCATTTTCTCATCTTCCGAACAACCTTTCTCTCCTCTCTGGTCTTTCTCCGAAGCCGCCGGAGATGTTTCCGGCGAACTTTACTCCGCCGCAGTTGTAGCTCCCACTCGCTTCACCGATTATTCCGTTTTACTTACAAGTAAGTCTCGACTCTAGAATCCAGTTCTTCGAATAATGTAGTGGAATATGCTGAAATCTCTAAGATTAGATTCTCGTTTGGAATCGAATTGGGGATTGCATTGATCTTAGATAGTAATTGATAGAATCTATGAAAATGTAGGTTCAGAATCTGAGACCACAAAGGAGAATAATCAACAAGTTCCTTCTCCGTTATGGAGTATAATGCCATTGGAGAATCCAGATAGTTATTGTGCTATCAAAGCTAAGATGACTCAAGCACTTAGATATTTCAAGGAATCAACTGGTCAACAACATGTTCTTGCTCAGGTTTGGGCGCCTGTAAAAAACCGTTGTGGACGATATGTTCTTACAACTTCAGGACAGCCATTTGTTCTTGGTCCCAATAGTAATGGCCTTAATCAATACAGGATGGTTTCTTTGACGTATATGTTTTCCGTTGATGGCGAACGGGATGGAGAGCTCGGGCTTCCCGGTCGTGTTTTCAGGAAAAAGTTACCTGAATGGACTCCAAATGTGCAGTATTACTCTAGCAAAGAGTTCTCGCGCCTTGGTCATGCTTTGCATTATAATGTTCAAGGAACCTTGGCTTTGCCTGTATTTGAACCGTCGAGGCAGCTTTGTGTTGGGGTTGTTGAGCTTATTATGACTTCGCCAAAGATTAACTATGCACCTGAGGTTGAGAAAGTTTGTAAAGCGCTTGAGGTTTGGTTTTGTTTCTCCTTTTTTGGTTGTCAATCATCAGTTTCCTTTGATTCTTCTGTGACATTAATGTTTCTGTTTGTGTTGCAGGCAGTGAATCTTAAAACTTCGGAAATATTGAACCACGAGACCATTCAGGTTATTCTGCGACTCCAATGTCCAAATCTCGAGTATTCTTTCAGAAACTTTCAAGAACTGTCTTGAGTTCACTTAGCGTAGTTCCTTCTTGTTTTGATCTCCATTTCTTTTTTGATTTCTCCTATACCAGATCTGCAACGAAGGTCGCCAAAATGCATTGGCTGAGATTTTGGAGATACTGACAGTGGTCTGCGAGACCTACAAACTGCCTTTAGCTCAGACTTGGGTCCCTTGCAGGCATCGTAGTGTTCTAGCCTTTGGAGGTGGTTTTAAGAAAAGCTGTTCGAGCTTCGATGGAAGCTGTATGGGGAAAGTCTGTATGTCTACTAGTGATTTAGCTGTTTATGTTGTGGATGCTCATGTTTGGGGTTTCAGAGACGCTTGTGCTGAACACCATCTACAGAAGGGACAAGGTGTTGCTGGGAGGGCGTTTCTGTCTGGAAATCTCTGCTTCTCCAGAGATGTTACTCGGTTCTGCAAAACCGACTACCCATTAGTACATTATGCACGCATGTTCAAGTTGACGAGCTGTTTTGCTGTCTGCTTAAAGAGCACGTATACTGGGGACGATGAGTACGTTCTTGAATTCTTTCTTCCTCCAGCCATCACAGACAGGAGTGAGCAAGATTGTTTGTTGGGTTCTCTGTTTCAAACAATGAAGCAGCACTATTCAAGTCTGAAGGTTGTCTCTGAAACTGAACTCTGTGAAAACGAAATCTCTCTTGAAGTCGTGGAAGCTTCAGAAGATGGAATGGTTTACTCAAAACTTGAACCTATCAGGATACAAGATAATCTGGTACCAATCTCTAAGAATTATCTTGAGCTCAATGCACCTGAACAGAAGCTGAGCTTAAACTCTGACCTTATAGATAATAATGAAGTTGCTGATTGCTTTGAGAGGTTCCAAACGCTTGATCCTTTACCGGAGGCCAAACCAGTGAAAAAATCAGAGAGGAAACGTGGGAAAACCGAGAAAACGATCAGTCTAGAAGTGCTTCAACAATATTTTGCTGGTAGTCTAAAAGATGCAGCAAAGAGCCTCGGTGGTATGTTCTATTAACTTTGTGTATTAATTGTAATTTTTTATAACAAACTCAAAAACTTGGTGCTTTCTTTTTTGCAGTTTGCCCAACAACAATGAAACGCATTTGCCGACAACACGGGATCTCACGGTGGCCATCTCGTAAAATCAACAAGGTGAACCGATCTCTCACGAGACTTAAACATGTTATAGACTCGGTTCAAGGTGCTGATGGATCAATCAATCTAGCGTCTCTCTCCCCTCGCCCTTGGTCTCGCCAAATCTCTCCAATCGAAAACCACCAACCACCAAAGAACTGCCCTCCAGCTTCTACATCGCCCCCAAGTTACGTCCAAGATATCAAAACAGAAAACCGAGATGCAGAAGACAGTACAGGTTCATCAACATCGCGTGCTTCTGGCAAAGGTAAAGTAAAGCCTTTCATCATCATCATAATATCTTCTCTTCATACTGCAAAGTCTCAATATTAATCTGTCTTCACAGTGGTTCCTATTTGCGAGACACGTTTTCGGCTTCCAACACAGAACCAAGAAGCATTCAGACAAACGGCCATGGATGATTCAGACAGTAGCTCTAAACACATAACTAATTTTTGGACACACTTAAGCTGCCAAGATATAGCTTATCCAACAACACTCCACAAAAAGCTCGTGAGTATAAAGGCAACGTATAGAGAAGACATCATCAGGTTCAAGATCTCACCAGAGTCGGTAAGCATTACGGAACTTAAGCAGCAAGTGGCCAAGAGGCTGAAGCTTGAAACAACGGCGTTTGAACTCAAGTATCTAGACGATGACAAAGAATGGGTCTCGGTCTCGTGCGATGCTGACCTGAGCGAGTGCCTGGACACATCTGCAGCGAAAGCGAACACGTTGAGGCTCTCAGTACATGACGTGACTCTTAACTTTGGGAGCTCATGCGAAAGCTCAGAGGAAACTATGATGTGCTTGTGACAATGCTTCACTTGTACAACAACTTTCTTGTTGAGTTTTTTTCTTAAAACATGGGAACATGTCTTCTTTTTTCTTAGAAGAGAGGAGTTTTAGTGTTCAATTTTGTAAGCTGTATAAATATAAAAGCACACTTGTCCACATCAATAGATATGTTGATTGGAATACTAGTAATAATTATTATTTATAATTGGTTGGACTATATTACTTAAGATTGAACTAATTTTAAAATTAACATAATTAACATAATGAATATTACTTAAGATTAGTATTAGGGATTATTTAAGACGATGCTCTTTATTTAACAGAAAAAAACAAATATTCTGAGAAAATACCATTTATGATTACAAGTTCGAAAACTTTTTTTTTTTTTTTTGGGTTGAACTTATGGACATTTCCACAACTGAATTCTCATTTATCAAAATCAATTTCATTTGTATTTTTTGAATGAAAAACTCATGCGGTATATCCTTTTTAATGGTTCCATCAATGTAAACATAATATTTCGTAATATATAATCAAACAAAAAAACTTCGTTTGCATGATTGCATCACAACCACACATGATTAGATTTCGGATGATATATAGTTCCGTCCTTCTTATAAAAAGCCAAATAATTATATTTAGTAAATATAAATATTACACAAACGAAGAAAAACAACAATACTTAACATGACACTTATAAATGTTACTAACTTATAAATCATTATCTCACATAATATAAACACTAATTATATTCATATGCATGCAGGCGTATCTATTACTTTCACAGCTTTAACCTTGCCCAAAACATTGACACGTTACAACATATATGTATGCATAAGATATATTACACGCATAAGATATGGTAAAATTAATAGTACGTTTAATGAAGCTCAGTAGTTTATGAACAATTTAAGTTGGTTTAAGGTCTTCCTTTCCCTGGTTCATGATCTTGGTTGGCTCCAGTTCTTGCATAGTCAAGATGAAACTCCACAAGTTCTCTCTCCTTTATTTCACTAGTACTTTTCTTCATATCAATACCCTTTTATTCAAAAAGTTCATAGATATAATCCGATGTTAAGACTTACTAATTATTATCATAATTAATTAAGTGTAGAAAATTTGCATGAAAAGTAGGAAAACGGCTCATGTTTAATTCACCTCACAACGTTAGTAAAGTTTTAGAACCAATCAATTTTTATTCTCAAACCAAATTTTTTATACATATATGATCAAATAGGAAACAAATCAAATAGCAGCGTATATACCAATCATGTATCGCATGGTACATAAATGTGTTTAGCGGTGTGAAGTTCATAAAATAATGAATTAAAATTGGAACAAGAAAGAAAATTTACCCTCTCCGGTCTTAGATTCACAAAATGACGAGGGGTGGCGTCTGAAACATCAGTGGAGGTGATAATGAAAATAAGAACAATGAGAATTACTAACTCTTTTGTTTTGTAGCTCATATTTGATTTTTTTTCCTTAAACAACTTAAGTTTTGAAAGAAATATATTGTAGGATTCTATTCTATATATAGAGAGACAAACGAGATGAGTTATATAGAAGCAAGAGGTGGAGACATTGTGATTTAAAGTTGTTATTCATTATGGAAACATAATAAAAGGCTATGATTTTTTTTTTAATCGTAAATGTATATGAATATTATAATTAGTTATATATATATATAATTAATAAAAAAAATTCAACAGTGCAACACATTATCAAAGTCAACTACATGCACTACGAATCCTCTTATTAGTCTTTTGTCACCTCCCTTCATGTAAAACCTCTATAAATTAATAACATTGAAATCTATGTATTATACAAAATTTTATTAATTTATCGTGTTTATTAATTTATAGAAGTGATATTTAGGTAAAATTATAAATTTAGGAGTAGAAAAAATTATTAATTTAACAAAATATATTAATTTATCGAGTATTAATTTATAGATGTTTAATTGTATTTCGATTTGCTTTAATTTGCTCGTAAATATGTATACCAACATATACATTTTTTCGCTTGTTTATATTGTATTCTGTTTTGGTATTTGACATGTTGCTTCAACTAATAATTTCTGACTAAGTTAAAAAGTACAGATTGAAATCATGATATCACCACATAGATCATATCTTTTATTGAAAATAAATATAATCCACGTATATTATATATATGGACTGATATGAATGTATATTCTATTACTTTCGTATTATATATAGTGGATGCTGGTTAGGGTGGTGACAGTGTTATATCGTGATAATGAAGAAGAGCACCATATAATTGATATGTTCCTAATAAAAGTTGAGTGGTTCATATCTCTCATCTTTTGTATATCTCTTTCAAGACCTTTACCGAACCCATAAAGCCTAAATATTCTTCTTTTTTGCAGCCACAAGCACTCATCACATATGCTACAACTTTTTAAAGCAAATGTTATTCTAAAAATTATTCGATCTTATCAAATAAAATGATTGGGCAATAATGGGTTATATTATGGCTGTAACTGGGTCATGATATTGGGCTTAAGAACTGGTAAAGAAAAGAGGCCCATTATCTTAAAATAAGATTGCTGCATGCTAATCTACACTAGTCTCAGACATTGCCATAAGATGCACAAGGTTTAGTCGGGCCCATGTCGGTACCAAATAGTCCCATTAAGCCCAAAAATGGTTCGCCCTTTCCTTTGTCTTGTTCATTTTTGGCTGTGGTTTCTTCTCCTCAAGAGATCGATATCACTTTTAATTTAGTTCCGGGGAAGAAAATATCTCCGCCATGACAGAAGTTGCGAGCTCGGTGGTGTATGAAGTGCTCGGACGCAGAGCTCAGGATGTGGATGAGCCCATCATGGACTACATCATCAATGTCCTCGCCGACGAGGATTTCGACTTCGGTGACGAAGGCGAGGGTGCTTTTGATGCCGTCGGTGAGCTTCTCGTCGCTGCTGAATGCGTTTCCGATTTCGACGAGTGCCGTTTGGTAAGCGATTAATCAATCAGCCAGTTCAATTATTCAATCCTAGATTCGGTTTTATGTTTATCTTTGCTTGTGCGTTTTGGGATTTTAGTCTCTCTAGGAACTGAAATGGTATTGTAATTAGTGAATAGGTCTCTCTTTTGAATGATCTGAGATATATATATATATATAAAAGAAATGGTTGAATTTGTAATTGGATGTGCTGTGTGTAGGTTTGTAGCAAACTTTCGGATAAGTTTGGGAAGCATGGATTGGTGAAGCCTACACCAACTGTGAGGAGTCTTGCTATGCCTGTAAGGATGAACGATGGAATGGATGATGGACCTGTTAAGAAGAAGAAGCCTGAGCCTGTGGATGGGCCTTTACTTACTGAACGTGACTTAGCTAAGATTGAAAGGAGAAAGAAAAAGGATGACCGCCAAAGAGAGGTATAGAGTCTGCCTCTTTTTAGTTGAGTCTTTGTTCGATTTTGTTTTTCTTTTTGTGTGGCTTACTGGTTTCTCTTGTTTATGCAGATGCAATATCAACAGCATGTTGCTGAAATGGAAGCGGCTAAAGCAGGGATGCCTACTGTCAGTGTCAATCATGACACTGGTGGTGGCTCTGCTGTCAGAGATATTCATATGGATAATTTCAATGTTTCTGTTGGAGGCCGCGATCTGATTGTGGATGGATCAATCACCCTCTCTTTTGGACGCCACTATGGTGGGTTTGGCTTCGTTTTTATCTTTTAGCTGTCTGTTTAATGCAAGGAATGGAAGAAAAGAGAAATCTAGCTTACAAATGGGTACTTGTTCTCTTTCCATTACTTTACAGGCCTTGTAGGACGTAATGGTACCGGAAAAACAACGTTTTTGAGGCATTTGGCTATGCATGCTATAGAGGGTATTCCTAATAATTGCCAGATATTGCATGTCGAACAAGAAGTGGTTGGTGACAGCACGACAGCCTTACAATGTGTTCTTAACACTGATATTGAAAGAATCAAGCTGTTGGAAGAAGAAACTCAAATTCTGGCGAAGCAGGTTAGCTACAAGCTAGTTTTACACTTTTACTAAATGGAAGTCATTGCTTCCTGAAATTAGCACCGACTCGTTCAGGTGTTTTTCTTTTCTGTGTCATCTGTCTTTGGTGCTAATGTTGACTATTGTTTGGTTATCTGAAGAGAGAAATGGAGTTGGAAGAACCCACAGCTAAGGATGGAATGCCTACCAAAGACACAGTTGAAGGAGATCGTATGTCTCAAAGGCTTGAGGAAATATACAAAAGGTTGGATGCAATTGATGCTTATACTGCTGAGGCTCGGGCTGCTAGTATCCTTGCTGTAAGTTGCTCTTTACCATTAAATTTTTTTTCTGCTGCCCTCTTAGAGTATTTGTTTCTCATGATAACATAGATATAAACAAGAGGGTATGCAAATATGGACACAAGTAGTGACCCAAGATAGATTTGGTTGCTATCTTATGTTAAAAGCTTTGCATGTGCGTCTGTTGCTAAAGGTGTCCCTATTATATTTTCAGGGTCTCAGTTTCTCTCCAGAAATGCAGAAGAAATCTACAAATACTTTTTCAGGAGGATGGAGGATGCGAATTGCACTTGCTCGTGCGCTATTTATAGAGCCTGATTTGTTGTTGCTTGATGAACCTACGGTGTGTTTTCTTTATAAGCTTTCCCTTATTAGATAAATTTATTTCCTTTATATTTCCAAATTCCAAATTTCAAATTTCTGACATCCTCCTCTGTTTTGGTAGAACCATCTTGATCTCCACGCTGTCTTATGGTTGGAAACATATCTAACGAAGTGGCCAAAAACATTTATAGTCGTTTCACATGCTAGGGAATTCTTGAACACGGTACTTTTTCGCTCTTGATCTCCACGCAATTACTATTTTCCCCAATATCTCTGGACATGCGTAATGCTTGTTTTTGTCTGCAGGTGGTCACGGACATCATCCATTTGCAAAACCAAAAACTAAGTACATATAAGGGGAATTATGATATTTTCGAAAGAACACGGGAAGAACAAGTGAAGAATCAGCAAAAAGCTTTTGAATCAAGTGAACGATCCCGGTCACATATGCAGGTTTCTTTTCTTTTTCTGAAAAATGAACTCATGAATTCTGTTGTCAGTTTGTTAAACAGTATTCCAACACAGGGATTTCAGTTTTATGCGTGATATCTTTTTTTCTGCTGCAGGCGTTCATTGATAAATTTCGTTACAATGCAAAGAGGGCGTCTCTTGTTCAGTCAAGAATCAAGGTGCCAACATTTACAACTATTTATGTGATTATATTTTGGTAGTCAGTGGTGCTCTAATGTTGTTTTGTCTATGACTCAGGCATTGGACCGACTGGCCCATGTGGATCAAGTTATTAATGATCCTGAGTAAGCAAACCCCTCTTATCTATATGTTAACGCACTATCAATCGAAATTAGGAATGATGCTTTACTCTAATATTGGAGAAAATTTCTTCAGTAGCATTACTCTCAGCACCAGCCGTTTATACATTAATCTCTTATCTCTCTTGTGCAGCTATAAATTTGATTTCCCAACTCCTGACGATAAGCCTGGACCCCCCATTATCAGTTTTAGGTTTGTCATCTTCTAGAACTAGCTGCAGCTGTTGAATCTTACACATACTTCTCTAATCCAGAGATCACCTTGATACATTTTTTTGCTTGTTTAATCTTTTTTGCAGTGATGCATCATTTGGCTACCCTGGTGGTCCATTGTTGTTTAGGAACCTAAATTTTGGAATAGATTTGGATAGCCGTATTGCAAGTAAGAAGGCTCTCCCCCCACCTCCCTTAATTATTAGATTTCACAGATGATACATGTTAATAAACCTTAAGAGTTATTAAACTTTCATCAATCATTTGGGGATATCAATACGTACAGCATCAAAGAACATGTAGAACTTGAAATTTTGAGGCTCTTCCCATCATTTTAAGCTCTATATATGGTTTTCTCGTTGATTTGCAGTGGTGGGACCCAATGGTATTGGTAAATCAACTATACTCAAACTTATTTCTGGGGATCTGCAACCAAGCTCTGGTACAGTTTTCCGTTCTGCTAAGGTATGACAAAAGACTTGTCTTTTTCTTACCTAATATAAAAATTGCACACTGTCCCTCTCGAACATATGGAATGACATTATATTATACCTCAAATTATGGAGACCCCTGCTAGGTTTAAGGAGTTGGTTTCTTAGAAAGCATTGATTATTGAAATTTTCTTGACAACAAATACATCAAATCTTGGTTTTCGTGAGCCAGATTTTTGGTTGCTCTTTTAATGTTAAACTTGTTGGCTCTAATATGGTATATTGATATCCTTTTTACAGGTTCGTGTTGCAGTCTTTAGTCAGCACCATGTGGATGGACTAGACCTTTCTTCGAATCCTCTTCTATATATGATGCGCTGCTACCCAGTAAGTTCCCACGCCTGTTGTATCCTTTCCTTTTTTTTTCCAGTTAACATGAGATCAACATGTAGTTAAAAATGATTGATATATTAGTGTTTGCAGTATTTTCTACCTGTCTATTTCTTACAAGCAGAATTTGAGTAGAAGCAAAATCTACGCCCTTGGCCTCTAAAAAAATGTATTAAGTGGTATGTGATTTGATGTGGCAGGGAGTACCGGAACAAAAGCTGAGAAGTCACCTGGGTTCTCTTGGGGTCACTGGAAATCTTGCACTGCAGCCCATGTACACTTTATCAGGTATTATTGGGAATAGTAGAATGAAACTGGAGCTACATCATTTATGTGTTGCCTGGGTTCGCTAATGTGTGTTCTTGTGATGTGAATGGGAAATAAGGTGGTCAGAAAAGTAGAGTGGCATTTGCGAAGATAACATTCAAGAAACCACATTTGCTATTGCTTGATGAGCCGTCCAATCATCTTGTAAGCTTTTCAATATATATATACAATACACCGTGTTAATAAGGAAGGATTTGAGGTTGCTAAAAGTAGGAACGACAATAATGTCAGGATCTGGATGCTGTGGAAGCTTTGATTCAAGGACTTGTCTTATTCCAAGGCGGTATTTGCATGGTAGGCTCACTCAATCTGACAAAAATCGGTTTTCAAGATTAAATATGAATCAAATCCTGTTGTTTGTTTGTGCAGGTGAGTCACGACGAGCATCTGATATCGGGAAGCGTTGATGAGTTGTGGGTTGTATCAGACGGCAGGATTGCACCATTCAATGGAACCTTCCATGACTACAAGAAACTTCTCCAATCTTCATCTTAAGAAGGGTGAGCTTTGAATTTGTTATATTCCCCAAATCCATGCTATGTTTTGTTTGCCCTCAATACAACGCACCAGACCAATCCTCCTTTTTACCATTTTAGCGAGATCGTCTTTTGCTCTATGTTCAAGATTTGAAATAGAAAGTAAAAACATATGTAGTTGGAACAATAAAGTATTCAATATTCATATCCGATGATAATCCAATCAACCGTAAAAAATATATATAATATTAACGTATATTCGGGCCGAGCATTTTTACACAAACTTGGCAACTAATTTTACCAGGAAACTTTATAATAATTACTAAGGCGCCTGTTTCTCATCTCTTATAGAAATGTTTTTTTAAGTTCACCACCTACAAGCCAAGGCTTCCATGTGATTACAAAGACTTTGGCAGATGATTTTGTATAACCCATTTATCTATTCTCTTGGCACTTGTTTGTGATTGCTTATCAAACTTCATGTCTCTCATGGAAGCCTAATGTACCTTTTATTCCCATTACTCACTTAGTGATTTGCCATGGTTAGAGAGACTTTTGAAATGAACACGTGTCACTACTTGGGCTAGGTTGGACCCGGTTTGTTTCCGAATTTAACCGGAAAACTGGGTTACGTACAAAGCACTCAAAAGTCTCTATGAAAATCCCTAAATTTTGGGTATTGGATTAAGCATTCTATTTTCCTTTTTATTAATGGAAAACTCTTTAGGGTTTCTATTTCCTTTTTTTATTATATACGTATAGAGATGAAGTCGTCTTTGTTTCCAAGCTCCATCTCCGACCTAAAAGAATGAGACAAGTAGAAGGTTTGGAAGAGTTAGAGAAGAATCATGAGGAGTGTCTGTATACCAAATTTGATGAGATGCAAGCAACAATCAAGCAATTGTTATTAGCTTCTAGTCAAAAGAGTACCCTTACCTCTACCTCGAAGATGGATCTTGTTAGTAGTCTACCAAACGAGGTTCTTGGTTATATATTGTCTAATCTTCTACGCGCCTCGCTAAGCTCATTTTCCTGAATTTTCTAAAATCGTCTGATTTTTGTGGACTATAGACCAGCCGAATTAGTGAAACGCGCGCTACGCTCATTTTTATGAGCGTGGGAATTATCTTAAATATTCAAACGATATTCCAAAAAAAAAGATAATAAGGTCTAGCCCATATGGTACCAGCTCACATAAATGGTAGCATAAATATAGTAGCCCACCAAAACAAAGATTTCATAGTCAGACCATATTAGAATAGCCCTTGCAAATTCAAACGATATTTCAAAAAAAGATAAAAGGCTGGCCCATAAGATTCCAGCTCAGATAAATATAGTAGCCCAGTTGGCAGATCGGACATAAAGGCTGTCAACGACCTTCCCCATGTTGGCAATGGTATCGAGAGTAGCCGAGTAGATAGCATCTGCCTTAGGATCTTCGAATATGATGAGGCATCCAGCTCCTTGATCCAATGTACCTGCAAATTTCTTGTCAAGAATCATCTGAGATAGCTTCTTCTCCACATGGTCGAGTGGCAATTCAATCAGGTCAGCAATGTGAGCTATCTCAACTTGTGAGAAGGGCTCGATCAAACGACACAGGTTCTGCTCCAGAAGCGTGTCATAGAGATAAGAAAGATGCCTGTGGACAATTGGGTCATCTTCAAGCTGCGGTTTGTAGTCGCGGAGAGCCTTCTCAAACAGTTTCAAGGACCTCTTTGAGTGGGCATCCGCGACGGCTTTCATGGCATCCAAGTCAGGGCCAACGTACGCCTTTGAGGAGATGATTCCTGCAACATCATCATCCGCTTGGTTAACCATGATCTTGCACAGCAACATGTATTTCAAACTGAAAACCGCTCTTGGATCTCCGAGAGCATTGAAGGACTCAAAGGCTTCAAAGAAGTAGCTGTAACCGGTTTTGTAGTCCTTGTCTTCAGCGTAAAGAATCCCACTCTGCAGATCTATGGTGCCTTGTTGAGCCGGTGGGACATATATAGCATTTGCAGCTGTCCTAGCAGCAGTGAGTGCAGCTTTTGCCTTGGGTAAGTTTCTCAGTGAGAAGTGAAGTTTGCTTTCCAACAAGTGTATGTCGACCAGAAGGAACTTATCATCTAATCTCGTAACCTCTTTAACCAAAGTAGTCAACAGAGCCAAAGCTTCAACATATTCCTTGTTCTCCATTGAAAGAGCTGCAAGCCTAGCCTCTACTCGCTGCCTGAGGAAAGTACGCTTCTCAGCAAGGGTCCATTCCACCATTTCTCTGCAGAGAGTGATCTGGAGATGAGTAGTTCCAGGTATCTTTGCCACAGCATCAATGATTCCTCTCACGATCTTTGCGGTTTTAGCCTTGGGAATTAGCAAAAAGAAAGGTCTCAACTTAGTTAACAGTTTCCGGAGATCCTCACCTCTCTTCTCTTCAGTCAGACGATCACAGAGGCTAGTAATGGCTTGCTCCTTGATCTCTGGAGGGGAAGAAGGATCTTCTAAAACCTGGTACAGTATCGAAATAGCCTCGGAACTGTTGGCTTCTAGAGCCAGAGAAATCGTCTCTGTGGTAGCAGGATACGAAACCATTGTGCAAACTCAAATCCCTGCAACATTACAGCCATAGATGCAATGTTCAAATATTTCTCTTTTCACTAATTGATACAAAAACAAGATAAAAGAATCACCAACAAAAATTCTTACTGTAATCAATCCAGACTTAAGTAGCTAATGATCAAGACAAGATGAATCATGGAAAGATAAAATTCAGTAGTTACTAACTATTCAGCTCGATTCAATCTACTTTTAAGATCCATTCAATTCTATATCAGCTTTGTTCGCTAGATGTTAACTTAGAGCATCGTTGAGCTAATCCACGAATCGAGTTTTCTTCACTAAGATAAAACTAAATCGAACAAAGCTAACCCTAGACCCATCGAGAGAGGGAATAGTGAGAGGCAAACCCAAAACTAATCAGATCTGATAAGCAAACCCAGAAGAACAATTTCGCAAGAAAAGACTTACCGATGAATCAAGTTCGATGTGGGATTTAGGAATAGCTTTCGACGACGGTAGAGAATATATTTGGAATAGCTTTCTTGGCTTGAACGAGAAGATAAACTAGGGGATATATTGCAGTGAGTATTCGGTGAGAATTGAGTTTTAATGGCCGGTCGGGGGTTTTAATTGCTATTACTTATTTCTATTATGTACTTACCATATTTCTATTATGTACTTACCATAATCCAAATAAATAGAAAACAGTAAGAAAAATAAAAATAAAAAATAAATAAAGAAACCCGACCCGGCTGAACCAGAGTGGTTTGTAATTTGCTTCCATCTTTCTCTTGCGGTTTCGTTATTTTCCATTTTCGATTGAATTCATCAAAACCTAGAGTTCCCCCAATTGGATTCGGAAATTGATGTCTTTGGTCATGTTCATAGGAGGCAGAACCCTAAATTGATTTGAGTCATGAAATCCCTAATTTCCGAAGAGGAATGCGAATATGACGACGAGGAAGAAGAAGATGTCGATTTCAATCCTTTTCTCAAGGATACTCCTTCTCCTCAAGCTTCTTCCAGTTTGAGCTCTGAAGTTGAAACTCTTGATGGTGAAATTGTTAACAGCATCACCGAAGAAGCCAAGGAGCCAACTAATCCAATCCCTGAGATGAAGATTTCTGAAGGTGACTTTGTTAATGAAAACGGAGAACAGTTGTGTGACATGATCCAATCTCAGATGTCAACTGAGGAAGATGATGCAATCTGCAAGCGAACTAGAGCTCGCTATTCGCTTGCCAGTTTCACTCTTGATGATCTCGAGGCTTTTCTTCAGGAGACTGATGATGACGATGATATCCCAAACGTCGACGATGAGGAAGAATACCGCAAGTTTCTGGCTGCCGTTTTACACAGTGGTGATCCTGAGGTTCTCTTGGAACAGAGTGGGAATATTGATGATGATGACGAAGATAACGATGTAGACTTCGAGATTGAACTTGAAGAAGCACTCGAGACTGATGACGAGGAAACTATACCGGAAAAGGTCATAACAACTGTTGACGACAAAAACACTAAGCGACGGCCCGTGACTAGGCAGAAGAGGCGGCAAAACAACCACAAAAACTATTCTCCCGAGCAGCCTGGAAGATTCTTACGCCCTATTCTACCTATCTTGCCCACTACACCATCTGCTGCTAGGAGGTTTTCTGCTTCTGGATCATCAAAGGACAGTACAATAAATGGCTTCACTCTAGCCCAAATGGGAGAATTGCATTCTCTGATTCATGATCACCTCCAACTTCTTATCCAAGTCTACTCTCTTTGTGCACTTGATCATTCACGGCAGCACATTGGTACCCAAGTCCAAGGACTTTTATCTGAGATGCTTCAACAACACCAAGGATATGTTTCACGCCCAACTCATCTTCTTGTTAACGGTTCAGCATCATCAGTTCTTGATATTGTGGATCTAGCTGGAAGTTATCTACTTGATGTTTCTGGCGGTATGTTATTGTGTTGAAAGATAGAGTGCTGTTTTTTTTTCTTATCTGTTTTATATTGCAATACAATTCTCTTGATTTTTGAACCATTGTAGCTGTTCAAGAGTATCGACGGTGTCAAGTGGAATCCAGCTTTGATGCTTCGTCTCAAAAAGTGCCATTGTTTTCACTTCCTCACCAAGCAGTTGGCGGTGAGATCATAAACAATCCTCTCTCTGCCCCTAGTTCAAGTAAGTCACGATCACGTCAGCAGCCATCTAAGAAGACGTTAGCTGCTACACTTGTTGAATCAGCCCAGAAGCAATCTGTTGCCTTGGTCCATAAGGATATTGCCAAGTTAGCTAAAAGATTTTTGCCCTTGTTCAAAGTATCGCTATTTCCCCACAAGCCACCTATTTCAGCTATTGCCAGTCGAGTCCTTTTCACTGACGCTGAGGATGAGTAAGTTCCTTTCCTTTTGTCGTAGTCTAGTCTACTGATCTAGTAGAATATTCATTCCTTGTGCTGCTTGACTGCAGATTGCTGGCTCTTGGAATAATGGAATATAACTCAGACTGGAAGGCAATAAAGCAGCGCTTTCTTCCATGTAAACGCGAGCATCAGGTAATCATCACTGAATTTCTGCAGAACTAGGAGTTAATTTTGGGTTTCGAAGTAATCAGTTGGTATTCGTTGGATTCCTCTTATTTTCTTAGTTTTCGTAAGGGCTATTCTGACCACAACCTCCTGGAGTAATTAGATAAAATATGAAGATCTTAACTAGAACTTCTGGTCGATGCAATTCCTGTTGCAAATGAAGTAGTTCGGTCGGGGGGTTTTCTGCATTCATGCCAAGAGCATATAAGCTGGTGTATTGATGTTTTCACTATAACTGTGTTAAGTTTTATGGTAGCTCTTGATTGTCATGTCCATGTGGTTTTATTGGGTTTTCATCAACCAGGCTGATGATCAAGAAATGAAAGAGTAGTCTCTTCTAATACTTTCGACTTGTGTTCGTTACAGATTTATGTTAGGCAAAAAAACCGAAGATCATCCAAAGCCCCAGAGAATCCTATTAAGGTGTGTTATATGCTTGATTTGGTTATCACCTTCTTATTTTGCATGCTTATCTGTCTGCCTATCGGTTCCCCAAATTTAGTGGCCTGAACTTGTTTGTTGACAAATAAGCACTGTGAAACCATTGTATATATGAGCTATATCATGTACTTATAAGAGACACAGTTACGAACTCATTGTCATAAAATATAAAAACGCTGGATGCCATGACGAAAATTGGATGATTAATGGATAATATGACCATCTTGTATACTTTTATTTACTTCACTAATATATTGGTCATTCATGGGTTGTACATGGTTTGTATAGTTAGTTTTTCAAATGTGCCATGGTTTAATCTAAATATACATGGTTGAAGTAACCGAACATGCATTATGCAAATGAACACTGACTGATGGAGAAAAAATGAATGTATGTTAGGTTATGCAGGTATTTTTCCCCTTACTGATGTGTGTGTGTGTATGTTGTCACCTACAGGCAGTTCTGAGGATGAAAAGCTCTCCCCTGACTCCACAAGAAATAGTACGTGTACAAGAGGTAATTCGACAACTGCACCGTTTGCAATTTTTATTGGAAAGTGTACTTGGGTGCTCAGTCAGTATAAATTTGAATCCTCAGGGACTTAACTACTTCAAATATGATTGGATGTCTGTGTGGAAATTCATTGTGCCTTATCGAGACCCATCCTTACTGCCACGACAATGGCGCACTGCCCTTGGAATTCAGAAGTCATATAAGCTAGATGCTGTAAAAAAGGAGAAGCGGCGATTATATGATACAAGAAGAAAGTCCAGAGAGCAGCCGGCCTCTGCAAAAGAGGTCTGTCTTTCATATCTGTGACTACCTCCCAAATCATACAAATCATCCATACTGAATATGTTAATTTTGGCTTACTCATAAAAATGTAATTTAGCTTTACACTCTGTCATTGCATGTTGCAGGACCATCATGAGAACCATGTTGGAGATGAATTGGTTGAGAGTTCAGGTGGGGCATACCTACATGAAGGCTTTATAGCAGAGTGGAGGCATGGCATGCCAAATCTCATTTATTCTACATCTATGCACTCCCTTGACAAGGCAAAGGATGTTGCCCATGATCTCCATGCGTCAGTACAAACATGTACCGGTCAAGGATCTAAAAATCCTGAACTTTGTGGTGCCCAAGATCTGACATGTACGCGGAGGCTTGCGCCGTCTTTCATTCCTCTGTACCACCACACATCTGGTACAGCACCCGATGCCTCAAGAGCATCGATAATTATGCGGCCATATCGTGCTCGTAAACTACACAGCAGAAGTGTTGTGAGACTGGCCCCTGATTTGCCTCCAGTTAACCTTCCATCTTCGGTCCGTGTTATCTCGCAGACAGTTTTTGCAAAGAATCAGTCTGAAACATCCTCCAAAACTTGTATCATTAAGGGTGGCATTTCCGATGTTTCTGAGAGGGGAAATTTGGGTACTGAACCTCCTTGCTTTTCAGCTGTCAGAGATAACAATGATCCCCCTAGCGAGAAAGTGGTAGATTTGCAGGAAGATGTGCCTGCAGAGAGCTCATCTGGGATGGGCGATAGAAACAATGACTCAGATCGTCAAATGCATCCTTTCTTGTTGCGGACCCCTAAGCATGGACAGATTACATGTTACTCGTCAAACAGAGACCCAGGGGGTTCTAGTTCCTTTAGTTTCTTTTCTGACAATCGACCTCAGCTGCTAAGTCTTTTCAATAGTCCAAGGCAAATCAATCACTCAACTGATCAGTTCCAGAAAGATTCATCATCAAATGAACATGAGACAGCACTGGGTGAGAGCTGTCTTCATCCTTTTTTTCGTAGAACTCAGTGTGAATCGAATTATCTTATTAGTAAACGTGGGAACTTAGACACAGACATCAGCAAGCAAGGGGAATTATGTCAACTTCGGGATCCTTCTGGTACTTTTGAGAAGACTTCTATCTCTGATGCTGGTCGTAATGATGTCAGCTTGAAATCTGATAGTTCCAGCAAACGTGGTAAAAATGTGAACTTAGATATCTATCTAAGTTCGAGCTCGTCTAAGGTAAACGATTGTGGTAGTGCCTCAGCAGCAAATATTTCACAAGTCCCAGACATCAGCATGATTCACCGTAATGATGGCTCTGAAGTGCCTGTATCAACTGCACCAAGTGGTGATATTAGTAGATGCATTGACGAGATAGGTGATCAATCTAATCTAGGTATAGTGATGGAGCAGGAGGAATTAAGTGACTCTGACGAAGAGATGATGGAAGAAGAAAATGTTGAGTTTGAATGTGAAGAGATGGCTGATTCTGAAGGAGAAGAAGGCTCAGAATGCGAAGAAAACATTGAAATGCAAGATAAGGTAAGTTGTGGTTTTTTGTTGGTCAGTAATATACAATATGTCCCAGGGATCAGCACTGTTTTTTGCCAATTTACTTTCTCCCAACTTGGGACATTGTAAACAATAGGGTTCAAAGCATATATGGATCCTAAATTCCAGTAGATATAAAACTGTTCTCTTTATTGTGTAGTTATGTGGCTTGTAAATTGTCTTGGTGATGCATTAACTTTGCCATCTGCAGGATAGCAGGAGCTCTGCGGTAGAAATAGCTTCAACAGATGTCGATTCTGGCAAAGAACTAGGCAAGGATTCTCCAAACAGTCCTTGGTTGAGTCTGGATCCGAGTAGCCGTCGCTTAAGCGGTGAGGTTAAGGACATAGAGAAGACAGAGCTAGCAAATGAAACGACCATGGCACAATATGCTCCTAGTAGGTCACGCAAAAAGAGGACACCAATGAAGAGCAGAGATGCAGAATCAAAGGAAGAAGCAGGTGTTTCTCGGTTGAGACTGGGTCCTCTTGCCCTCCCATCAATGAAGAAACCCAGGAAGTGTGTTGGGCAGACGGAAACAAGTCCAAGTAATGAGACAACCTGAGAAACTTGTAGAGCCAACAGCAAATGATTAGCTCTTCTCCGCTCCAAAATTTTTCCAGGTACAGAGACATCATATCATGGCCTATCCAGAGAGCTGTGTTCTCTGGGTATACCCTCTTGGAGGTTACATCACCCATGGAGTTTGCTACTAACGAGGTTATTTTTGGACACTTGCATTAGAAGCACGAGTACATGAAATGGTGAATAGTCGGATAAAACTTTCTGGGTATAGGTGCACAGATACAATGCAGGGTGCAAAGATGATTAGTAGATGAGGCAGAAGGAAGAAGATTCGGCTTGGGCAGATTCAGGTCAGCTAATTCTTTTGTGAGTTATTTGATTGCTTTGGGGATTGTTACTAGTACATTATTATTATCTAGATATTTGGTATTCAGCTCTGTGAAAATCAATCTGATCTCTCTCTAATCAAAGAGTAAATAATTGTATAAGAATAATAGTTCAAGTTCTGATAGTGTAATTGTGTCTGGTTTGGGAGAGTCTTGGTTGACCCGTTCCATCTTTTTTGCATATAATATAGAAAATCCTTTTTATTGGCAGGGAATAGATAAATATGTGAGTGATAAAGGAAGGAGGATAATATATAAAAGCTGAAAAGAGAAGAAGAAATGGAATTCACCAGTAAAGTGATGGAATAGAAGAGAAAGTGTATTTGAAATGGTGATGGAGCAGTGCGTTACTGAGCTGGGATCATTTGAATCCACCAGTAAAACTGATGGAGACTCTTCTTAAATACATCCACAAATGGATGTCGGAAGATAGTTTAAGGACCATGTTGTAGTGTTATTTTTGTGTGCAAATATAGTATGACACACTTTGCTTTAGGTGTTGGTTTCAGTTTTCAACCTTTGAGCAAAGATGATAACTTAGTGGCAAATATTTTGAACATTTTTGTTTTAATCTAAATTTGTTTTCTAATAATATTGGATTCTGAAACTCACAAGTCTGGCATCATACTAACCTGTTCAATATTCCATACAACACAAGCAATGTCTCAAATTTCCGAAAACAGTCCAAACTACAAAACCAGCTTAGATTTACTCCAATAGACAAAACCCCATAAGAAAACAACAAAGTAGCAACTAATACTCCAATAGAAGCTAAAAGCCTTAAGGTGAAGAAGAATGGAACTTCGATTGGTAGATTTTAGAATAATGGAGGTCAAAATTTTGGGTTTATTCCAATATAAGCAATACAGATTACAGAATGCTGAATCAGTATAACTTTTGCATATGCAACAAATGTGCTTATGAAAGCATACAACATGTATGTACACTGCAACCTATCTATGCATTAGTGCTACTTTCCCAAAGCAAACCAACAAAATAGCCTTGGAGTATGTAACCTAGTAGCTTCAAAGGTTTGTCCAATCATAATAGCATATTAATGACCATGCTTTTATAGTCATAAGCATCGACGCAGAGGGCTTCATTCATTGCTTTGCTTTGACGAGCTCAGCTGATAAGCTTGTGTCCTGATCTCTAAGTGTTTCATTATTTGGCATAAACCCATCTTCTTTCATTTTTCTACACAGCTTGTCTGCTTCACGCCGCAGGCCTTTCCTACACAATCCTGATAACATTGTAATGTATGCTATAGCATCAGGCTTCACTCCTTTGAGACTGAGCCCACAAAATAAACGCCAAGCCTCTTTCACCTTACCAGTTCTACACATCCCTTGAATGATGATATTGTATGTAATAATATCAACATCCATTCCAGTCTTTCGCAGATCCTCTACCATCACCAATGCTTTCTCTATCTTCCCGTTATTACATAGAAAATCTAACAAGATGTTGTAGGTAACAATATCAGGAGGCACACCACAATCAACCATCCGATTGAAAACCTTGAGGGCAACATTAAGTTTGCCCACTTGACAATAACCGTGGATAAGAGTGTTGTAAGTGAATGTGTCGCCAACCAATCCTTGATGAGTCATCTCGCAAAAGAGTTTCATCCCATCTTCTACCCTCTTGGACTTGCAAAATCCTTTAATGAGAGTATTATAGGTCACTATATCCGGGAAACAGCCTTTGCTTACCATCAAATCAAACATATGTTTGGCTTCACCTAAGCGACCGTGAATGCAAAACCCATTGATGAGTGAATTGTAAGTGCAGATATTAGGATATACCGATCTTCGGATCATCTCCTTGTACAATTTGTTAGCCTCTAAAAAGTTGCCCTCTTTCACAAATGTATCGATCAGCGCACTGAAAAACACCACAGTAGGATCGATTTTCCTCTTCACCATATCTCTCAGAAGTCGAACAGCGTCGCTCCACCTACCATAGTTACAAAGGCCACTAATCAGAGTGTTATAGGTAACAGCATCAGCTCTGATTCCTTTATTCTCCATTTGGTTAAAAATCTCCAACGCGTTATTCACATCTCTGTTTTGGCAAAGACCATTGATCACAGTGTTGTAGATGACAACATTAGGCTCATATCCCATATCCTCCATCGAATCAACGAGAGATACAGCCTCGTGAAATCGATCCTCGTGACAGAAACCGTTGAGAAGAGAGCCAAGAGTGACAATGCTAGGCTTAAAACCAAGCTTCATCATCTTCCCAAGAACAGCAAGAGCAAGAGAGAGTTGAGAACATCTACAGAAACAATGAATCAAAATAGAGCAGCTATAGAGATCATGTGAGATTCCAAATTTCTCCATCTTGTGGCAGAGATAGATAACGATATCAAACTTGTTCATCTTAGCAATGGCAGTCAAAACTCTACTGAAATCAACAATGGTGGGAAGAGGACGAGACTGAAGCATGTCAAAGAACAAACCAAATGCATCATCAAACTTGATAGAGTGAAGAAACTCATTTCTCAATCTCTCACGGTAATGCTGATGAGTCGCAGTAGAAAACCGTCGAGCCCAAATCTCAGGATTGGTACCTCTCTCCGGTAGAAGAAAATGCCGACGAAGAAACACCTTCGCTGTTGAGGCAATCGCAATAGATCTCGTCATCACAATTTTAAGACGCAATCGCAGTCGCGCCAAACCCTACTAACGACGACCATTGCTCCGGTGACCCCCAGAGGTATCTGAATAATAATAATGACTCCTTCCTGTAAACGACGCCGTTTTCTCAAACAATTGTTACTGTAAATTCTGTGTGAACCGGTTTACTAGAATTGAACCGAAATACATTAAGAAATTATTAAACCAAAATTGATAATAAAAAAAAAGAAGAAGATGACAACTAGAGTGTGATCGAGCTTTTGTCTGTAACTATTTTGGTTTGAACGAGCCTAATTTGATAAAAGATGTATAACAAATTTACATTTTGCATTGACATGGTTTCAACTTTCAATAACTCAAATTTGGGTTTATATACAAGCATACAGAATGTGCAAATCAGTTCAAATTTCTACATGCAACAACATTTACTTTACATGTCCAAAGACTATCCCAGGCTTCAAACTTGTCCTGACCAAATCAATCTAAAGTTCCTCATATGACTGCAACGATCAAGTCTAGCTCAGAGTCCCACAATCAAACATGCCTTGACTCTGATCATAAAGCATTAGCAGAGAACCCTTAATTCCAAAATTACTTGTGTCATGCTCTCATCTTCTACATTCAATTGGCATTTATAAACCCATCCTCTTTCATTCTTCTAAACAGCTCATCCACTTCACGCCGAGGCCCATTTTTACACAATCCTAATATCATTATAGTGTATGTTCTACCATCAGCCTTCACTCCTTCCAAAGGTAGTCTACAAAACAAGTCCCAAGCTTTTTCCACTTTATCCGCCTTGCACAACCCGTGAATCATTATGTTATACGCAACTATACCTACACACTTTTCGCTTCTTCTCATATCATCGAATTTCACCACTGCGCTTTCTATCTCCCCGCTAACACAAAGCCCATGTAACAGAATGCAATGGGTCACAATATCAGGACTCACGCCACAAAATACCATCCAGCTGAATATTTCTTGGGCAACTTTAAGATTACCCGCCTGACAATAACCGTGGATAAGAGTGTTGTAAGTGAATGTGTCGCCAACCAATCCTTCACGAGACATCCTTTTGAAGAGTTTCAACCCGTCATCTACCCTCTTAGACTTACAGAATCCATTTATGAGAGTATTATAGGTCACCACGTTTGGGAAGCAACCTTTGCTTACCATCAAATCTAACGTTTTTCTGGCGTGGTATAAGCGACCCTGCACGCAAAGCCCATTGATGAGTGAGTTGTAAGTGACAATATTAGGATCTACAGAGACTCGGATCATCTCCTTGTACAATTCTTGAGCCTCTAAAAGGTTGCCTTCTTTCAAAAACGCATCGATCAACGCAGTGAAAGTGACAACATCAGGGTTTATTCTCCTCTTCATCATATCTTTCAGTAGTCGAGCGGCTTCGCTCCATCGACCAGAATTACAAAGACCGGTTAAGAGAGTGTTGTAAGTAACAACATCTGCTCTAACTCCTTCCTTCCCCATCTCCTTGAAAACCTCCAACGCAATATTCACATCACTGTTCTTGCAAAGACGATCAATCAGAGTGTTGTAGACTACAACATTAGGCTCAAATCCAGATTTCACCATTGAAATAACCATAGAGAAGGCCTGATCAACTCTATTCCGGAGACAGAATCCATGGAGCAGTGAGCCAAAAGTGACAATGCTAGGCTCATAACCAAGTTTCATCATTTTCCCAAGAAGAGATAGAGCAAAAGAGAGGTGAGAGCATTTGCAGAAACAATGAATCAAAATGGTGAAGCTATAGAGATCGTGTGAGATTCCAATCATCTCCATCTTCTGAGAGAGATAGATAACAGTTTCATACCTTCTCATATTAGCAATTGCATTAAGTAATCTACTGAAATCAACAATGGAAGGTAAAGGTTGAGACTGAACCATCTCAAAGAACAAATCAAAAGCATCTTCAAACCTAATGAACTGAAGCTCGCTTCTAAGTTTCTCTCGGTAACCAGAAAAAGGTCGAGCAGTAGCTCCTATAGGTTTAGCTTTCTTCAGAAATCCCTTCGCCGTAGACGCAATCGCAGTCGCAACCAATCTCCGCATCCAAATCAAATCGACCACCGGAGAAGAAGAAGAAGAGGGTTAGTTTCACTAAACGATACCGTTTTTGTTGTTATTTGTTACACTAAACGGCACCGTTTTGGGCAACAGGTATACTTAATTAGAATTAGAACGTAATTAATTCCCCATAAATAGGAAATTAGGTGTAAATAAACAAATCAAATCAGGAAACACGTTTAACAAAACCTTTTTGTAATTTTGAATAGTTGAAACTCCGATCACCAGAAATTCGAAATCGATCAAAATGGAGAACGACAACAATGGCGGCGTGAGCGTGATATCTCTAGTAAAGCTCGATCAGGTGGCCACATGGTTCGTCTCCGCGTTTTTTAACTCCCTTGAACGCTGCGCTTGCGTCAACCTCTCCACCACCGATTTTGACGAAGACGAAACCGAAGAAGAGGCTAAACATCGTCCTCTCCGACTCTCCACCTCCGACGACATTAACTAACAATGTCAGCCTTCGGATTCCAATTACAGTTTTCATTTTCCGTCGTCTTCTCTAGATTTTGGTTTGATCTTTTGGATTGCTATATCTCTGTTGGTTTGATCTTTTGGATTGTAAGGAATCAATGATTGAAAATTAAAATGAAATTTGTGTGATTTTGGATCCTTCTTTTGTGTGTTTCTTGATCCTCAACTTAAAGCCTCATCATTTTTATATATATCTTATTTAAAGATGATCTTAGACTAATCACATTTTGGTACATGTAAACATAATCGATATTATAGTTTCCAAGATTGTAATAAACAGTCTCTGATTCCTTCATAGTGCCAATGCTAAGGTTTGTGTAACATATGCATTGACACTTTCCGTACTAAATATAATATAATGATGCTTCTTCTTCTCTACTAGCAATAGCATACATACTAATTAATGTTGTCTTAGGATTATGATGAGAAGCGTATTATCTTAATCACGAGGCTCTCTCCAACAGAGCAGCATCACGAGGCATCGCCTTATTATGTAGAATCTCGATCTTGTCTTCTTCAAGGACCGGTTTCGAGTCAGCTTGTTCTTCTTCACTTTCTTATGCAAATCCTTGTTTGACTCCATTATAACTTCACACAACCTTAATTTGTGCTCCATCAAAAGTAACTTTTCTTTAACCTTTATAGTTGGTTCAGAGTATGTCTCTGAGTCATTAAGATGAATGTGAAACAAGAGACTTCAAACTAAGCTTTGATTGGTTTTCTTGTTTCAAGGTTTTTGTCGTGCTGCATATTACTTACTACTACTCTCTTCTATTAGGTTCGGTCTCTTCAACCAACCGTCCACAGTAACAACCGTTACTTAAGACTCATTTCTCCTAAATATGACAAACCAACATCAAACTCTCAGTTTCATGCTACACTTGTCCGGTTGATTCCATGAATTTAATTTTCTCTGCTTTTTTCACTTTTTCAAGTCAAAACCCTGATTTCAGGCATGCTTTGGAATACTAACCATAACTCTCGTAAAATATTCTTGACTTTCTTTATAGTTTTCGTAGAAAACTTGATCACTTGAACTTGATAATTATTTAATCATATAAGATCTTCAATACTAGTTTAGAAAATGCCTTACGAGATGGTTGGTTTTGAAAAGTCGTTTGGTTTTAAAAGGCTGGAAAGCCATTTGGATCATTGTCAGTTTGGTAAAAAAGGTTGAAAGAGATATGATCCAAATGTTTTCTTCTATCCATTTTGAGGCAAGATATTTAAAAGTCAAATTAAGTTTAAGTAGATTCGTGATTGATGTTAGCTCAACACAATTCAACTAAGGAATTTATATCATTGACCCCTGTGCAACTATATGATCCTAAAGCTAGAGTCTACACGATTTTTTTGGTTGATATTTAATTTCATGCAAATATGCTATGTCAATAACTATGCAATGCAAGTAAGTATATATATAGATAAGGGGGAAACTAAACAGAAATAAAAGGAAAATAAGACAGTCTGGAAATTTCAAGAAGAACAAAAAGCAAGAATCAATAATTTCCAGGGAGAAACCATCGAGCATCCATGAGGTTCTTGTGGTCAAGACCAGGAAAGCGTTTGAAGGTCTTGCTTACAAGATTGTACACACAGATGTCAAGGTCACGAGGTGTGCATTGGCAGGGACGGTAGTGACGGGTGAAATAGATGGAGTCTGGTTCGAGACCAAGACTATGGTTAGCAGCAGGCACAGTGTAACCCAAGTCAAGAAGCAGTGCCTCACCACCAAGAGAATCTACATCAAGAAGGTTGTAGCTGGTGTTAAATGGGCCTTGTATATCAGGATTGTTCTTGTAGACGCGGAAGCAGGTCCTATCCCATGGATCACTCTCAACAACCAAAAACTCTCCTGATGTTGTAACCGCAATGCTAGAATCCCATCGTTCATCATAACGAGAAAGCAATGAGAATGAATTAAGCTCGGTGATGTCCTTGAAGGAACCTTGCGGTCCAGACAGATCTAGGATTCGAGCATAACGACGACTGGTTGAGATATAAAGATTGCAACCCTTTAATACCATATAAGATAAGCCATGCAACCAGTGGTTGTCTTCGAAAAATAGAGGAATGTCAGTGTAATGAGTATCTCCATTCTTACAAAAGCTTAGATAAGGGTGGCCAGGGAGGTCGAAGAACCACACAACAACGTACTCATTTCCACTCTCGGAAACCCACAAAAGGCCACTCAACTCATCAGAAGTCAGGTCTTCGAAAATACTGTCACTATCTTGCCTTACAAATCTAGTACTATTTCCCACACGCTTGACCTTACTAGTACTTGACCTAATCGACTCTAGAGACGGAAGAAGGATCGTTTTCTCGCTAAACACATCTTTGATAACTAAATTGGATCCAGAATCTAAAAGCAAGATACAATTACCAGAGTTTGACAGTAAACGACACCCTGGAAAATCTCCCAGTTTCCTTTCGATCTTGCCTTCTTCCGGGTTGTACAGCTCACAACAACCGTCTTTCGAAAAAAGTATCAGCCCTGGTGATCCGCTTTTCTGGGGGAACGGCCTCGAGCATGGGCCATTAAAACCTTGAAGATCCGACGAGCTCGAAGAAGAAGATGCATTCATTGCTTGAGTGAGGCGTCATCTTCCGTCAATGCTATTATTAGGGTACCGCTTAGGGTTTTTTCTTGGGCTACGAAGCCCATTTATTAACCATAAAAGAAACAAACAAACAAAAAAGACGATTTTGGGTTTATAAAAGTGTACAGCCCATAATAATATTGTAAGGGTGTGTTTAAATATTTAAGATAACTCCCACGCTCATTAAAAGCGCGTAGCGCGCGTTTCACTAATTCGGCTGGCCTATAGTCCACAAAAATCAGACAATTTTAGAAAATTCAGGAAAATGAGCTTAGCGAGGCGCGTTGTTGCCTACTTGCCTTGATCGAATATGGGCTGGGTCAATAAAATTCGGTTAGTATAATCTATGTTAATAGGCTAAATCCTACTGGGCCAAACTTAAATCTTATTGGGTTTTTTTCCTTTAAATCTGATTGTTCTTTTATTTATTTAATCTGATTGTTCCGTGTGTGGCACCACTAACAAGCCCAATATTGTCATTACTACTACTCTTTTTTCTATTAGGTTCAGTCTCTTGTTTATTGATTCCATGAATTTAATTTTCTCTGTTTTATTTTTTTTTTTCACTTTTTCAAGTCAAAACCCTGATTTCAGCCATGCTTTGGAATACTAAGTTACTAACCATAACTCGTACCTCATTTTCTTGGCTTTCTTTAGAGTGTTCGTAGAAAACTTGATCACTTGAAATCGATAATTAATTAATCATATAAGATCTTCACAATGGTCAAAGAATGATTTTTTTTTTGGGATTTTGGAGGTTGGAATCTGACTAGGAATTTTACCTGGACACGTTTCATATCAATCCACAGCTCATGAATCTCGTGGCTGTGTTTGATCAATGAAACTCGTGCTTACTTATTTTAATTTTAATGTGATTAACGCAATAATATTATATATGAAAAAAGCAAGATACGATCTTGTGTTAAGACGTAAGGGATCTCGCTATTCATCCACTACACTATCAAAAGTTCAAAACGTATAATTAAGTAAATATTTTTATATACTGTATGATACAAGTTGCAAGTGTAATATATGTTCAACGTGTAGAGCAAAAATTTACAAGAATATTCACTTTATCGGGTTGGACTTCTCTGCTTAATTACGACTATTCATTTTGCTGTATTGTTGTATGAAGACCAATGTGTGATGTTGTTGTAGAATGATCTTTTACATTTATCTATCAAAATAATTAACCAAAGATTTTGTAAGATACACTAGCAATTGTTATTTGCTACCAATTGGGATTGAATATATGTTAACTATACAAACTTTCAAACAAAACAAATTAGATTCTTAAAAACAATTTCCAGTTTTTAACACCGGTCAACCAAATATCATATTCATGAAAGAAACAAGTATCAAACTGTCTACAAAAAGACAGAATATTCAGTTTAGCCACTCACAAAAATCTTAAGACTCTATGGACCATAGCTTGAATATATGTAATAGTTCTCAAAAGGCTTACCAATAAAACTTAGAATATGATTGGTTTACTAAGAAGAAAAAAAATGGTAGCAATAGTGGCATGCCTAATAGAAAGAGGATGTGACCAACTCTCTCCCTCTCTCTTGGCAAGTTGGTGTCCAATTACTCAACCTAACCCGTTTCAACATAAAGCAAAGATTCCAACTTTGTCAATGTCCTTCCAATTCCAAAGGTGGAGGAGTCTCTTTTCTTTATTCCATTATTCATAAACTTTTATCTTTATATTTAACGTCTCACCCAACGATCCTATTTTTTTTATTGTGGGATCCTTAGAAAGAGACAACGCCTCCCAAGGTGGAGGAGTTTTATTATTCATAATAACATTTCATCAATTTTAAGTTTATCTCAACGTCCCCTCTATCATTTCCTTTATTATAATCCTGCAAATTTTGATTAATAATTTATTCTTGGAGGTTGGACCACCTTGTTTTTTATAATAAAGAAGTAGAAATCAAATTTCGATCCATAAGTTTTCAAGATTTAAGATTAATCATTGAAAATATTTATGATAGATTCACAAAACGTAAATTATTGAACGCCGAATCCAAACTCCAATATACTCAAGTAATAAAATCTTCTTCTTTTTGGGTGAGTCAAAAAACCTTGAGATAAATACATTTAAATATGTCTTCCATATATAACCTAATATAGAGGAGATGCAAATAATTTGAGAACTTAGTTAGATTCAGTCTCTCTGCAAAGTAATATTCTGATCTGATTTTCTAGAGAATACACCTAAAACTAAAAGTAATCCTTATACTCAGTGTGAGGTGAGATCAATTATAAGTTGAGGCAATTGTTTGAAGTCAAAAAAACACTATGAGGCAATTGTTTAATATGAACTAGATGGATCGTTCTAGACCTGCAAATAAGACACATGTATAGTTTGAAATTGAAATCTATAATAAATTATATATATATATATATTTTATAAATAAAAATTAGTGGAATTGTTAGTGGGTAGTAGTTGGATTTGGGTAAGATTATTTTATGGTGATTTTCATATTCAGCCTTAAAGATCTTCTTCTCATCCATTGACGGATTGGATCCTCCAAGAACAGAGAGACCAATTAGCTTACTCTATTGTGCCATTCTCCATAATTTCCACCGTATCTTTTGCTTCAACCACTTACAATTTTACAAGAAATATTAACTACAAGACAATTTACTTTAAGTTGGAATTTCCGAATATTCTCAACATATCACTTAACTATGTACATGTTTGAGGAATTTGATGTATTAAAATCATATAAAAATTGTATGTATGAGATATTTTTTCTGAAGAAAATCCGATCAAGTCTTTGTTCTATTCCAAAATGCACTTGTACCATTCATAACTACTATTGTGTTTGCAGATATACCCTAGTGATACAAGTATTATAAATGTTGAATAGTGAAATTCTGTAATATATAATTTACGAAGAAAGAAAATCATTGTTACATTGTAAACGCTCTAACTATGTTACGTTGATTCCATGCAAAAATGGAGTGTTCTAAGCTTTTAAATTATTCTTTCTACACTTATGAAACACCTAAAACGCTCCCTCCCCGATAATATTGTATTCATATATACTTTTAAAAATGTATGTGAATGAAAAATAATGATGTTTGATATTTATCAGACGCTTTCAAAACGTTATATATTTCAACCGATTATTCTCTCGGTTTTCACAATGAATTGTCATATCTGTAAGGAAAACAGAATTATTTTTGTCTCACAAATTAAGACTTCAAGCTTACCAAGTGGGGTTATCGTGTTATACGAAGACTATAAGTGGAGTTGAGAATTAACTAACTTTGATGTTATAATTAAGATCATTAATTCCTATATATATGACACACACATATACTGTGATAGTAAAAGAATGAAATAGTTTCGAGGAGAAAACTATAGTGTGACTCTGTGAGACTAGTATATTTGGGTTCGCACATATTCTAAATGAAAAATCTATATGGGGGTTGAGTATTCTTAGGTCCAGTAGATAAACCTGAACTTTTCTATAGTGTGATTAGGTGACATATAGAGTTTGATCATATTTTTTCACCTCTTATGATTAATAAAACAAACGATTATGTTAATAGGAAGGGACCATGTGATGTAAAAGATTCGAAGGATAATACCATTAGAAAGTTGGACATCATTGATAAATAGTGAGTGTTACCCAAAACATGGCACTATCTATGCATTGTTTCAACTTGTATATTACAGTTTTTCTTTATATAATTTTTGGAGTATTATGGTTTGTAATTACCCCAATTCCAATTATAATTTTGCTCAATGACTCATCCTCCTCTATAATCTTCCTTTAGTCAAATAGAGTTGGCTAACTAAACCTTTATTTTAATCAGAATATTCCTTTTCTTAACTTGTATTGGTGCCAATCAATAATTTTTCTTTATACTCTCTCTAATATTTAAAACCATTAAAAAAAAAAAAACTAATATGTGAATTAAATCCCAAAAAATAGAACATAAACTAAAGTTGTCTCCCTTCTCCGCGTAAACCTTCCTTTGTTCCTCAAAAACGTGGCACTATAAATACTCACTAAACCCAACACTCAAAACTCAACTGCTCTCTCATAACAGAAAAACAAAATTCAAAAAATATTGTTTACAGAAAAAAATGATTGAGACGGTTAAACACCTGATCGGCTCCGGTGGTCCCAGCGGATTCGGATCAAGATCCACCGCAGATCATGTCACTCTTCATTCTGATCTCCGATCTCTAACTGCCATCATCACTGGCGCAACTTCAGGGATCGGAGCAGAGACGGCGCGTGTGCTAGCTAAACGTGGAGCGAGGCTAGTGATTCCAGCTCGGAGTATCAAAACCGCCGAGGAAACAAAAGCTCTTATCCTCTCGGAGTTTCCAGATTCCGAGATCATCGTTATGAATCTCGATCTCAGCTCACTTGCCTCTGTTCGTAGATTCGTTGCTAATTTCGAATCTCTTAATCTCCCACTCAACATCCTCATGTAATTAATTATTTCAATCTCATCATCCTAATTCGATAATCTTATATATATATAATTTAATTTGTTCTAAATTGTTTGAGTTTGGTGTGTATCGTTTAGTAACAATGCCGGAAAATACGCGCATAAGCACGCCATATCCGAAGACGGAGTGGAGATGACGTTCGCCACTAATTATCTCGGCCATTTTCTGCTGACGAAACTGTTGTTGAAGAAGATGATTGAAACGGCCGCACAAACCGGCGTTCAAGGTCGTATCGTCAACGTCACGTCTGTGATCCATAGTTGGTTTTCTGGCGATATGTTGCAATATCTCGCTGATATATCGCGAAACAATAGGTATTTCTTTTTTTAATTACTGCAATAATCATTCATTCCAATAATTTATAGTACAAAAAGGTGATGCGACGACAAAAATAAACGCCGTCGTCCTCGTCTTTTTATATATATTTATTTATAAATTTATAAATAACAATACTAATTGTAAGGTAGAATAAGTTGTAAGCAACATTTTTAAGTTATAAATCTTCACATTAAAATTTAAAAAAACAATACTAAACCCGCTTTAAAATGCGTTTTGCAGAAATTACGATGCGACTCGAGCTTACGCGCTCTCCAAGCTTGCCAACGTGCTCCACACAATAGAGCTTTCGCGGCTTCTTCATGTAATTTTAAACAATTTTTTTATTTTGTTTTGACTAAATTTTGAAAATAAAAAAAATGGATCTCATTTCTAATAAATAATACTAAAAATCATTTTCAGAAAATGGATGCTAATGTGACGGCTAATTGTGTTCATCCTGGAATCGTGAGAACCCGTCTCACAAGAGACCGAGAAGGCTTCATCACTGATTTAGTGTTTTTCTTGACCTCTAAGCTATTGAAGTCTGTTCCTCAGGTAATTTAATCAATCAATTTATGTGTTTCACTTTTCATGTATATAATAGGTATATTATTACCCAGAAAAAAAAAATAATAATAATATTGATTAATATAGGCAGCAGCAACGACATGTTACGTGGCAACAAGTCCTAGATTGAGGAACGTGTGTGGCAAGTACTTCTCTGACTGCAACGAAGCTCGGACATCAAAGTTCGGATCTTGCAACATTAAAGCTCAGAGACTCTGGACTGCTTCTGAGTTGTTGGTTTCTCCAGCTTCCAGTACTCCCAATGTTTATCAATCCTTCAACTACTCTTTAGCCAACGACGTCCCTGTGTGTAAATCACAAGCCCATATGTAATCATATCTAAATAGCTTTATACAGATTTATAGTATAGATGAGTGGGCCTAAACACAATCTTCATTTGTGTGTGTAGGTGTGTATACACATATATATATATATATATATATATATGGTTATGGTTTGTCATGTATATATATAATAGTTGTAGGGTTTTGTAAATCCTAGCTATGTACTTGTTATGTAATTCCTACCTACATCAATCAGTTAGCAATTTGAGAATTTTTCTACTATTATTATTTTATTAAGTAACTTAAGCACATAATCTTTTACAGAATCTTGAATGTAAAGGTTTTCTTTATCACATATGGGACAAACAGAAAAGGAAATTGTTTTCATTCGTTACAACATAACATACATGATAAAGAAAAGACAAAAATTATCAAATCTCGTTACTAATAATAAATTAGTATAATTGTCATTCTTTTAAGTACTAATATAGAATAAGAATTTATTTTTACCTTGACAAGAATTAAAGGAGCAAAAAGTGATAAACAAAAGTAAACAAGTTCTTGAAACAGAAACCATGATAATGTGATTACAAAGTTTACAGACAAAGTCGGAGTAATGTGAGGGAGGGTTGTTACAAGAAGTTTAACTATATATAGGCTAAATTTTAGTAAAAAGAATACGAGAACGTTGCGATTTTGATTTCTATATTTAAGTTTCTCTTTAAATTCGTTTAAGTGAGAGTAGCAAAGAAATTTGCTCGTCCATATGCATAGTTGACGACGACCTCAACGTGGTCTGTAAATGTTTTCGAGATTGACTTGACTTTGGAACTTTTATTAATCCAAGTGGAAATGGCTCCGTTAAGATGGAAATGGCTCCGCCTAGTATGGTTTAGAAATTGGTGTAGGATGAGTCTTTTTCATAATGTTTTTGTTTGTTTTTTTACTTCTTATAATCATGGTCTTTAATTTTAATTTTAAAAATAACATCTCACTTTATTTTTGAGATCTTGTAGATATTAAATTTTTGATAAAATATGTAGGTTATAGCATTCAAAAAATCACATTTCACTATATTTTTTTTTATTTTTTTAGAACATGTAGTTTTTAATTTTTTGGCTTGAAACTCATTTTTTGGTAAAATATGTGGGTTATAGCCTTCAGAAAATCATATTTTACTCTATTTTTTATTATTTTTTAGAGCTTTTAGATTTCAAATTGTTTTTGCTAGATACTTATTTTTTGGTAAAATGTGTGGATTATTATAACTTTCAAAAAATCAGATTTCACTACATTTTTCATAACTTTTGAAAACTTGTAAATTTCAATTTTTTTTGTTTGAAACTTATTTTTTGGTAAAATATGTGGGTTTTTCAAAAATTGCATGACTTGAAATATGCCATGTGGCTTTTGACTCAGCTGCTATTTTGGTCAAAATTGATTTCAACAGTCATATGAAAATTCAAGTTGAAAAACGCACCGAATCTTAGTTCGTGTATAAAAAGACACAGTGAAAATAATTCATGTTGATTTTAACATTTTTCTCGTCTCCCCCAAATACCTACGAATAACTACATATATCAGCTTCTTTTTTTTTTGCTAACATGACCACAATGATTCTGTTGACGTGGTGTGAGCAAGAATTTTGTTGTTTGTTTCAGTCTTGGATCGTTTCTCTGTAATGATGTAGACGTAAATTGTCTCCGTCAAACTCGACATGCCGGTACCCTAGTGCTCATGTTGATTGAATCGCCCTTGATACTTACCCATTCCACAATGGAGAGCAACAAACAAAAACTAGTAATTAAACATAAAGCAAAACATCACCACAACCATCAATTATAGATTTTTGTTTCACAACCAAGATTTTTATTATGTTCGTTCACAGCAACAAAAAAAAAAAGCAAAACTAACATCATCACAACCATAAAGTTTTAATAAGAACTAATGGATGTGGTAAATAATGCATTTTTTTTTTAATTTTATGGTTGAATAATCTAACATTTTAAATTTTATTAATGTTGATATCAACATCTTATAAAAAGAGAGAAAAATATTCTATTGTATTATAACATTTTCATAAATATTGTAATATCCTATGTTCCTAATTAATCTATATGTCGAAAAAAAAAATTAATCTATATTTTTACATTTTTATAAATATTATGAAAACATATTAAATGTTGATTCTAAATACAATTTTTGTGATAAATAATTTTTTATAACTTTAATAGTTAATATAAATATAGAAACCTATATATATATATATATAACGATCGTTAAAAATTGTTTCATAGATTGTACTAACCGAATTTTATTGACCCAGCCCATATTTAGGCAACGTTGGCAAATTTGTCTAACGCGCCTCGCTAAGCTCATTTTCTTGAATTTTCTAAAATCGTCTGATTTGTGTGGACTAACCAGCCGAATTAGTGAAACGCGCGCTACGCGCTTTTTATGAGCGTGGGAGTTATCTTAAATATTCAAACGATATTCCAAAAAAAGATAATAAGGTCTGGCCCATATGGTACCAGCTCACATAAATGGTAGCATAAATATAGTAGCCCACTAAAACAAAGATTTCATAGTCAGCCCATATTAGAATAGCCCTTGCAAATTCAAACGATATTTCAAAAAAAAGATAAAAGGACTGGCCCATAAGATTCCAGCTCAGATAAATATAGTAGCCCACTAAAACATAGTCATCTTCGCTTTGATCGCACAATAAGTATCTGGATTCTCCAATGGCATTATACTCCATAACGGATTGTTGATTAGTCTCCTTCGTTGGGTGCTCAAGTGCTATGATAATAGGCTTTTAGTAGGCCCATTAAATAATAATTTGGTCATTAATAGGCCCAAAGCGCTAAGCCCTAGACCCTCGTTCCTTCCTCCGACCCAAAAAAGCTCGCCTGCAACAACTGGAAAACATCAAGCTCCGGCTGAAATGGCGAATGCCCAAAAAGTCTTCACCGTAGAAACCCTAAGAAGTGCAGCGAAGCAATCCTTCCGCTGCCTAATAGTTCCCGTTCGTCTCCGCCGAGCTATCAAGAAATATCTTCGCGAAGAAGATGATCCACACATTAGGAAGAGAGTGCGTCAGTTATCAGAATCATTCCAAGAGATCAAAGACACAAATCTTCTGCTACCTGAAACCACAGCGAAGAATCTAGCAGATTCTATGAACTCTGTGGAGACTAAGCGATGGAAGATACAAACGGTTTATGGAGATAGTGGTCTGCAATACAGAGACGGTGAGACTGCAGCTTACATTGCTTCTCGTATGCCCGCCGTCTTCTCCGTCTGCTTCAGAGTCCTCACTGAGGTAAAATTGAATAGTCCTGAGCTTTTGGAAGATTTGAGACTTGTGTAGAGGATTGAGCTTGAGATTGTCATGTGAAATTTGTCTTCTTATTGTATAGATTCGTAGAAGATTACCGGATTTTAAGCCTACAAGAGTGCTGGATTTTGGTGCTGGAACGGGTTCGGGTTTCTGGTGAGGAGATTGATGTTTCCTCCATTAAGTTTTGGCTACTTATTTTGTTTGTTGAATCTTTGTAACATCTTGTAGGGCTGTTAAAGAGGTTTGGCCCAAGGCTGTGGAGAAAGTAAATGTAGTGGAACCATCTCAATCGATGCAGCGTGCAGGGCGTAACTTAATTCAAGGTAAATTGGATTTCATAGTGTCTTCTTACAAAGCTCTTAGAAGTCTGCATTGATTGGTTCTGATCTTACTGTTCTTATGAATGAATATGTTAGGCCTCAAGGATTTGCCTCTGATCCATGGGTATACTAGCCTGCTAGCTCTAAATAAAGAGATCAATCGGAAAAACGAGAGGAAACATGATCTTGTCATTGCTGTAGGTTATCTCTTTTCCTTATCAGTCGCATCAGCTGTGATGCTTGTTTGTTGTTTACTGATTAAATTTCCAACTGTTTTCCCGTGGTGGGTAAGTCCTATGTGCTAGGGGAGATACCATCTCTGAAAGACAGGATTACTGTGGTTCGCCAGCTCTGGGAACTTACAGATGATCTCTTGGTATGCTTTTCAGTTTTATCATCTTTGTATTCTTCTCAACTAGTCTATGTGTGCATTTTTATTTCTTGAATCCAGTGAACTTTATTAATTCTTTTACATAATTTGTGGTTGAATAGGTTTTGGTTGAACCAGGAACACCACACGGTGCTAACATTATATCTCAAATGCGGTCCCATATACTGTGGATGGAGAAGAGGGTAGTTTTCTTTTGCTTATACATATATTCATACTCAAATGATGATATGATTCTGTTTTCACAAGTTATTAATTCCTCTTCTGCTTTTTTGTAAATGTATTCATTTTGTTGTAGAAACTTCGTAAACTGGAAAATAAAATTAAGAAAGGTCAAGTTGGAAAGGACGTGCTCAATCTCAAATCTGGTGCGCATATTGTTGCTCCAGTAAGTGTCAATATCCTTCCTGAATTAACTCTCCTCCACTAGTCAAACGCTCTGTCAAGAACTTGCTGTCATAGTTTTGATGAGAAATCGATCACATGAATGTATTGTAACACAGAAAGGGGTTGTAATCGCAGTGCCCTCATGATGGGAAGTGCCCGCTGGAAAACACTGGAAAGTATTGCCATTTTGTACAGAGGTTGCAGAGAACATCGTCTCAGCGTTCCTATAAGGTTCTGTATTTCTGCTTGGAGTTGTCTTCCGCGAATGTATAGATTTCAGTCAGCTCTATGTTTACTGATGACTCCCAAACCAAAACCTTAACCTTTGCAGCGTACAAAAGGTGTTCCCTTGCGTGGGTTTGAGGATGAGAAGTTCTGTTTTGTAGCTTTCAGGAGAGGCCAACGTCCACGGTTGGTAGCACAGTGTTGAATGATTATGATTATTTATTATCTTTAGAGAAAGGTTGTTAAGAAAAGAGCTTGGGTTATGCCTTCAATTTAGGGAACTGTGGCCACTTGATGGCATGAAGTTGGAGACACTGAAGGAGAGGCGTGCAAATAAAAAACCCGAGGATCTGGAGATTGATTATGGTAGGTATGCGAGTAGTTTATGAAACCCATGCACGAATATAGCTTTTGACTTCTGTGCCCATTTTGATTTCTGCAGAGGACTTTATCAAATCACAGGTGGTAGAAGTACCTTACATTGATCCAAGAGCGTATGACTCTGATACCATGGATGAGGAGTCAGAACAAGAAGCTGGTGAAGGTACTGATGAAGATGAGGAAGAGAAGATTGAAGAGGAAGAGGAGATTGAAGAGGAGAGTGAGAGGGCGAGTGTGGGAGGCGGATGGGGAAGAATCATATTCCCTCCATTCCGCAAAGGGAAACAAGTGACATTAGATCTGTGTGTACCAACCAAAGAGGACGGGTCAGAGGGAGCATTCGAAAGGAGAGTGTTTACAAAAAGCAAGAACCCGGATCTTCATTTGCAGGCCAAGAAATCCTTTTGGGGAGACCTTTGGCCTCTCACAACTCAACAAGACAGTGGCAAAGAGAAGCCAGTAGATGCTGAATGGTGTCGTCCAGATCAAGACCAGAAATGGGGTGCCTGGCCCTAGTAGCGTTTAGGAATCATTTTCATCCATGTAAAATAACGATTTGGTGGAGTATGAAAAGACATTTTCCATTGAGAGAAGCAGAAGAATCGTAGTTACAATTATAATGACACTTTGGGGCTAACTGAAACCGAAGAACCGTAGCACATTAACATTATTATATCATACATTTTACCAAAAACAGAACACTATACACCTTTTACATATCTGTGTAATGTGTATACACATCTTACAACTAAATAACTACTAACTAGAAGCCTCCAAACAAATAAAAGAATCTCCTATCTATTGACTTGTCTATGTCCTTCAGACATGAACTGGCAAACCATAATTGTGGAAAACTCTGATCCTTCCATCCCAAGTGGCTGTCACAATCACAAGCCCCCACAGGTGAGGCTGCCATACACTCTTCAGAAGCTTCAGCTTCCCTCTGTTGCTCACTGCAACTTCTTCTAGCTTCTCTTCAGGCCATGTTGTTGATCCTTTCATTGGCGAGAAACAGTCCACTTTCGGTGTCCTCCTGTCCAAATCTTCGATACACTCAGACAGACTGTCCCTTTCTCCTTGTCTAAGCCAAGGTATAGCCACAGACGCATTCTGCGAAAGGAAACCCTCGTACGACCTGATGCTTTTCAGTGCTCCCGAAGAAGGCTTCTTGCTGTGTAACTGAGAGTAGTTCCAGACATGAATGCATGAATCCTCCGATGTTGAAACGATGTGTTCCCCATCTAAAAGAAATGAAGCAGATGTGGTGCGAAGGCTAGAAGCTGCAAAAGTTACAATCATCTTAAATCTTAAGTAGAACAAACACAATCATTCATCTGCAGAGATGAGCAGATGCTAACCTTTAAGCTTGCAGAACACATCCTCTCCACTTATGATGCGAATCTTTGAATCAGCAGAAGTAACCATTACTTTTTCGGAGTCATTGGCAACAAACTGAAGACCAGTGATCCTGTTGCTTGGACCCTTCTTCTTCCCATGTAAGTTGATCTCTTTGTCCATTTGCAGCTGATTATCTGAAATGCACAATATGAACAATATTAACTTCACTCTCTAATCAACTATTATAATCTATATATCAAACTGTAAGAAGATAAACGTACCGAGTATATGGTAGAAGCGACAGTTCCCAGTCATGGAACCTATAACTAGACCCTGCAAAACTCATGAGTAAGCAACTGATCACACTGACAATAAAGAAAAATAAAGTCTTTTCAAAGTACCTTTGCATCTGGACGATAGCACACAGCTGTTACAATGTCTTTAATGTCTGTGTAGTCAACAACTCGAGCACGGGACACATCCCATAATCGAACTTTCCCATCAATGGATCCGCTTATGAAGTAATTATCATCAACAGGGTTGAATGCCACACAAGTCACTGTGTAACAATGATAGATAGAAAATGTGTGTGTGAGGAGACATCAAAGAATAAGAATGAGAGTACCAAACGCAGCACTGATAGAAGAAGAAGCTCACCGAAATTGTTATGAGTGAAAGTTCTGAGACATTCATCAGAACCTACTCTCCATAAACGAACAGTCTCATCCACAGAAGATGACAGAAGATACTGCAGCAAAGGGAGAATAATGTAAGAGGACTATGCTGAATCAAAGACTATACAAATTTAGGAAGAGTTTGAAAAACATGTTTACCCCTTTTTCCGACCAGGAAAGATCCAAGATCTCACCTATGTGACCTCTGAACTCATGCAGAGGCTTCTCCGATATACTGAAGATCTTAGAAGGTAACACTACGCACGTTGAATCTGATGACTTCCTCAAAAAACTCGTCTTCTTTTCTGTTTTCTCATAGTTAATCTTCAAAGGCTCAATCTGAGAGTGTTGATTCATGCCAAAGTAAACACCAGAATCAACCTCAGCTACATGATAATTGTCTGTTCTCTCTTCCTCACTGATGCTCCAAACTCGAACAACACAGTCTTCACCAGCACTTGCAATGTATTTACCATCAGGAGAAAACTTCATGGTTAAGATAGAGCCATCATGAGCTGAAAATTCTTGGTCAATACACATAGATGAGAGCTCCTTAAACTGCTTTTTGTATGTATGCACTCGCGCAACTTGATGCAATTGTGATCTCACAGAGTCACAGTCTAAAGACTCAAAAACATGTGTCAAAACACCTAACTTCTTTAACCAAGATTTAGCACCTTTCTTCACCAAATCATCTCTTTGAAAATCGCCAAAGCTACTCGATCTACTTGAACTGGATCCACTCAATCCTTGTGGCATAATACTACTAGTGCTACTACTGGAATCATTCCTGGAGAACAAGGATTGATCATCTGCGTCCTCAGATGATGATGAAACAGAGGATTGATCAAATGCAGAGGACGTAGTAGATTCATTCCTCAACAACGAATCCACTTGCTTCACTCTATCATCAGAAGAGCCGTTGATTACAGCTTCAGACACAACGTTCGAATCAGAGTGAGAGGGCTCGAGTTCATCTTCAAAGTCGTTCTTTTTGAAACTAAAGCCCATAGATTGGAGAAACTTACGGCGTCGGTTGGAAACACTATCGGGAGTATTGGTCCAGAGATGTAGATCAAAGTCATCGGAGTTGTTTTCAGGGGCATCAAAGAAGCAATCTTCTTCGTCTTCTTCGTCTCCACGAGTATCCATCACACACTCTGTTCTGTTACCAACCCAAAAATAAAAAGAAAGGAAAAGGCGTGATTAAAAAGACTTCAACTTTGCCTACCAAAAAAGAATGATACTTTTGGTTACAGTCAAATCAGAAAAAGACTATTGATTAGTAAAAAGAAGACTAATTTTGAAAATTCCAAAAAAGGATAACAGTCAAACCAAAAACCTGCAATTTCGCCGAAAAATGATATATTTGAATATACTTAAATTCATATAGACCACCTAACTAACTAACGTATAAGAGATTGCTTCCAAGTTAAAAAAAAAAAACAGAAGAGATGACACAAGTGAAGTACCTGTCTCGCCAACCCTGTTCTTGTTGCTGAATAGAGTCGGAGAAAAAAACGAAAATAAAGTGTCTGAAGAAGAAAGAGGGTTTGGTTATTAAAAAAAAAAACAGAACCGAACGAACAGGTACGAAATATATGTCGGTTCGTTTTGTATCGATTCACGCCTTTTGAATTGAGACCCTTCTGGTAGGTTGAGCCAATAAATTATCAATGAACAAAAAGTTTCCTCTTTTTTTTGCAAAGGGTTTGAGGTTTTAGAGAATCGTGATTACTAGCGAGATTAACGGAAGATTTATGGAAAAAAAAAAAAAAAAAAGAGAGAGAGATTGATAAAAATAAAAAGAGATTTTCTTCGATGGTGCAAGGAAAGAAAGAAGAAGGAAATGGTACAGTTAACATAAAAGGAACAAATATATTTCCATGTCGTTTTGTTCTCTCTTATCTTTCCATTTTTATTTTTCTTTTTTAATTGTCAACCACTTACACTCACTTCAATATACTAACATCTAAAAACTTTATTTAAAAATACCTAAATATATACTATATTAACTCGTGAATAATTTGAACAAGGAATTTTATTTTGTTTGGACATGAATAAAATGGTAAAAAAATTCTTGTTTGAAATTTGACTTCACTTGATCATAACTCCAACTTTGAATATTACGTATCCAAATATACAGAGCAAATTCATCCACTCAATTTTTGCTGTCTCCCTCGAAATTGATTCTTCCAAAACCATCATGTGCCCACATATGTTGTTGCGTCACCATTTAGAGACTACTAGTTTGAGCTTCTGCTCCCGACACATAGTCATAAGCTAAGCTACGATTTTCTTTGTTTTTGTTTTTTCCTCTCTCAAGTAAAATTGAACCATGTTTTTTGCTCTTTTCTTTAAAGACCATAACTTCTTCTTGGTCATGAGCAACGATTTTTCTTGCTCAATTATATTCCTCTTTAATTTCAAAAAAAAAAAAAAAAAAAAAAATATATATTCCTCTTTTCTTTTTGCAAAACTATTTTGCTCTAAAAGAATACTTATTTTTCTTTTTAAACAACCTAATATTTCGATTTTTCATATTTTTCATATTTTTCATCTCTTTTCTTTCTCATGACATTAAGAAAATATCTTCCTAAATCATATGTACAGTTCTTGTTTCTTGTTCCAACAACATATACTTTCAAGATCAGCCTTAAACAGGTTTTCATATACTTATTTTACAGATAAAAGAAAATTTGAAAAATTTCACTTGATTTTCAACGAAAAACAAAGTAAAATAATCTAGTATAATTTTTCATCCCGAAAGTCATTGATCCACATATTTTATCATTTTGTGTAGATATAAAACACCAATTTTCATTAATTTGAAAATAATTAGTTGCATATACCCCAGAAGGGCATGTGTCATGACTAGTCAATATCAATCAACTACAAAATAGGGATGGACAAATGTACAAATATAGAAGATTAGACATCAAAAGTTTGGTAGTTAAATATTTATATTTGAATTTTCTTTTGTATATAAAATTTTGCATATATGTATTATAAATATGATTTGTCAAAATGTTTTTGGTATTTTTTGGGGTAGTAATTTTAGAATGATCCTAGTAATTATGTTTAAAAATTTTGTACAAAGAAAGTTAATTGAAAAGCCTCTATATGAAATTTTTTTAATATATTTATTTGTGGTGTAATTATATTTATTTTTTCAAATTTGGACCGGATATACAAGATGCTCTTAACCCTTCTACAAAATAACAACAATTTAATAGAGAAAAGGTTGGTGCATCCATTTTCGTAATACAAATTCCTATCTTTATTAATTAACTTAAAAATGCATTATGGCAAAACTCATGTTAAATGTTCAGAAATATAATATTCCACTTTTTTTATTTAAACCAACGTCGCTGAGAACTCATCTCGTCTCTACATTTCTATTTTCCGTGTCCCGAAAATAAATGATAAATAAAATAATTTCCCACACGTAACGAAACGTGTTTTTCTAATTGTATTTTGTTGACAATAGTTCTTTCTTGAAAAATTAAATAAATATTCGAAGGCCTACCACTCACTCAACCAAACAATAAATTAGTATTAATAAATAAATTAAAAGCTCTACCGGGAAACTATATTTTCCTAATTGACTTAAAAATCAAAAATGTATCATAGATTAATCATAGAGGGAAATAAATGTAAACTGTGTTCAAAAAGAATTACCATGTAAACAAGATATGGATTTTTCACAAGCAGCGGTTAAAACAAATAAATAAATAAATGGTTATTAGAAAAAGGAATAAAAACAAAATGGAAGGTAAGGGATTAATAGACTCTCGTGGCCGTGAGGGTTACTCACTCACCACATTATCATCATATCACCTGCCTGTCGCTTCTTCTTCTTCTTTTTTTTTTTTGTTTTTTCTTAATAATTATAACAACAATTATCATTTTGCGTTAGACTCGAATCAAATTTTGAATAGATTAGCAAACAAAAGTTCCGGTGATGGAGCCAAAAAAAAAAAAAAATCCCGTCAAAACAACGTTTTTTTTACCTTTGCTTTTCTTAAAATAACTAAATATTTATTGGGCTTTCTAAATTTTAAACATCATTCGTATAAACTCTTGAATGGGCCTTCAGGTAGACATGAAGCTCAGTTGTGAAGAAACCCAACAAAAACGTGTCTAGTCATTGAGGAAGCGAAATACGTTACCATTTATGCAAAATGTTACGTTGGACAACTACCAAAAGATGAAGATGAGACAATACCACGCAATAGATTCTTAGGAAAATTTGTATCATATAATAAGCTAACGTTTTCGTAAGAATTTAATTATGTTCATTTGTATCATGTTGTTTGTTTTATTCAATGTAAAATCAAAGTCCGAATGCTTCATCGAGCTTTCAATGGTCAGTATGTAAAACATGAATGTTGCCATGTTGGATACATAACCGGAAATAATATAACAAAACACTTCATGATGGAAAACATTTCAAAGCATGCATGGTTCTTTATCTAGTTCCAAATCCAAATTCCTTTCTAAAAAATCCAAATCTTGAGATTTTTATAATTCTAGATAGGAACTTGGATTAAGTTTGAAATAAAAGTTACATGATAATATTAACTTTATTCAATTGCTAAGGTTGGAGTCCACATTCAAACCCTACCACTAGCTAAGCTCTCTCCTTTTTTTCTTCCAAGTTTGCACGGACCCTACAGTACAAATTTTATCCGATAGGACGAACTGTATTATAACTAATCAATTTGTCCAGTTGGGATGTGGTCCAAAATATCTACGATGGCACGCCCTATATTCTCGGGGGTTGTATTTTAGCTTACAATCTTTCAATTTTAAATCTTCCCACGTAATGAAACATTTCTATAAAATACGCAATGTTTTATAGCTGGACAAAAAGTTCTCTTCCAGGAAGTTGCAGATTTTTTTTTTTTTTTTTGGCACGTAGCATCTATTAGCCGTAACCAACCCGGCCGTACAAAATACGTTTTCCCAAAATTTGTTTGAACTTGTGTTGAGACTGCAATTTTATTAAAGAGACATTAAAACCATAAGACTACTTACACTTGGTCTTTAGTTGGATTTGATCTATACACATTGCATGATATTGATAGTAAATCGTTCAAATACTGTATACGTTTCTTCGATCCATTTAGTCCTAATATATAACTTATAAGACAAATGGACAAATGGACAAATCAAATGATTTTTGGCCAGTTTTAAGGTAACGATTTTAAGAGCCAACAACTTTGTTTTTATTGAGATATATATATATATATATATATATATTTATTATAATTTTACACATAATCAAAAATCTAACTTTATTTTAAAAGTTTGAACAATATAAAGAATTTTTTTACGTTTTATTCAGATCCATATTTTCATTGGACGGCAACTGTATTGAGGCATCGAATGCCAATTTGCCTAAGAACCATATTGGTTGGCTAAGCTTCGTCCTAAAAAACTAGGTTTCTAATACTACTGGATTCCATAGATACCAAAGCAATTGTCCATTTACACTAGCTTCGCTTAATTTAGTTGCAATGTCCACATCATTCGCGTACGCCATCTGACATAAATACATGTATAATCATCCAAAGCAGTATGTTTATGTTTAAACTAAACAAAATCAAGTTGTATTTTCTTATGAACATTTTTTGAAGTTGTAATAAAAGAGTGTTTTTATTTCGCACCGTTACAATTTACATGTGAAAATATGGTCGATCAAAATACTAAAAATATTTTGTGTGTAAGCTATGTTTTTTCTTGTCAATATGTGTTTTCTTTTAGGTCAAAGTTAACATGTGTATAAGAATTAAATCTTATATCCCCATCAAAAATGTCTAATTTAGCTATTCAAATAATAAACGCAAATGTACATGTCCATCTACTCATTGCGGTTGCACTTGCATGTGCTGATTGTTCTAAAGATTTTATTTTTTGCTTGACTTGAGATACTTAATAAACCAGGACATAAAATTAACAAATAATTGTATAAAATGTGCAGAGATTTGTCATCGCATGCAGCTTGATATCACATACAATTTTTCTCGGTCGTGATATACACAATACACGCATGTGAGATGTGCCATGCATGTTAGGTTAATCCTTTTCCATCGCTATAAAAAGCATATATATGCATGATAGATATCAGTATCAAACAATCAATCAATCAAAATTTTATTGCATCAAATGTGAGGTTCGATGGGTCCCTCGTATAAATCTGATCGGACGACCAAACTAGCTCATAAAGATTTTGTAATTAGAGGACTGATTTTTTTATATATCATACGTATTTGGGACTATTTTAAAATTGAGTTTAATAATCGCAACGAGTCGACGAGATTTAAGGAATATTTGTCACGTTTAAATAAAAAAGTCACATACAGTATGTATAACATTTCAATGCAAATTAATGTCGTTTAAAAGTCGCATATGTGAGGAAATACAGTCATAAGTTATGTGTTTCTATACTATTAATGATATCCAACATTTATTCATGATTTTGCAACGGAGAATTGTGGATACATATCTAACTATAGTATATAATTTGCGTGAGGAATTAATGTATTGGCACACTGAAATAGCATTTTGTGAAAATTCTTGACGTTAGGAAAAATGAAAAATGTGTGTATGCAAAATACTATAATATAGGTGTATAACCTAATGGCTAATGCTAGTAAATTAGTAAGGGAGAGTAGGTGCTGACGTGGATCGCAGTAGAAGAAGATGGTCGGCCCTCGAGAGAGATCGAACGGCTGAGATGAGAGGATGCGTTTCTTTGGCTAAAAATAAGGCAAACAGGTGGGATCCACTGGATGACTAATCTCCACCGTCCAACTCACAATATTCGTTTCTCCGGTCGACTCACACACCACATCCTTTGTACAGACTTTTTATTTTTTGGGTGCTCTTCCCTGTGGAGTCCAAATCTCTGACACGTGTCTATATTTCAAGAGATTCACTGGCTGGGATGGGTCCCACTTTCTGCGTGATTCCGCACCTCCCCACATCTGACGGCTGCAGTTCGCGCCGGTCTACTCATCGTAAAACGCCGGTTACAAATACGACGCCGTTTTGGTCGAATAAAGATCAACGGCTGGAGTAGGAAATAGGGATGAATCAGGACCGTAGAAGAAAAAAGAGAGAGAGAGAGCGTGTAGGTCCCAATGGTCAGTAGAGGCGACCATCTCCAACCTCACTCAATTTTTCACTCCAAACTCTATTTTGGAGCAGATTTTGCTCCAATCCTACTCCATTTTCAACTCCAAAATGGAGTAAAAAATGGGATTACTCCAAATATGGAGTAACTTTACTTATTACTCTATTTTTTTACTCTTCACTCCATTTTCAACTCAATTTTGGAGTAGGGTTAGAGTAGAATCAACTCCATTTTGGAATTACTCTATTTTGAAGTAAAAAATGGAGTAATACATTGGAGATGCTCTTAAGACAAAACCCCACTCCACTCACTCATTTATATTCTTCCTCTTCTAATTTCGACCTCTCTCACATGTAAGATGTAACACTATTATGTTTTGAAAACGACTTGAGGAGGTGAATGAGTTCATATTAATGTTTTTAACCTATAACTTTAATATCCTAGTTCAAAACTCTAATAAACATTTTTAAGTTTTGAAGGGTAATAAACGTTTTCTTGTCGAGAAAATATCCTCAAAACTATAGATTTAGAAAATAAGGAAAAGAGTTTGAAAAAAGCGGAAGCACCAAGAGATATTTCTTTCATTGGATAGGCGAGTCATGACGTGACCAATACACTTCTTTCTATACGGAGGAACATTATCTTCTTCTCAAAATTGTACTATACATGTCTTAGTACAAAATTCTCATTTAACAAACATTTTTAAAACCTAAAAAAACGTGATAATGAACTAATAGCTATCAAAATACATTTGCGTCATTGGTTTCCCTTAACTTTTTTTTTTTTGTGAAAAGAAACATCTATCAACTAACACGTATCAATGATAAAATGCACCTATATTACAATGAGAATTCGAAACATCATCTCCCCCGAGCGGGTCTTGGTCTTGTTCTTTGGTAAAGAGTCAAAGAAGAAACAAAAACTAGAGAGGAGAAGAGATGTGTAGTGAAGAAACACATGATTGATTAATGGGACAATTTTTGTATAATTATTAAGTTAATTAAGAAAAATGGTGATATAATAAAAGATTCGTGGGACGGCGGGCGCATAGTTAGAGAGTATGTCAGAGTCAGACCAAACCTATTCTCTCTCATACGAAGAATCCATCAAAGCCTAAGCCACACTATCTACGTTTTATCTAATCTCTTCTATATATTCTTCTAAAGTGACCATTTTTTATTTTATTTAAATTCTCTTTTTTCGTCTTCTTCTTGCTTTTTTCAAGAACCAGCTTTACCTTTCCACACACACTTCTTCTTCTTTTCTCTCTCTCCCTTTAGCTTCTTCTTCAGGGTTTTTGATCGGCTTGCAATTTCCATAGCCATGGACACAGCTAAATGGCCTCAGGTATATTTTTCTCCTTTATCAAAAAGTAGTCAAAAGAACAAAAAAGTTTCCATCTTTCGAAAAGTTAAGAGAAGCTAAATAATGAATGAAATGCTTTGTTTGTTGCTGAAAAAGGAGTTTGTTGTGAAGCCAGTGAACGAGATCGTGACAAACACATGCTTGAAACAGCCCAATCCTACTCCTGCTACTCCTGTGGAGAGGAAGGCAAGACCGGAGAAAGACCAGGCTTTGAACTGTCCTAGATGCAACTCTTTACACACCAAGTTCTGTTACTACAACAACTACAGCTTGACTCAGCCAAGGTACTTCTGTAAGGACTGTAGGAGGTATTGGACGGAAGGTGGGTCCCTCAGGAACATCCCCGTCGGTGGTGGCGTCAGGAAGAACAAGAGATCTTCTTCCTCTTCTTCCAATTCCAATTCCTCTTCACCATCCTCGTCTTCCTCTTCTAAGAAATCTCTTTTTGCCAACAACAACAACAACAACACGCCGCCGCTTCCTCAGCTTAACCCTAAGATTGGTGAGGTGGCGGCGGTGGGTAAAGCTCAAGACTTGGCGTTTTCTCAGGGATTTGGGAGCTCCCACGAGGCTAAAGATCTAAACTTGGCGTTTTCTCAAGGGTTTGGGATTGGTCATCATCATCATAGCATTAATCCTGAGTTTCTGCAAGTAGTGCCCAACAGCATGAAGAACAACAACACACTTGTCTCAACCTCGTCTGCTTTGGAGCTTTTAGGGATCTCTAATTCCTCTAATTCGCGCCCTGCTTTCATGCCTTTTCCAAATGTTCACGATCCATCAGTGTACACAGCAACTGGGTTCGGTCTGAGTTACCCGCAGTTTCAAGATTTCATGAGACCAGCTTTGGGGTTCTCTCTTGATGGTGGAGAAGAGGGGTCCAGTGGTACTAATAATGGAAGGCCTTTGCTGCCATTTGAGAGCCTGAAACTTCCAGTTTCATCATCAAGCACAAATAGTGGTGACAATGGCAATGGGAAAGGGAATGATCATCAAAGTGAACATGAACATGAACATGAGAAAGAAGAAGGAGAAGCTGATCAATCTGGTGGGTTTTGGAATGGCATGTTAAGTACTGGTGCTTCTGCTTCTGCTGCGTCTGCTGGTGGTTCATGGCCATAATTATAGACCCCCAGAGATTTCTTAGAAAGAAAATTATTAAATTTTCATCCAAATTTTAAAAGATGAGGGTTATCTACCATTATGGGTGTTAACTATTTTAGCCCTTCAACTTTCATTTGGTTTTTCTCTTGATAAAAAAACTATTATTATTAACTTTGTTGGGTTGGGGATGGATACTGTGTGTATTTAGACTCTTTTGAATCAAATCTCAGTTGTTCGTTCAGTAGTCTAAAGATAATATGTATAGTGTCACAAGCGAAACAACTTTTAGTGTAAAGACTGTTGTACAATATAAGTTCATAGGTAGCTACCAAATTCCGAGGCGTAGAGAGAAATGGTCTATTTGACTCATTGCTCTCTTTTGAACTTAAAGCCTGTCATCTCTATATGGTAGTAGTAGTGTACTTTTAGCTAAACCCAATACCCATTTAATTTTCTATTATTCTTGTACTAGTCACATGCGTTTACCTATTTTACATGTGTACATCTATAAAAATTCTACTAAAAACCTTTTGTAAAGAAAATGAAGACAAAACAAAAAAAATCTCGTTAGTAAGTCGTTTTGGTTCTTTGTTTGTCATTTAGGAACACTTGAAAGGGAAAAAAAGGGTGATAGACTCGAAGCGTTTCTGAAGAGAAAGAGAAGCACAAAACGTTCGGGTTTGTTAAGGCACCTTTAACAAAAATAAAATCATTTTAATTCAAGATACAAAGATAAAATAAAATAAAATAAAATCTACTCATAAAAATGAGATGGACCCACACCCAACATTCCCCTCGGACTCAGTATCATCATCATTCCACTCCCACTACTCTCTCTGTTTATCTTCCCCTCTAGAAGATCAAAAACATGTTCATTGGGTGTAAAGCAATGAAAAGAGGATTATGATGATGATGAATTGGGTTTAAGAATCCTGCTTACACAACCAGTAATTGTCAACTAATATGATGTAAAAGAATAGTTAATGGGGTTGGTTCCGTATGTGATAGATTTTAAAGAAATCTTTAGTATAAGAACTAACATATATATTAAAAAAAACAAACATATAGTAATAGTATGAATTAATTATGGAAATTTAAATCCCTTTGTTTTCTAAGTGCCTTTGAGTCATAGATTTAGTTGATGTTGCAGTTGACTCTCCAAAAACACTTTCCGCTCAACATCTTCTCATTTGATTACTTTTAGTATTTAGTATTTACATTCATAATCACAACACTATTCGGCTTTAACCAACTTCCAGCTACACTAAAAGCTATATAGCCGAACCATAACTGTGTCAATGTAATTATTTATTAGTCAATAAGACCAACCAAACCCCATCATTTTGTATTCAGAATATTTATAATATTATCATTTATATTTTGCTGACGGATGATGGGCCGACGTAAAAGAAGAAGCCGATTGGGATTTCAATTTTTTTTTGCTTAAAACTCATTTTCTCTAAAATGTGTAGGTTATATATTTAAAAAATTTACTTCTCATTCTATTTTACATTATTTTTTGGCTTAAAACTCATATGTGGGTTATAGTTTTTAAAAATCACATTTCACTACATTTTTCATAATTTTTGAGAACTTGTAGATTTCAATTTTTTTTGCTTGAAACTCTTTTTTTGATAAAATCTGTGGGTTATAGCTTTAAAAAAAATCACATATCACTTCATTTTTCATTATTTTTGAGATCTTGTATATCTCAATTTTGTTTGCTTGAAACTTAGCTGTGAGTTATAACCTTCAAAAAATTACATTTCACTCTATTTTTTATTATTTTTGAGAACTTCTAAATTTCAATTTTTTTTCCTTGAAACTCGTTTTTTTGGTAAAATCTATGAGTTATGACCTTCCAAAAATCACATTTCACTCCATTTTTCATTATTTTTGAGAACTTATAGATTTCAAATTGTTTCGCTTAATACTCATTTTTTGGTAATACTTATGGGTTATAACCTTCAAAAAATCACATTTCACTTTATTTTTTTAATTATATTTTAGAATTTGTAGATATTAAATTTTTTTGGTAAAATATGTGAGTTATAATTTTCAAAAAATAACATTTCATTATATTTTATTTTTATTTTTGAGAACACGTAGATTTCAATTTTTTTTTGCTTGAAACTCATATTTTGGTAAAATATGTGGTTATATAGCTTTCAGAAAATCACATTTCACTCTATTTTTGATTATTTTTGAGATCTTCTAGATTTCAATTTTTTTTGCTTGATACTTATTTTTTGGTAAAATCTGTAGATTATTAGCCTTCAAAAATCATATTTCACTATATTTTTTATTAATTTTGAGAACTTGCAGATTTCATATTTTTTTTATTGAAACTCATTTATTGGTAAAATTTGTGGGTTATAGGCTTATACTTAAAAAAATCACATTCACTACATTTTCTATACTTTTTGAGAACTTGTAGATTTTTTTTTTTTTTTTTGTGAAACTCATATTTTGGTAAAATATGTGGGTTATATAGCCTTGAGAAAATCACATTTTACTCCATTTTTGATTATTTTTTAAATCTTCTAGATTTCAAATTTTTTTGCTTGAAACTCATATTTTGGGAAAATATGTGGGTTATAGCCTTAAAAAAATCACATTTCACTCCACTTTTGATTATTTTTTAGATCTTCTAGATTTCAAATTTTTTTGCTTGAAACCCATATTTTGGTAACATATGTGGGTTATATCCTTCAGAAATCACATTTCAATCCATTTTTTATTATTTTTTAGATCATCTTGATTTCAAATTTTTTTGCTTTGATACTCATTTTTTGGTAAAATCTGTGGGTTATAGCCTTTAAAAACTCACAATTCGCTATATTTTTGTTAATTTTTTAGAACTTATAGATTTCAATTTTTTTACTTGAAACTCATATTTTGATAAAATATGTGGGTTATAGCCTTCAGAAAATTAAATTTCACTCTATTTTTGATTATTTTTAGATCTTTTTTATTTCAATTTTTTTTTGATACTCATTTTTGTAAAATTTGTGGGTTATAGTCTTTAAAAAATCACAATTTATTACATTTTTCATAATTTTTGAGAACATGTAGATTTTAATTTTTTTGCTTGAAACTCATATTTTGGTAAAATATGTGGTTTATACCCTTTAGAAAATCACATTTCACTCCATTTTTGATTATTTTGAGATCTTCTAGTTTTTAATTTTTTTTGCTTGATACTTATTTTTTGGTAAAATCTATGGATTTATAACCTTCAAAAAATCACAATTCATTACAGTTTTCCTAATTTTTGAGAACTTGTAGATTTCAATTTTTTTTTCTTGAAACTCATATTTTGGTAAAATATGTGGGTTATATCCTTAAGAAAATCACATTTTACTCTATTTTTGGTTATTTGTTAGATCTTCTAGATTTCAAATTTTTTTTTGCTTGATACTCATTTTTGGTAAAATCTATGGATTATAGCTTTCAAAAAATCACATTTTCACTACATTTTTTATAATTTTTGAGAACTTGTTGATTTTAGTTTTTCGCTTAAAACTCATATTTTGGTAAAACATGTAGGTTACAGCCTTCAGAAAATCATATTTCACTCTTTTTTTTTTTTTTGAGATCTGCTAGTTTTCAATTTTTTTTGCTTGATACTCATTTTTTGGTAAAATCTGCGGGTTATTATAGCATTCAAAAAATCACAATTCATTACATTTTTCATAATTTTTGAGAACTTCTAGATTTTAAGTTTTTTTGGCTTGAAACTCATATTTTGGTAAAATATGTGGGTTATACCTTTCAGAAAATTACATTTCACTCTATTTTTTATTATGCTTGAGATCTTCTAGATTTCAATTTTTTTTGCGAATTTGTAGATTTTGATTTTTTTTGCGTGCAACTCATATTTTGGTAAAATTTGTGGGTTATAACCTTCAGAAAATTACATTTCACTCCATTTTGATTATGTTTGAGATCTTCTAGAGTTCAAAAAAAAATTCTTTATACTATTTTTTTTGGTAAGTTTTGTGGGTTATAGCCTTCAAAAAAATCACATTTTACTACATTTTCTATAATTTTTGAGAACTTGTAGATTTCAATTTTTTGCATGAAAATCATATTTTGGTAAAATATGTGGGTTATATAGCCTTCAGAAAATCACATTTCACTGTATTTTTGATTATTTTGAGATCTGCTAGTTTTCAACTTTTTTTGCTTGATACTCATTTTTTGGTAAAATCTATGGATTATATCCTTCAAAAAATTACATTTCATTATATTTTTCATAATTTTTGAGAACTTCAAGATTTCAATTTGAGGGTTTGAAACTCATATTTTGGTAAAATATGTGGGTTATATAGCTTTCAGAAAATCACATTTCACTCCATTTTTGATTATTTTTTTAGATCTTCTAGTTTTGAATTTTTTTTTTGCTTGATACTCATTTTTTGGTAAAATTTGTGGGTTATAACCTTAAAAAATCACAATTCATTACATTTTTCATAATTTTTGAGATCTTGAAGACATCAATTTTTTTGCTTGAAACTCATATTTTGGTAAAATTTGTGGGTTATAGCTTTCAGAAAATTACATTTCACTCCATTTTGATTGTGTTTGAGATCTTCTAGATTTCAAAAGAAAATTCTTGATACTAATTTTGTTGGTAAGTTATGTGGGTTATAACTTTCAAAAAATCACTTTTTACTATATTTTCCATAATTTTTGAAAATTTGTAGATTTCAATTTTTTTGCGTGAAACTCATATTTTGGTAATATATGTGTGTTATAGCCTTGAGAAAATCACAATTTTATTCATTTTTGAATATTATTTAGATCTTCTAGATTTCAAATTTTTTGCTTGAAACTCATATTTTGGTAAAATTTGTAAGTTATAGCCTTCAAAAAATTACATTTCACTCCATTTTTGATTATTTTTTAGATCTTCTAGATTTTAAATGTTTTTGCTTGAAACTTATATTTTTGTAAAATATGTGGGTTATATAGCTTTCAGAAAATCACATTCTACTCCATTTTTGATTATTTTGAGATCTTCTAGTTTTCAGTTTTTTGCTTGATACTCATTTTTTTGTAAAATCTGTGGGTTATATGCCTTCAAAAAATCACAATTCATTACATTTTTCATAATTTTTGAGAACTTCTAGATTTCAATTTTTTGGTTTGAAACTAATATTTTGGTAAAATCTATGGGTTATAGCCTTCAAAAATCACAATTCATTACATTTTTGATTATTTTTGAGAACTTGTAGATTTCAATTTTTTTTGCTTGAAACTCATATTCTCGTAAAATATGTGGGTTATATCCTTGAAAAAATCACATTTTACTCTATTTTTGATTATTTTTTAAATCTTCTAGATTTCAAATTTTTTTGCTTGATACTCATTTTTTGGTAAAATCTATGGATTATAGCCTTCAAAAATTCACATTTCACAATATTTTTCATGATTTTTGAGAACTTGTAGATTTCAATTTTTTTGCTTGAAACTCATATTTTCGTAAAATATGTGGGTTATAGCCTTCAGAAAATCACATTTCACTCCATTTTCGAGTATTTTGAGATCTTCTAGTTTTCAATTTTTTTGCTTGAAACTCATATTTTGGTAAAATATTAGGGTTATAACCTTCGGAAAATCACATTTCACTATATTTTTTTATTATTTTGAGATCTTCTAGATTTCAATTTTTTTTTTGCCTCATACTCAATTTTTGGTAAAATATATGAGTTATAATTTTCAAAAAATCACAATTCATTACATTTCATAATTTTAGAGAACTTGTAGATTTCAATTTTTTTAACTTGAAACTCAAATTTTCGTAAAGTATGTGGGGTATAACCTTCAGAAAATCACATTTCACTCTATTTTTGATTATTGTTGAGATCTTCTCGATTTCAAAAAAAAAAATTGATACTTATTTTTGGTAAAATCTGTGGGTTATTATAGCCTTCAAGAAAATCACAATTCACTATATTTTTCATAATTTTTTGAGAATTTGTAGATTTCAATTTTTTTGCTTGAAACTCATATTTTGGTGAAATATGTGGGTTATAGCCTTCAGAAAATCACATTTCACTCCATTTTTTTATTATTTTAAGATCTTCTACTTTTCAATTTTTTTTGCTTTGTACTCATTTTTTGGTAAAATCTGTGGGTTATATAACTTTAAAAAAATTACAATTTATTAAATTTTTCATAATTTTTGAGAACTTGTAGATTTCAATTTTTTTTTCTTGAAACTCATATTTTGGTAAAAAATATGGGTTATAGCCTTCAGAAAATCACATTTCACTCCATTTTTGATTATTTTGAGATCTTCTAGTTTTCAATTTTTTTTGCTTTATACTCATTTTTTGGTAAAATATGTGGGTTATAACCTTCAAAAAATCACATTTTACTACATTTTTTCGTCATGGGCGTTCGGAGCAACCCGAACAAACCGAGCCGAAGAACCCGATAATTTACGTTATCGGAAATCGACGACTCCAAGTGGATCAAACCGATCGGCGAGAAAAAAAATTAAAATCGGAAGTCGGTTCGGGTCGGTTTGGTAATCGGTTTTCGATTTAAACCGAAAATTGGGAGCCATGTATAAACATAATCTCTCATTAACCTAACCTAGTTTCGATTCATAGCTCTGCCTCTGGCGAACCCGAGAGCAACCCTCATCTTCTCTGACCAAATCTCTCCATCTCCGACCAAACGCCATCCTTCTTGTCCGACGAAACTCATCATCTTCACCAGTTCTGCATCTTCTATAATCTCTTTCGATCTCTCAAACCTTAATCACATCTTCTTTCTTAGAGATTCAAAGTTCAAACCGTAGCCTCAAATCTCTTAGGGTAAGCTCTTATTCTATCTCTTAATCGTTATTTGCTTTGGTCTGTAGTCTAAACGTAGTAAACTATGTCTTATTTAGTCGATAATCTCTGATTTCAAAGTTGAAACCCTAACCCATAAAATTCTCCAAATCAATTAGAGTTTAAACTTCAATTTTTTATAGATTATTTTGGGTTTGTTTGTTGTGTATTTCAGTATTTCAGTATTTCAGTATTTGTATCGATTTGGAGCCTTTTAGAGTTAGGGTTTAATTTTAACTCCATATTAGAGATTATCGATTGTTCTTCTAGGATTTTCATTTTGTTTATTGATTAGTTAGGGTCTGGGTGTTGACTGTGGTGTTGTATGTGAATATGTGTATCGATTTGGAGCATTGTTTTTTTTTTAGCTTAAAGTTTCGAATCATAGATTAGAGATTGTTCTTCTGGGTTTTGTAATTTGTTTTGTATAATTTTCTTATGATTTTTTGTGGGCAAAAGACCTAGTTGTTGTTTCCATGATTGATCACAGATTGTGAAATCGTTTTCGATCGATCAAAGTATTAGTCTTTGTATGTGTCTTTGTATACATAATAATCTTGTTATTGCTTCCATGTTTTGTATGTGTCTTTCAGTCTTTGTATACATAATAATCTTGTGCTATTTCGAAATTGTGAGATTTTGTATGTGTATGTGTATTAAACTGTGTCTTTGTATGTGTATGTGTTTTGCAGATGAGTGAAGAGAACGACGAGAGGGAGCCACCTCCTCTTCAACCTGATGCTGAAGAAGTTAACACTGGGAAGAAGCGTAAAAGACCTGACTCTACTTCTGATAAGCCACATAAACCACGGAAGAAGTATGCTAAAAGAGCAGATGTATGGGACCATTTTTTGGAAAAGGCTGATGATCTTAGCCTAAGCATCTGTAAGTATTGTGCTACAGAGATGGCTTGTGATTCTAAAACTGTAGGCACTAGCTCGATGAGAGGCCACCTAGGTAGATGCAAGGCGTATAAGGATTTTGGTGTTCAGGAGAAACATAAGGTTATAAGTGGTGATAGTAATGGGAATTTGAAAGTTATCAAGGTTGATCAGCAATTGTTTAGGAGATCAGTTAACGAGATGGTTATAGTCAATGAGTTACCATTCTCATTTGTAGAATCTGAGGGTTGGAAGCGATTCTATTTCAATGTCTTGCCTATGTACAAGACCTTTTCTAGGAGGACATGTGGCAGAGACATTGTTGGGATCTATGTCGAACAGAGAGAAGCTTTGAAGAAGTTGTTTAGTGTTCAGAAACAAAGGATTTCTTTGACTACAGATATATGGACGTCTCCTACAACATCTGTTAACTACATGGTGATCACAGGTCACTGGATCAATGCTGACTGGGAAATGCAGAAGAGAATCCTTAGCTTTAAGGTAATCACTGATCATAGGGGAGACACCATTGCAACTCAGATGTTGGATTGTTTAGAAGAATGGGGAATTGAGAGAGTTTTCACAGTGACAGCTGATAATGCAAAGAACAATGACAAGGCCTTGAGTGTTCTTAAAGATGAGTTAAGGCTGAGAGGAGTAGAAGCATTAGTAAGAGGTGGTGAATTCTTACATATGCGTTGTTGTGCACACATCCTCAATCTGATTGTTGGGGATGGTTTGAAGAAGGTAGACCCCAGTATTGTTGCCATTAGGAATGCTGTCAAGTATGTGAGGTCATCATTTGCTAGAGTTAAGTCTTTTGCAATGAGGTGTGAGACAGGAAAGGTAAGTAGAGGCAGCTTGCCTTTAGATGTTATCACACGCTGGAACTCGACTTATCTGATGTTGAATTCTGCTTTGAAGCTTAGAGTGGCATTTGATAAGATGATGACTGAGGACAAGCTGTATTGTGACTACTTCATGGAAATAGAAGATGAGAAGACAAAGACCAAAAGAGTTGGACCACCAACTGCATATGATTGTGAGGAAGTTTCAAGGTTAGTTAAGTTTCTCAAGATCTTTTACAAGTCTACTTTGATATTCTCAGCCTCTAACTCAGTAACGTCCACTGTGTGTTACAATGAAATCATGAACATTGAGAGGAGTCTCATCACGAGGTGTGGCAGTCCGGAAGAGGTGATAAGAAAGCAGGCTCATGTTATGAGAAATAAGTTTGACAAGTACTGGGATGGATTGAATAACATGAATCCTCTAGTTATTATGGCCAGTATCTTTGATCCTCGGAACAAGATGAAGTTTGCCACCCTCTGCTTTGACCAGCTCTATGTTAAGGATACTATAGAGAGTCGACATCTCTGTGCTTCTGTTTCAAGTGCAATGACAAGGCTGTATGATGAGTATAGTTTTAGGCTGAGCAAACCAGTGGAAAATGAAGCTATTACAGAACCTGAGCCAACTTTGATGTGGTTTTCAGATGATGAAGATGATGATTGTGAGAGGATGGAGTCGATTTACAGTAAGATGGTTGGGTTAAGTACTAATGATGATGAATGCAGTGAGTTGCAAATCTATTTGACAGAAAAGATTGAGGTCATAGTTGAAAATCAGTTGGGGATGCCATACAATGTTCTCAGTTGGTGGAGATCTAATAGTTGTAAGTTCCCAATCTTGTCTGAAGTTGCTAGAGATGTTCTAGCAATTCAAGTTTCATCTGTTGCTTCAGAGTCGGCTTTTAGTACAAGTGGCCGAGTGTTAGATCCTTATAGGAGCTCTTTGACTCCTTACATGGTTGAGGTTTTGTTATGCTCCCAGCAGTGGTTAAGGTGTAAGTATTCTGAAGCAGATGTAGCAAACATGAAGCAAATGTTGGAAGAAATTGAGTTTCTTGAATCTCTTGGTAAGTACAACTTCTTTTGTTATTCTGTTTTTAGTTTTACAAATCTCTTTTGTACTTTGAGTCTTTGACTATGCTTTATTTTTTTGTCTTGTGTAGATTCTCGGAATTCAACTGCAACTCCTCCATAATTCTTCATAGTATGGCAGGTATTTGCTATGTTTACTTGTGCCTTGTTATTTGAGTTTCTTGATTCTCTTTACTTGTGTTTCTGTTTACTTGTGCTTTGTTAAGGTTGTAACTATAGATTTAGATTGTTTAGGTTTAGATTGTTGTTAACTACTTAAGTCTCTGTTCTGGGTTGCTAATTGTTAAATCTTTGTTATGATTTTTAATCTTTCATCGCCCACAGGTAGGTAGGAAGCTGCTCTTTTGTCCTTTTTGATGCGGATAAGCAGTCTTAACAATAGGCTCAAACTTGATGGATAGGTACTGATTTTAAAGCTACTCGTTTGTCTTTTTTGGTGTGGATTATGTTGCTTTTGTGTAACTACAAACAACTTTGGTGAGAGTTACTAACTTCTTACCATTTTCTCAAGTATTTGTTAAGAAGTTAGTAACTCTGTAATGGTTACTTGATGTTTTTGTAATGGTTACTTGATGTAATAGTAGCTTGACCTTGATGTAATGCTTACATAACAACTTAAACTTGATGTAATGCTACCATAGCAGCTAGCCCTGTCAATTATGGCCGCCGCCCGCGGGCCTCGCCCATTAAGGACCTCGGCGGGGCGGGCATGGACAAGCTAAATGATGCCCAAAAAAGTGCGGGCGTTGCGGGTGCTGACCAGGCGGACGGCGGTCTTTGCGGTCTGGCGGTCCTTGCGGGCAACCCGCAAAAAAAAAAACCTTATGATTCATTAAGAGGTTTTGTATAGACAAAGCTTCTAAATCAATAAGATATATTTAATCTTAATAAGTAGAAATCGCTGCAGGATTAGAAACTAAACCTTATGTTTCTCCCAGAGTCTTTTGCTGATTGGCTCTTGAAGCTTAAGCTTCTGTTTGTTATTTAATCATGTCGAAAACCCTACAAAAAAACAGAAGTTAATCGTGAACGGTGAACCTGTGTTACAAGGAAACTAAAACGTCATATACTCATAAATCATAATCCTCTACTCCTCTCTGAGTCTGACTCAGAAAATCATCATTCGTCAGTCATCTTCAAGCATCATTCATCCATCACAGATTCACAGTTTTTGAGTTTCACACTAATCTATAAACAAAAATCTTCAAGGTCACGGTTTCACACAAAATCCATAAAAAAAAAAAACCATTCTAGACGAATTCAAGCTTATTCCACACAAAATCAAATTAACTTTGAGATGCTAACAAGTCTAACAATTATGTACCGTACATTAGCAGAGCTCATAAGTAAATGAAAAACCAATGATAACAATTCTGTAAACATCATATCACATACTCAACTTATAAGCCAATTTATAAATATGTGATATCATATCAATCAATCTTTAAAATCATATCAATTTATAAGCTTATAACATCATATCAATATGTAAACGTTCTGTAACCACACTTACAGAATTCAAGTAGCCAAAACAAGATACATAGCTTATAAAAGCCTGCAAAGAGAAGATTAAAAAGAAAAATTCATCTCTTTTACAGGGCTAACAATATTATCTTCTATCCAATCTTTATGCACTTTAACACAATATGAGTACTTAGACAAAACATCAAAAACTTCAGAAGATGTAAGGATCAAGAACAAGAAGCACTTACACATTAAGAATAAACTTAGACAACAAAGCAAGAGATCATATCAACAAAGAATAACATCAGACTAGATATTGTCAATAAGGCAACTTAAGATCAACCATTTCAGTAAGAAGCACAACATTTTTAGCATCTATATGTATCCATTGTTATCTACTACACATTAAAAACCATTAACAGTAAATAACAGCCATGAAAAAAAACATGAAACCAACATTCTTAAGAAAAATCCAACTCATACATTTGCTTAAACCCATAATAATGCATTTGGTAATCAAAACTAGACATCTAATTTCAAAGCATTTGGATTTTGATAAAACTCATCAAAAGACAGAATTATGAAGCATGCCTTGCACAACAAATTTATACCTTTCTGTTATATCAAAAGGTGGAGCATCCACAAATTCTGTTTGTAATACCCTGCACAGATGTACCCAACAGTCAAATTGATAAAATAGCTTAGTCTGGCCGAAATGGTAAAGATCAAGAACATGAAAAATAATGGTTTCTTGGAGTTACAGTGTCTGAATTTAGCTATAGTGAGCTTGTGGGCATGTGGGTGTGGCTACAATTAAAAGTAGTAGAATAGTTTTGAGCAACTCCAAGAAACTGAAACAAATGGCAATTAAAAACTTTTCAAAGCAAATCAAAAGAACTCAAGAACTCAAAGTTAAAATCTATGCATCATAAACGAAGCAAAATAAAAGTTAAAATCTATGCTTTTGCATCATAAATAGAACAAACTGTTTCAAACTAAAAGTAATTAATTTGATTGATCAAGACTAAATTAATTGAAATCGATTTCAAATTTTCAATCGGTTTCAAACCCTCAATAATTGATTTCAATCGAAATTAACCCACATGCAAACTTGAATTCGTGAGTTCTTGAGTTCAATCAATGAATTACAATCGATTTCAACATTCAAAACTCCAAAAATCGAAAAGAAATCAAAGTGAAGAAGAACTAACCTCACGCCCGCGGGCCTAACCCGCATACCCGCTTGTATGTGCGGGGCGGGTACGGACAGAGGATTTCGTGGCCGCGGTCTTCGGCGGGCGCACCCGCAGCGGGCAGAGATCTTGGCGGGCGGCGGCGGTCTTGTCCAAACGGGAGCGGGCAGGCCCGTCTGACAGTGCTAATAGCAGCTTCTGTAATGGGTATTTAATGGTAAGGCAATTGAATTGTCTACGTGTGTGTGATTGTCTGGTCGAATTCGGTGAAAATAACCCAAATTAGAATGATTTTCGGTTATCTTCGGATTACAAATAAATCAGCAAACCCGACCCGATTGAACCGAATACCGAACCGGACCGAACCGATTATAAATTCGGTTCAATTCGGTAATTTAATTTGAAAACCAAATTTTACGCAAACCGAACAAACGAGCCGAATAACCCGTTTAAACCGTATGCCCAGGACTAACATTTTACATACTTTTTGAGAATTTGTAAATTTCAATTTTTTTGCATAAAACTCATATTTTGGTAAAATATGTGAGTTATAGCCTTGAAAAAATTATATTTTACTCCATTTTTGATTATTTTTTAGATCTTCTAGATTTCAAATTTTTTTCTTGATACTCATTTTTTGGTAAAATCTATGGATTATAGCCTTCAAAAAATCACATTTCACTACATTTTCATAATTTTTTTGAACTTGTAGATTTCAATTTTTTTGCTTGAAACTCATATTTTGATAAAATTGTGGATTATAGCCTTCACAAAATCATATTTCACTCTATTTTTGATTATTTTGAGATCTTCTAGTTTTCAATTTTTTTGCTTGATACTCATTTTTTGGTAAAATCTGTGGGTTATATAACCTTCAAAAAATCACAATTCATTACATTTTTCATAATTTTTGAGAATTTTTAGATTTCAATTTTTTTTTTTGAAACTCATATTTTGGTAATATATGTGGGTTTATAGCTTTTAGAAAATCACATTTCACTCCATTTTTGATTATGTTTGAGATCTTCTAGATTTCAAATTTTTTTTCTTGATACTTATTTTTTTGGTAAGTTCAGTGAGTTATTATAGCCTTCAAAAAATCACATTTTACTATGTTTTCCATAATTTTTTAGAATTTGTAGATATCAATTTTTTTTGCGTGAAACTCATATTTTGGTAAAATATGTGGGTTATAACTTTGAGAAAATCACATTTTACTCTATTTTTGATTATTTTTTAGATCTTCTAGATTTCAAATTTTTTTGCTTGATACTCATTTTTTGGTAAAATCTTTGGATTATAACCTTTAAAAAATCACATTTCACTACATTTTTCATAATTTTTGAGAACTTGTAAATTTCAATTTTTTTTTTGCTTGAAACTCATATTTTGGTAAAGTATGTGGGTTATAATAGCCTTCAAAAACTCACATTTCACTCTATTTTTTATTATTTTTTAGATCTTCTAGATTTCAAATTTTTTTTCTTGATACTTATTTTTTGGTAAAATATGTGGGTTATAGCATACAAAAAATCATATTTCACTATATTTTCCATAATTTTTGAGAACTTGTAGATTTCAGTTTTTTTGCGTGGAACTCATATTTTGGTAAAATATGTGAGTTATATAGTCTTGAGAAAATCACATTTTACTCAATTTTTGTTTAATTTTTAGATCTTCTAAATTCATTTCAACATGCCAGAAAACTCATCCTCCTTATATCAGGCTTTCATAAAAACACTACGCAACAATCCAAAGGGGGACACTGTCGACTGTAGTATATGTTATATTATATGATGTAAAAGTTCATAAACCGGGTGGGTACAAACTTACAAAGCCCCTCCTTACCTCTTTGGCTTTTGCAGAATTAAGGATAAAATAAGATGGAAACAAAAGTGATAGATCTTCTTTTATCCAACTCATTTCAAGGGTCGATGATGAACAAATTACACATATACCAAATTTTATTAGTTATATAATAAACGCATTGCTCTGCATTGATTCAAAAGACGTGAAGCTTGTGCATGTGCGGGGAACTTTGCAACCACCATTATAATGAAGCGGGCGTGTTGAGAAAAAAGGATAGGATGATGATAGAGCAAGGGCAGACAAATTTCATTAGTAAGATGCTCACTTCTATCTTTTTTTTTTTTTTTTTGTCAAACAAATTCTTCATTCCATGCTAAATGGTTACATGATAGGAAACATAATCGGACAGTCCCGAATAGCAAACAGAAACACTACATAAACTAGTACAAGCAAAAGATAAAGATAGAGACATAAGCTTGATGAAACATGATAGACCGTCAGGAGAGGTGTTGAGGATGTCAATATCGAGCATACCCGAACTAGAAACAAACTTCAACCCATAAAACTCGACTGACCTGAGTGTAGTCAACATAAGTAGTGACTTTGAATACTCTCTAACCTCAATTCTCACCGGAGTGATATTCGTTGCCTCTACCGATCCCGTATAGACCATCACACTAGAAGGCAAAGCAGTTAGGAGATAAAAACTTTTCATTGATAACTCAATCGACAGAAACAAGACTCTCATGGAGAGAGGTAAGGATCTCTCCCATAGGGAGGAACATGTTAGTATCAATGTATCCGACTTCACAAAGATAATATCCATGCCACAGCTGAACAAAGTCTCGAAGTCGTAGTAATCAAGAGCATGATAACCCAATGTGAAGCCTCCTTTCTTGGGTGCGGCCAATAGTGAGCAGTTCCTTTCTTTTGGAGGAAAGGACTTAGAGGAGACTTTAAAGGTTCTCTCATGTCCACGGCAGGAGGAATTTTGGTAACGTGGAAGATAGTAAAACCTCGGTGACTTGGGAGAAAAGCCTCTTCGGTGGCCAAAGCTGGAGATACTCGGACTCAAAGAAACCTCGAGGTCACCAAAGCGTGATGAGTGATAGATGATGCCGAAGAAGAATCGTGAAAGAATGGCCATATGATAATAGTAGACTAAACTGTGTATCATTGTCAACACTAACTCTGTGAGGAGTTTCAGACCAAGCAGAGTAAAGTATCGACGAAGATAAACACCAGAAAAAGTCAAACTAAAAGTCAAGACAAACCTGGGCCTGAGAGAAGATGGGCCGCCACTAAAGATAATGGACCAAGAGGGGATGCATTGTGGACCGATAAAGCCCAAATCATAGAACCCGAGTTCCCATTGTGTTGAAACGCCCATGTGTCTGTGACGGCTGGCCTGTGACGAGCCTATGGTCGGATGTACCAGAATCATCGTCGGAGTTTGGAGGATGGGGAGGCCGGATGAGAGCTATGGAGCAGAGGAGGAGGAGGCGGCAATAAAAAAGGATCTAGGGGAGTTTATCAATCTCTGGGACAAGGGGGAGCATCTACCGAAGGGGTTGAAGATCAAGATGCACATGGTGAACTCACAACTGAACCAGAGATTGCTTGCGGAAAAGTTACTAGTTAATCTTTGGGATTTACCCAAGAAATTTCTACAGAAACACTACATAAACTAGTACAAGCAAAAGATAAAGATAGAGACACAAGCTTGATGAAACATGATAGACCGTCAGGAGAGGTGTTGAGGATGTCAATATCGAGCATACCCGAACTAGAAACAAACTTCAACCCATAAAACTCGACTGACCTGAGTGTAGTCAACATAAGTAGTAACTTTGAATACTCTCTAACCTCAATTCTCACCGGAGTGATATTCGTTGCCTCTACTGATCCCGTATAGACCATCACACTAGAAGGCAAAGCAGTTAGGAGATAAAAACTTTTCATTGATAACTCAATCGACAGAAACAAGACTCTCATGGAGAGAGGTAAGGATCTCTCCCATAGGGAGGAACATGTTAGTATCAATGTATCCGACTTCACAAAGATAATATCCATGCCACAGCTGAACAAAGTCTCGAAGTCGTAGTAATCAAGAGCATGATAACCCAATGTGAAGCCTCCTTTCTTGGGTGCGGCCAATAGTGAGCAGTTCCTTTCTTTTGGAGGAAAGGACTTAGAGGAGACTTTAAAGGTTCTCTCCTGTCCACGGCAGGAGGAATTTTGGTAACGTGGAAGATAGTAAAACCTCGGTGACTTGGGAGAAAAGCCTCTTCGGTGGCCAAAGCTGGAGATACTCGGACTCAAAGAAACCTCGAGGTCACCAAAGCGTGATGAGTGATAGATGATGCCGAAGAAGAATCGTGAAAGAATGGCCATATGATAATAGTAGACTAAACTGTGTATCATTGTCAACACTAACTCTGTGAGGAGTTTCAGACCAAGCAGAGTAAAGTATCGACGAAGATAAACACCAGAAAAAGTCAAACTAAAAGTCAAGACAAACCTGGCCCTGAGAGAAGATGGGCCGCCACTAAAGATAATGGACCAAGAGGGGATGCATTGTGGACCGATAAAGCCCAAATCATAGAACCCGAGTTCCCATTGTGTTGAAACGCCCATGTGTCTGTGACGGCTGGCCTGTGACGAGCCTATGGTCGGATGTACCAGAATCATCGCCGGAGTTTGGAGGATGGGGAGGCCGGATGAGAGCTATGGAGCAGAGGAGGAGGAGGCGGCAATAAAAAAGGATCTAGGGGAGTTTATCAATCTCTGGGACAAGGGGGAGCATCTACCGAAGGGGTTGAAGATCAAGATGCACATGGTGAACTCACAACTGAACCAGAGATTGCTTGCGAAAAAGTTACTAGTTAATCTTTGGGATTTACCCAAGAAATTTCTACAGAAACACCACCGCCGCTCAACCACACGCTTAAGATCGAAGATCTAGATCTAGATCTGCTGATTGACAAAAACGAAGCTAAAACATATATAAAAATTACAAAGACTAAAGAGAAAAGCAACATGGAGAGCCAAACCGGACCGACGGTGGCTGTGGAAGCCCACTCCATCGGCCGGAGATAAATTTCAATCGAAAGAAAAAGTAGAGAGAAGGAAAAGGTTTTTTCTCTCTCCTTATTTATCTATCTACCGCTTATTTTGCTCACTTCTATCTAACCAACAATATTCTACATATCTCCAAAGCATTCCAAACACATATATGAGAATGTCTAATAATGAAGTGACTCCAATATATCAACCAAGAAACAAAGGAGATTCAAATTTTCAATGGGAACACATAGCTTATTTGAAGACAGAAGTTCTGAACTGGTCTTACCAAAGCCCATAACTATTCTTTCGTTCACGTTATGAAAGGCCAAACTATGAGTGAGTGAGAAGAGATAACAAAAGTGAGTGACAACACTGACTGACATTAACAGTAAAAAAATGAAAACAAGAGTAAAAGCAAATAAATAAAAATCTGACACTGGCCAGTCTTTGCCTCCTCTGTACCGACACCTAAGCCTCTTAATCAACATGTCATCCAGCTGCCCAACCTATCACTTTCCTCCACGTGTCTCCATTTTGCTGATGCTGGAATCTTTTTCCTCCTCGTTCCTCGTGAAACAGGTCCCGCGCTTTTTCTGGGACAAACAGGCCAAATTCTTCTTCTACACTTTTTTTCTTTTTTTTGAGGCTTTTCTATTGTCTGCTCTTAATATTTTTTAGTTTCCGAAGATTGATTTTGAAAATTCCTTTAGTCTCTACACTTATTTTCGACAACATTTTTTTTTTTTAACTATTCTTGACAGGAAATTAATTACAAACTATCATTAAAAATGTTATTGTACTTTGGATGGCTTACAAAGTCATTTACCATATTGGATGTTGTTTAAGTTAAAAAAAAAGATCATTGAACAGTTATTTTACTATTAAAATTATTACGAACGACTCATGGTTATTTTATTATTATCAAGTATTACAGAGAGTACTTGTGTCATGGCTAGCTAATGTATACTATATTCTGTGTAAAATACTAGTATTTAATTTGTTGGCTAGCTAATCGAAAAGTAAACAATTATTGAAAGAAAATTTGTTAAATTATTACAACACTTAATGATAAGTTATGGGGGCACAGTAAAATCAAATGGAAACATAAACACAAAATTCTCTTCATAATTTTAAAATGGCTGAAGAAGAGACATTCCCTGACAAAAAGTGTAATGTCCAAAGCAAGAAATGATTGTATGGGTGGCTGTGCACCGTAACAGTATGACGTGTTCTTCTATCACTCCAACTCTACCTTCTGTGGGCCGACCTTGTAGTTTGCGAATGTTAATCATTGGTTTTAATTACTTTTCACCGTGTTATACTATATGATTTCAAAATAGATATATTATCTGATTGGTGAAAACAATATGATAAGAGTTTTTTAAACGGGAAATCGAGTTCAGAAGAAGTAAGAATCTCTTGTTGCGGTTGATAATCATCAAAACAGTACATTTTTCATTGATATATAAAAAAGGTTACCAATCAAATTCGATTAATTTGCTGATCTTGCTATTGCTACTAAAAAGGTACTAATGTATCTCTTGTTGGATTAAATTTATCTGTTTAATTATTTTTGTATATAATATTAATTTTTAATCTTTGATTTAAAAATGAAAGCATATCTTGGGGGATAATTAATTTTTCCTAAATGTAGCATTGAAGTTGAACGGAAACTTAGCTATATTGAGACATCCTATTTTATTTTATTTTATCAGCAATATGTAGTACAACAAGTGAACTTTTACAATGATACAACAATAACAAGAGTACAATACAAGTCATGGTTAAATAACATTTTTTTTTAAACAAGATCTTTGATATATTTTCATAAACCAGAAATCTTTTTAAAATATACAAACTTTAAACTAGTCTTAATTGCCGTCAAAAAAAAAACCTAGTCTTAATTTGTTAAAATTTTGGTTTTTCTACCGATCCCATGTATTAGTTTAATCAATAAATAATTTATTATATGTGTTATAAGATGTTTTAGATTTTTTTTTATTTTCTTTGAATTTTCCAAACATCTACGTAAGTTTTAATTTAATCAATATGTTTTGTGACATTTTGCATTATGCATTATCTTTTCTTTCTTTTTTTGTTTACATTGTTTACTCTAAATATTAAATAATATTTATTCATAAAAAAAAAAAAATTGTTTTTAATCTATATACGGTGAAATCTATATAAATTAATACTTGAATAAATTAATAATTTTTTTCGGTTCCAAATTAATATTTTAACTCAAATATTACTTTTATAAATTAATAAATATGATAAATTAATAAAATATCGTAAAATATCTTAGTTTCAATGTTAATAATTTATATAAGTTTTACTGTATATGATTTTAACTATACCATTTATAATCAAAATGGATGTAATAGTTATAGAGGGGAATATTATTAAAAGAAATACTAAGAGAGTGAAAGATATTTTCCATGAGAAAAATAAGTGAAAGACAATAACTATGTGATCAATCTTATGATAAATTGACTTCCTTGGTGAGTCAAAATCATTACGAAAAAATCATTGCGTGTCATATATATGCTTGTGCCATATATAAAAAGAATAATCGTTGATAAAATCACAATGATACATCTTCGAGAGAATCCCATGCATAAATTTAAAAACAAATAATAAACTAAAGATAATTGTATTTTGGATCGATCCATTATCCTAACATCATTCCATTTTGCATACATAAACAACTTGTGGTAACCTATTGTCAATAACAACACTTTGATAGCGTACAATTATGTGTCTATTGTCTATTTTCAAATTTATTTTAATCTTTTAATTAGATCTGTTAATAGATTACATGATGGTTTAGTCATTGATTTAGTATATAAATGGCGTACACTGTACACTGCATTAAAATAACACGTCTGGTAAATTTGTTCATAAAAATGTTTGTCATTTGACATCAAAAATATTAATATATATATTTGTCATTTTCGTTTTACACTTTAAGCTCTGGTTTTCAGTCATCTTATATGTATGCTTAAGCTAGACACATATCTTTCATCTTTCTCTCTAAGACTATATGACTGTATAAATCATACCTTGTAATTTTGTTTTTTCCTGCAATTTAAATTGAATGCCTTTTAACAAAAAAAAAATAAAAAAATTTACATACCAGAATTTTTAGAAGAATTGATCATTGTAATTATTATTTTTTAACATTCATACATTATTCACTTACGGCATATTTCATAAATGGCCTGAACTATTCATATATATGTCGACAATATGCATGTGGCTGACTATTATGTATACAACGATACACGAGCGCCTTTATATATATCTTGGCTGGAGTTATATATGTGCATAACCTAATTAATGGCATTGCATACTTGTACAAAGTTTTTGTTTTCGTATTTATGTGTGTGAAAAGGGAATGATGATAGTTGATGGTAGTGGGAAATAGCATGATGGTGTTACCATAAGAGTTTCTTAACAAATACTATCGCATTGGTCCTTTCTTTGGGACAAAGCGTGCCTAGTTTCCCCTTTCCTTTTTTTTTTTTTTTTTTGATATTCCATTACATCTCTAACTATATATATATTGTCATTTTCATTTTGCAATTCAATCTTTGAGCATTCCATATTGAATACAAAACTAAACTCATTAATTTGAGATCGACTGATCAATTAAATACAATATTATATATATATATATATATATATATATATTGTGCATGCATGCGGCATGCCATAATGTAAAGTTAGTAATTCTTAATTAGATGGAAGTTTTGGAAATATAGAAGACAAAACAGATATCAAAAATAAAAGGTTCATTTACTTTGAAGAAAACAGTGTGTTTTATTTCTCCAATTTGAAAGTGACATCATAATGAAATTGATGTTCCATCAACAAAATGTGATTATTTTGGTTTCCAAAGGAACACAAAAAGGAAACGAAAAAGGGAAAAAAGACTAGTAACTAAATCATTATATACGATTAATAAAATAATATATAAACACTTATTATTAGTTGATTTTGAATTGTACATTCATGGAACCTTAATAGTATTAACTTAGGCTGAGTTTAGTTATATCGATATTAGAAGTTTAGTTATTACCATCTCGAATGAACGTTTTATGATTCCTTTAATTGAATTCACAGGAAACTATGAAGTAGTATAAAGAGGTGTTGGTCAAATTATTCATTCTTAACTACTATTAATTCGCAAGTTCATGACTTGTAGTTGTAGATATATATACTTCACTTTTTCCAAAATTTGTCGAAATTGGTTTTACTTTTTGATATAGCTTAATTTGAATATATAAGCCTTCAATAATAGGGTTGATGTAGACTGCGAAAAAACACAGATCACACAACAAGACGGAGATAGCGAGAGGGCGCATTACACAAACCTACTAACTAATTAAAAGATACTATGTTTTAACAATGGACTCTTAATTCCACGAGGATAAGGGTTAACTAATATTTGTCTATACTTTGTAAACACACAAAAATGACACGAAATGTATTACAATAACGTCCGAACAAAAGAAGCAACAAGAATCACGAGACTATTTCTTATATGTTCGCAAATAGTAGTTTGGTAAAAAAAAAAAAATGAATTTTCCTTTTCATTTAATTAATTCAAGAAAATTCTTTAACAAAAAAAATGGTAGTTTGGTAAAGTTTATCATAGTCGTAGGCGACAAAGAAAGAAATTGTGTTATCTGCATATTGTAAATAAAAGTTTTTAAAATATTTTTTTACAACATAAAATCCCACTTTTGGATTTAGTTCGCCACTTTCGGACACCGTTGGAATAAAAACGGAAAGTTCTGAAAAGGGAAAATAAAACAATTAAAGAAGAAAAATATTAAGGGAAAATCTTGATGCCGTTGACCTTTGTTCTCAACGTCCATGATTGAGCGTGTGATGAGTATAAGAGACCAAATTATGGCTATTCCTATTAAACCCAAAAAATAAATTGATGAGTTTTTCTTCATTTGATTTGTAATTATAATCACTTTCCATATCGATATTTGAGGACAGTTATATTCTCTACCACTACCAGGAAGATAATATTAAACTGTTAAGTTTAAGTGATGTATGTGTGGCACTTACGCATGTGTGTTGCGAGTCACAAAAATGTGTGGCAAATATTGACGCATGTTTTTCTAACGTTTACTATATCTGTTTTGTCTGTTCCATTTCAATCTTTCCTATAAACAAGTAATCTTTTTTTTTTCTTTGATAGTAGGATGTAACCTTTTCTTTTCGAAATAAAATCTTAACGTTAAAACAAAGACAAAAACTTATGTTCAGTATTTATTTGCACTTATTTAATATATAGGTCCCATTTTAATGTTTGCAAAAATTAACAGTTTTTGTAATAAATTTTCGTAACAAAACACGTTTTTTTTCTTGCTTAGATCAAGTTTTTGCCAACAATTTTTAGTTCAGTAGTTGTGATCTTCTATATGAACTTAACTAAAAATAAATTTGGTTTTCTTACGATATATATGTTGTTTAAATTGTTGAAGATTTTAAGCTCTTAAGGTTGGTACAATAAAATACCACATTTAAAATTTATTGTGAAATATAAGTATATAACTTACGGTGTATATATATTCGCATATCCTTTCAAATACATACATACATTTATATATACACTATATATATTTTAAAACTCTATATATGTAGATAATATGTGACTGCTGCGACTTTTTGTGTTAGCCTGTTTATATAATACAATATGAAGAAGTGGTTTCAGAAACTAAGTCAAGATTATCATACCAACAATTCAAGATTTAGGTGGTACATATTTGTGAGACTTCATTGGCCCATGCACTAAATGGCGTGCACTCTTTTTTTTTCTTTTTTCTTTTTTAATTTTTTTATGGAATATATAAAAGCATCTTTCTACAGTTCTACATTATGTGCGTGGATTTATCATAATATGAAGTCTCAATGGTATTAACTTTCATTCAAAGTGATACTAAATTAAATGTTAATGTCGAATATAAAAATTAAAGGGAAAATTGGTTCTAAAGGATATTTTTTTTTAGTTTGTCCATATACATTTTTCTTGTTTAACATTGTCCAACTATACTTTTTAAATAATCAAAATCCAAAAATACCCTTGAATATGTAATTTAATTATAAAATATTAAAATATTCACTAATTTGATTAAATAAAGAAAGTTAGTCAAAAAATGAAAAGTCAAAATAAAAAAATGGAAATTGGATATATAGCTTTCTTAAAAATTATTAATTTAATTAATAAAAAATTAATAAATACTAATTATGTTAATCACATATTTTTCTTCATCAATCACAAATATTTACTCTTTGTTGTCAAACCATCTCCATACACCACATGTTACATAAATCTCCAGCATATTTATCTCTGCGATACAAGAAATCAATATGAAAAACATAACCAACATATGAAAAAACGATTTTATCTTAAAAAAAACGTAACCAACTTATTTTATATTAAAACTATTTTTAAACTAAATAGAATATGAATTCAAAATTCTGTAGAACATAATCTTAGTAAATATTCAATTTCCTTAGAATAGATTTAGACATTTATGTTAAAGATTTAATAAATATTCGGTTTCCATAAATATATACAATTCAGTTTCCTTATTTTACGAAAGTCTGAATTATGCAGAATTCATCTTCTAAATTTCGTAGAACATGATCAAATCGTAGAATACATATTCTAACATTCGTAGAAAATAGAGTAAAGTTTAGAATACATATTCTAAACTTTGTAGAATATAGAGTAACCTTCAGAATACGTATTCTAAATTTTGTTGAATATAGGTAACCTGCATAATACGAATTCTAAACTCTGTAGAACATATAGCTAATTTGAATTCTAAACATCGTAGAATAGAGACGAATTCTAAATTCCGTAGAACATGAAAAATATGTAGATTACGTAATCTAAACTTTATAGAACGTATACAAAATTCAGAACGTGTATTCTAAAAAATCTAGAACACATTTAATATGAAATTAACATCAACAAAAAATTTTTAAACTAAACACGACTTGCCTTTTTTAACTCACAACTTACCTTTAAAAAAAAAATTGTTGAAACTATCTGAAAGGTAGATTTAGCATGATTGACAATTAACAAAAAAAAGTGTATATGGAAAAACTCAAAAAAAATTATCCTTTATATACAATTTCCCCAAAATTAAATCTCTAAGCAAGGTAAAAACATTGATATATTGTTACCAATTGGAAAACTAGTTTTCAACCTACATGATATCGGTTTAGCAGTTCTTATTAATAGTATATTTCATACACTCATGACTCATCTCAATAATTATAGTTATCGCATCTCGTCACTTAGTTTAAATAATAAATTTCCTAGGTTTGCGCCTTTTTTTACTAAAATACAGCCATATTTATTTCCTACATTTTACTATTTAATTAGGTTAACTAGATAGTGCATGTTTAAAATCGTTGCTAAGCCTAAAAGCCTAAGAAACTGAATAGTTTTAAAAATATAATTTAAAACTATTCAGTTTAAAACTATATACTGTATATATTTATTTTGCATAATAAATAAATTTTAAACTGAATAGTTTTCTCTGTGGGGATCACATCCTCTACATACTGTATATATTTGTTTTAAAATTTATTTATTTTGCATTTTTTCCATTATATGATTTTTCTTCATAACAATTTTTGTTTCTCTTCAATTGCATGTCTATTAATCATTCTAATTTGGAATATTAAAGTATAAATGCGTATCGAGTATTCATTAGACCATAGTAAAGTAAAATCAAAATAAAATCCCCCTTTGTGGAAATTATAGCTCGAAGATCCTCTCCCGTAATAAATTTCAAAAGACAACAAATAAATATCCAATAAAAGCAAACTTTTCAATGAACCGGGAATAGCCGGTGTAATTCTCGTCACTTAGAAGGGAAAAACGTGACTGGATACCGGCAGACAATAATAATAATACTTCTCGGTTCTCTTCTTCAGACAAAAAGGCTCTTCCACTTCTTATCGAATTCCAGACATTTCATTTGTAGTCAGACACCTATACATATATACTGTATATATAAATAAAAAAACAAGTAGCTTTATTTTATGTTTGGTCTATATATATATATAGAAAGACAAAGCTCATAACTCCTTTTTAATTGCTTGAACTCAAAGCAAAAAAACAAGGAATTTTCTGTGTGTGCAGCTTTTATCTTTGGAGTTTGGTTTTTGGAGAAGACAAAAGTTGCTGTCTTTTTAAGAGTTCGAGATCCATAAATAAATAAGTGGAGTTCCTGTACATATACATACATACATACGGGGGGTCGTCTCGAGTTTCGTTAAACTTGACCCGTTTTCGTGAGCTTAAAACTATGGGTTCGGAGATTAAGCAGATATTGAAGAGCCTCTGTTTCAGCCATGGATGGTCTTATGCTGTGTTTTGGCGCTATGATCCCTTTAATTCCATGTAATATTCGATTCCTAGCTCTTCTTTTTTATATTCTTATTAATTAATTCTGTCTTGAATAAGAAAAGTTTCCATAAATGTTTTGGCATTTATACACTTTGATGTCCATAAAATGTGATTTTAGTTTCCTTGGATGTTTTCAGGTTACTGAGATTTGAAGAAGCATATAATGATGAGCAATCAGCCGCACTCGTTGATGATATGATTCTCCAGGCTCATATTTTAGGCCAAGGGTAAGCTTTACAATTTTCAGTCACATGTATATATATATATGAATGTATGTGTGCGTATCTTCATTTGTATTTTGTGTGTTGATGACTCCAGAGTCGTGGGAGAAGCCGCCTTAACCGGAAATCATCAATGGCTGTTCTCAGACACATTGTTTCAGGTTTGTTCTCTTTCTTCACTTCTTTTCCTTATAAGTCCAAATATTTGTACATAGCACATTTCCTTATAAGTGTTTAATTGTTTTTGCAGTGTGAGCAAGAGTTGCAGAATCAGTTTCTCTCTGGCTTTAAGGTGATTAATAGTATATAGTCTCCAAGTTTAAGGATTCATATCCATTTGAATCAGATTCTTATATGCAGTTTCCATGTTAATTTACAGACTGTCGCAATCATTCCAGTAGGACCAAGCGGCGTTGTTCAGTTAGGATCTACTCAAAAGGTTTGTATAAAATTAGCAATGTTTTTGGATATGATGATGAAATAAACATTTCTTGCTGTGGAAGTCATGGGGACTAATTAGTGTTTCTGAATCTGTCCAACTTGAGGTTCTTGAGAGTCCAGAGATGTTGGAACAAACAACAAGAGCTCTGCGGGATACGTGTTTGAAACAAGATCAATCGGTGGATCTTGATACTCTGTTCGAGTCTTTGGTACCACTGGGAGATTCTGAGATTGTCCCTGATTCTCTTCAAGGACTTAGCTTTGATGACATCTTCGCCAACGAGGATCCTCCTTCCTTGCTCAGCCCTGAGATGATCTCTGATACAACCTGTGAAGCTGCTGCTGCTTCTTCACACCAAGATCTAACCAATGGAGATGATTTTGGGTTCGATATTCTCAAGTCCTACTCTCTGGACGATCTTTACGAGCTGCTGGCTGATTCACCAGAACAGAATTGCTCTTCCATGGTGATCCAAGGAAATGACATTGTTGGGATGGATTCTTTGTCGAGGCCTAAAGGACTATTCTCTGAGATCATAAGCAGCAGTCTTAGCAACAACAGTTGTACTAGTTCTCTCACAAACGTGCAAGACTATTCAGGTGTAAATCAGAGCAAAAGACGGAAACTTGAAACATCATCAGCGCATAGCTCGAGCTTGTTTCGGCAGGAGGAGACAGTAACACCTGCAGGGAGTTTGTGGATGGACGATGAGAGATCAAGCATTGGAGGGAACTGGAAGAAGCCTCATGAAGAAGGTGTGAAGAAGAAGAAGAAGAGAGCAAAGGCAGGAGAAAGCAGGAGGCCGAGGCCTAAAGATCGTCAGATGATACAAGACCGTATCAAGGAGCTGCGAGGGATGATTCCAAATGGAGCTAAGGTAATTATAATTAAAGTATTTGACATATTTACTTCCTTCCTAATTAGAGAGATTAGCAAATGCATTAATAATCTCTAATAAGTTGAAATGATGACTCAACAGTGTAGCATAGATACGTTGCTTGATCTGACCATAAAGCACATGGTGTTCATGCAAAGCATAGCCAAGTACGCAGACAGACTCAAACAACCATATGAGCCTAAGGTAAAAGAATCAAATTAATGAGTTATAAATGAATGAATCTTTTGTTTATTGATGACTGAATGGGAAATACATAATATATATATGATACAGCTGGTGAAGAAGAAGGAGAGAACATGGGCGGTGGAAGTGGGAGAAGAAGAAGTGGTACGTCCGATCATAGTGGAGGATTTGAACACACAAGGGCAAATGCAGATAGAGATGGTATGTGAGGAAAGTGGGGAGTTTCTGGAGATAGCGGATGTGGTGAGAGGATTGGGATTGAACATATTGAAAGGAGTCATGGAAACAAGACATGGCCAAATATGGGCACACTTCATCGTCCAGGCTAACCCACAAGTCACCAGGCTTCAAGTCTTCTGCTCACTTGTTCATCTCTTTCACCACCACACCAAACATCATCATCATCATTTATAGCACCTTTTTTTCTTTCTGTTTTTTTTTTGGGTTTTGGTTTTGGTTACACTTACAACACAATCTGTTGATAGTACGTAGTTCCATTTGTAGAAAGGAAACATTACATCAAAGATTTGAGTTGTCCTTGTAAGGAAAAGGCCCAGAAAAGGCCCATTTAAAGATTTGATAGGACGACACCGTTTGGGAGGGGATAACTGTTATAACTAACTGAATCAGAAAATAGATTCCCGTTATCCTCGTAAGGGATAAGGACAGAGCGCGTATTTGATAACCAATTTACAATTTCTTCCTTCTCATCTTCTTCTTAATCTTCTTCTTTCTCCTTTTAGGGTTTTTGAAATTGAAGCCTTCATCTTTCATTTTCTGATTCCCTAAAAACTATGGAGATTCAATGGATTTGATCTATCCTTTAAGAACTGCGCTCCAGCTCACCGTCATCGTCTCGGAAATGGGGATTCCCTTCGCCGCCGTACTCCGTTTCCGATCACGGTTCCGATCGGCGATCGACTCCTACTGCTTCGCCTGTGAGGCCTTTTCCGATCCAATCTCCTACCTTTGCCTTCTGTAACCCCATCCGTACTTGCTTGTTCTCTTCTCCTCCTCTTCTTCTCTCTTCTTCTTCTTCTGCTTCCTGAATTTCTAGGTTACATATTTCCGCCATGGACGAGGCTGATTTCGTCGACAAAGATCCAACTGGTCGCTACATTAGGGTACGGTTTCGAATGAGATACAAAGGATTAAGCTTTCAGCTCTGATGGTTGTTTTTGAGTTTATTTCGATTGTATTTGTTTCTTGTTCATATTAGTGATCATTCTTTGCTTTTGTTCCTTCAGTATGATGACGTTTTGGGGAGAGGAGCCTTCAAAACTGTGTATGTTTGTTTATACCTCTTTCATTGCAAAGCTCTATGGAGATGGAGTTGTTCTAATAATAATAATTATTATAATCCCTTTTGAATCAGATATAAGGCATTTGATCAAGTCCAAGGGATTGAAGTTGCTTGGAACCTTATGAGCATCGAAGATGTATTGCAAATGCCTGGCCAACTTGAAAGACTGTATTCTGAGGTCCATCTTCTTAAAGCCCTCAAACATGATAACATTATCAAACTCTTCTACTCTTGGGTTGATGATCATAACAAGACTATCAACATGATCACTGAGCTTTTCACCTCTGGTAGTCTCAGGGTGTATGTCTCCTCACTCTTCTCTTCTCTTCTCTTTCATTTATCATCTCTGTCTTCCCCATTCACTGTGTCTTGATTTCTTCATGCGCTAGGTATCGTATGAAGCATCGCAAAGTTGATCCCAAGGCCATCAACAACTGGGCTAGGCAGATTCTTAAAGGCTTGCACTATTTGCATTCTCACACCCCTCCTGTTATTCACCGCGACCTTAAGTGCGACAATATCTTTGTCAATGGAAATACCGGAGAGGTCAAAATCGGAGATCTTGGCCTCGCTGCTGTTTTGCAACAACCCACTGCTCAGAGTGTCATAGGTGATTATCCTATTAACATCTTCTTCACTCTTGTTGGGTCTTGCCAAATCTATTACAACTGAATATTTTTGAGTATGTTCAGGTACACCTGAGTTCATGGCACCTGAGCTTTATGAAGAAGAATACAATGAACTTGTCGACATCTACTCTTTTGGCATGTGCATGTTGGAGATGGTAACATGTGAATATCCATATAGTGAATGCAGAAACCCTGCCCAAATATACAAGAAGGTTACCTCAGTAAGTCTGCCTCCCTTGATATATATATCTCTTACTTATCTCTTTGACGTGGGGCTCATCTTTGAACCATTGCATTTGCAGGGTGTAAAACCTCAATCTCTCGCCAAAGTTGATGATCCTCAAGTTAAGCAATTCATAGAGAAATGTCTTCTTCCAGCTCCTTCTAGACCAACTGCTCTAGAGCTCCTAAAGGACCAACTCCTTGCAGTAGATGGGGCCAAGGACTCCGTTCTTGCTGCTTCATCAAACACAACATTCAATCCTGCAAAGCCACCACAATCTGAATCCCGTCCTATGGATGTGGATCATAAGGAGAATGCAAGTGTTTCTATCAGCTTCTCTGGTAAAAGCAGCCGTGAATACGCATGGCTCCAGACTATTGAAGTCCAGAGGGTTGCTGAAAATACCGAATTTAGATTGAGTGGAGAGAGGATAGATGATGTGACAGCCTCAATGGCTCTGCGAATCGCTGACTCATCAGGTCTGTCTTAGGATATCTTCTGGCCACTTTATATTTTTCTCTTGCACATTTTGGAATGGCTTATTTACAGTAAAAGAAAGTATTGGGTTTTGGTAACAGGTGAAGCAAGAAAAGTTGATTTTGACTTCTATCTGAAGACAGACACAGCAAGAGCAGTTACAGGGGAGATGGTTGAAGAGCTTGATCTGTCAAGCCAAGAGGTTATTGTGATAGCTGAGATGATAGATGAACTGATAGTGAAGCTGAAGGCTAATGGAAGCCCGTCTCATCCAAACAGTTCAGATGAGTTGAAAGATGAAGAAGCCGGAGAATCAATGAAGTCAGACATATCAGCAGACTACTACTATCCGGTGGTCTCCTCAAACGAGACAGAAGAGTCTCTGTTGGCCTCGTTTCTGGATTCGTGCTCAATGGTGTCAAACGAGCGCTCGGAGGATCTGAAGACAGAGCTGAATGTGATAGAGTCACAGTATAACCAGTCGTTTCAACATCTCGTGAGGCTGAAAGAGGAAGCTATAGAGAAGGCAAAACGGAAGTGGATGACTTTGCCAAGTGAGCACAAGCTGCTTTGATTCCCTTCACTTAACGTAGCCACAGTTTTTGGGATTTGCACTCTTCTCTGTCTCTTTTTGGTTTGTTTCACTCACTGCTGCACTTTTTTTTTTTTTTTTTTTGCCTCCATTTCTCGTCGATTTGTTTATATTAATCACAGTTTGAACGAATGAAATGTATTTGATGTTCATATAACAAATAAATTTTACTAATTCAAAACTTAGAAACGTATGATTCGGCGCCGATGATGGATGGTACAAATAATTAAGAGATTAAAAAAAAAAAAAGAGAAGAACCAATGAAATCATTTTTGCTTTTTGGACGAAATAAAATATTCAAAAATATTCATTTTCACATGATTGCACCGACGACAGCGGAAGCCAGCGAAGCAACGAGAATGGAGAAAGCAGAAATGAGGGACGACGATGACGATTTCTGAGAGAGAGGAATGGAGCCGAAGGCGTTTTGGTAAGAGGGAGCGTCTGCATCGGCGGGAGATAAGGCGTCAGCTTCGGCGGAGAAGGTGCCGACGGAGATGAGGAGCTTCTGGTACTTGAGGCAGTGGCCGGGATGACCACTTGTGAAGTAAAAGGTTCCGTTTTGGGTGAGGTTGAAGAGAGAGTTGCCGTCATTCATGTACAAGATTGGGTCTTTGGTGTTGCAGCTCTTGAAATTTGATGGCGTCACTTGAATCATTGAGTCTTCGCTTGGTGGGTACAAGAACACTAACCAATATATATATATGATTAGAGATTTGAATTGTAAAAAGATTTCAAGGATTGGTTGAATTGAATAATACACTTACAGAGAGAGTCACCGATCTTGAAAGAGTGAGATTTGGGCCATTTGGAGTAGACTTTAGCATCAGTTGGAATGCCCCATGAATCCAAGTCCCCAACTTTGTATACAGTCGATGACACTTTACCAATCTCTTGTCCTAACATTATCATCACCTGTAATAACAACACCATCATCATGCTCCTCAAACTCATGACTCCCATCTCCCTCTCTCTCTTTCTTGATTGCTGGGTGTCTCAGATCTCCTCAAAAGCTTCTTATATTAATAGATTGGTGAAGCAAAGGAGGCCAAAATGACAGTTGTGCCCCTGGTGGATTGGGCACATGGCCCCAAGTTGGCAATGTCGCATTGTATCAATACATGAATGGTCTCATCGAAATTCATCTGTAATATAATGTCTGCTTGTGTGTTGTTTCACATGACCACCAGGTCTTAAACAACGATTGGTTCCATAGATTCATCATGTGTTCAAATGTTTAACATACTCGTTCGCATAAACAGAAACGATCATTGCCAAGAGATCGAACTTCCACTAAAACACCAACAGAGATTTCTTCATTTCTAAGGTTTATTACCAATATAAAAGATTGTATTTCTGAGGCACAAAAAAAATTAAAGATTAAAGAAGAATAATGGCCAAAGCCCAAATAAGCTGACGTGCACAGGTTTTTGAGTGTTTGCTACATCTGGTGAAGGCACAAAATCCAAATATAACTAAACAAGTGTAAAGACTTTATGACTTAAAGGACCAACATATTAAGACAAGTAGAAAATTCATCAAGAGACCAACACCGTCTGAGCAACGCGCGTTTCCTCTTTTTTTTTTATGTCATTGGAGATGGAATACTTTGGTTATTACGGGTTTAGAGGGTCAGCTTCTGAGGTCATCTCCTTTGCTGCTGACCACTCTTGTGATCCTGCAATGGTAAGGTGATCAGATCAAAGGCGCTATTAAAAATGAAAATAAATGGTTTTAATATTTGACGAAAATGCATGCAAGTGTGATAAAAGAAACTAAGTATGCAAAAGATCAAATGCAATGTTAATCAGTGAGAAATTAATGCATGAATATGAATACCTAATAAGCGCTTTTGTTACATTTCATGAATGATGATGACCCACAGAGGTTCATCTCACGAGTTTCATAGCAGCGTATAATATTCCCAAGCCCACTAGTTACGTTCTACAACCCAAACAAGCGTGTGTGCCATATGATTTTTAGTTCTCTTTACACCATTTAATGAGTAAAGTCAGAGGACTTACTTGACTTGTGGATCTCGGCTACATTCATCAACCTCCTCTGCAATATAGAGGCCACAAAAAGGAATACAGAGCACATTCCAAACATCACGGTCATTGGAAACGAGTCAACCTTTACCATGAAAACGAAAGAAAGGCTCGTAAGTCCATGGTTTACATCTAAACAAAGAATCCATATGATAGATATTGAAATAGTACACTGAGTATCTAAGGGCTAGTCCTTAGATTACACTCCTTCAATATCGAAGAATCCATATGATGGATATTTAATAAACAACTTTTGGATTGTACACTAATTAACTAAGGGCAAGGTAACTCGTTCTAGATAAATTATGAATGAAATGAACTCTAGATACACTCAGTAGACCGAGCAAAAGATTTACAAAAAAGCTTGCAAGTTCAAGACGGTAGAGGAGTGTATTACTGGATATAAATTGTGTTTTAAGAACATATTGTTTCTTATTAGCAGTGATACTAACACCGATATAGCAAAGAAGTCTAAATAAAATGAGAAATGGAGAACTCACATTGTACAATACAAGGCAGACAAAGATGTTGAGTGGGATGCGGAAAAAATTCATGATGGTGCTTCTGGCTTCCTCTGGAATGTATTGCGATCTCATCTTCATTATAGATGGCCAGAATATTCCTACACATGCTTCAAATGTGCAGAAACCCATTAACTGAATGCATCCAGAGAATGATATGCTTCCACCCTTTACACCTGAGGGCGCCACCAAGAACTGTCCCAATTGGAGATTGGGAAGTTATTATATTGCTAATAATATTCTTTGGATATGGAAAGGAAAAAGTGAGAGATAGCAAGATAGAGAGCATACGCTTGTGACAACAGGAAGCATTAGGGCTGCAGAAGATATAACAAATACGATCTGCATATAGCTCTCTACTTTTGGAGACGAATGTGCCAACAAACGAGAGGCAATGGAGCTACCAAGCATGGAAGCGAGCATGAATGTTGCAAATATGAAACCATGTGGAATCTCCTCATCATTAGGGCTCAAAGCAGGAGTCCAGAGAAACACAAAGGTGTACATGGAGCCTTCAAACAGAGATTGTATAGCACCAAGCAATGCGATCTTCTCATCTGATTCAATTATAAAAAGGAGGGTTAAGTGAGAGTAGAGCTAGAAGCAAGGCCATATAATGTCTAAAAGACCAGGCGAGGTAAGAGAATCACCAGAAGCAATGGCAGACGCAGCGTTCTTGAATTGGGTGATAAGGTCTTTGTTTTCTGATGGATCTCCATAGTTTTCGGACCATGATGATATAATAACGGCCATGCCAATAGCAAGGAAGCAAGCTGCAGCATCAAACGGAGCAACAGGACCGAGGGAGAGAGAATCCACAAGGTAATTGCCAAAGAGTCCAGCTAAGATGGCGACAAGTCCATTGCCAAGGAAAATAGCCTTGGAGAAAGTGACTGAAAGCCACTGCTGCTCGAAACCTCTCTTGTTGTGCTCAGCGACGAGCCAAGACTCGAAGGCGGAAAAGAGCAGGGAAGTAGCGATACCACCCAAAACACGACCCACCATCAAAACTTTGTACTGGGGAGAATGTTTGGTGATACAACTGAGAATATAGGTAATGCAGTAGGTGATAGAAGCTCTCTTACGACCCCTAATTGAATAAAGAGCAAAAGAGAGTCAATATAACAAGAATGAGAGGACTAGTAGTAGTATATATAAAAATTCAAAGATGCTCACTGTTTGTCGGCAAGAGATCCAACAATGGTGCCAAACAACATTGAAGATCCAAAGCCAGCAATAAAGAGCTGACCGATCTCTCCCTTTCCGAAGCCATAAGTGCTGTAGAGATAGTACACATACGGACCCTGCAACCAGTCCCCAGCTAAAGCCAAGGACACACCAATTTCAAAATACAGACTATCATCAAATCCGATCAACATTCACCGATCTAATTCCACCGACACTACCACAAATCATAAGAGAGAGAGATCTACCCATCATAAGAGAGTAGACGAGGAGATAGTTGTTCTTGAAGGAGTTGAAGGCGGATGAGGTGTTGATTCGGTCTTTGTTCGATTTGCTCAGCTCCAAGCCGGCCACGATCGCACCCAGGCCACCGAACACAACGAAGTAGAAGATCTCCATTGATGGATGGATTTGAATCAGATCTCGCAATATGAGATTTGTGATTTTTGGAGAGGATGAGACTGTGGACTGAGATTTCTTTTTTAAGCCGACTAATTATAATCTGCCTCTCTTATTCATTTAATAAATTCCCAATTACACTTGCTTTTTCCATTCATTAATTTAAGTTTTTTTTTTTTTTTTTTTAATTTATTTACGCTTTTACAAAATACTACCTCGATCATCCAATCATTATTTTTTACCTTTTAAATTTTCGGTGAATCTAGATGTTAATAAATAGAGAACAACAATTATCACAGTTTATTTAATATTCCCTCCGTTTCATAATAATTGTCGTTTAAGATTGTTTCACACTTATTAAGAAAACTATTGATTTTTCTGTTTTACCCTTGATTTTTCTGAGTAATCAAATAAGTTTTAAAATATTTTGGGTTTTTTTCTTTATTTGGCATAGTTTTCAAATTTATTTTAATTTAAGTTGAAGATAAAAATATAAAATATACATATATATATATATATATATATATATATATATTTTAAGGATGCAATTCAATGATGTAGAGCATAACATCGAGTTGAAGATTATATTTCACAATCATATTCTTCACCACGAAATACGTTTGTCAAATAAAACTACTTTATTATCGACATGATAAATTCTTTGTTCCCTTATGTAATAAAAACTATTCAGGATAAATTCTTTGTTCCCTTATTCATCTCTGTGTACTTGTTCCTGAAAAATGTTCTTCACCTCCGTCATATATATGTACCTGAAAAATGAAATAGTAGCTCAAATGAATTCCCTAAATATCATATTGCATATGACTTCGACACTCCCAACTTAAATCGAACCAATTCATTGACACCATGGAAAAAACCAAGGTTACTATATATAAGAAAATTATGAAGCCTCTTTTTTCAGTGGAAGCGATGTGGGACATAGACAAATTGAGTAAATAATTACATTACATCACTTTTTACAATCGATGCTTAGTTTTTAATTAGCACTAGGAATAGGAATAGCCCGGGCTACGCCAGGGTATATATATTCAATAATTGATATACATGAAAAAAAAAAATCATATGAGTATCTAACATTTTAAATAAAGAAAATTTGTAGGTCTTCTTTATTGTTTTATTTCATCTATTTATCTCTATATATGTCAATGTTATTATTTTTTTCTTAAATTAAATTAAATTTTTATTTCTTAATAATATTAGTATGTATGGTAATTTTAAAATTCACACATGGATCCAGTTTTGAATATATTTGTTAAGAGTTTCAGTATAATAAAAAAAAAAAGAAAAAAAAAATCTTTAAGCTCAAATTACAAAAATTTAATTAAACTCGGTAATTGGTAATCTATATTTTAATAATACATTTTTGGCAAAATTATATTTGATTCTATAGTTTCATTTTAGAAAAAAATGATAGGTAGGAAGAGGTCTTTGGTACCTTTCATCTAAGAGTTTGTAAATTAGATTTCATAGGTATAAAAAACACCTCTACCATGGACTATAACATAAAAACCTCTATAGTAGACTCAGTCTATAAAATGCCATTTATAAGTTACAATGTTATTTCTTTCATGTACTTTTGGTTGTTACTATGGTCATTGTCTATGTACTTGATATAAAAAGCAACTTTATTTTTTTGTAGAACTATACCATCACAAAGTGAAGATAAAAAACAAATATGACATTGTAGTGTTTGTTTATGACGTTGACAAACATGGTCAATGTTAAAATCAACAACGAACAACTCCAAACGTTTTTTTCTCACTGGAAGCAAAAGTGTTTTATGCTCTGTTTTTCCTACCATCTCAATCTCTAGCTCCATGATCTGTTAGTCTGCTTTATTCATCTCTTTGGTCGAATCTCTACCTTTTTACTATTCATGTGTAGACTGTGAAGTTGTTGGGCATTTAATATTAACCAGGGGTAAAAAATTGATGGATACGATAACTTAAATTTATCATTTCAGACATTATCCCTAGCAGTTGTTAATCTACATTTAAAATAACCAAACTTTTTTTTTGTGTGGTTTAAAACCAAAAGAAGTTGTTAATGAAGCCATCAAAAAAGTTGTTAATGAAGCCATCAATGTATTACATAACAATTCTATGTAAAACTTGCCCACCTTCTCTTCTTTATTTCAGCTATGAAGCCATCAATGTACTCATCTTCTTAGTCAGTCTCTTCTCCATGGTTCTAGAGAAGTGAGGAAGAAATGTTGCAAGCAATAATTTTGCATTAGAGGATCTTTGCCCCCTTCTTAGGTTGAACCCCATTAGATCATTTTGGCAACATTTTAAAAGAAAACTGAAAAGAGCATGCCTTAGGCTGCTTGCCCACATCTTTTCCTTTAGCCACAGTACAGAAATTGCAAAAGAAATATACGCGGAAAAAAAAGCTTAAAACGTTTAAAGTCTCTTTTTGAACCTAAAGGCAGAAACCAATATGTCATAATAACTACCAAAAAAACAGCAACTGCATGTATGGTTCATTAGGCCTAAAGTCCCTTCTTTTATAACCTGTAGTCAATTAGTTTTCATAAATTCTTCTGATTTAAGACTTTCAGATGCGCTTCTTGCATGTGCTAAGGCAATACGCAATAAGCAAAGTGAGATGGTTAGAAACATTAATCCTTCAAATTCCTCCAAGCAGCTGCTAAGGCAAATATCTATTTCCCCATTAAAGATTGTTGACCAAAAGAGTGTTAACTATTCGTCTTACACTTTATAGAGCCAAAAGAGTGTTAACTACACGTCTTACACTTCCTTAAAAGTGTTCAATCTCAACAGCACAAAATCCATGGAAAAACTCTATTTAATCAATTGAGACAACCCTGTAGAGTTGTAAGCTTGTGAATTTCAAAAAAAATTACAATCCAAAAAGAAACCAAACAGTATATGGATAATGTATTATAAGTTAGTCTCCAAGTAATATATTCCATTTTGATTGCAGAAATCGACTACAAAATTTTAAGTATATTTTGCTTTAGCGTTGTGCTCTATATTAGTCCTGAGTCCTGACATGAGTTAGGACGGTACCCTCATGATTGCCGTGCTAAGACTTATCTGGTCATTAATTACCAAAATATTCTTATAACACTGTGTAACATCTTTGTAGTGTTACACAACATATATTTTTCGTACATAGTCATTTCCCAAACCATGAACTACATACATACGGGTTTAAAAGTGAAAGACAGGGAGTAAAGAAGACATGTACCTTAAGTGAAGAAGTGAGAGACCTGGACCATATTCAAATAAATTCTGAAGCACATGATAATTCTGCCGAAAAATAAAATTTATCAGCTAGAAGACAATACATATAAAACTTTTCAGTCAACTATACATATAAAAATTTAATCTCCAAGGAAACACCTATACTGGAATAATGTTGATGATTGTTAAGATATTTTAAAATATTGGTTTACAAAATACAATTTTAGGAAAAGGATTAAAAAAAAAAAAAAAAAAAAAAAACACTTTCCTGCAACTACTAAAGACCTATGAATATATGATTTACCTGGAATCTCTTGACCACTTATGACTCTACGGGAAATTAACCTTAATTACACAGTGTCTGCGAGCCTCGATGGCAATGGTTATCTCCTTCAGCGCATACAAAACCTGCTGCAACTGATTTTTTGATAAAATGCTTATTTCCTCCTCTTCCTCAAAGTACATCACCAACCATATCATCTTATGATTCTACCTGCCAATGATTCCGACAAATTCTGAATTTGCAGGCAAAAGACCTTAAAAAATCCAACAAACCAAATTTAACCCAAAAAAAAACAACCAAGAAAGCTTCAAGGTAAACCTAACATGTTTGTGTATCATGTCCTAATTAGCCTTGTCACCCTCAATATCTTCATTGAATGGGAGAACGTGGAATACAATGGTTTTTGTCAACACCATAGATGTAGATTAGTTTCAATTGTGTTCCAAAAATGTCTTAGTATTAAGTAGTACGATTGGGTTATGATCTCAGTATTAAAAGCAAAATAGAATTCACCGTGGGTGTTTTAGTTTAGATATGGATAGATTGTATATAGTAGGAAAAAATGCACCATTGTTTAAACTGACATGTGAACCAAAGCCAAATCCCACAGCTTATCATAAACATTTCCAGAGATTACCAAGTTTAAATTAAAATATTTTCTCATGCCCAAAATGCTCAGATCATTGACGCAGTTCTGCAAATAGTAGAAAAAATCAATTTAAATTAGTATCAGAAACCAAGTTTAGTCTGAAAATGTCAGATTATGAACTTTTACTAAAACAAATATAATAGTATGGAAGCAATTGAGATAATTCCAAGCAGTAATGAAACAGCCTGATTTTTGTACTTACACCAACTTAAGGAATTCTATAAATCAGGATATCAAATAAGCTCTGAAAGTTTAAGCTCAAGTGCTTACTTTTTGATTAGTCGGGAGACTATTTCAATAATCCATTCTTTACCACAATAATGCAATGGCGTAAGGAAATCAGAAACTCCATCATCACCGCTCATGCCTCATTTTTCTGTCGATTTTGTTTGTTTTGGTATCAGTCTCTCTCCAGGGTTTTCCCTATGATATGATCCCTTCAACAACATTCTGCTTTCTCCCTATAGTCTTCAACATCTGGAAACTTTATCTTCTACCAAAGTATGTCTTCTACGTAGGAATCATTTGGATGGAAGAGCTTCAAGGAAATCTTCGTCATGAAGAATGAGCGAGTGAAAGTGGAAGAGGTACTGAATCTATATGATTAATCTATTTGGTGGATCTGAGTTAATCTAGGTTAAGGTAAGAAGGGAGAAGAAACGATTTGGTGAAACTGAGATAATAATATAAATGTTAGGTATGAAATAAGAAACGATTAGGCCGCTTCCTAAGCTAAACTTAAAAGCGTTGATGTGGCAATTCTTTTATTGTAAATTATACTTGCTGATGTGGCAGTTGTAGGAGAGTTCTAAAAAATGCTGATGTGGACACTCTAAGAAGCTCCAAAAGCTCATTTTTATTAGTAAGAGATTGGTTGTTATTGATTTAAATTTTGTATCATTTTCTAAATGATGTAAATTCATATATTTGTATCAATACTATGAAAGTGATGCAAATGATCTACATGATTTTAAATTATAATTTTTGTATCGGTTATAAATAAGTAATTTAAATTAGTATCATTTAATTTTTTGATACAAATTAATTGATGCAACAAACTCTTTTTTTGTAGTGTAAATGAAAATAAACATGCAAATGATTTACTGCTAATCTAAATGATTTTATTTTTCTTTGTGAAGGAAAAAACAAGGAGATATTTTGAACCATAAAGTGGGAAGGTAGGAGATAACTCAAAGTTTGTTTCTCATTTTTATGTACCATATTCTATTGTACATTTCTTCCATGAGGATTTTAACTGTTCTTAATGAAGTTTGAAGTTGATAAAAAAAAAAAAAAAAAAACTGGTAATAATCTAACTACCATGAGTTTGAATGTTCCAGAGTCACTCAAACGCCATGTTTTACTTATCCGCTTTCTATAATCCGCATGTAGACGCAATTTCGTATTTTTCTAAGTCCTGATTCATTTTGGTGTCTTGTTACTAACTTACTAGTACTCTAGTACTACCCACTTATCTTTTGCCCAAAAAATCTCTTTGACATTTCGTTTTGTTTTATTTATTTATTTTAAACATCTTTCATTTATTAAAATAAATTTACAAAGCCAGCAAATAACAAACTCTTTAAATAATTAGGAGGCTGACATTGATTTTTTTTTTTAAAGAATATTAACAAAATAACGAAATTGTTTGATTGGGGAAATAATATGTAGGCTTTAAAGGAAAAAAATTTCCGTTTAATCTATTTCCATTCCAATTCCTTTCTCTTACTTTGCCTTCCAAATGATTACGATTCAGAGCCACAATTAACATGTGATGATAATTGGAAAATTATGAAGTGGTTCATCATAAGATTCATGAAAATTAGTTTCTACTCTTGTTTATATTAAATAAGATTAAGATGCCGTGTCACTTGCTTTAGCATTAGGAAGATAAGGATAGCAAACGTAATGAGATAGAGGTGACAGCAATTCATAAAATTAATATTTATCAGGTAACTCGCAAAAATGGAATACATATATATGCTCATTCCACGCACGTGGGATGTTTTTTTTGTTGGTTTAAAACGTGGGATGTTAATCCAAGCAGAAAGGGCAAAAGATGTATTATTGCTTTCATACTTTGGAAAACTCTGGTTAAGCTTACCTAACCATGACAAAAAGCCAAAAGCGTTACAATTCAATCCAAAACAATTAGACGGGGTACAATTAAACAAAAAAAATGTAAGTTCAGTGTAAGCAACGTCCTTAATTGGTTTGATACGATAATAATCAATAAAATTTTCTTAATTTCTCAATTAGTACGGTCCTAACCTTTTTGTTTCTCTATATAAAGAAGACTCTCCTCCATACGTTTCGGTAACACCTAGATTCCAGCAGTTTCCAAAACAAAAGCCCTTTAGACTATGGCCCATTTCCTCGAGACTCAACAACCCCTCGTATTCTCCGGAAAGAAACGAAACGATCGTGATGACGACGACGGAGACTCCGTGGTTGCAAAGAAATCAGCACTGGCTGCGTCTGAGGTTGATCCTGCAGCGGCGTTGGCGAGCATCCGACATGAGTTTGGGGAGCATGGCGGAGTGAACATGTCGATCGAGGCCTCCGCCACCTTCACGGTCATGGAACCGGATACCATGAGGCGGATGTTCGCCGGAGAGCTGGGACCGGACAACGACTTCTTCGTATACAGCCGACACTTCAACCCTACCGTGCTTAACCTTAGCCGCCAGATGGCTGCTCTCGAAGGCACCCAAGCCGCCTACTGTACCTCAAGCGGTAAATTATAAAATAAAATAAAAAAATATATCCAGATCCCATGGAATCTTAGTTGTCTTTTTTCAACTTTTAATAATCTTAGGTATGTCGGCGATATCGTCGGTGATGCTGCAGCTGTGTAGCAGCGGGGGACACGTGGTGGCTTCGACCACGCTCTACGGAGGAACACACGCTTTACTCACTCATTTCTTGCCGCGAACCTGCAACATAACCACGTCCTTCGTCGACATAACGGACCATGGCGCGGTGGCTGACGCGATCGTTGAGGGTAGGACTCAGGTTCTTTACTTTGAGTCGATGGCCAATCCGACGCTGACTGTGGCTGACATACCTGAGCTAAGCCGTCTGGCACATGAGAAGGGCGTGACGGTGGTGGTTGACAACACCTTTGCTCCCATGGTGCTGTCTCCGGCCAAGCTTGGAGCCGATGTGGTGATTCACAGTATTTCCAAGTTCATAAGTGGTGGGGCCGACATCATCGCAGGTAATGTGATTTGATTAGTCATGTTTTTCTTTCACGTGAAGGAGCTATATAACCGTACACGTGTCTTTTATCGTGGACCTATTAAACAGGGGCCGTGTGTGGGAGTGAGAAGCTGGTGAAAGGGATGATGGATCTGCGTGGCGGGTCTCTGATGCTGCTGGGCCCCACCATGAACGCCAAGGTGGCCTTCGAGCTCTCCGAGCGAATCCCTCACCTAGGCCTCCGCATGAAGGAGCACAGCGACAGGGCCCAGGTGTATGCCGAGAGGATGAGGAAGCTTGGGATGAAAGTGATATACCCGGGCCTAGACACCCACCCGCAGCACAAGCTACTTAGAGGAATGGTGAACAAAGACTACGGATATGGAGGATTGTTGTCGATAGACATGGAGACAGAGGAGAGAGCCAACAAGCTAATGACATATCTCCAGAACGCTACCCAATTCGGCCTCATGGCCGTCAGTTTGGGTTACTACGAGACACTCATGTCCTGCTCCGGCAGCAGCACCAGCAGCGAGCTTGACCCCTCGCAGAAGGCAGCCGCAGGTATCTCTCCTGGCCTTGTACGAATGTCGGTGGGGTATGTGGGTACATTGGAGCAGAAGTGGACACAATTCGAGAAAGCATTCCTCAGAATGTAATAATGTCTTGTTTAATAATGCCTTCTCTTCCCGAACTTCATCATCTGCGTTATCTAATAATATGGCCAACCTTCATGTTTATCTATTTTGATGATCTATATATTGTCACCAAAAATATTTTCTTTTCTTTTTAATCATCTTGGGCTACAAATATTTACTTAAAATTCAGAAATGCCTCTATATATCTTAGACTCAAGAGGATTGAAGCACATAGCAAACCACTTTATTCTTGGCCGCTACATTATCCACTATTCTCTTTTTAAATAAATTCTAAATAATAATGAAAGGGCAACCCAAAAAGAAAAGAAAAAAAAAGAAAAAAGAAAAGCCAGTTCTATATTTTTTTTTCTTCATAGGAAGGAGTCACCAAAATGTGCAGAAGTAAATTGGTATAAAATGATGATTTGAGTAATAGTGGTTGTGGTTTGGTATTTTTATATACTTAAATGAAGAATTGGTTAATTAATTTGAATAAAGTTGAGGAGGAGTTGTGGATCTGCGCCAAATGAGCTCAAGCTCACGAGCGAACTCCTTTTGCCTCCCAACAACAATGGTGATGTGGTCTTTGTCGGGGACGATGTGGATCCTGGCACGTGGCACTTTCCGCTTGACGCCGTAACTGCAGTCCACGGGGATCAGCTCGTCCCTACCGCCGTGGAAGACGGTGACATCACAGTCCACGTTGTCACGGACATGGTCAAGATAAGCCTCCACTTTGCTCCCCGACCCGAAGATGATGTTGTGTAGTGTGTGCCACGACGCGTTGTGTGTGTGACACAAGAACCCTTCTATTAAGTACGTTCGCATCCTGCGTGCATATATACACCAACCCAATTATTCACCCTTTTTTATTGCTTCCATCCCAAGTAATTGTCCGGTTACATGAATTATTATCAACGTCTAATAATTGTTGAATTGAGTACCTGTTTCTGGTGAGTAGCCTGGTGAGAAATTCCAGTAAGTGGTGGTTCTTGCAAAGCACTAGACTGACGGTGCGGCTAACGTGCTCGTACCAGCTAGCCACTGAGGCTCCAAAGGCCATCGGAGGCCACACTTCCTTGGGCGCAACTCTTCTCATCACATATTGCGTCGCTTGCACTCCCTTTGGCACCGAGTAATATGGCTGCACTCCCCATTAATCTACATATATCAGTTACCATACTAACCAGGAAGTATGCATTAGCCAACTCAAAGAAAATTATATATGACTCACAGGAGCCAATAGAGTGAGTGACTTGATGGCTCCTGGGTGTTTAACCGCTAGCGCAAGAGCCAAAATGCAGCCTAAGGAGTGAGCAACTAGGTGGAATGTTTTGAGTCTGAACTGAGAGATCACCGATCTCTCTATCATCTCTAAATGCTCTTTCAATGTATATAGCGAATCATTCGGCTTTGGACTTTTGCCGTAACCCAACAGATCCACTGCGAACAACCTGTAATTCGATTTGGCTGATTCTGAGAAGTTTGGGAACACAGTCTCTGTCCAAAACGTTGATGATGATAAGAACCCATGTATGAACACTACGTTCTCTTGTGCTTTATTGTCTGCACATTCAAAATTTTATATTTAGCCTTGGAAAAAATTAGTTTATATTCTTATAAAAAAAAAATGTATTTGGAATATAGTGCGAGTGTGCGCGGAGAAATCGCTTAGGAACAGTGTAAAAGAATTCTGAGATAATTTGGAAAACTATTCAGAAATTTCTTCACATTGTTTCTGAATTACCTCAAAAATTCTTCACACTGTTTTTGAGTAATCCTCCGTCTCCACTACAAACCAAGTCAGATTCATCCCTCAATATATTATTAATGCATTTTTGTCTATTTTTCCAAGAATTAACTGGTCTCTTTTATTTTTCAAGGCATTTCATAAAAGTAATGAATTCAATTCTATAATTAAACGCAACTCTCTCTATTTAAAATGTATCGTTTCTTATTTTAGTAGTAACGGATTTTTGTTTCTACTAACCCCAACATAACCCATAAAACGAATAATTAAGATGATGCTTTAGTTTGATTCTTAAGCAATCATTCATTTGTAAGAATACTCAAAACTTTTTTCTTTGTCATAACTCATAAGAATTTATTACAGCGCTCTCAGATGAGAATGCATGCTGCACGAGACACGAGAGAGTGAGAGAAGAGCCAAAAGGGAAATGGTGTTCAAATTTCAAAATAGGACCATGGAGCAGGGTAAATATTGAGATTATTCACCCAATATATATATATATATAGATAATGTAAATGTAGAGAATTAAAAGATGTGTACCTTTGGGCTGTTGGACATTGACAAAGAGAGAATGGTTGGAAGAGGAAAGCCAAGAAGTGCAGAAAGTGCAATGGCAATCAGACCATCTTGGTGTTCTTTGCAACTTCTCGACCACAGTGGAATTCACAGTCAGTAATGCCTTTTTGGTTGATGATGATCTCTTCTTCGACTCATCACAGCATTTCACTGCATCCTTCTTGAAATACTTCACCAGCTTAGTGAGCCTCGTGATGAGTGAAGGGCGTGAGTAGAGTGTGTCGGAGATCTCATCCAGGTGGATCTTTGTCCTTGTGAGGGAGACTAACTTCGAGTACTCTCCTGATCTTTCCGACACTATCATCTTCCCGCCTCTGCTCCCTCCGACCGCCGGTGGTTTGGCCTCAGGGGGCGGACAGCAATAGCAGGGTTTCCACTCCGACTCAAAGAAGAAATCAAGCGTCTTGTAGGTGAAGCAAAGCAAGAAATCCACAATGTCGAGAATGAAGAAGACCAAGAAGCCCACGGTGCGGTTGAGCCACCGTGAGAAGCCCATGCTGTGGAGACTGAGTCTTGTGGAGGGTATGTATGTATGTAAACTGTATGTATGTATGTATGGTGGTGATGTTGCAAACACAAAGCGCGTGAGAGAGAGAGTAGTAATAAAGTATTAATTAAGTTAATGAAGAGAGAGGAAGAGAGGAGAACAGATGGCAGATAAATGAATTTATTGATCGCATTTAACATACATTGTTGGCCAAAATGATGAAATTGGGTGGCCGTTGAATCTTTTTTTGCAGCCCCCTTCTCAGCCCTCGACCACGCATATCCAGCACATCCCTTAATACCTTTTTTCTTTTCTTTTCAAAACATCAATACTTGGGAACATGTGGTGTCTATTGGTCCGGTGATAATCAAAAATGCCTCCATGCATAGCAACTTCACACAAAGTAAATCAAGTCACCATGCATGTAGGATCCTTTTGCGTTCATTTATATATGTTATTTTTTCCTTATGTTTTAGTAAGGAAACTGTATTCAATTTTCATTTTACATTTACAGTTTGTACAATATTTGCTGAAAAAGATAAAAAATGCTTAATGTGAATATAACATGTTTAGGCACACACGAAAAGTAAATACATAGTGCATATATACATGTATACATGTTTGAAACAAACAAAACCGTAGATATCCAATAATGATACCATATATACATAGTGCACGACCTGTTTTTTTGACAATTCTATAATATGTATACACATTTTTGGAAAAAAAGTTAAAGAGTTAAGAGTGTCAGTATACATATATAGTATTGATATATAATATTTCATAATGAGAAGGACGCGTACGTGGTCTTAAGCCACATCTAGTCGATCGTATCTCTTTACCCAATAGTTATAGCCTTTTCTCTAATCTGTTGGGGGGAAATAAGTAGAAATATTCGAGTGCTTGCATGAGAGTGATATATAGTATCTAGTATTGCAAGGAACGTGAAACCATGTGCTATGTTTAGGAGGGTTCAAAAGTCTTGCGTCACACAACTAAAAAGCAGTCCCAGAGTCTATTTTTATAAAATGTTTAACCAAACGAGCGGCTTGCTTCTTATTAGATCCCAATATAGTACAGATACGACAAGTTAATGATGGAGACCTATATATATGGTTAAGCCTTCTATATAAATTAATTTTCCTGCGTAGTGTATATCATGTACTCTTATTCTTCTTTAGTTATCCCATATCTGCGAGGTTCTGTATACTTAACAGTTTTTCATATTGTGTAAATATTTGTTACATATTGTCAACCTTTGTGCATGTATCAACCTTAAGATTGTGTATAGTTTTTTTTAGGGAGAGTGAAATTAGCTAGATGAATTTATAGTAAAATTGGTCAAACTCAACCACCGTGTATATGGAGTTGTTTTGGTAGAGCAGAAAAAGAAGTTGAATGTAAGAAAGAGAATTAGTTACAACTGTAAGTTGCAAGCAATATTGACACAAATGTAATGCAATGGTCTGCCACATTTGATAAGTGCACTCCATTCCAACATGTAGCGTTAGAACTGACAAAATTGAGTAACAACAAATAATAATGATGAAATTATGTAATTGAAAAGGTCAAAAGACTAAGAAGCCATAAATGCGAAGTTGATGGAGTTTGGTAGGGAGCTTCTTTAATTTATTGTTTGAAATATTTCGAAACTTCAAAATATTCCTCTTCTCAGGGGGGATAGTAATACTCCATTATTTATCCCTACTAGCAAAATAATAAACTAACCCGTCTACTTTACCATGATCAATGTAAAGGCACTCCGTATCTGATTGGCCATCGGCATGTATGGATATTTCCATCACACATTCATCTTATTAATTCTTATGGTAATTTACAGATTGCAATCTCCATTAGGCCTGGGCAAAAGTAACTGAACTCGAAGATTCGACCCGAACCGACCCGAAAAACCCGAACCCGAAACGAAATTTAAAAATACCCGAACAGTACCTAAATTTCTATACCCGAAAAACTGAACTCGAATCCGAACCGAACCGAGAACCGAATGGGTACCCAAAATACTCAAAATATAATATATATATATATATATATACAAATATTAATTATATTTAGATTTGATATAACATAATTATCTAAAATTACATATATAAATCTAACTATATCAATTATTTTAAGTTTAAAATAATTGAACCTAAATATCTAAAATTATTTAAAATTACATATATAAACCTAACTATATCAATTATTTTAAGTTAAAAAAATTATAAAAAAGCTTTTAATTATATTTTTTAAAAATTAACAAAACTTTATTCAAATTTAATCTTTTTTTTTTTAATTATTTCTTAATATTATGAGTACCCGAACCCGAACCGAACCCGGATAGACCCGAACCGAACCCGATCCCGAAAATAAGAAATACCCAAAAAATACTTCTAGCCATAAACCCAAAAACCCGAAGATCCGATCCGAACCCGAATGGGCCATTGTCGGTGGGCTATTGTCCACACAAAACTAAAAAATAATAAAGTGAAGTTATTATTGTTTAAGAGGCAAACAAAGTGGACACTTGTAAGTCGTAAGTTGTGGTGACGTTTGTGTGGCCACTAATGTAGTAAAGAAAGCAGAGTATGATGGTAGGGAAGCGCCCAAGAGGGGAAGAGAAAGCTCATCCATGGCGGCTATTTCTAGTCTGCAAGCAATTAATGTTACATTTGGGCGACGTGGCACTCGATGTGGGATTGCGGAGCCGAGGGGAGAGCCAGCTCCGATGGGGCAGAAGACTAGATACGACGATGGGTTGGTGGAGAGAGTGTTCATGGGTCTGTTCGCGAGGAAGATGGACAAGTTCGGGTCGAAGAAGAAGAAGGAGATGAAGGAGAAAGGGTTTTGGGAGTACGATTACGAGAGCTTCGTGGAGGTTTCAAAGAAAGTGATGCAGGGACGCTCCAGAGTCCAGCAGCAAGAGGCCGTGAGGGAGGTTCTTCTCTCTATGCTGCCTCCTGGTGCTCCTCAAAAGTTCAGAAAACTCTTCCCACCAACGAAATGGGCAGCAGAGTTCAATGCGGCTCTTACTGTTCCTTTCTTTCATTGGTTGGTTGGTCCTTCTCAGGTATATTTCTCTCTATCTTACATTAATTTGAGTTGGCACTGCTTGATAGATCCTTCATTGTGATGGCTTAGGTCATAGAAGTGGAGGTGAATGGGGTGAAACAGAGAAGTGGAGTCCGTATCAAGAAATGCAGGTAACAAGTGATTGCTTCTACTATAGTTGTTTTGCCTAAAATGTCACAGACTTGCCCTTACAATGTCTTGATTTGAAGGTATCTGGAGAACAGTGGATGCGTAGGAATGTGTGTGAATATGTGCAAAATTCCAACACAAGATTTCTTCACCAATGAGTTTGGCCTTCCACTCACCATGAACCCAAGTATATATCTTTCACCCTAAACCTTCCCTCCCTCTATATATATTGGGGTTTGTTTTCATAAGCCAGCCTTAACTCCACTTTTGGTTGTAGATTTTGAAGATATGAGTTGCGAGATGATATATGGACAAGCGCCTCCGGCCTTTGAGGAGGATGCAGCCACCAAACAACCTTGTCTAGCAGAAATATGTACGTCTAACAAGGCTCAGATTGCACAAATGTAGCAAGTATATATGCTTATAAATGAAATGATGATGTTTGCTTGCAGGTTCGATGTCCAACCCAAGCTCCCCAATCTGCCCTAAACTAGAGGCATGAGTGGATTGGATCAGCCACTTGTTTCCTTGGATGTGGTATTTACAAGAGATATAAAATAATTTCCACAAAACACATACATATATAAGTCAACACTGTAGAGTTGTGAACATATCCTAATAAATACACTTTGAGCTTACTCATCTGTTTCAAATCCAAATTGGTCTTGGAGCTCAAGTTTCTGATATAAAATAAAGATCCTAGGAAAAACGAGATTAGTTTAGCTTTAAAGTAACCCTGCATTTGCATTTCTTTAACTACTTACCCCCACTAGTGTACCATTGGTGGAAGGACCCTGCTCTGCTTCTTCTCCACTCTCATCTATTTATCTACAGGAAACGTCTCAGTCTCACCATCCATTTCTTCATGCCCTTCTCTGTCTTATACCTTTTCATTTTCCTCGAGTCGGGCATCACTCTCTTCACTCTCATCGTCTTGATTGGTCCTTCTTGAACCATATCTGCAGGACAAAGAAATGTAGCTCGAAAAAGAGTTTGAATTATTAGAGTAGACCGGCAATGGACTCTGTTTTGCTTTTATGACTTACATTTACATTTGAATTTGCACATATGAAATCAAGTTATCTGCAATTCCAACTGACTAGGTTGCACGTGTTGGTTTGAGGGAGTGAACAAAACATTCAAAGTAAATGTTTAAATAGAGAGAGACAAGTTAGGAGAGGTGGAACAGATGACGTATTAATGTTTTGAATGGGCCCACTTAACAGAAATATTGAGAGGTGGATTCATTGAAACCAACCACAGGGGAAGTTGTTGGCCCTTTTAAGAGAGACATTGCCCAACAAACTATCACACATATGTTTACCTAAGAGTTTCATCTTTAAACTAGTTTACCTAAGTTGTAAGACAGCCTTAATTTGTACCTGCTACTTTTCTTACTCCCTAAAGATAAGCTAAAAGCTTTGTTGAGGTCGAATGATTGAAGAAGCTGATGATGATAAACATGTGATGATGACTCTTTCAGCTTTACAACACACTTCCATGTTCTTAATTAATAATAGATTACCTTACTTTCTTTTTCCCCTTTTTCCTAATTTATCTCAATACAGAATTAAAGAAGATCTCTTTTACAGCTAAAGCTTAGAAAAGCTGAGGGATATGAAGACGCAGAGGAGTCATGAAACGATGATAACCAGACTCTCCACTCCTGATCCTCACAACACCAGCCTACAAGAAGATATAATGGACTCAGTCTGCAAAACCTGGAAGCTTTATGATAATCCCTACTACTGCTCTTCACAGTCTCAACACCATCGCAAGGCATTTATTTGGGATCTCAATTTCATAAGGGTCTTCATGGAATCTGAGCTAGACAAATCTCGAGCCGAGATCAAGGAGTTGAAGGCAGAGCTGGACTACGAGAGAAAAGCTCGAAGACGGGCTGAGTTGATGAACAAGAGGCTGGCTAAAGATGTGGAAGATGAGAGAATTGGTAGAGAAGCAGAGCAGATGCAATACAAGCGGCTCTTAAAAGAGATATCATTTGAGAAGTCAGAGATTAAACGAGAGCTTGAAGAAGAGAGACATATGCATAGGTTGGCGGAGGTTTTGAGGGAGGAGAGAGTTCAGATGAAACTGACAGACGCAAGGATTTTCTTGGAGGAGAAGCTATCTGAATTAGAGGAATCTAATCGACAAAGGGAGAAGGAGAGGAATAGGATGATGAAACCAAAGATACTGGAGAGAGCGTGTAGCACTCCGGCGACTAGGAGGTGGGAGAATCCACACATTAAAAGAGGGATAAAAGGGTTTGTGGAGTTCCCAAGAGTGATGAGAGCAATAAGATCAAAAAGTGAGCAATGGGGTTCAAAGCTGGAATGCCAAAAGGTTCAGCTCAAGATTCTGCTCAGACAAAAGACCACCCCAAGGTCTTCCACTCTTCTCTCCTCTGATTGATACTGTAAGCTTTTTATTCCAATAATTCACTGCTAAAGACTGAAGCTCTACTAATAATATTCTCTTTGTTTTTCCATTGGATAATACTCCATTTTCTTGAAATTTTATTTCTGACTTTTTGAGTGGATTTTGCAACTGACCAAATAACCCATGTCGATTTGAACTATTAGAAAAATATATTAAAATGGACTCATAAATGTAGGAGCAAAATATGCTTCACCACGGGAATTGGAATGAAAAATACACAAACGTTAAGGAAACGAGAATTGGAGGCGAGATCGCAATCTCTTTCCTTAACTCTTTGAATCCCCCACAGTGTGACGGGAATCACGGATTCAAGAGTCCCAGGATACAACCAATACTAATCGATTTCGCAAACACTCGAAACTCGATTCTAAACGAACGTTAAAACTACGATACTCTCAAATCAACAAAACTTACTCTTGTGAGAGATTGAAAGAAAATTTTGTGTGATTTTTCTTCTCCAAAAGATTGAACTCAGAGAGAGAGGAGATGAGTTTTCTCTTATTCTTCTTTTGTGATTTTTCTCACCACTTACAACTCACTCCACCAAAGAGTTTTTAAACCCCCAAAAATGTGATTGATCGTAAGTGGATGGCTTTGTTTTTCAACAAAGTCTCAACTATCTCATCCACTCCATCATGCTAGCTTTACTAGTCCACATCTTTTGACCATTTTTATTACATCAATAATGGTCTTTCTCATTCACACTAATTGATTTTAATAAAACCCCTCAAGGTTATTAAAATAATTCCAACAATCCCCCACATGAATAGAAATGACTCTAAACAAAGGACGACGCGACGACTTTTGAAAGACGCAATACGACTCGACTGGACTAGACCCAACTTGACTAGACCAGACAGACGTTCGAGAGTATACGAAAATGTCATTGTATCTGATAGGTAGCATTTTTCAGCTTTGAACCAATCATTTTGATGTTTGTCGGACTTACTCGGCCAGGAGGTGAACTTGATGTCTTGAACCACCCAGACTTTGATGTAAATCGAGACAACAAACATCGCACAACAACACTTTCTCGTAGAACTTAAGTTCTCTATTGTGTTCATTTTGGCCTTGAACATTCCCGGTTTCATGAGTGAACTTGGAGAATATAGCCTCTCTTTCATTCTCCTAGAAACGGCCCCATTTCACACTCATCAGGTGATCACCCATTAGCTTAGTTTTTAGAAGTAATCTATAATACTTCACTCATATCTCAAAGCTATGGTATCATTAAAAGCTAACGCTTATCCTTATATATCATCTAGATGACAACTGCTTAAACACATTCATATGCCATCCAATGCAAATATCATTGTTTATTTATTATTAGGAATTGGGTATATACATAGTTTTACAATGCTCAACATTAGATAATTTGATTTCGTTTTCCCTTTGAACCTAGATTTTGGGATCTCCAATCTCATAGGTGGGGTGTCCATCAAACATCATCTTTGTTTGTAGGCTTTAAACCCATTCCTCTTGATAATTTCACAATTTGATCTCGTGACAGACTTTTCGTAAAAAGATCTGTCAAATTGTCAGCTGACTTGATGTATTCTATCGACAATACACCCGTAGAGATCAATTGTCTAATGGTTTTATGTCGCCTTCTAATATGACGAGATTTACCATTGTACAAGTTATTCAGTGCCCGAGAGATAGCCGATTAACTATCACAGTGTACACGTATTGTTGGCACTGGATTTTCCCACATCGGGATATCTTCCAAAAAATTCCAAAGCCATTCTACTTCTTCTGCCGCTTTATCCAAAGCGATAAACTCTGATTCCATGGTTGATCGAGCCAGGAGAGTTTTCTTGGAAGATTTCCAGGATATTAGTAGTGCTTGATGTGCTTGCTTCGTTCCCGCAGGAGCTAGCATCTCGTTGTTCACGATTTCGCTTATAACTTTATTTATCTTTACATGGGAACACGTTTTTCCAAGAATGAAGCGTTTCTTGACTCCATTATTGTATTCGCATGAAAATCCGGTATATTAGACTTATATACCAGAAAGCGATAGGCACTACTATTATGAGCATATCCGATGAAAATGCAATCTACCGTCTTAGGTCCGATGGTGACCTTTTTCGGAGGTGGAACCGCAACTTTTGCCAGACACCCCCAAACTTTCAGGTACTTGTACGAAGGTACATTACCTTTCCAAAGTTCATATGGAGTTTTTCCAGTGACTTTATGCGGTATTTTGTTCAGGATATAATTTGAGGTAAGCAGAGCTTCCCCCCCACATGTTCTGGGCTAACCCAGATTCCTGCAACATTGCATTCATAATTTCCTTTAGAGTTCGGTTTTTCCGTTCCGCAACTCCGTTGGATTCCGGTGAGTAGGGAGCGGTTGTTTGATTAATAATGCCGTTTTCTCTACAGAATGCATTGAATGGTTCATCATACTCGCCTCCTCTATCACTTCGAATCATCTTGATCTTTTTATCAAGTTGATTTTCTACTTCCAGTTTGTATTCTTTGAATTTCTCCAAAGCTTCATCTTTACTACGTAGTAAATATACGTAGCAATATCTTGTACAATCATCTATGAATGTCACAAAATATTTCTTCCCTCCTCTAGTTTGCACAAATTTTAAATCACACAGATCCGTGTGAATTAAAGCTAGAGGTTCCGTAGTTCTCTCTACGGTCGGTGATGGCTTTTTAGTGAGTTTGGCTTAGACACAAATCTCACATTTGTCTTTACTTATTTTGTGTTTCGGAATCAGGTTCATGTTCATCAATCTACTCTTAGACTTGAAGTTAACATGTCCTAGGCGTTCGTGCCACGTATTAAAAGACTCCGCAACATAAGCAACTGGTTTCTTTTCATTATTCTTCGAGGTGGAAGCCTCGTTTATATCAGTGCGGATCACCGCTTCAACACACATTTTGAAAAGACCATCACAAACAAATCCCTTTCCCAAATACATCCCATACTTGGAGATTACGAGCTTATCTGCTTCCAGCTTAACGGTAAATCCATGCTTGCTCATGAGGGAACCCGAGATTACGTTTTTGCGCATATCCGGCACATGAACCACATTATTCAACGTGAGTTCTTGTACATAAGTAAGCTTCAGAACGACTTTCCTGTAACCTTCAATCTTCGAGGTTGCGGAGTTCCTCATAAAGAGTTTCTCATCACTCTTGTTTTTCTTGTAAGTGGAGAACATCGTTCTGTCCAAACAAATATGCCTACTTGCACCGGTATTAAACCACCAAGTCTTTGGATGGCTCTCGGCAACACTAGCCTCAGTGACAACTGCACACATATCGGCCTCGGTGAGATTAGTCTCATTTTTGCCGTCATTCTTCTTTGATGCTTTCTTGCTGTAGCACTCAAAGGACTTGTGGCCAATTTTACCACAGTTGTGGCATTTACCGGTGAACTTCTGCGAGTTCTCTCCGATTTTCTTTTTGAACTTCTGCTGGTTCTGGGGGGGTACTTTTCCTTTCCCTTTGTTCTGCCACTTCCCATGTTTCTTGGGTTGGTGCTCTACAACATTTGCGTCGGGTTCGCGAATTTGCACACCGATTCCCAATTGTCTCCTGTTCGTAGACTCAATACGAAGCTTGACGGTCAAATCTTCAAGACTCATCCACTTTCTTTTCAGCTTAAGATAGTTCTTGAAGTCCGTCCAGCCGGGAGGGAGCTTTTCTATAACACATGCAACTTGATATGTTTCACATATCTTCATCCCTTCAGCATGTATTTCATGGATGAGGTTGGTCAATTCCTCCACTTGCTCCATTAGTGGCCTTGAATCCACCATCTTATAGTCTTGAAATTTCGTCACAGCGTATTTCTGAGACCCAGCATCCTCGGATCGATACTTCTTTTCAAGAGAGTTCCATAATTCCTTAGAAGTTTTGACATTGCAGTACACATTGTACAGCTGATCGGAGAGACGGCTCTGAATATATCCTTTACAGAGGAAATCACCGTGCTCCCAGGCATGTACACTCGCGAGTGCACGAGGATCAGTGTTATCCGCGGGAAGAATAGGCTTCTCCTCACGGGTGTACTGGCTCAACTTCAGCGTTGTAAGGTAGAAGAACATCTTCTTCTGCCACATCTTAAAAGAACTTTCGTCAAACTTGTCCGGAAGAAGACCCGCTGACGATGCCGTTGGGATTGGCACCGCTTGATACTGGTCAACGACCGCAGTTGGTATCGGTTCTGTAACCGTCATTTTCACCGGTGGAAGTGTACCAAACTGAATCTCGGTGGCCTCGGCCCCGTTGATGGTGGTCTCGGCTACCTCAGCTATCTCAGCTACATCAGGGACATTCATGTTTTCGTTGGCCATTTTCTGAAACAAACATACAAGCTTGATCAGAAAAGTTTTTAAATTAAATTTAAAAACACACAAAACCAATCGAAATGCATTAGGATCAACAGACCTCGTTTAGTCTCGCAAGACCGTTAACACTTGTGCGATTGGTTGTCACGATCGGTTGCAAACCGTTCTGACTAGTTACGATCGGTTTAAACGATCGGTTGCAAACCGATCAGAATGACATTGCCGTCAGTTTGACTGGTTTTGCGATCGGTTTTCACGATCGGTTGCAAACCGATCTGACCACTTTTGATCGGTTTACACGATCGGTTGCAGACCGATCAGAATGTTTTTGATCGGTTTAAAGGATCGGTTTCAAACCGATCCTAGCACTTGCGATCGGTTTACGCGATATGCAATTACCGTCAGTTTGACTGGTTTTGCGATCGGTTTTCACGATCGGTTGCAAACCGATCAGACCATCAAACACCAATCAAACTTGACTTTGGACGCGTTGGACATTCCAAATACTCAAAAATTCACTTTTCAAACATTTTGTAGGCTTCAATTCTCTCAAGAAAAGCCACAGAAGTGTTTTTTTGATATAAAACTTTCGGGACTCGCAAGCTCTCGAGTTTTGATCTTGAAATTTAACCGATCGCAACCGGTTAATCACACAAAGACTTGAATCGCAACTCAAGCTTTAACGTTTATGATTCACTTCCAATCCGTTTGATGTTTATATAACACCAACGGGTTCAAAGAGTTAAGATTGTAGGAGCAAAATATGCTTCACCACGGGAATTGGAATGAAAAATACACAAACGTTAAGGAAACGAGAATTGGAGGCGAGATCGCAATCTCTTTCCTTAACTCTTTGAATCCCCGCAGTGTGACGGGAATCACGGATTCAAGAGTCTCAGGATACAACCAATACTAATCTATTTCGCAAACACTCGAAACTCGATTCTAAACGAACGTTAAAACTACGATACTCTCAAATCATCAAGACTTACTCTTGTGAGAGATTGAAAGAAAATTTGTGTGATTTTTCTTCTCCAAAAAATTGAACTCAGAGAGAGAGGAGATGAGTTTTCTCTTATTCTTCTTTTGTGATTTTTCTCACCACTTACAACTCACTCCACCAAAGAGTTTTTAAACCCCCAAAAATGTGATTGATCATAAGTGGATGGCTTTGTTTTTCAACAAAGTCTCAACTATCTCATCCACTTCATCATGCTAGCTTTACTAGCCCACATCTTTTGACCATTTTTATTACATCAATAATGGTCTTTCTCATTCACACTAATTGATTTTAATAAAACCCCTCAAGATTATTAAAATAATTCCAACAATAAATCCTAGCATAAATTTATCCCAAGTCCCAAGATAAACTTGGCCACTTGGAATTGTTTTCGGGCATCTTAATTAACTCTGAACAATTAGTCACAAAAATGACGCAATCTGGTTGGTGCAAGATAATAATGGAGTAATAGACTTCATTAGTTGTATTGTATCACTAACCACACACATTTGAATATATGAAAATTTACCATAAAGCAAAATCTAGACATGTACCACCGACGAGACATTCTCGGACGAATCACTTGTGATGCTCGTTGAGACGACGTTTTCACCCTTGGCCACGGCTCTCACACTCTCTATCAGCTCATTTGTTCTTACATCTTCCGACAATATCTGCAGTAGCTCTTCCGAGTTTATGACCAGATTCACTTTCCATATTCCACCTTTGCCGCTCGTACGCCTCCTCCTCGTCTTCTTCTCCTTCTGTCGGGTCCTTATATAGTTGTTGTTTCTTGAAAAGACGTCCGTGTATGATCTCTTCAACACCCTGTGGTTGTAATCCAAAGACAGTCTGTATGGAGTTATCGCTGGCAAGGACTCGCTGTTGGATCTCACGTGGCAGCTTCCAACAAAAGTCTTCAGCTCGTCGGAGACTATATTGGGCAAGAGATAGTAGGACTGACCGGGGACAAGGTGGTGGTGGTGAGGCAGGGGTTCCCAGAGGAGATCAAGGGCCGAGAAAACTGCATGGCCTGAGAATTCGTGGGAGACCGACCCCACGGTGACGGGGGAGTAGAATTCGAGAACTCCACCGTCGGATTTTATGACTTTGATCAATGAGTCTTCCTCGTCGCCTAACCCTCCGAATAAACAGTTCCCCATGCTCGACTTGTGTTCTTGCCTACTCCGTGCTTTCTCTCTATACTATAATTATAAAGGTCGGTGAGGGGGAGAGAGTGAGCCCTTTCCCTATAAACATAATGCTTCTCATTAAATACTACTACTCTTAAACTTTTTGTACACAAAACCCGCGTACATCAAAGGAAAATGCGGTGGAATCTTCTTTGCTTTTGATATTTTTATTACTGCTATATAGCTGCTTTATTGGTAGAACTTACTTTTTTTTATGGCCTTTAGTGTTAATTTATTTGGTCTTTGGTGATGAACATACTGTATAATATAAATTAGCTTCAAGTGCGCCATTAACCTACTTTTTTTTCATATGCATGCAATCCATTTTATATAACTTCCGTTTTCTTATTCCTAAAAGCATGAAAGAAGTAGATATCCATTGTCAGTGGAGCATCTTGAGTTTGTGATATCCCCAAAAAAAAAAAAAAAAGATTTGAGCTATAAAGAATAGGTCGAATCATATTACTGTATATAGACCAAAGGAGAAGAGGGAAAAAAAGAAAGAAAGGAATAAGTTGAAGAAGAGAGAACATAGTAAATGGGTCCATTCTACGGTTCTACCCCCCATTGAATCTTAAAATAACTAAACTAAAGAAAGAAAAAGTACAAAGAGGCATCGGTCGGAGTCTCTTTCCAACTTTGTCTTTAATAAAACGCATCCGTCTCTGACCCTATTTTGAAGTCGAAACTTACGTTTATACAAATAGAAAAGTCCGATTTTGGCGCCAGAAGCTAATTCTACAAAGATCCACTCACCAATTCAACAAATATTTGATCCAATTTTGAATTAATTTTCTTCAGTTTAGATATTCATTATTATTCAACGTGACCGGCCCCATTAACAAATATTGTGGGCATTTGTTAAATTGTTTTGAACGCCATCACGTATGGCCCATACATTTTTTAAAGGTTTGTGACAGGTATCTGGGCTTCGTTGAAACATCCGAATATCCGATGATGAACGTAACCGGTGTAAACCAGACCTAGATGGATTTACTGCCTTTAGTGGAATAAGTCTTTCCTAATGGAATAGGATCCACAACTTATCTTATTTTTGGTGTATTTAAGTCACATGAGTTCTTATGCAAGGGATATAAAGAGACAATTGTTGAAATTTGTGTTTTATTAATTAGCTCTTGATTGGACCTTATCATCCGACGAAACCTAAAGCTGATGATAAGAAGACCCTTTAGTAAAGAGTTTCATGCAAGTATGCGGATATGGTCCATATGTTGCAATAATAAATCTCTTTGGTTTTGATGTTACGATGTCAACGACGAGTGCTAACGATCAATATATGTTTTCTCATTGATGTTGGTTCCTTAGCACACTTTCACGATGACTTTCGGCGATCAACGATCTAAAATTTTAAATGCTAGAAATACACTTTTAAATTTGATCGCCCAAGTAGTAAACAAAACAAACATGACTTCATTATAGAATAGAAAAAAAAAAACATGAATTGATTATCGCGAGGAAAAAAATGATTTCTACCTAGACATACTACATGAGTTACATGTTTACACATAGCCCTGTTACGGATACGGATATCCGGCTTTTTCAGGATATCCGTATCCGTATCCGTATTATCCGTGATTCTACTATCCGTATTCGTATCCGTAAATTACGGATATCCGTATCCGGAATTTTTTTTTTTTAAATAAAAAAATTTAAAATAATGTTATTATAGAGAATTTTCAAAAAAAATAATAAAAATAATAAGAATAAAAACATAGATTTAAGTATGATGAAAAAATATAGGCTAAATTTAAAAGCCCAAAACAAAAAAAATAAAATTTTAAAGGCCCAAAAACAAAAAAACAAAAAAATATTAAAGACCAAAATTTTTTTTTTTTTTTTTTTTTATAACCGGATACGGATATCCGTTCCAACATTTTCTCAATATCCGTATCCGACAGATTCGGAAATTTACTATCCGTATCCGTATCCGTTTTCTCCGGATATCCATTTTTTTGATCCAAATCCGGATACGGAGCCGGATATCCGCTGGATACGGATATTTATGCCCAGGGCTAATTTACACATGCCAACTAAAAAAATTATGTATTTTAAAACGGATGGAGTAATTTTCTGTTTACAAATTGAGCAGACAGATGAAAGCACAAGCATTAAATAGATGTGACAATCTATAGCCCACAACAATTAAATGAGCAATAGAAGGGTCAAAATTGGATGTTTAAGACACCCAAGAATTTGATCAAACTGAACGTGGACTATGTCAGCCCGGAGAACACTCTTAATGACTATGGCCCCATGCAGGACCATTTCCCATTTTTTTGGTTATGACTTATGATTTGTCTTTTTTTTTTTCAAATATAATGTTATCTCTTACTTAAAATTAAAACACATTACTAGTATTATTCAAACAAAAGGTGTGGCAAAATAAAATGAGATAGGTCGAGTTCTTGAAAGACGTGCCAAAAGTATGCTTTTAAAATTCGAACTTCTCTACTCTAAACATGAGAAACAAAATCAGAATTAGATAGAGAAGGTAAATAATTAAACTCTGCAAAGTTCATGGAAAAGCTTTGCGAGTCTTGAGAGTGATTTGATCATTTGAGATAGCGCTAAAGTTGGTTCCAAACGCTTGAGAAGTTACTCGCTGATGGGAAACGCATTGAATAACCCAAAGTAGAACTTCAAATTCTGGACGGAGGGGGGGGGGGGGGGGGGGGGGGGGGGATAAGCCATGTGGTCTATTACACGATCTGATGAGCTTAGAATTGCCCGCTTTATCTAGCTAAGCCCATCCAAAACCGTTGAAAGTGTTCCATGCTTTCCATGAGCCGTCAATGAAGCAGATGTTCCGTATCCAAACGTCCGGTGGTATCGCTGGTCAGACCTGCATGAGATTGGTTGTTAGAGCTATACCATGCCTGACACTATGCCATAGCGTGTTTTAGAATGTCAAGTGGCCCTAAACGATACCTCGACATATACGTTGACAAACTTTTTGTTTTAAAAAAAAAATATCCAGCTATTATATTTCATATCAGACATTGATATTAATGCAATGATAAAAAGTTGTATTGTCGCTTGATTAGTGTAGCCCCTCTTTTCTTTTCTTTTTTTTGGTTTTTAGTGTAGGCCATGTTTTCATTAGTCTATATCTTCTAATTTATGATGCAATTAAATAATTGGGGAATTTTTTTATTAATGATGCAATTAATAATTGGGGAATTTGATTGGTATATAGTAATATCTTGTAATTTAGTTGCGGAAAATTCTTGACGTCTCTTCTTGTGCGAAGACTTGTTAGGGTGTGTCATGTGTGTGTTAAGTGGAAAGTTCAGATAGACTTTAGCTTGGAAAGTCCGTCTCAACTTTAACAAAACAAAAAGGAAAATAAATTTTAATTACTCGCACTGCAACACATTAATGACCTTACATAACTAACTATATATCCGGGGAGACATTCTCCTATATATATTCAGCTGATCAATATCTACTTTCAATTTCAGATCAATAATAAACTTAGGAGAGCCTTGCAGATGGAAACACAAGGCAAAGTAATCACTTGCAGAGGTAATTTGTGTATATTAAATCTGTATATATGTGAAGGTAAGTTAAATATATACAGTATGATGAGTGCGAATGAATGAACAGCGGCTGTGGCATGGGGAGCTGGAGAAGCTCTAGTGATGGAGGAAGTAAAAGTGGATCCTCCTCAGAGATTGGAAGTGAGACTTCGAATCCTTTTCACTTCCATCTGTCACACTGATCTTAGCGCATGGAAAGGCGAGGTACTCCACAATTTTAATATATATTTTTTTTTTTTCAAATGATTTCTTCTCTTCCTCTCCTCCTCATCTCTGTCTTTTGTTTAGAACGAGGCTCAACAAGCATACCCTCGAATCCTTGGTCATGAGGCGGCAGGGTAAGTCGTATTATATATCTGGTGGATCTCATAAATTTTACTCCTCCAATATATTGATTAAGCAGTGGACGTTGTTGGATGGAAACACTACTTACAGGATAGTGGAGAGCGTAGGGGAAGGAGTGGAAGAGATGAAGGCAGGAGATCATGTGCTCCCTATTTTCACAGGAGAGTGTGGAGAGTGCAGAGTCTGCAACCGAGATGGAGCCAATCTGTGCGAGAGATTCCGAGTGGATCCGATGAAGAAGGTGATGTTAACCGATGGAAAGACCAGATTCTTCACCAGCAAAGACAACAAACCCATCTTCCATTTTCTCAACACATCCACCTTCTCTGAGTACACCGTCATAGACTCGGCTTGCCTGGTCAAGGTGGATCCTCTGTTTCCTCTGGAGAAGATGAGCCTCCTCAGCTGCGGTGTCTCCACTGGTAATTAATTTACATCTTCTAATTAATTGTATCCAACTGTATTTATATGACATATAGTTGTTTGTTTATTGAAATGAAGGGGTGGGCGCGGCCTGGAACGTGGCTGATATTAAACCTGGCTCCACCATTGCTGTCTTTGGACTCGGTGCGGTTGGACTTGCCGTAAGTTTTACTGTTGTATCATCATGGAATTTTCAACTCAATCCATACTAATTGGGTACACACACATAGACTTATGACAGAGGTCCCAAAAAACTAGGAAACACAATCTTTCAATTAGTAGTTTGAACTATCTTTCTTTTGGGGTTTTCTTTGATTTGTATAGAAGCAAAGTACATGAAGCAAATGGATCCCTTCAAACAAGGAAAGATACGTGAGAAAGAACATGAGTCACTAGCAAGTTGTGATCTAACTAATTATTTGCATAAAAATAAAAAATAAAATAAAAAATATAGGGACTTGAGAATCGTCTCTCATCAACTTACTCAGGTGGCTGAAGGTGCAAGAGCCAGGGGAGCCTCTAAAATCATTGGGATCGACGTGAACCCTGACAAGTTCCCACTAGGTAAAATAGCAGATAAACATGCATCTTAATTCTAAAGATAAAAGAGAAGCGTAACCCTAAAGTGTTGTTAAATGAGCAGGTAGAGAAGTAGGGATCAGTGAATTCATAAATCCAAAGGAGGGCGATAAGGCAGTTCATGAGAGGGTAATGGAGATAACAGAGGGAGGAGTGGAGTACAGCTTCGAGTGTGCTGGAAGCATAGAAGCACTTCGAGAGGCCTTTCTGTCTACAAACTCGGGAGTGGGAGTGACAGTGCTGCTGGGCGTTCACTCAAGCCCACAGCTTCTCCCTATCCATCCCATGGAGCTCTTCCAAGGCAGATCCATCACCGCCTCTGTTTTCGGAGGCTTCAAACCCAAAACCCAATTGCCCTTTTTCATCACCCAATGCCTCCAAGGTCAGATCAATCTCGATCTTTTCATCTCTCACCAGCTTCCCTTCCACGATATCAACAAAGCCATGCAGCTGCTCCACCAAGGCAAGGCTCTCCGCTGCCTTCTCCGTCTCTGATCGTTCCATCTTTTTCATTTTTACTAGTCATTGTGATTTTTTCTACTGCATTGAGAGCTTTCCTTATTTGGTCCCCACTCCCCTTCCACACTTGTTCCTTTTATCACCAAACCAATTCATAATAATTTTTTAGTTCCTATTACTGAGAACTTGTGTCACCAAATGTTACCAGAAACAATATGTTCTCATCTATTTTCATTCCCTTCAACTGTGTCTATGGTTAGCCTCTAGAACTTGCTCATGACAACTAAGAACATATAACGAAATAAAAATCACCACTAGCTCAAATCTTTGGAATAAATTATAAGGCAATTAGCTCTTCTTTTTTAGCGTCTAAACTTAATATAATATTACATAGTATAATCTATAAGACATAGAACAATATGTGGAAACAGAAATTCACAATCAATTTTTAAGTTGAACGTTTATAGAACCGGGGATCCCAATTCTTCGTTTCATGGAGATGGATAAATGTATGGTGAATGAATACAATCGAAGGTGTTTGAGTATAACTAAAAGCCTATAGATTTACGAATATGTATTATAAATATAAAAGTGTAAGTGGTTGCTTCACTTTTTTCGTCCCCCTCTTTAGCTCATAGTCTACCGCAATTTAAAAAATCTTCTCAACAAACACCGTGACTTGCGGTTCAAGTCACACAATTTCCCATAACTTGCCTTTGACTTCTCTTCCTCTTCTCGCTTTGATTTCTTGTAACCCCACGTGATGACGACTCGGTCCTCCTTGAAGCTCGTTTCCACAAAGCTTCCGTATTATCTTTGACTCTGCTACTTTGGTTTGCCTCGTCACCGATGTTGGGCTTTTTTGACGAGTTGATGGGCTTGTCTCGCAATTCGAAATCCGACACCAACACAAGTTCTACATTGTCAACGTTTGAGAAACAAAGTTACAGGATGCTTAACCTATGATTATTTTCTTTCAACACTTGATCTTCTTATTGTCTATCATCTTTTTGAGGAAACTCTAATATACTCCTGGAAAGTCAAATTGCAATCTTATCACCTACTTATTGTCTATCATCTTCTGATTGTTTTTTCTTTCTTTCTGCAAACCATGTAAACATCCCCACCACAGAGATTGGCTTCTTTCTAGTTTTGCCATTACTGAACAGAATTAGGTTAATATCTTATCTTCCTCTTGTATTATATTATTTTTGTTTTCTAATCTCCTCCATCAGAAACTTACTAGACAAGAAAAGATTGATATGTTTATTAGCGCGGCGTCGAATCATCCTTGCGCGCTCTAAGAAAGAATAACTCTCGTTTGTTTTTTCCCTTCGGCTATTACAAGATTGATAACATCAACAAAGACAAGACTAAAAAGACAGCCTTCCTCTCTATTCAAATTGCAAAAGGAGAGACCCTTTTACCTCTTCCATCATTCCCTCTCTGTCTACTTTACATGTACACTCCCTCCCTACATCCTTTTCCCCATTCTTGCAAATCTTCTGGCTACTCCAAATATGACCGCCTTTGTCAACAGCCCTTTGTCCAGTGTACATGCAAGCGCAATCGCTCCTCCTACCACTAGTATTTTTGGTATGTTTTTCCCTGTTGGCTTCTCTCCTGTAACCTCTGCTATGGAATCCCTCTCATTCATGAACTCCTCCGCACTCACTTTGGTGTTGATTTGAGCCATTGATGCGCTTGGTGATAAACCTGCTCCTGCTGCTTTGGCCCTCTGATATGCACGTAAGCCTGGCTCTATTTTCTTCACCGCACCCCACATCCCCTGTCTCACCCCGAGTTTTGCAATCTCCCAGGGTATTCCCATATCTTCATGGTGAAATAGTAGTACCTCACACGATGTCATTTCACCATCGCCTCTTTTCGATTCAACTACACGATGATATATATATATATATCCATTTTAGAAACTAGCTAGCAACATTTAAAAAAGAGTCAAATGTGCATCACAAACGTAGTACCTGCACGGATGCACCAGCTTGAATAGTATAAGTCGACTCGCCTTGGCTTGTTTTGTCTTGGTACAGACGGGTATTGTACTCCCTGATGCAAGAGTTGAATAAATGAACTCAAAAACAGATCCTCAAGAAGGCGGCACGGATCTAATGAATGAATACCTTTGTAATGCAGTAAAACACTCGGCCAGCGTCCCATATTCGACGGCCTATAATATACTCTCTGTCGCTACAAAAGAAGGGGAACTGGAAGCAATAGCAGCGGATGAGCAAAGAGAAATGGGAGAAGAAGAAGGAAAAAGAAACAAGAGCGGACCTTGCGCACCCACTGGACAACCATAGTGCCAGTGTCCTTGCAACGCTCGAGAGTAGAAGAATACAAAAGCATATCATCCCACTTGGAACGGAACTCATCATCCCAAAAGAAGTCTCTCACCATCTCGGGGGTGGCATCCTCAAACACAGTTCTGCTACGGTACTGGGGAGGCCCATTCTGGAATGAATCAAGGTAACAATCAATGATGCTAAAAGCAATAGCAAAAGGGAGAGAAGAAACTTAAAAAAAAAGGGTACCTGAGGATCTCGCCTCCAAGCTTGATACGAGAAGGTTGGAGTTGAACGGTCCATCATTTGAATCCAAACAGGACCGCCATCTTTGACCTCAACCAACTTCCAAAGATGCCTAAAATCATCTTCATTTACAAACCCAGATTTCTCTTGAGAAAGGCTACACCAAGATAACAAAAATGAAAAACAAGAGTTAATAATAAGTATTATTATTATTTTACTTATTCAGTTAGCAGAGAAAATCAAATCACCTGAGGGGATTCTCCGTACAAGGGTTTTTGGGAAGCTGAAGGGAATTAAAGGTGAAGCTGAAGAATTTAGGAGAATCGGATAAAAGTTTATCATCTCCGGTGAGATAAGCCCACTTGGGCCTCCATACCCAACCCACTAAAACCCCGGCAGCCACAGCAATCCACAGAGGCGCTACAAAAACCAAAAGGTCCGCGAACCCGAGGCTAAGCAAGTAACTCAATCCCATCATCCCCTCGACGGAATCGGATAATTTAGGCGTCAAAGCACAGTGATTGGACGAGGGGTGAAAGTACCCAAGGACGGACGAGTCAAGCAGATTTAACAAGGAGCTAAAGAATATAAGAGATGAGAGAAAGGATAAGGATTAGGATTTGGGATTACTGTAGGCCCATTTTTCGCCCATCGATGCAATCTTCTCTCACACCCTCTCGTTTCCTCTATACGCCAACACACTTGTCCCAATTTATACTTTTTTTTTTCATATTTATTCACACAAAAAAATGGAGAACACAATTTTACCGGTTGTGTCAGGTTCCTCTCCACGTGTTTTGTCATCTCGATTCTGTGGTCGCCGCATCTTTCTTTTGCATTACTGACTCTCTCCCTCCCTCATTTTTGTTTTTGTTTGGCCCGTAATTAAAATGTTATTATTTTATCTCGAATTTGCTAACAATTTGATAGATGGCAAAACTTTTTCTACCAACATATTAATCAAATCTAACCCTACTTATATCAATGCTAATATTCTTCATTACTTCTCAATTTCTATTCGCACAATCTATAATAATTATCTTACATTTCCTCCATTCAACTTTATTATTTGTAACTGAATGTCTGTCTTCTTCTGGTTTGTTCTCGATTATGATGCTTTTGTATATTGTAAGATATGTTTTCTTTGATCAAAATGGTATTTGAATTAACATATAATTTTATTATTTTTTTTCCTATTTTATTTTTTAAGTAATGATATTAGACTATGTTTTTTTTTCCTCCATCATCGTTTTTCATTTTTATAGTTATTCATGCACATTCCAACCAAACGTTCTAAAGAACACTTGTACAAAAAATAAATGTTATACTAAAAAAAAAACAATTTTATAATTTATCTTAAATAGTTAGTTAGTCCTACTTATATTTACCATTCATTATGCTCTATCGATTTAGATACATTTGAAATAAGAGCACCCAAATTAAGAAGACAATTGAGAACAAGTAGGAAACGCGGGTTGCAACTTTACCTTTGAAATCCACGTTCTTTATATATATACTCCCTCCGATCACAAATAAGTGTCGTTTTAGAGTTTTTTATTTTTTCTAAATAAGTGTCGTTTACATTTATTAATGTCACTTTTACACAACAATACCAATTATAGCCTCCACATAATTAAAGATGTAAATATAAAACAAAATTAAAAATGTAAATATATCTTATTAATAAGGGCAGTGATGACAAATTACAACATTTCTTAATCTACGTAAAAACCAGTAAAATGACACTTATTTGTGATCGGAGGGAGTATATATGCACATGTTTTTTGTTGTTCATTCGTCAATGTCATACTTGTACGACTATGCACCTAATTAACACTAAAAGAAAATGAAATGGGTATTATTATTTACACAAGTATGGACGGTCATAGGACCATCCTGAAAATATAGGAAGAATTGAATGATTACTGTTGTTACTGCTGCGCATTTCTTTGGTAATATATCATTGTCATATTGTTTGTTGACTTTCATTCTGGTTCAATCTCTACTCTCGGTCATGCCTTTCCCACTTCACCTATCCATCTTGAAAAACGTCTTCTTTCCCTGCATGTGAAACACATTAGTCCACTAAGCAATAATAGCACATTTACATAGATGTGTAACACAACGTGGGTTTTTAACAGGCCTGTAATAATAAGGGAATGGACTGCTGAAATATAATAAGGCCCATTATATAACAGGCCTGTAGTAATAAGGGAATGGACTGCTAAAGGAATATAATAAGGCCCATTAAATGTAATAAGGGAATGGACTGTTGAAAGAATATAATCAGGCCCATTAGAATGTAATAATAAGGCCAATTAGAGTTTAGGGTTTGTAATATTCATTTAGGGTTTAAGTTTACTATTCATTTAGGTTTACGGTATACTATTTATTTAGGGATTACTATTCATTTATGATTTACTATTCATTTAGGGTTTAGGTTGAACTTTTCATTTAGTGTTTAGGGTTTAGCAAGTCGTACGGGATATACTATTCATTTAGAGTTTACTATTCGTTTAGGGTTTAGGGTTTATAATAAGGCCCATTAGAATGTAATAATGGAATGTACTGCTGAAAGAATATAATCAGGCCCATTAGAATGTAATAATAAGGCCAATTAGAGTTTAGGGTTTGTAATATTCATTTAGCGTTTAGGGTTTACTATTCATTTTGGGTTTAGGATTAGGATTTACTATTTATTTAGGGTTTACTATTCATTTAGAGTTTAGGGTATACTATTCATTTAGGGTTTAGGGTTTAGGGTTCAGGGTTCAGAGTTCAGGGTTCAGAGTTGAGGGTTCAAGGTTCAGAGTTGAGGGTTCAAGGTTCAGGGTTCAGGGTTCAGGGTTCAGAATGTAATAAGGGAATGGACTGCTGAAAGAATATAATAAGGCCCATTAGAATGTAATAATAAGGCCAATGAGAGGTTAGGGTTTGTAATATTCATTTAGCGTTTAGGGTTTACTATTCATTTTGGGTTTAGGATTAGGATTTACTATTTATTTAGGGTTTACTATTCATTTTGGGTTTAGGATTAGGATTTACTATTTATTTAGGGTTTACTATTCATTTTGGGTTTAGGATTAGGATTTACTATTTATTTAGGGTTCAGAGTTCAGGGTTTAGAGTTCAGGGTTCAGAGTTCAGGGTTTAGAGTTCAGGGTTCAGGGTTCAGGGTTCAGGGTTCAGGGTTCAGGGTTCAGGGTTCAGGGTTCAGGGTTCAGGGTTCAGGGTTCAGGGTTCAGGGTTCAGGGTTCAGGGTTCAGGGTTCAGGGTTCAGGGTTCAGGGTTCAGGGTTCAGGGTTCAGGGTTCAGGGTTCAGGGTTCAGGGTTCAGGGTTCAGGGTTCAGGGTTCAGGGTTCAGGGTTCAGGGTTCAGGGTTCAGGGTTCAGGGTTCAGGGTTCAGGGTTCAGGGTTCAGGGTTCAGGGTTCAGGGTTCAGAATGTAATAAGGGAATGGACTGCTGAAAGAATATAATAAGGCCCATTAGAATGTAATAATAAGGCCAATGAGAGGTTAGGGTTTGTAATATTCATTTAGCGTTTAGGGTTTACTATTCATTTTGGGTTTAGGATTAGGATTTACTATTTATTTAGGGTTTACTATTCATTTTGGGTTTAGGATTAGGATTTACTATTTATTTAGGGTTCAGAGTTCAGGGTTTAGAGTTCAGGGTTCAGGGTTCAGGGTTCAGGGTTCAGGGTTCAGGGTTCAGGGTTCAGGGTTCAGGGTTCAGGGTTCAGGGTTCAGGGTTCAGGGTTCAGGGTTCAGGGTTCAGGGTTCAGGGTTCAGGGTTCAGGGTTCAGGGTTCAGGGTTCAGGGTTCAGGGTTCAGGGTTCAGGGTTCAGGGTTCAGGGTTCAGGGTTCAGGGTTCAGGGTTCAGGGTTCAGGGTTCAGGGTTCAGGGTTCAGGGTTCAGGGTTCAGGGTTCAGGGTTCAGGGTTCAGGGTTCAGGGTTCAGGGTTCAGGGTTCAGGGTTCAGGGTTCAGGGTTCAGGGTTCAGGGTTCAGGGTTCAGGGTTCAGGGTTTAGGGTTTAGGGTTTAGGGTTTAGGGTTTAGGGTTTAGGGTTTAGGGTTTAGGGTTTAGGGTTTAGGGTTTAGGGTTTAGGGTTTAGGGTTTAGGGTTTAGGGTTTAGGGTTTAGGGTTTAGGGTTTAGGGTTTAGGGTTTAGGGTTTAGGGTTTAGGGTTTAGGGTTTAGGGTTTAGGGTTTAGGGTTTAGGGTTTAGGGTTTAGGGTTTAGGGTTTAGGGTTTAGGGTTTAGGGTTTAGGGTTTAGGGTTTAGGGTTTAGGGTTTAGGGTTTAGGGTTTAGGGTTTAGGGTTTAGGGTTTAGGGTTTAGGGTTTAGGGTTTAGGGTTTAGGGTTTAGGGTTTAGGGTTTAGGGTTTAGGGTTTAGGGTTTAGGGTTTAGGGTTTAGGGTTTAGGGTTTAGGGTTTAGGGTTTAGGGTTTAGGGTTTAGGGTTTAGGGTTTAGGGTTTAGGGTTTAGGGTTTAGGGTTTAGGGTTTAGGGTTTAGGGTTTAGGGTTTAGGGTTTAGGGTTTAGGGTTTAGGGTTTAGGGTTTAGGGTTTAGGGTTTAGGGTTTAGGGTTTAGGGTTTAGGGTTTAGGGTTTAGGGTTTAGGGTTTAGGGTTTAGGGTTTAGGGTTTAGGGTTTAGGGTTTAGGGTTTAGGGTTTAGGGTTTAGGGTTTAGGGTTTAGGGTTTAGGGTTTAGGGTTTAGGGTTTAGGGTTTAGGGTTTAGGGTTTAGGGTTTAGGGTTTAGGGTTTAGGGTTTAGGGTTTAGGGTTTAGGGTTTAGGGTTTAGGGTTTAGGGTTTAGGGTTTAGGGTTTAGGGTTTAGGGTT